>OY728143.1:2000497401-2001118193 GCA_963277665.1 Viscum album | reverse complement strand
AAATTGTCCTAATCAAACTAAAGAAAAACCATATTGAACCATATATAATAAATAACATAATAAGATTAAATAAATCTAAATGACCTATCCTAACCCAAGCTAAATAGATCCAAACCCCACTAAAATAAACTTTATTAAACCAAATTAACCAACTAGAACCAAAGAAAACCAAACCAATCTAAAAAAATTAACACAAAGTGATCCAAATCAAATCAAACAAAATGAATTTAAATAAAACATAACTAAATAAATTTTAAGTTAATTGATTCAAACTATGAAATAATTAATTAAAATTAACATATATAATTTTACTCAAATTAGAAATAATTTAACTAACCTAAATAGAATCTAATGAAACTGAACTAAATTAAAATGAATTAAATTAAACCAAAAGGTATTAAATATTTAAAAAATTAATTTAACTTAAAGTAACTAAAATGAATTAAAATATATTTGGAAAGACTCAACCGAACATAAATTCAACAAACTAAAACAAAATAAATCAAAAAAAATAAACCAATTGAAAAAAAACTACATGAAATTGAATCATATCAAAATACAGTAAATCAAACTAAATTGAACCGAATCAAAATAATTTAAATAATAAATAAAATAAAATAAAATGGATCAAACTTCTTCTAAATTATATGAATGAATATAAAATAATCCAAAAAATTCTTAAATGGATAGAAACGAAATAAAACTAGATCAACCTGAATGAAATTGACATGGCATAAATGTTGTAAACTAAACTAAATAAAACCTAATACATCCAATGATGATCATTAAAACAAAATCAAATTAAATTAAATTAATGAAAATGAAAATGAATTAACTCATTTTTACTGAAACCAAATTGAATTGAATAGAATTAACCTAAACCAAATCAACCCATTAAGAACATATTTGAACCAAAACACACCAACCCAAACCTAATAGACCCAAATCCAACCAAACTAAACTAACCATAGATAAACCAACTAGAGACGAACCAAACTAAAATAACCCAAAAAACTAAAGTGAAGAAACCTAATACCAATTGGACCAGATCAAATAAAAGTATTAAAATTAAACTATATTTAATTTAACCAAATGTAATAAAATAGTCTTGATCCTGTTAGAACTAGAAAAAAATAAATTGCACTAAACTAAACCTACTTAGTAAAAAACAATTGTACCAAACTAAAATGAACCAAATTGAATATAAATAAAATAAATAGAAATTATTTAATTCATAAATAACCTAAATAAATATAATTAAACCAAATGAAAAAAAATTATAATAGACTGGATCTATACTAAGAAAAATTGTGTTAAATTAGCATGAACAGACCAAAAACAACCCAAACTGGATAGACCTAAACTAAATTTAATTAAACCAAATTAACCCCAAATGAACCAAGTTAAAAATAATTAAAAAAAAATAAAATAAAATAATTATTTTTATCATAACTTTTTAAATAATTTTTTTAAATTAGAAAATTAAAAACACTCTTTTTTATTTCTCTTATTTATTTATAAAAAAAATTATTTTTTTATTAAAAATAAAAATATTACTAAACTTATCTTTGTATTTATTTAAAAAAATTGAGGGAATCCCCATATAAAAATTTAGATTGTATATAATACAATTAAAACAATTGAAATGTAACTAAATAAAGATGAATTAAATTGAATGAAATCGAACTAACTAGGACAAAACAGACTCAAACAGATCTGAACTAAATTTTATTGGACCAATACTAATTGACCCAACATGGTCAATACTAAAGTAGATTTAGCTAAAGATTATAGGCTTGAACCATCATGATTTGAAGGAAATGAAACTGGATCTAACTAAACAAAAATAAATTAACCTAAATATAACTAAATTAAATTTATTCAAACCAAATTGAACTAAACTATAATGAAATAAACGAAAAAAATGGAATATATCTCAAAAAAATAAGTAAAACTAAAAAAATAGACTTAAATATATCAATAATGAATTGAACTAGCCTAAACCACACACAACCAAACTTAAACCAAACTGAATAGAATCAAATTGAAACGAATCAAAATAGACTAAATCAAACTTAATGAACATGAATGAATATGTTCTGAACAAACATGATTAGAATATAATTGTAGTACCCCGGTTTCTAGTATGTAACCATTTATTGATTATTTTAATGGTTTTAAAGTTAAGGGTGACAAATGGGAGAGTCGGGAGAACATTAAATTATGTTTGGAGTCAAAGGGGAAGTCGCACGGGAGGCGCACAGGTTGTCTAAACAATGTGGTCAAAACATGTGTAGTTGATCTTGGAGGCAGTAGCTTCTGTACGGGTGGCATGCAGTTTTTCTAACCATGCGGCCAAACCGTGTGTGGAGAGTTTGTTGAGGTAGTGGCTAAATCACGGTTTGTCTAACCGTGGGAGCAAACCATGCGGCACTTAAATTAGATCCTATAAAAGTGGATGTCACTCGTTTTTGCCACTAAGTGCCTCATTTAAGATCCTAAGAATCTATAAATTGTGATTTTTTTTCTCCTAAGGTCAAAGAGGGTTCTCCCATCATTCTGTATGCAATACAAAGGCTTCTCTTGGTGAATCAAAGCTGGATTTTTGAGGTATGTGATCGTTCTTCATCATTATTTATCGGTTTCTTAGATCTACTTAGATCTACTTCTCATATTCTCTTGGTTTCTTAGATATATGCCTGTTATGGGTAGATCTAAGTGTGTGAATGACAAATATGATAGTATTCGGTCTTTATCTTACTATGAGAAGAGATCTAAGGTGGGTTTTTGGAGAATCGACCCAGGTTTCTTGAGCGTTCTTTGACCGTTGTGGTTTTAGTAAAAACCTTTGAGGTAGGAGGCTTCACTCTCGACTCCTCTTGTTAGAATTGATTGGGTTAGTTTCAAATTATTTTATTTTAATGGTTTTTATAGTGAAAAATTAAGGAATGAATCTTGTTTAGTGATGATTTATGGTTTTGATGTAATTTTGAAATCTTGGTGAATTGTTGTGCAAAGTGATTTGGCTTCATGAATTTAAAATGTTGATTTTAAATTATGATTACTAAAATTGTAAATGGTTTGATAAAAAAATGCTTTTTCAATAAAAATGGTGTTTTATTGAAATGGGTTGAGATTGAAATGACTTTGATGGATTTTGTTTTCATTAAAAAGGGAGTTTTATTGAAAGGGTTTGGAATTGAAAGGGTTTGGAATTGAAATGGTTTGAGATTGAAATGAATTTGATGGATTTGGTTTTCAATAAAAAGGGAGTTTTATTGAAATGGTTTGGAATTGAAATGGTTTGAGATTTAAATGAATTTTATGGATTTGGTTTTCAATAAAAAGGGAGTTTTATTGAAATGGTTTGGAATTGAAATTGTTTTGATGGAAACTGTTTTCAATAAAAAGGTATTTTTATTAAAAGGGTGTTTTGGCATGACTGTTGGGAATATGTGGTGTGTGTTCATGTTTCATGTACGAGGCTTGGTTGAAATATGACCTTGTTCTCGGTTCCAAACGTTTAATGGCACATGGGAAACAATTACCTTGTAATGACTTGGTAGATCGACGAGAGACCGCTCATGAGTATGGAACTGTCATAACAAAGCATGCATGGTTGGTTGCATGGGTTGGGAAAGGTTTGAGTATGCCAAAAAGGAATGTTTTTGAAATGGTTCCTAAGCTTGTTTGGTTATTTTTCTGGAAAAATAACTTTCTGGAAATTTGGTTTCAATTGATCTTGGAATGAATTTGGTTATGAATGGTTTTGGAAACTTGTTCATATTTAGTTATAAACTGATTTTGAGAAAATGTTTTATATAAACTATTTTTATATAAATGTGGATAACTCTTCTATTCTAGTGGCATGAGTAAGGAATTCATTGGGGAAACCTACTAAGTTTTATACTCACCCCTATGTTGGCACTTTGGTGCTTTTGCAGATGTCATGTTTTGGGAGACAAGTAAAGGTAAAGAATCTTATTGCTAGTGGCTTGTGATGTTTCTTGAGAGATGTTGTGCATCTTGGAGCTTGTGAAGCATGGATTTGTAGTGTATTTTGAGAGTATTGATTTGTTCATCCATTGTGTACTTTTATTCTTATTTTGGTCTTCCATAGTTGTGTACTTTGATGTAGTTTGATATAAATGAAGTGTTTTTTTGTATTTCATTTATTCATGCATCATATAGTGAATGTCTAGTTATGGTTTGTTTATGGGTTTATTTCTTAAAGGGTAAATCGTCCCCCACTTGTACTTGAAACCCTTCGGTATTTATTTCCAGCCTTTGGCACCTTGGGGATGTCACTTAAGGCCTAGTAATGACTCATGGTACTCTCATGCTAATGAGAATTGGCTGGTAATTACAAAGGTTATTGGCTTGTTCGGTCCCTACCTAACAATTAGTCATCAATGTTCCTAGTCTTGGAGTTAAAATTACTTCTTGTCTATTCCTTGGGTCGAAATCTTAGACAGGAGTAGGATTTTTGGAACTTGAAATGTATAGCATAAAAGGACGTAGCTAACCCGTTTACTCTAAACTTCAAGTTACCAGGGTATTGGGTAGATAAGTGTTTTGGATACACTTCTAGAATGTTGGAAATCTAATTGTCATGCGTTTATCTAATGAGACGAGCATGGAATGCATTGTAGAGGAATTACTTCCCATTAGGATTTCATATCTCATTGTGAGGAATGACTTATGATTTTTTTCAAGGTGTAAATTTTTGAAAAATGTGGAAATTGTTTTCAATTAAAAGATTTTTAAAACAGGCTATTTGGTGTATTTTAAAAATGGGTTGATTTTCAAAAGGCATGAGGAATGTGTTCAAAAAAGTTTGAACATGGGAAAAAGGTCATTTTGAAAACAATTTTGTGATAGATGATGTGATATAAATTGAAATGATAAGCCATCAGTTGCTAGAGAGTGAGATTGACGGAGGATGTTGTTGGTTAAGAAAATGGTACCCGATAGGCATTGTCGAAACTAACCTAAAGAAGATGTAGAGAATGTGGTTGCAGCTAAACCATGAGTGAACCAAGAGCTAGTTCAGAGTATTTTATAGGCTTTTCATGCTATAGATATGGGGAACTGAAGGGATGAACCAATTCATGTGGATCATACCATCCAGTTCATGAAGTAGAATCCACCAAACTTTTGGGGTGATGTTGAAACTGAAAAGGCAGAGGTGTGGCTAAGTAGGATGAATCGTATCTTCAATTTCATCAGCACACCATCAGAGCTCAAGGTCAAGTTGGCGACGTATATTCTTGACGATCTTTCACGTCAATGGTGGGATTTAGCAGTGCAGGCTAAATTAGATGAAGGCCTTACATGGGAGGATTTTGAAGAATTCTTCAACAAACAATTCTATCCTCACATGTTCAAGATCCATAAAATGACGGACTTCTTCAGCTTGAAACATGGGATCCTATATGTATTAGATTATGCGGCTAAGTTCATGAATTTAGTTCATTTTGCACCAGAGGTTGTGGCAAGTGCGTCCTTGAAGGCACGCATCTTCGAATCGGGGATAAGGTAGGAGATTCGATTGAAGATTGTGGTGCTCTGTATTACAGATTATATAGAGATGGTGAACATAGTGATTGTTTCTGAACGTGATATCTCAGGATCGATAGGAGGAGAAATGATGATACCTACAAGAAACAGTGGGAACTCTACCGCTGGGAACAAGAGGAAAAGGGACACCTATTTCCACAGTGCAAGTGGAAATTAGAACCAGATGGTGGGATCAGTAAACCTTCCTCCATGACCCTAGAGAAAAGAAGGTTGTTTTCAATGTGGTTCACAAGACCACATAAATCATGATTGTTCAGCACAACCTCGAGCATGTCACAATTTCAAGTAGATGGGGCATCTACAACGCTATTGTAGGAATCCTCTGAGGTCAGGTGTGTGTGACACTTCCCAGGCTTCTCAAGCATCATATGCTTCGATAGGATGGGGACAAGAGAGTCAGTCTCGTCAGTATAACAGAGATATCCATGGTGATTCTCGAAATACCATGACTTCTCAACCAGGGAAACCTCAGTAAGAAAACAAAGGAGAATAGTATAGTGAAGAAGCAATTGTATGGAGCTGAGAAAATGATTATCGATGATCAGGATGGACCATCTACAATAAGAGGTATTATTCTTTTAAATTATACCTTTTTAAAAGTGTTTTTTGATACTGGTGCATCACATTCCTTCATTGTTTCTCATACTGTTGAATTGCTATGTTTAAAACTGGAAACGATGCCTTCTATTTTGAAACTGCAAACTCCTCTTGGTGAAAGAGAATGTCAGGCCTTTGAGTGTAGAGATTGTGCTATAACTAATGATGGAGCTATGTTAAAATGGTACTTCTCAATGTTGGATATGGATGTCTATGATGTAATCCTGAGTATAGATTGGCTGACAATGTTCAATTCTCAAATCGATAGTTATATGAAAATAGTTAGTTTCACGACTGAGGACGGCATCGACCATCTCTTCAGAGGAGGGAGGATGGAAAAGAAAAGTGCAAAGATCTTGTTGGAACCAATGCTGGAAACTATCTATTACCAATTGTTAGTGTTGACTTGGGCATCAATGGAAGAGATTGAAGGAAATAGTTTTCTAGTTGTTGTGGATCAATTTCCTGATGTCTTTCCCAACAACTTCTCAGGTTTACCACCTCTAAGGGAAGTGGAGTTTACGATTGATATCATTCTGGAGACCAGTCCTATTTCCCATCCATCTTATAGGATGGAATAAACAGAGTTGCGGGAATTGAAAGTGCAGTTAGAGGATCTAAAAAGAAAAGGGTTTATTTGACTAAGTAAATCTCCATGGGCAGCATCAGATTTGTTTGTGAAGAAAGCATATGGAACTCTTCGGTTTTGTTTTGATTATCATAAGCTTAACCAAGTTACGATAAAGAATAAATATCCACTTCCATGCATTGATGATCTTTTTGATCAGTTAAGGGGAGCTCAGTGGTTCTCCAAGATTGAATTGAGATCAGGATATCACCAATTGTGAGTTCAGATGGAGGATATTCCAAATACATATTTCAAAAGTAGATATGGCCACTATGAATATGTAGTCATGTCTTTTGGTATAACAAATGCACCATCGGTCTTCATGGATTTGATGAATTGAATATTTCATCAATATATGGATTCTTTTGTTGTGGTATTTTTGGACAACATTTTGGTCTATTCAAAGACAAGGGATGATCCTGAGGCGCACTTGGAAACAATGTTATAAATCTTGAGAGATCATCACTTGTATGAGAAATTATCAAAGTGTGATTTTTGGATACAGGAAGAGAGTTTCCTTGGCCATGTCATTTTTTAGGAATAAATTTCTGTTGATCCTAAAAATATAGAAGTTGTTACCTCTTGGAAACCATCGAATAATGTGTTAGAGATATGAAGTTTTCTTGGTCTAGCTGGTTACTACTGACACTTGGTGCGTGATTTATCATGACTAGCTTCACCAATGACAACTATGACAAAGAATAATGCTCCATTACTATGGACAGAAGAATGTCAGAAGTCTTTCTAGGAACTAAAAGTTTGTCTTTCATCAGCACCTATCATGATATTACCAAAATCGGGACAGGGGTATATGGTGTATTATTATGCTTTGGGATCAGGTTTGGGTTGTGTTCTCATGTAAGGAGACCATGTGGTTGCTTATGGTTCAAGTCAGTTGAGGGTTCATGAGAAGAATTACCCAACACATGATTTGGAGTTAGTGGCAGTCGTCTATGCTTTGAAAACATGGATACATTATCTCTTTGGTGAGAAATTCACTGTGTTTATGGATCACAAAATCTTGAAACACATTTTCTCATAGCGATATTTGAACCTAAGGAAAAGGAGTTGGATGGAGTATCTCCAAATGTTTGACTTTGACTTGATGTACACACCCTGGAAAGAAAATTTGGTGGCGGATGCATTGAGTAGAAATTCATATGCTCATTTAGCAAAATAAGCCTCAAATGAATGGCAGTTGATGTCGGTCTTAGCCGACATGCATGTGTAATGTGAAGACTGAGGTGATGTTGTTATTTTCTTTTTAGCTACACTTGTTCCTAATTTAGTAAATATGATCAAAGAAGCACAACCATATGATTCATAATGTTTGGTTGTAAGTTCAAAAATCAATGGTGGGGATACCATTGATGGCTGGAAACTTCATGGAATCTCAGTTTTGTGTTTCAGAGATTGTATGGTTGTACCTATGGTTTTTCAGGAACAACTCCTTCATGCCTACCACCATTCAAGATGGGTTGTACAACAAGGTACACAGAAGATGTATAAGGCATTGAAGGTGCAATTTTTGTGGAGAGGCATGAAAAGGAAGGTGGTCGAGTTCGTATCACGGTGCTTAACTTGTCAGCAGGTTAAAGCAGAGCATCAAAGACCAGCTGGTATGTTACAATATTTGTTTATCCCAGTGTGGAAATGGGAATAGATAGCAATGGATTTTGTTACAATTCTTCCTAGAATGGTCCAGAAACACGATATCATTTGGGTGATAGTGGATCATCTAACCAAGTCGGCCCATTTCATACCAATTTGTGAAACTCATACGGTGGAAGATCTTTCAAAAATATATATCCAAGAAGTGGTAAAGAGGCATGGTGTACCAGTGTCTATAGTCTTAGATAGAGATATGAGGTTCATATCTCGTTTCTGGAAATCATTACAGCAAGCCCTTGGAAATTAGTTGACTATGATCACGGCATATCATCCTCAGACAGATGGGCAGTCTGAGGAAACGATACAAACATTGGAAGACATGTTAAGGGATTGTGTAAGGGATTACAGGGGCTCATGGGAGGATCATATACCCTTAGTGGAGTTCTCATACAATAACAGCTATAAATCCTCGATACGCATGGCACCGTTTGAATCATTGTATGGGTGTCCATGTCATTCTCCACTATTCTGGGTGGAAATGGGTGAAACTTCACTAGTCGGACCAAGCCTTGTCCAAGAGAAAACAGAGAAGATCCAGTTGATTAGAAAGAGGATGGAGACGGCTTAGTGTCGTCAAAAATATTATGTAGATCACCGTTAAAGACCGTTGTCGTTCGTTTTGGGTGATCATGTCTTCTTGAGGATCTTCCCAAGGCTTGGACATCATCATTTCGGGAAGCACAAAAAGTTATCTCCTAGATATATTAGCCCTTTTGAGATACTAAAATGGGTTGGAGAGGTGGAATATCGTTTGGCATTACCACCATGGTTTAGTTCAGTGCATAATGTGTTCCATGTATCTCAGTTGAAAAAGTATCATCCTGATCCTGACCATGTGATCAGATGGGATCACGTTGATCTAGAGACAGATGCTTCGTTGATACATATCCCAGTATGGATTGTGGATAGGCAAGAGAAAGTCTTGCGGGGAACAATCATCAGTCTAGTGCAGGTTTTATGGCAGCATGGTCAGATTCAGGAAGAGACTTGGGAATGTCATAAGGAAATGAAAGAGCATTGGCCTAAACACTTTCAGTTGGGTGAAGGTTTTATACTTTTTGAGGATGGAAAGACCAATAGTGGGGAGAATTTAGTACTCCCAGTTTCATTTATGTAACCCTTTATTGATGGTTTTAATGGTTTTAAAGTTTAGGGTGATCAATGGGAGAGTCAGGATAACTTTAACTGATGTTTTAAGGCAAAGGGGAAGTCGCACGGGCGGCGCACGTGTTGTCTAAACCGTGCGGCCAAACCGTGTGTAGTTGGTCTTGGAGGAAGTAGTTTCCACATGGGCGGTGCATGGTTTTTCTAACCGTGCAGTCAAAATGTGTTTGGAGATTCTGTCGAGGCAGTGGCTAACACACAGTTAGCGCACGGTTTGTCTAGCCGTGCGAGCAAACCGTGCGGCCACTTAAATGAGATCCTATAAAAGTGGATCTCACTCATTTTGGCCTCTAAGTTCCTCATTTAAGCTTCTAAGAGGCCATAACTCGGTATTTTTCTTCTCCTAAGTTCAAATAGGGTTCTCCCATCATTCGAGAGGCAATCTAAAGGCTTCTCTTGGTGAATCAAAGCTGGATTCTTGAGGTATGTGATCGGTCTTCATCGTTCTTGATCGGTTTATTAGATATACTTAGATCTACTTCTCATATTCTATTGGTTTCTTAGATATATTCCTTTTATTGGTAGATCTAAGTGTTTGTATTCCAAATATGATGATATTTGGTCTTGATCTTGCTAGGAGAAGAGATCTAAGGTGGGTTTTTGGAGAATTGACCCGGGTTTCTTGAGCGTTCTTCGACCATTGTAGTTTTCGTCAAAACCTTTGAGGTAGGAGGCTTCACTCTCGACTCCTCTTATTAGAATTGATTGTCTTAGTTTCAAATTGGTTTATTTAAATGGTTTTGATTATGAAAATCAAGGAATGAATCTTTTTTAGTGATGATTTATGGTTTTTATGTAATTGTGAAATCTTGGTGAATTGTTATGCAAAGTGATTTGGCTTCTTGAATTTAAAATGTTGGTTTTAAATTATGATTTCTGAAATTGTAAATGGTTTGATGAAAAAATGGGTTTACAATAAAAATGGCGTTTTATTGAAATGGGTTGAGATTGAAATGACTTTGATGGATTTGGTTTCCAATAAAAAGGGAGTTTTATTAAAATGATTTGGAATTGAAATGGTTTGAGATTGAAATGACATTGATGGATTTGGTTTTCAATTAAAAGGGAGTTTTATTGGAATGGTTTGTAATTGAAATTTTTTGAGATTGAAATGACTTTGATGGATTTAGTTTTCAATAAAAAGGTATTTTTATTGAAAGGGTGTTTTGGCATGACTGTTGGGAATATGTGGTGTGTTTTCATGTGGCATGTACATGGCTTGGTTGAAATATGACCTTATGCTCAGTGCCAAAGGTTTAATGGCACATGGGAAACAATTACATTGTGACGAATTGGTAGATCGACGAGAGACCGCTCATGAGTATGGAACTGTCATAACAAAGCATGCATGGTTGGTAACATGAGTTGGGAAAGGGGTGGGTATTCCAAAAATGAATGTTTATGAAATGGTTCTTAAGCTTGTTTGGTTATTTTTCTAGAAAAATAACTTTCTAGAAAATTGGTTTCAATTTCTCTTGGAATGCCTTTGGTTATGAAAGGTTTTAGAAACTTGTTTATATTTAGTTATAAACTGCTTTTGAGAAAATGTTTTATATAAACTATTTTTATATAAATGTGGCTAACTCTTATATCCTAGTGGAATGAGTAGGGAAGTCATTGGGGAAACCTATTGGGTTTTATACTCACCCCTGCATTGTCACTTTGGTGATTTTGCAGATGTCATGTTCTGGGACACAGGTAAAGGTAAAGCATCTTATTGCTAGTGGCTTGTGGTGATGCTTGGGAGATGTTGTGGAGCTTGGAGCTTGTGGAGCATGGAGTTGTAGTGTCTTTTGAGAGTCTTGATTTTTTCATCCGCTGTGTACTTTGATGCTTAGTTTGGTCTTCCGTTGTTGTGTACTTTGATGTAGTTTGATATAAATGAAGTTTTTTTTTGTCTTTCATTTTTTTCATGCATCATATAGTGAATGTTTTGTTATGGTTGGTTTATAAGTTTATTTCTTAAAGGGTAAATCGTCCCCCACTTGTACGTAAAACCCTTCGGTATTTATTTCTAGCCTTTGGCGCCTTGGGGATGTCACTTAAGGCCAAGGAATGACTTGTGGTACTCTCATGACAATGAGAATTAACAGGTCATTACAATAATTGTACTAAAATCTACTAAATTGAATCAAAATAAACTAAATTTATATAAATATTAGAAAAAAACCATGAAAACCCATTTTTTAGTCGTGATTTGGGTCATAGTAATAGAATGAGGGGTTCCAAAGAACACTAGGACCTCATGTGATGGAAAAACAAAATTTTACTGGTATCATTAAATCAAAACAACTTGATTAATACATTAAAATCACAAAATTATTATTTAAGGAATGTAATTTGTATAGATAAATCTTACCAAAACATAATTCCTTTGTTTTATAGTCATGATTAGAGTGTTAATAACCCATTCATGCATATTTCTTTATGTTATAGTAATACATGTTCATCTTATCATTAATTATGGTTACAACAAAACCACCTTATTATTGATTACTATGTTGAATTTTTCACTTATATATATGTTATATATATTGATACCCCATTCATTTATACTTAGTTATAATTCATTCACCATATAGTTTTCTTTATAACTTCATTTAGAATTAATATTAATTTGATTTTAGATATGAAATTAATTATTAGTATCCTATTTTAAATTATGGTTTCTTGCATTCAATGTCATTGTAGATGGGATTTTTAAATATGATGTGTACCTTGAGAAAAACAATTTTTCTCAAGCAAAAATAAAAAATATGGAAGCATGGTAAATGAACTGACACAATAGAAAATTATAAGTTTTACTTTGATGATTTCAATTTTTAATATATATTTTTTATCTTAATAGTCTATATATATTTGTAACAGTCTACTTTAGAGGCCCTTGATTCCTAGGAATCAAAAAAATTTGGCCCAAATGATAACTTACATCATGTTTTGGGAGATGAACACCATGGCAGAGTATGTTGCCGAATGGGAAGAGTATTGTCCTGACGAGTTAATGACCCACTTCAGGTTTAGGTTCTAGTAACACCAAGATGGATCATATATCATAGGGTGAGTTTAAGGGAAAAAAGGAAAAAAAGGGTCATACTGGTGGATGAATAGTCTCAAAGGGAAAGCACTGAATTTGTGAAACTAATGGAAGTTTTATTTCCACCACTTCCACCAAAGACCGTTGTGGATTTTGATGCATATATGTAAATGATTCATATGTTATACAGTGAACCGGGCAGTAGTCCTAGTGTTTGTTAGGATGATGACATTTTGCATGATGTCAATGTTAAGGATGGCTATGAGGAAGAGGGTGGGGATGACCACGAGAAAGAGGGTGGGGATGATGGTGAGGAAGAGGGTGGGGATGAGGTTAAGGTTGAGGATGAGGATGAGGATAAGGATGAGGATGAGGATGAGGATTAGGATGAGGATGAGGATGAGGATAAGGATAAGGCTAAGGATGATGGTGATGATAGTGATGGTGATGAGGGTCATATTGATCTGTTAAATTTTTCACTGATATTTATGACATTTTTTGTTTGATAATTTGGTGTGAATGAATATATGTGATATTTTTTATATTTGTTATCATTGGTTAAATGAATCAATTTATTTCTTATATTATCATTATTTATGTATTGGTTTGTTTCTATTTGAGGATGCTCTATTGGTTTCATTACAGGTTTGGTGTGTTGAGGATATTCTGTTGTTTTCATTGTAGGTCTAGGATATTTTTTTCATTTTTGGTGTTTTATTTTAATTACAGGTGTAGTGGGTAGTTAGATTAATTAATTCCTATATTATGTTTTGATTGATGGTATTTTTTATTATAGGTGCACTGTTATTTTGGTTTGATTATATCCAGTGTTATTTTTTGACGTTTTTATTGTGGGTGTGTTCTATTTTGAAATTTTTATTGTAGGTGCGGTGGGCAGTGGGGATGTTGCTGGCTTGGGAGTGGGGGGGTCTATACCAACAATTTCATAATTGTTGGCATACATCTATTCCAATAGTTCATAATGAACCATTGGTAAAATAAAATTCAAACCACCCTATACCAATGGTTCACTATGAACCATTGGTATAGGCCTTTACCAATGGTTTAAAACCTTTGGGATAGCTTTATCCCAACAGTTTAAACCATTGGGATATCTCTTTTCCAATTGTTTAAAACCATTGGAATATCTATATCCCAATGATTTATAGTGAAACATTAGTAAAATAAAATTCTAACCACCCTATACCAATGGTTCACTATAAACCGTAGTTATAGGGCTATCCTGACAACTCACATACCAACGGTCCTGGAACCGTTGGGATAGGTTAAATTTTTAGTAGTGATTAAATTATAATCCCCACTAAGGAATAAAATTAAATAAAACATAAAATATTATTATAGTAAATAAATTCAAGATATTACAGGTCAAAGGGGATTTATATACACCTTATAAAATAAGATAATTTCATAACATGACATATGTCTCGAGGAAGAAAAATTAAGACAAAAAACCCTTACCATTTTGAAAGATTTTGAACAATAAACCCCATGAAAGAGTGATCCTAAAATGAATATTTAAACCCCCATAATTTTATGTATAATCATCATAAAATATATTCATGTGAATTATATACTCCACATAAAAGAAACATGTGGTGAGTATTTCTTGGGTCTCGTAGAAAATAAAAGTGAGGTGGAAATCTCATACAATAAGTCATGAATTACTTTATACATGTTTGAGACACATGTATAATAAATATAAATTTTTTATAAATATATTAATAAATAGAACATATATATATCATACCATATATTTTTTATGCATAACCTTTTATTATCCGTTTATTAACAATTCCTTGTTTAAGTCATGTTTTGGGCAATAACTACTTTGCTTTTCTTGTATGTTTTAATTATTTATTTTTTGTCTTATTAATTTTATCATGTTTCTATAATATAAATAATTTTAACCATGATATATATATAACATATATTCAATTTTTATGTATTTACAGTGATCCAAGATAGTTAGATATTGAAAATGAAATGCACGATTCATAGAGATGGTAAGTTGTATGTATGCATGAAAATTGATTATATTTTCCCTATGGATATAAAAAAAGAAAGTTAAATAATATATTAAAATTATAAAATCATTTTTATTTAATATATGTCACATATTTTAATTAAACTCATCCTTATTTCGTTCTATTTAAATTGTGAACGATTCACATTGCTTTGCGATGGGATAGTCTACTATACACCCGAGTGATGTTATCGTATTCCCAAAGAATGTAAAGTATGAAGGTATATGTGATATAATTATTATAAAATTGTAATAATATAATTAATATCATATATAAACATTTAATCCATCAACTATGGGTGGTAAGGGAAAATTAATAACATCGGTACGTGAGGCGGTAGTCCTTCGTACACATGAATGATGATTTCATATATCATTTGATGGAAGGTGAGATAGTTGTAGGTCATGGCCTTAACATAAAAACATATAATTAAATTTAATATATTGAGGTTATTAAATCATAATGGTTTAATAATATTTTAAATAGTTTTAGGAAGAAATAAAATAAGATTCTCGGTTAGGGGTGTTGTCGCTTCTTCAGATAACTTATTTGTTTTTTTTTCACCAAAAAGATTATTAGAGTAGATTTATGACCAAGATAAGTATTCTTGGATGATAAAATATAATTAATGAGGTTAATTTTGTGGTTAATATATAAATTAAAGTGTTTTTAAATTTTGAATAGAATAGGGGATGGGTTTCCTTTTATAAATGAGGTGAGTGGCACACTAGTAATTTTTTAAAAGAAAATTGTATACCCACATTTTTCATATGAAACAGGGTTCAAAAATGATTATTTCATAATATTAGAATATATAATATTGATATATGGCTATAAAATTTGTGTTGTAAATTTTTGGTTCATTTTTAACCATTGACATTTTATTTTAACCCACTATTAAGCCTATTTTTTACCTTAATCGTGGTAAACACTTTTTATTTTTTTTACCATTAATTATGGGAATAAAATATTTTGAACTTATTATATAACAAAAATAATTTGTATTATAAATATAGAATTAATTTTTTCAAATTCCATTCAAATAAATGACAAAATTTAATTTCTAATTAATCTTGTAGATGTGATGAGAAAGCGGGTATTCAAAAAGAAAATGTTCAAATGTTTAAAAACATTATATCAAAATTCAATATTTATATGATTAAAATTACCTAAATATTATTAATAGATATATAATTTAACTATTATTTATTTCAAATTCATCTCAAACGAAATTTATCCTTATAAAATATTTAAACGAAAAGTCATTTTTCAATGAAAATCAGTATTTTTCACTATTCATCAAAAAAAGATTCTTTTTAGAAAAAATCATAAAAATTATTTATAAGATAAAATTAAAATGATTATTTAAAAAATTAACACTATTAATTCAAATACATTTTATAAAAGTGTCAAAAATTAGTTTAAAAATAAGTGTGAAAAAGGCGACAAAACAGTTTTTGTAGATTTTAGGTGTAAAATTAGATTAACTCTTATCTATTGTAAAAAAACATAAGATGATAGTTCAAATTTTAATTTAATATATAATATATTATATCTCATTAACATCATTAACCAAAATTGTTTTTTTCAATTTATTAAGGTAAAATGTGTTTGTCTTCATGAATATTGTTTTTCAGAAAATGGTTTCATTTATTTTTAAATTGTTTATAATTTCATTTATAATTATTTGGTCACCAAATAATTCATATTATATATATATATATATATGTGTAAACCATATATTTTCATAATTTGTTTATTACTATTTTTACCCATTATTCCAACAGCCTTGTGACAGCTTTAATATTGTAATATTTTAAAAGTATGCCATGTTTCGTTTAAACTCAGTGTCATATATAACACAAGTTATACTTAATATTGTGTGTAATGAAAAATATAAAAAATATTATATTCATTTGAAAAAATATATTTCACAAATTCTTTCGGTATTACAAGATATAGAGATGAGGTTGTTTTTTAGATGGAATTAGGTTGTTGTAGACCATTAGAGTTTACTGGAAGTGGGTATTATCAAGGTTAATGATGATGTTGTGGTGTTTGATAATTTTCATATGGTTGTTAGTTTTTTCATATGAAACAATTATATCTAGGTTCTATGTTCCATGAAAAAATATTCATTACATGTTGGATTCCTCTTACCATGGAGGCAATTACAATGTGTTTGGCTTTAGAGTTTATAAAGGATCTAGGATAGAGAGAAATCATGATTCAGATATATTATCTTTCCTAAGTCTCCCTAATTAAATCAAGACTGATGATGATCAATTTAATGGGGCTCTAATTGGAAGAAATTTGGTCTTTTGGAAGAATATATTGGCCCATCATATTTCTAAACTTAGGGAGTAGTCTCAAATATAGTATTGGCTAAATGGATTATCATTATCTAATACTCTATTTTTACTCAATGATTTAGATTATTAGAATACTTTTAACTGATTTATTTCAAAAAATAAAGATATATTTTTATAATCAATCAATCCAACATGGAAAATATTTAAAGGGTTTTATTAATGTGGGGGTATTTCAATGTGGTTTTAAAATTTATATTCACTTAAACATCACATACATTCATAATTATTCATTATAATGAAAAATTAAAAATTATTTATAGATTTTATTTAATTTTTTATTTAGGGATAAGAAATGTTAAGAACAGTTAAGGTTAGAAAAATTGAACATAACTAAAAAAACTGAATGATTCAATATTCATCAACAAGTTTAAATCAATTATCATTAAACTAAACTTTACTAGTTTAAGTAGGTCCTTTTTAGTTATATTTTTTTGATTCAATTAATCATGTACATTTTTGATATTGATTTAATTGGTGATTCCATATGAAAATTCATGTATATTAATTTATTAGGTTCATTTTATAGTTCACATGTCAATTAATATGTATTAAAATTCTTTATCTATTATATTAGTTTCTAAATCAAATAAATCATATTAATTTTTGGTATTTTAATTTTATGCATGAACTATATATGAAACTTGTGCTTTAAAGAAGATAATCAATTTATCCCAATTATGTGATCAATTATGAAAAATTTCTATATTTTTATTTAATAAAATTAAATTATGTGTGGTATTTTTAAGTGTAAAAACCAATATTATTTCCTCAACTTATAATGGGAATGACTAGAAATAATAATAAATTTGACCACTGGGTTAGCTTACAATGGTTCATGGTTCCTATATCATACACATGATTT
Source organism: Viscum album (assembly GCA_963277665.1). Classification (NCBI taxonomy): domain Eukaryota; kingdom Viridiplantae; phylum Streptophyta; class Magnoliopsida; order Santalales; family Viscaceae; genus Viscum; species Viscum album. The sequence continues at coordinate 2,001,100,240 of OY728143.1, read as the reverse complement.
CATTCCTCTAATACCCATTTTATAGAGAATTTTTACTATTAGAGAAACTCAAAGAACTACTGATAGATTTGGAAGACCAACTATCTATAGTTAAGAATTAATCTAACATGGTTAACTCATGTTTTCTTTCAGTTTCATTTTTCATTTTATTTATGATTGAACATGCACATTCCTAGTGTTCAATGATTGTCTCACTGAAATAATTTCATTCTTTAAGTTCCCATATTTGGTATCAAAGTGATTCATGTTTAATTATTGAGAAACTGTAATTAGTTTTGTTTCTAGATAACATTATTTTCATGAATGTAGTTATTTAGGATCTATAGAAATTATATTCATAAACATGCTAAAATTTTATATGGTGGTTGTTCTTCATAAAAAATGCATCCGCATTTGGTAAATTAAATTTAATATTTTCAATAATAATTATTGATATTTATGTTTTATATTATTTTATATATATTTGATCAATTTTTCCATATAGTATTTATTTTTTGATATATATTGGGATAAATTTGGAATCAACTATTATATTAAAATATAATATTTTTAATTAATTAATTGATAAAAGATGTTTCCAATGTAACCTATCTTGTGGAAATTAATTTGTTTTAAAATAAAAAATGTTTTTTATATAATTTTAAAATAACTTACTGATTTTCCCAAAGGTAGTTCATTTCATGTCTTAGTTACATGTACACTTTTAGTGATAAATATGTGTTAACTTTTTCGTTACTCAGAAATCCAGAAGGCATTATATTTTCATTTATTTTTGGATAATCCCCCTTTTAAGGGTTGAGAGGGAACCCTATCATGACTCATAGACCCAAATGTGTAAGGTTTTTACATGACCTGAAGTCCTCGAAGCACAAGTCACAGTATATAAACTTTGAAGGCCCAATACCTAACTATACGTTGGAAATTCCCCTCCACAGCATTTGCATCTTTGAAGGTGCCTAGCTCCCCACCTCACATGGTTGATCAGCTAGAATATACCCATGTAGAGTTGCACGATGCATGGTACCATTGGAAATTGAAAAACCCTCTCATTCTTTCAATCTAGTAAGATCTAATCTATTGGATTCTACTTTATTTTAATCCTCTTATGAGGCCTGCTCTTATGTGATCTGCCCAAGCTACTTCTTGATCTTGGGTGGTTGGAAGACCCAATGGACTGAAGGCCTATGGTGGCCCAAAGGCCCTATGGTCTAAATTTTTTTGGTGTCCCAAAGGTCCTTGGTAGCCCAAAGGCCCTATGGCCTGAAGTACTTGGTGTCCTAAAGTTCCTGAGACTTTTAGGCCCAAACTGATTTCTTGAAGGCCCAAAATGGATGAATGGTTCTAGCTACTAAAGTACCTCATAGTACCTACAACAGTACTTCTATAATAACACATAAATTCATCCCCATTAAAAATTGATCTTGGATCTTTCAGATGCTAAGAAGGAGCCTCTACCACTTGGGTATAGGCTTGTTGGCACTTTTTCTTTACATGTGAATAATAAATAGTTCCAAAGGAAGGTTTATTATTTTACATGATCTTTTATCAACAATAATTTTTTACTATACCATGTACACCACTTATAAGTTAATATTTTTATCTAATTACTAAATAAAAATGTTTATCATGGTGTCTTGTAATGGGGTTTTCCTTTATTTCATGTTATTATAAGGTTTCTATTGTGGTACTTATGTGAGTTTGTTTGGTTTGTTTTTTTTTTCATATTTTTATGTCAAATTATTCTACTAATATCACTATTATTCATAACTACATACCCATATTGGGTGATATGAACTTTAAGGAAAGTAAAGAGAATTTATTAATAACATTTGGAGTCATGGAAGTGGACCTTGTTTAAGGTTTCCCAAACTCAATGATCTCATAAAGAAAATATCTCTGATGATATAAGGAATAATGAAAAGTGGGAAAAGAAAAATTTCATCATTATAATGGATACAAAGCATGTCATCTCAGAATCATTCAAGGGGAAAATATGTCTGGAAATATTTATACATCCAAAGAGTTCATATCGGACCTCGAGAAAAGGATTCAAAAAATGAAATGGTTGAAACTAGTACACTCTTGTCCAATCATATCTCTATGAGATATGAGGGTAATTAAAATATTATGGGTTATAACAAGAAAATATATTATCGTGATTCAAATCTTAAAGAACTCAATTTGGATTTATTTGAAGTCTTTTCAGTTCATCTGGTTTTGATTTCTCTTTCTACATATTTTATCTAGTGTATGGTGAATGACAGCTTTCAAAATAACTCATGGTACCTAAATAATCTCATATAAAAACATTTATAGGAAGAGTAAATATTTTAGCAAGTTAATACTGAGAGTTCCTAATTTTCCACTAAATCTAAGTATAAATGGAAAAATAAAAAAAAGACATGGGATTTACAAATAAAGAAATGTATAAGGAACAAAAAAAGGAATAAAATGATGATATTTGTTACTTTTATGGTGTAAAATGACATCGAATGAAGCAATAAAGTGTCTATCATACTTGGCATGCTAATGAAGGAATGATTTTTAATTTTGTTTACTTTGAGGTCAATTTATGTTTAGTAACTGAACACACATGGTAGATAGATTTGGGTGCAATAGTTTATATTAGTGTGTCCATAAAAGTTTTCCTCAATTTTTGAAATCTTGATGATAATGAAAGACACATCTATGTTATTGATAGAAAAATAGTTCATGTAGAGGCAATAGGTAATTTTATATTGTCACATAGTACTGGATTTTATTTTTATTTTAAAGAGAATTTTTTTGTACCATCTATTAGATCGAATTTAATTTTTGTTTATTCTTTGGAAAAACATGGATATTTTTGTTCATTTGGGAATAGAAAATTTAGTATTATTCAAAATTCAAATTTTATTGAATTGTTTATGTAACACCCCATGTAAATAAAGAATATGACATTTTCTTACTTATCCATATTTTTGAATAAAATATTAATATGACTTTAAAGGGGACGCTATGCTCGATGGCGTACCCAACACGCAACAACGAGTTTCTTGGGAATCTTACGTTGCACTCTAATAATAAAATAATATTATTTCAAATGGTAGTTAACATGTATCCATTTTATTGGAGGGAATGGATAGAAATAACTAAAATATGATTATATATGTTTTATAAATGTTTTTACATTTATCCAATAAAAGACAAAGGCTTAAAATATGGAAAGAATTCAATTTTAGGTGTATATGCCTTAGTTTTCACTAAAGGTTCACGTATCGCCTTTTAATGGAGAACTATCATTCAATATAGTTTTGATCACTCTTATACATTCTTTTGGACCAAATAAAACTCTTATTATGAATCGGGACATCAAATTTTACTTTGTGTAATTTTTTGGTATCTTTCCGATAAAGTTCATTTTTTTAATGAATAGTATAAAATGTTGTATTTTAATTCAAAACCACTTTTTAATCTAATTTATTTATATGATTAGATTATATTTTGAATTGGTTTTAAAGTGAAATTAGAAAATATTTTTACCATTAAATCCAATAGTGGTCGTTGGAATTAATTTCACTTTGAAATCAGACTTAAACTAGTGTCAATCTTTTGATACTTATTGTTTTATAAAAACACGCTATTTGTCATGACAGCGGGAATTAATTATTAAATTAATTAATTTGACTTATATGTTTTTAATTTTGTAAAATTGACTTCATTTTTGAATTCGGAATATCAAATATAGCTTAGGGTGAATTTTTGGTAATTTTCTGAAAAACTTCAATTTTTGATGAATAGTGAAACCACTAAGTGGTAATCAAGCAAACTGATTTTTCAGTTAAATGAAAGTTTACCACTAATGTGTATTGAATTTTAAAAATCCGACATACATGGTTGTCATTAAGAAGTAAAATGTGGTTCAATGGGATAAAAATAATTTTTTGATGAATAGTAACTTATTAAGTTTTTAATCGCGTTTAGTGGTAATTAGTGTAGTTTAAGGTAAAAATAATGCTTTAATAAAATGAAATGAACTTGACACATGTCCCAACCTCATTGGTTGTGTCATGGCCGACCATGACAAGACATGGGTCAACTTGGGGACCCCATGGATCCACTTTTGTTGGGAAATGACATAAATTACTTTTTATTTAATGTTGAAGTGAAAATGACACAAACATAATATGTTTTACGAAAGAAATTTTTAAGTGGGGTTATACAAGTCCAAATTTTGATTATAAATATTCATTGGAAAGATAAAAAGATTTCCTATATCATAGTATTTGTTTTATAATTTTTAGACATTAAAGAAATTAAATTATTTATGAGATAATAATGATGCAGCGATGACATCATTATTTGACGATTTAATTAAAATGGAAAGATAATGAAAAATCTACAACCTACACATGGCCAAAACCAATTGGATGAGTGTATTTCGAAGCCTTATCACCTTATCCACGAATTATATCAATGTGGGACCTTTGGAAACCGAAACACATTTTCAAATAAAGTAATATTTCTTACTTTCCAAAAGTGCCCCTCCTCTCCTCTTATAAAAGGCCCCCACCTCTACCTCTTTTCCAACACTCCTCAAGCCTTTGGCTCGTCCAACCCCTACCCATGTACTCTCTCCACATCCCTCTCCTCATCCTAGAGGATTCCCTTTGGCCATAATCTTTTAAAAGGAAGCCTTTAGGCTCAAATCAAAAGGAGTTACACTTTTAAAGGTAATTCATTCTCTCATGTTCATTTGTTTTATTTTGCTTCTCCAACCCCCTAATCTCTTTTTATTTACTTCTTTTGTAACAACACCATTATATTCAATATACTAGGATGTTGTTATAATATTTATTTTAGCTACACTCTCACACAACTACATCAAATGGTTAAAGAACATACGGTTTCCGTGGATGGTGAAATTTTGCCTCCCGAAACGATGATTGTTCAATACTCATTTAACACCTTCAAAGGTGGCCATTATGATGTCACTATTTTTATATATGATATATAATATGTTTATGTTTTCCTTAAGCTTCTGTTTTTTTCATTTTGGTCAAACCTTTATGGTTCCCATTATGGGTAAACACGATATCTTCATTTAAGGAAGTGCGGACTACCGCCCCCTCAAAGTGATTTGATTCGTTAAATACCATATGTGGGACATATAAAGGATGGAACTATGATATTACATATGATATTATACTGGAATTATAATATACCTTTATATCATTATTATTCCATTCTATAAAATACGAAATAGAAATGAAAGTAGTGTTCATGCGTACGTACGGCTTACCGTCTCCATGAACGGTGCATTTCATTTCTTACCTCTAAATGATTATGTAATGTTATAAATGCATGCATGTAATGGATATATATGAAATATATTATATCTACAACATTAATACAATTCTTTATATAATAAACACTTGGCCACATGAACAACATGTAATTGTAAGAAGTCCACTTTCGACTTAAGAACCAAATATCGACAAAACAAACATTATTAACATAAACGATTAAATAATGTTTATAACATTGAAATAAGTGATCTAAAAGGAATAATGAAATATAAAAAGGTTCTTAATAAAGTGTAAATTAACTCAAGTTTATTATTCAGGATGTTAAAGAACGATCGAGTCAATTCGGACCCGAGGTAAGGGATCCTACAACTCTCTTCCTTTTTAAGTACACTCTTTTATGTAATTTCTTTTAAGCTCATCTTTCTTATGATTGGGATGTTATTTTATATTACTCCTACTGTAATTTTTATGTTCATGTGATGAGATACCCTATTCTCTCTCATCAATCCTTTTGGAAGTTTTATGTGGCGCCGTTAGGCTGCCGAGTTTTCGTAAGGGATTTTTCATCTCACTTTTATCCCCGTGAGATTTACGCTACATTTGCCACAATTTCCTTTGAGTGGTGTATGTACTGCCCATTATTATACTATTTGTGTATTATACTTTCATTTATGAGTATTTACATCAATTATCTATTGTCCTTCTTTCATGGGGTGTATGTTTTGAAAGATACCCAAGTCGGTAAGGGAACCTTTCACCCTCCTCTTTTTAAAAGACTTCTTTTATTGGGTCTTTTAATTTACATATTGTTATGTTGGGATATGTTCTCATATATCCTTAATAATGTAAATTTTGTGTCCAAGTGATGAGATACTCTTTTTATCTCTCATCAACTCATTTTGATGTGACGCCGTTAGGCTGTCAAGGGAACTTCTTAACCCAATTTCGATTTCTTTGGGTTCAGCATGTAGTCATTGAATATGTCATCCATTGAATATGTGTGAATGACCTTTTATTGTTTTACACTTAATATCCACTTATATTGGGTGTACTTATATTTGTCACACATATTTTTGAGATTGAAGTGTCCTTAATTTAAGGATGCCTTCTTTATAAGGGATTTCATCACATTTGACATTTCTATTGAGGGTTCATTGTTGTTATACACCAATTAACTCTTATATGGTGTATATACTGTCCTTTGGAGTATTATATCATGAATCCATTTATTTTCATGATATTATAAAGTTCTGACTAAATGTTATTCCTCAATTATTGTATTCAAGTGTCTCTAATTTTGGTAAAACCCCTTTAACCAAAATATCGTTTTAAAATGTTTTAATTATTTGTTCTTGTTAATATCCATGTTTTCAAAATGGTTTTAAGGATTTATTTATATGGGTATTAATGGTTTAAAATTTTAAAAGCTTCAAGGTGGTATGGGACACTTTGATTCAAAATTCTCCTTATTAAATGTTTTAAATGGTTTTGAAAATGGTTTTTAATGGATTCATTATTTCAATATCCTAAAATGTTATATTGTGATTGAAATGTGGAAATGTTATGTTTCCTTTATTCATGTTTTATGTGATACGATTATGTTATGGTTCTTGGGCATTGTTATGAAGAACGGGTGGTTCCATGATAAACTAAGGGCGGGTGAGCCCGATATAGCTCTCCAATGCATTGGGTAACACGAAGGAGTGAAACGTTAAGGTTTCTCCGAAGAGATTTTAGGGAATATACTATGATGGGTATTCAAAACGTAACCAAGAGGGTTACTCCCTACATAAGAATGTTATGAATGCCTCAAGTTACCTTTATGTCTTATGATTTCTATGATTTATTCATGATTTGATGAGGTAGGTTAAAGTGCCTATGTTTTATGGGTAAATTATGATTTCATTCTTATGTATATATGAACTCATGTTTCCTTTCCATATTTTTATATCCCTTACTGAGCTTTTTATGCTCGTCCCAAGTTTTTGAAATGTTTTTCAGGTCAAGGGAAAGGTACATGATAAGATGATAGAGTCAAGGATGTGTTAAGAGAGAATCCATGTTTTATTTTCAATATGTTTTCATTGATGGGAATAATGAATACGGTCTTTTATGTAACCACTTTGTTTAAATGTGGAATGTAATGCAAGTTTCATAATCTAATTCTCTAAAACTCTAAACCTGAAAAGATCATCAATGTGTAATCTTGTAATAACTCAAGATTAAGTAAGGTTTAAGGCTGGGGCCTTATAGTTGGTATCAGAGGTTGGTTTAGATAACTTTAGAGGTTAGGGTACTCTTTAAGCATAAGTGACATTACCATAATGGTTAGGATTTCAGAAAGAGACCTAGTTTTAGATAAAGTAAATGAGTAAGTGTATCTTAGTGTTTACCTTCCTCATTAGTACATGATGGTTTTGTTGATATACTCACACTGAAATTTCTATTTTTAGTGAATGGATGGATCTAGCAGGCACCAAAGAGACAACAGGTTTGAAGGAAACTGTGGTGGTTCTATGATTAAGATACTAGATAAAATGGAGGATTCAATGAGGAATCTCATAGTTGTTCTAAACCAACTATCAAGGATTCATGATCAACCACTTCAACCTTGGTGAGTTCTCTAATGCGTCATGTACGAGATGTTCAACTCGATGTGGAAATTCAGGTAATAATTATTAAGGTAACCATTAGGGTTTATATGATCCTTACTTTTTAGGTAATTATGGGTTACTCTATGATATGATGGAAAATGAAAGGAATGAGATAAACTTGATTTTAAAATATGTTATGATTATTCTTGAAGATTTTATCTCATTTTGGGGAATGTTTTAAGAATTATATAGTTTTGGAAAAAGGACAACACGCAGACTGTGTGACAACCTGTCACGTCGGACAAAGCTGCGGGAATCGAACCCATAACCAAAGTGCGACTGGTATTTACCGCCTACCACTGGACTACGTGAAGTCCCTGGTTAGTTTGACTGATTCTTTTTAGTTATATGATTTTATGAATTAAGAGAAAGTTTATTTTGGGTTATTTATGAAAATGATTAACCTATCAGGGAGGATATGTGATTAGGTTAATTACTTTTCAATGCGAGACTTTAGGAGAGACTGATGTTGTTTGGAGATAAATGTTACGATTTAACTTGGAAGACTATGTGACTAAATCCTTCAAATATTTGGGTTTCGATCTTATATTGGTTTACTTTGAATAATTTTATGGACAAATTGTTTATCGGATGATCCTTGTTGAACTTTGGGTTTTGTTTGACAAATTTTGGAGGTTAAGAATAGATTTTCTTTTTATAAAGGGTTATCCTTTTCTGGATTATCTGACCTTGTACTAACCTTTTTGGTTTTGGTTTTGGTTAAAGCCTAAGGACATGGGATGTATATAGTTCTCTTTTGTGGATTAGGTGATTCTCTAGAAGTTGGTTATAGTACTCTTAATGCGAACAAGTCTCCCTAAATACTCGTCTTTTGGAAAAAATATGAGTTTGATTAAGGAATCTAGTAAAAGTTGAAAGTCAACATGATAAGTGATTATGTTTCCTTATGAATAAATTCCTCAATAAAAAGTAACTTAAAACAAAAATGTTGTCTATTAACTTTTCCTATTGGGGAATCGAATACCGTTTAACCCATCACAAGTTTGTGATTTTCTCGTGGTTAACTTTCTCCTAAACATGTTTTCTATCACTCTCCATCAGAACATGACCCTATGTTTTCTCCTCCATGTCCATGTTTTCCTACATGGAGTCCTAGTATGGGTTAACTCGGGTGACTATTGTACTTATCTTTCTTTGTTTTAAAGTGATTGTTTTACCAACTCTTGTTCCGATGTGGGACTTTCAAGGATGTTTCCAAGCGCAATTTTAAAAATTGCGAGGACGCAATTCCCAAAAGGGGGGAAGGATGTAACACCCCAGGTAAATAAAGAATATGACATTTTCTTACTTATCCATATTTTTTAATAAAATATTAATATGACTTTAAAGGGGACGCTATGCTCGATGGCGTACCCAACACGCAACAACGAGTTTCTTGGGAATCTTACGTTGCACTCTAATAATAAAATAATATTATTTCAAATGGTAGTTAACATGTAGCCATTGTATTGGCGGGAATGGATAGAAATAACTAAAATATGATTATATATGTTTTATAAATGTTTTTACATTTATCCAATAAAAGACAAAGGCTTAAAATATGGAAAGAATTCAATTTTAGGTGTATATGCCTTAGTTTTCACTAAAGGTTCACTTATCGCCTTTTAATGGAGAACTATCATTAAATATAGTTTTGATCACTCTTATACATTCTTTTGGACCAAATAAAACTCTTATTATGAATCGGGACATCAAATTTTACTTTGTGTAATTTTTTGGTATCTTTCCGATAAAGTTCATTTTTTTAATGAATAGTATAAAATGTTGTATTTTAATTCAAAACCACTTTTTAATCTAATTTATTTATATGATTATATTATATTTTGAATTGGTTTTAAAGTGAAATTAGAAAATATTTTTACCATTAAATCCAATAGTGGTCGTTGGAATTAATTTCACTTTGAAATCAGACTTAAACTAGTGTCAATCTTTTGATACTTATTGTTTTATAAAAACACGCTATTTGTCATGACAGCGGGAATTAATTATTAAATTAATTAATTTGACTTATATGTTTTGAATTTTGTAAAATTGACTTTATTTTTGAATTCGGAATATCAAATATAGCTTAGGGTGAATTTTTGGTAATTTTCTGAAAAACTTCAATTTTTGATGAATAGTGAAACCACTAAGTGGTAATCAAGAAAACTGATTTTTCAGTTAAATGAAAGTTTACCACTAATGTGTATTGAATTTTAAAAATCCGACATACATGGTTGTCATTAAGAAGTAAAATGTGGTTCAATGGGATAAAAATATTTTTTTGGTGAATAGTAACTTATTAAGTTTTTAATCGCGTTTAGTGGTAATTAGTGTAGTTTAAGGTAAAAATAATGCTTTAATAAAATGAAATGAACTTGAAACATGTCCCAACCTCATTGGTTGTGTCATGGCCGACCATGACAAGACATGGGTCAACTTGGGGACCCCATGGATCCACTTTTGTTGGGAAATGACATAAATTACTTTTTATTTAATGTTGAAGTGAAAATGACACAAACATAATATGTTTTACGAAAGAAATTTTTAAGTGGGGTTATACAAGTCCCAATTTTGATTATAAATATTAATTGGAAAGATAAAAAGATTTCCTATATCATAGTATTTTTTTATAATTTTTAGACAGTAAATAAATTAAATTATTTATGAGATAATAATGATGCAGCGATGACATCATTATTTGACGATTTAATTAAAATGGAAAGATAATGAAACATCTACAACCTACACATGGCCAAAACCAATTGGATGAGTGGATTTCGAAGCCTTATCTCCTTATCCACGAATTATATCAATGTGGGACCTTTGGAAACCGAAACACATTTTCAAATAAAGTAATATTTCTTACTTTCCAAAAGTGCCCCTCCTCTCCTCTTATAAAAGGCCCCCACCTCTACCTCTTTTCCAACACTCCTCAAGCCTTTGGCTCGGCCAACCCCTGCCCATTTACTCTCTCCAAATCCCTCTCCTCATCCTAGAGGATTCAATTTGGGTATAAACCTTTAAAAGGAAGCCTTTAGGCTCAAATCAAAAGGAGTTACACTTTTAAAGGTAATTCATTCTCTCATGTTCATTTGTTTTATTTTGCTTCTCCAACCCCCTAATCTCTTTTTATTTACTTCTTTTGTAACAACACCAGTATCTTAAATATACTAGTATGTTGTTATAAAATTTATTTGAGCTACACTCTCACACAACTACATCAAATGGTTAAAGAACATACGGTTTCCGTGGATGGCGAAATTTTGCCTCCCGAAACGATGATTGTTCAATACTCATTTAACACCTTCAAAGGTGGCCATTATGATGTAACTATTTTTATATATGATATATAATATGTTTATGTTTTCCTTAAGCTTATGTTTTTTTCATTTTGGTCAAACCTTTATGGTTCCCATTATGGGTAAACACGATATCTTCATTTAAGGAAGTGCGGACTACCGCCCCCTCAAAGTGATTTGATTCGTTAAATACCATATGTGGGACATATAAAGGATGGAACTATGATATTACATATGATATTATACTGGAATTATAATATACCTTTATATCATTATTATTCCATTCTATAAAATACGAAATAGAAATGAAAGTAGCGTTCATGCGTACGTACGGCTTACCGTCTCCATGAACGGTGCATTTCATTTCTTACCTCTAAATGATTATGTAATGTTATAAATGCATGCATGTACTCGATATATATGAAATATATTATATCTACAACATTAATACAATTCTGTATATAATAAACACTTGGCCACATGAACAACATGTAATTGTAAGAAGTCCACTTTCGACTTAAGAACCAAATATCGACAAAACAAACATTATTAACATAAACGATTAAATAATGTTTATAACATTGAAATAAGTGATCTAAAAGGAATAATGAACTATAAAAAGGTTCTTAATAAAGTGTAAATTAACTCAAGTTTATTATTCAGGATGTTAAAGAACGATCGAGTCAAGTCGGACCCGAGGTAAGGGATCCTAAAACTCTCTTTCTTTTTAAGTACACTCTTTTATGTAATTTCTTTTAAGCTCATCTTTCTTATGATTGGGATGTTATTTTATATTACTCCTACTGTAATTTTTATTTTCATGTGATGAGAGACCCTATTCTCTCTCATCAATCCTTTTGGAAGTTTTATGTGGCGTCGTTAGGCTGCCGAGTTTTCGTAAGGGATTTTTCATCTCACTTTTATCCCCGTGAGATTTACGCTACATTTGCCACAATTTCCTTTGAGTGGTGTATGTACTGCCCATTATTATACTCTTTGTGTAATATACTTTCATTTATGATTATTTACATCAATGATCTATTGTCCTTCTTTCATGGGGTGTATGTTTTGAAAGATACCCAAGTCGGTAAGGGAACCTTTCACCCTCCTCTTTTTAAAAGACTTCTTTTATTGGGTCTCTTAATTTACATATTGTTATGTTGGGATATGTTCTCATATATCCTTAATAATGTAAATTTTGTGTCCAAGTGATGAGATACTCTTTTTATCTCTCATCAACTCATTTTGATGTGACGCCGTTAGGCTGTCAAGGGAACTTCTTAACCCAATTTCGATTTCTTTGGGTTCAGCATGTAGTCATTGAATATGTCATCCATTGAATATGTTTGAATGACCTTTTATTGTTTTACACTTAATATCCACTTATATTGGGTGTACTTATATTTGTCACACATATTTTTGAGATTGATTTGTCCTTAATTTAAGGATACCTTCTTTGTAAGGGATTTCATCACATTTGACATTTCTATTGAGGGTTCATTGTTGTTATACACCAATTCACTCTTATATGGTGTATATACTGTCCTTTGGAGTATTATATCATGAATCCATTTATTTTCATGATATTATAAAGTTCTTACTAAATGTTATTCCTCAATTATTTTATTCAAGTGTCTCTAATTTTGGTAAAACCCCTTTAACCAAAATATCGTTTTAAAATGTTTTAATTATGTGTTCTTGTTAATATCCATGTTTTCAAAATGGTTTTAAGGATTTATTTATATGGGTATTAATGGTTTAAAATGTTAAAAGCTTCAAGGTGGTATGGGACACTTTGATTCAAAATTCTCCTTATTAAATGTTTTAAATGGTTTTGAAAATGGTTTTTAATGGATTCATTATTTCAATATCCTAAAATGTTATATTGTGATTGAAATGTGGAAATGTTATGTTTCCTTTATTCATGTTTTATGTGATACTATTATGTTATGGTTCTTGGGCATTGTTATGAAGAACGGGTGGTTCCGTGATAAACTAAGGGTGGGTGAGCCCGATATAGCTCTCCAATGCATTGGGTAACGCGAAGGAGTGAAACGTTAAGGTTTCTCCGAAGAGATTTTAGGGAATATACTGTGATGGGTATTCCAAACGTAACCAAGAGGGTTACTCCCTACGTAAGAATGTTATGAATGCCTCAAGTTACCTTTATGTCTTATGATTTCTATGATTTATTCATGATTTGATGAGGTAGGTTAAAGTGCCTATGTTTTATGGGTAAATTATGATTTCATTCTTATGTATATATGAACTCATGTTTCCTTTCCATATTTTTATATCCCTTACTGAGCTTTTTATGCTCATCCCAAGTTTTTGAAATGTTTTTCAGGTCAAGGGAAAGGTACATGATAAGATGATAGAGTCAAGGATGTGTTAAGAGAGAATCCATGTTTTATTTTCAATATGTTTCCGTTGATGGGAATAATGAATACGGTCTTTTATGTAACCACTTTGTTTAAATGTGGAATGTAATGCAAGTTTCATAATCTAATTCTCTAAAACTCTAAACCTGAAAAGATCCTCAATGTGTAATCTTGTAATAACTCAAGATTAAGTAAGGTTTAAGGCTGGGGCCTTATAGATGGTATCAGAGGTCGGTTTAGATAACTTTAGAGGTTAGGGTACTCTTTAAGCATAAGTGACATTACCATAATGGTTAGGATTTCAGAAAGAGTCCTAGTTTTAGATAAATTAAATGAGTAAGTGTATCTTAGTGTTTACCTTCCTCATTAGTACATGATGGTTTTGTTGATATACTCACACTGAAATTTCTATTTTTAGTGAATGGATGGATCTAGCAGGCACCAAAGAGACAACAGGTTTGAAGGAAACTGTGGTGGTTCTATGATTAAGATACTAGATAAAATGGAGGATTCAATGAGGAATCTCATAGTTGTTCTAAACCAACTATCAAGGATTCATGATCAACCACTTCAACCTTGGTGAGTTCTCTAATGCGTCATGTACGAGATGGTCAACTCGATGTGGAAATTCATGTAATAATTATTAAGGTAACCATTAGGGTTTATATGATCCTTACTTTTTAGGTAATTATGGGTTACTCTATGATATGATGGAAAATGAAAGGAATGAGATAAACTTGATTTTAAAATATGTTATGATTATTCTTGAAGATTTTATCTCATTTTGGGGAATGTTTTAAGAATTATATAGTTTTGGAAAAAGGACAACACGCAGACCGTGTGACAACCCGTCGCGTCAGACAAAGCTGCGGGAATCGAACCCACAACCAAAGTGCGACTGGTATTTACCGCCTACCACTGGACTGCGTGAAGTCCCTGGTTAGTTTGACTGATTCTTTTTAGTTATATGATTTTATGAATTAAGAGAAAGTTTATTTTGGGTTATTTATGAAAATGATTAACCTATCATGGAGGATATGTGATTAGGTTAATTACTTTTCAATGCGAGACTTTAGGAGAGACTGATGTTGTTTGGAGATAAATGTTACGATTTAACTTGGAAGACTATGTGACTAAATCCTTCAAATATTTGGGTTTCGATCTTATATTGGTTTACTTTGAAGAATTTTATGGACAAATTGTTTATCGGATGATCCTTGTTGAACTTTGGGTTTTGTTTGACAAATTTTGGAGGCTAAGAATAGATTTTCTTTTTATAAAGGGTTATCCTTTTCTGGATTATCTGACCTTGTACTAACCTTTTTGGTTTTGGTTTTGGTTAAAGCCTAAGGACATGGGATGTATATAGTTCTCTTTTGTGGATTAGGTGATTCTCTAGAAGTTGGTTATAGTACTCTTAATGCAAACAAGTCTCCCTAAATACTCGTCTTTTGGAAAAAATATGAGTTTGATTAAGGAATCTAGTAAAAGTTGAAAGTCAACATGATAAGTGATTATGTTTCCTTATGAATAAATTCCTCAATAAAAAGTAACTTAAAACAAAAATGTTGTCTATTAACTTTTCCTACTGGGGAATCGAATACCGTTTAACCCATCACAAGTTTGTAATTTTCTCGTGGTTAACTTTATCCTAAACATGTTTTCTATCACTCTCCATCAGAACATGACCCTATGTTTTCTCCTCCATGTCCATGTTTTCCTACATGGAGTCCTAGTATGGGTTAACTCGGGTGACTATTGTACTTATCTTTCTTTGTTTTAAAGTGATTGTTTTACCGACTCTTGTTCCGATGTGGGACTTTCAAGGATGTTTCCAAGCGCAATTTTAAAAATTGCGAGGACGCAATTCCCAAAAGGGGGGAAGGATGTAACACCCCAGGTAAATAAAGAATATGACATTTTCTTACTTATCCATATTTTTGAATAAAATATTAATATGACTTTAAAGGGGATGCTATGCTCGATGGCGTACCCAACACGCAACAACGAGTTTCTTGGGAATCTTACGTTGCACTCTAATAATAAAATAATATTATTTCAAATGGTAGTTAACATGTAGCCATTGTATTGGCGGGAATGGATAGAAATAACTAAAATATGATTATATATGTTTTATAAATGTTTTTACATTTATCCAATAAAAGATAAAGTCTTAAAATATGGAAAGAATTCAATTTTTGGTGTATATGCCTTAGTTTTCACTAAAGGTTCACTTATCGCCTTTTAATGGAGAACTATCATTAAATATAGTTTTGATCACTCTTATACATTCTTTTGGACCAAATTAAACTCTTATTATGAATCGGGACATCAAATTTTACTTTGTGTAATTTTTTGGTATCTTTCCGATAAAGTTCATTTTTTTAATGAATAGTATAAAATGTTGTATTTTAATTCAAAACCACTTTTTAATCTAATTTATTTATATGATTAGATTATATTTTGGATTGGTTTTAAAGTGAAATTAGAAAATATTTTTACCATTAAATCCAATAGTGGTCGTTGGAATTAATTTCACTTTGAAATCAGACTTAAACTAGTGTCAATCTTTTGATACTTATTGTTTTATAAAAACACGCTATTTGTCATGACAGCGGGAATTAATTATTAAATTAATTAATTTGACTTATATGTTTTGAATTTTGTAAAATTGACTTCATTTTTGAATTCGGAATATCAAATATAGCTTAGGGTGAATTTTTGGTAATTTTCTGAAAAACTTCAATTTTTGATGAATAGTGAAACCACTAAGTGGTAATCAAGCAAACTGATTTTTCAGTTAAATGAAATTTTACCACTAATGTGTATTGAATTTTAAAAATCTGACATACATGGTTGTCATTAAGAAGTAAAATGTGGTTCAATGGGATAAAAATAATTTTTTGGTGAATAGTAACTTATTAAGTTTTTAATCGCGTTTAGTGGTAATTAGTGTAGTTTAAGGTAAAAATAATGCTTTAATAAAATGAAATGAACTTGACACATGTCCCAACCTCATTGGTTGTGTCATGGCCGACCATGAAAAGACATGGGTCAACTTGGGGACCCCATGGATCCACTTTTGTTGCGAAATGACATAAATTACTTTTTATTTAATGTTGAAGTGAAAATGACACAAACATAATATGTTTTACGAAAGAAATTTTTAAGTGGGGTTATACAAGTCCAAATTTTGATTATAAATATTCATTGGAAAGCTAAAACGATTTCCTATATCATAGTATTTTTTTATAATTTTTAGACATTAAATAAATTAAATGATTTATGAGATAATAATGATGCAGCGATGACATCATTATTTGACGATTTAATTAAAATGGAAAGATAATGAAACATCTACAACCTACACATGTCCAAATCCAATTGGATGAGTGTATTTCGAAGCCTTATCACCTTATCCACTAATTATATCAATGTGGGACCTTTGGAAACCGAAACACATTTTCAAATAAAGTAATATTTCTTACTTTCCAAAAGTGCCCCTCCTCTCCTCTTATAAAAGGCCCCCACCTCTACCTCTTTTCCAACACTCCTCAAGCCTTTGGCTCGGCCAACCCCTGCCCATTTACTCTCTCCACATCCCTCTCCTCATCCTAGAGGATTCCATTTGGGCATAATCCTTTAAAAGGAAGCCTTTAGGCTCAAATCAAAAGGAGTTACACTTTTAAAGGTAATTCATTCTCTCATGTTCATATGTTTTATTTTGCTTCTCCAACCCCCTAATCTCTTTTTATTTACTTCTTTTGTAACCACACCAGTATCTTAAATATACTAGGATGTTTTTATAAGATTTATTTGAGCTACACTCTCACACAACTACATCAAATGGTTAAAGAACATACGGTTTCCGCGGATGGCGAAATTCTGCCTCCCGAAACGATGATTGTTCAATACTCATTTAACACCTTCAAAGGTGGCCATTATGATGTAACTATTTTTATATATGATATATAATATGTTTATGTTTTCCTTAAGCTTCTGTGTTTTTCATTTTGGTCAAACCTTTATGGTTCCCATTATGGGTAAACACGATATCTTCATTTAAGGAAGTGCGGACTACCGCCCCCTCAAAGTGATTTGATTCGTTAAATACCATATGTTGGACATATAAAGGATGGAACTATGATATTACATATGATATTATACTGGAATTATAATATACCTTTATATCATTATTATTCCATTCTATAAAATACGAAATAGAAATGAAAGTAGCGTTCATGCGTACGTACGGCTTACCGTCTCCATGAACGGTGCATTTCATTTCTTACCTCTAAATGATTATGTAATGTTATAAATGCATGAATGTACTGGATATATATGACATATATTATATCTACAACATTAATACAATTCTGTATATAATAAACACTTGGCCACATGAACAACATGTAATTGTAAGAAGTCCACTTTCGACTTAAGAACCAAATATCGACAAAACAAACATTATTAACATAAACGATTAAATAATGTTTATAACATTGAAATAAGTGATCTAAAAGGAATAATGAACTATAAAAAGGTTCTTAATAAAGTGTAAATTAACTCAAGTTTATTATTCAGGATGTTAAAGAACGATCGAGTCAAGTCGGACCCGAGGTAAGGGATCCTACAACTCTCTTTCTTTTTAAGTACACTCTTTTATGTAATTTCTTTTAAGCTCATCTTTCTTATGATTGGGATGTTATTTTATATTACTCCTACTGTAATTTTTATGTTCATGTTATGAGAGACCCTATTCTCTCTCATCAATCCTTTTGGAAGTTTTATGTGGCGCCGTTAGGCTGCCGAGTTTTTGTAAGGGATTTTTCATCTCACTTTTATCCCCGTGAGATTTACGCTACATTTGCCACAATTTCCTTTGAGTGGTGTATGTACTGCCGATTATTATACTCTTTGTGTAATATACTTTCATTTATGAGTATTTACATCAATGATCTATTGTTCTTCTTTCATGGGGTGTATGTTTTGAAAGATACCCAAGTCGGTAAGGGAACCTTTCACCCTCCTCTTTTTAAAAGACTTCTTTTATTGGGTCTTTTAATTTACATATTGTTATGTTGGGATATGTTCTCATATATCCTTAATAATGTAAATTTTGTGTCCAAGTGATGAGATACTCTTTTTATCTCTCATCAACTCATTTTGATGTGACGTCGTTAGGCTGTCAAGGGAACTTCTTAACCCAATTTCGATTTCTTTGGGTTCAGCATGTAGTCATTGAATATGTCATCCATTGAATATGTGTGAATGACCTTTTATTGTTTTACACTTAATATCCACTTATATTGGGTGTACTTATATTTGTCACACATATTTTTGAGATTGATTTGTCCTTAATTTAAGGATACCTTCTTTATAATGGATTTCATCACATTTGACATTTCTATTGAGGGTTCATTGTTGTTATACACCAATTCACTCTTATATGGTGTATATACTGTCCTTTGGAGTATTATATCATGAATCCATTTATTTTCATGATATTATAAAGTTCTGACTAAATGTTATTCCTCAATTATTGTATTCAAGTGTCTCTAATTTTGGTAAAACCCCTTTAACCAAAATATCGTTTTAAAATGTTTTAATTATTTGTTCTTGTTAATATCCATGTTTTCAAAATGGTTTTAAGGATTTATTTATATGGGTATTAATGGTTTAAAATGTTAAAAGCTTCAAGGTGGTATGGGACACTTTGATTCAAAATTCTCCTTATTAAATGTTTTAAATGGTTTTGAAAATGGTTTTTAATGGATTCATTATTTCAATATCCTAAAATGTTATATTGTGATTGAAATGTGGAAATGTTATGTTTCCTTTATTCATGTTTTATGTGATAAGATTATGTTATGGTTCTTGGGCATTGTTATGAAGAACGTGTGGTTTCGTGATAAACTAAGGGCGGGTGAGCCCGATATAGCTCTCCAATGCATTGGGTAACGCGAAGGAGTGAAACGTTAAGGTTTCTCCGAAGAGATTTTAGGGAATATACTGTGATGGGTATTCCAAACGTAACCAAGAGGGTTACTCCCTATGTAAGAATGTTATGAATGCCTCAAGTTACCTTTATGTCTTATGATTTCTATGATTTATTCATGATTTTATGAGGTAGGTTAAAGTGCCTATGTTTTATGGGTAAATTATGATTTCATTCTTATGTATATATGAACTCATGTTTCCTTTCCATATTTTTATATCCCTTACTGAGCTTTTTATGCTCATCCCAAGTTTTTGAAATGTTTTTCAGGTCAAGGGAAAGGTACATGATAATATGATAGAGTCAAGGATGTGTTAAGAGAGAATCCATGTTTTATTTTCAATATGTTTCTGTTGATGGGAATAATGAATACGGTCTTTTATGTAACCACTTTTTTTAAATGTGGAATGTAATGCAAGTTTCATAATCTAATTCTCTAAAACTCTAAACCTGAAAAGATCCTCAATGTGTAATCTTGTAATAATTCAAGATTAAGTAAGGTTTAAGGCTGGGGCCTTATAGTTGGTATTAGAGGTCGATTTAGATAACTTTAGAGGTTAGGGTACTCTTTAAGCATAAGTGACATTACCATAATGGTTAGGATTTCAGAAAGAGTCCTAGTTTTAGATAAAGTAAATGAGTAAGTGTATCTTAGTGTTTACCTTCCTCATTAGTACATGATGGTTTTGTTGATATACTCACACTGAAATTTCTATTTTTAGTGAATGGATGGATCTAGCAGGCACCAAAGAGACAACAGGTTTGAAGGAAACTGTGGTGGTTCTATGATTAAGATACTAGATAAAATGGAGGATTCAATGAGGAATCTCATAGTTGTTCTAAACCAACTATCAAGGATTCATGATCAACCACTTCAACCTTGGTGAGTTCTCTAATGCGTCATGTACGAGATGGTCAACTCGATGTGGAAATTCAGGTAATAATTATTAAGGTAACCATTAGGGTTTATATGATCCTTACTTTTTAGGTAATTATGGGTTACTCTATGATATGATGGAAAATGAAAGGAATGAGATAAACTTGAGGTTAAAATATGTTATGATTATTCTTGAAGATTTTATCTCATTTTGGGGAATGTTTTAAGAATTATATAGTTTTGGAAAAAGGACAACACGCAGACCGTGTGACAACCCGTCGCGTCGGACAAAGCTGTGGGAATCGAACCCACAACCAAAGTGCGACTGGTATTTACCGCCTACCACTGGACTACGTGAAGTCCCTGGTTATTTTTACTGATTCTTTTTAGTTATATGATTTTATGAATTAAGAGAAAGTTTATTTTGGGTTATTTATGAAAATGATTAACCTATCATGGAGGATATGTGATTTGGTTAATTACTTTTCAATGCGAGACTTTAGGAGAGACTGATGTTGTTTGGAGATAAATGTTACGATTTAACTTGGAAGACTATGTGACTAAATCCTTCAAATATTTGGGTTTCGATCTTATATTGGTTTAATTTGAAGAATTTTATGGACAAATTGTTTATCGGATGATCCTTGTTGAACTTTGGGTTTTGTTTGACAAATTTTGGAGGTTAAGAATAGATTTTCTTTTTATAAAGGGTTATCCTTTTCTGGATTATCTGACCTTGTACTAACCTTTTTGGTTTTGGTTTTGGTTAAAGCCTAAGGACATGGGATGTATATAGTTCTCTTTTGTGGATTAGTTGATTCTCTAGAAGTTGGTTATAGTACTCTTAATGCGAACAAGTCTCCCTAAATACTCGTCTTTTGGAAAAAATATGAGTTTGATTAAGGAATCTAGTAAAAGTTGAAAGTAAACATGATAAGTGATTATGTTTCCTTATGAATAAATTCCTCAATAAAAAGTAACTTAAAACAAAAATGTTGTCTATTAACTTTTCCTACTGGGGAATCGAATACCGTTTAACCCATCACAAGTTTGTGATTTTCTCGTGGTTAACTTTCTCCTAAACATTTTTTCTATCACTCTCCATCAGAACATGACCCTATGTTTTCTCCTCCATGTCCATGTTTTCCTACATGGATTCCTAGTATGGGTTAACTCGGGTGACTATTGTACTTATCTTTCTTTGTTTTAAAGTGATTTTTTTACCGACTCTTGTTCTGATGTGGGACTTTCAAGGATGTTTCCAAGCGCAATTTTAAAAATTGCGAGGACGCAATTCCCAAAAGGGGGGAAGGATGTAACACCCCAGGTAAATAAAGAATATGACATTTTCTTACTTATCCATATTTTTGAATAAAATATTAATATGACTTTAAAGGGGACGCTATGCTCGATGGCGTACCCAACACGCAACAACGAGTTTCTTGGGAATCTTACGTTGCACTCTAATAATAAAATAATATTATTTCAAATGGTAGTTAACATGTAGCCATTGTATTGGCGGGAATGGATAGAAATAACTAAAATATGATTATATATGTTTTATAAATGTTTTTACATTTATCCAATAAAAGACAAAGGCTTAAAATATGGAAAGAATTCAATTTTAGGTGTATATGCCTTAGTTTTCACTAAAGGTTCCCTTATCGCCTTTTAATGGAGAACTATCATTAAATATAGTTTTGATCACTCTTATACATTCTTTTGGAGCAAATAAAACTCTTATTATGAATCGGGACATCAAATTTTACTTTGTGTAATTTTTTGGTATCTTTCCGATAAAGTTCATTTTTTTAATGAATAGTATAAAATGTTGTATTTTAATTCAAAACCACTTTTTAATCTAATTTATTTATATGATTAGATTATATTTTGAATTGGTTTTAAAGTGAAATTAGAAAATATTTTTACCATTAAATCCAATAGTGGTCGTTGGAATTAATTTCACTTTGAAATCAGACTTAAACTAGTGTCAATCTTTTGATACTTATTGTTTTATAAAAACACGCTATTTGTCATGGCAGCGGGAATTAATTATTAAATTAATTAATTTGACTTATATGTTTTGAATTTTGTAAAATTGACTTCATTTTTGAATTCGGAATATCAAATATATCTTAGGGTGAATTTTTGGTAATTTTCTGAAAAACTTCAATTTTTGATGAATAGTGAAACCACTAAGTGGTAATCAAGAAAACTGATTTTTCAGTTAAATGAAAGTTTACCACTAATGTGTATTGAATTTTAAAAATACGACATACATGGTTGTCATTAAGAAGTAAAATGTGGTTCAATGGGATAAAAATAATTTTTTGGTGAATAGTAACTTATTAAGTTTTTAATCGCGTTTAGTGGTAATTAGTGTAGTTTAAGGTAAAAATAATGCTTTAATAAAATGAAATGAACTTGACACATGTCCCAACCTCATTGGTTGTGTCATGGCCGACCATTACAAGACATGGGTCAACTTGGGGACCCCATGGATCTACTTTTGTTGGGAAATGACATAAATTACTTTTTATTTAATGTTGAAGTGAAAATGACACAAACATAATATGTTTTACGAAAGCAATTTTTAAGTGGGGTTATACAAGTCCAAATTTTGATTATAAATATTCATTGGAAATCTGAAAAGATTTCCTATATCATAGTATTTTTTGTATAATTTTTAGACATTAAAGAAATTAAATTATTTATGAGATAATAATGATGCAGCGATGACATCATTATTTGACGATTTAATTAAAATGGAAAGATAATGAACAATCTACAACCTACACATGGCCAAAACCAATTGGATGAGTGTATTTCGAAGCCTTATCACCTTATCCACGAATTATATCAATTTGGGACCTTTGGAAACCTAAACACATTTTCAAATAAAGTAATATTTCTTACTTTCCAAAAGTGCCCCTCCTCTCCTCTTATAAAAGGCCCCCACCTCTACCTCTTTTCCAACACTCCTCAAGCCTTTGGCTCGGCCAACCCCTGCCCATTTACTCTCTCCACATCCCTCTCCTCATCCTAGAGGATTTCCTTTGGGCAGAATCCTTTAAAAGGAAGCCTTTAGGCTCAAATCAAAAGGAGTTACACTTTTAAAGGTAATTCATTCTCTCATGTTCATTTGTTTTATTTTGCTTCTCCAACCCCCTAATCTCTTTTTATTTACTTCTTTTGTAACAACACCAGTATCTTCAATATACTAGGATGTTTTTATAAGATTTATTTGAGCTACACTCTCACACAACTACATCAAAGGGTTAAAGAACATACGGTTTCCGTGGATGGCGAAATTCTGCCTCCCGAAACGATGATTGTTCAATACTCATTTAACACCTTCAAAGGTGGCCATTATTATGTCACTATTTTTATATATGATATATAATATGTTTATGGTTTCCTTAAGCTTCTGTTTTTTTCATTTTGGTCAAACCTTTATGGTTCCCATTATGGGTAAACACGATATCTTCATTTAAGGAAGTGCGGACTACCGCCCCCTCAAAGTGATTTGATTCGTTAAATACCATATGTGGGACATATAAAGGATGGAACTATGATATTACATATGATATTATACTATAATTATAATATACCTTTATATCATTATTATTCCATTCTATAAAATACGAAATAGAAATGAAAGTAGCGTTCATGCGTACGTACGGCTTACCATCTCCATGAACGGTGCATTTCATTTATTACCTCTAAATGATTATGTAATGTTATAAATGCATGAATGTACTGGATATATATTACATATATTATATCTACAACATGAATACAATTCTGTATATAATAAACACTTGGCCACATGAACAACATGTAATTGTAAGAAGTCCACTTTCGACTTAAGAACCAAATATCGACAAAACAAACATTATTAACATAAACGATTAAATAATGTTTATAACATTGAAATAAGTGATCTAAAAGGAATAATGAACTATAAAAAGGTTCTTAATAAAGTGTAAATTAACTCAATTTTTTTATTCAGGATGTTAAAGAACGATCGAGTCAAGTCGGACCCGAGGTAAGGGATCCTACAACTCTCTTTCTTTTTAAGTACACTCTTTTATGTAATTTCTTTTAAGCTAATCTTTCTTATGATTGGGATGTTATTTTATATTACTCCTACTGTAATTTTTATGTTCATGTGATGAGAGACCCTATTCTCTCTCATCAATCCTTTTGGAAGTTTTATGTGGCGCCGTTAGGCTGCCGAGTTTTCGTAAGGGATTTTTCATCTCACTTTTATCCCCGTGAGATTTACGCTACATTTGCCACAATTTCCTTTGAGTGGTGTATGTACTGCCCATTATTATACTCTTTGTGTAATATAATTTCATTTCTGAGTATTTACATCAATGATCTATTGTCTTTCTTTCATGGGGTGTATGTTTTGAAAGATACCCAAGTCGGTAAGGGAACCTTTCACCCTCCTCTTTTTAAAAGACTTCTTTTATTGGGTCTTTTAATTTACATATTGTTATGTTGGGATATGTTCTCATATATCCTTAATAATGTAAATTTTGTGTCCAAGTGATGAGATACTCTTTTTATCTCTCATCAACTCATTTTGATGTGACGCCGTTAGGCTGTCAAGGGAACTTCTTAACCCAATTTCGATTTCTTTGGGTTCAGCATGTAGTCATTGAATATGTCATCCATTTAATATGTGTGAATGACCTTTTATTGTTTTACACTTAATATCCACTTATATTGGGTGTACTTATATTTTTCACACATATTTTTGAGATTGATTTGTCCTTAATTTAAGGATACCTTCTTTATAAGGGATTTCATCACATTTGACATTTCTATTGAGGGTTCATTGTTGTTATACATCAATTCACTCTTATATGGTGTATATACTGTCCTTTGGAGTATTATATCATGAATCCATTTATTTTCATGATATTATAAAGTTCTGACTAAATTTTATTCCTCAATTATTGTATTCAAGTGTCTCTAATTTTGGTAAAACCCCTTTAACCAAAATATCGTTTTAAAATGTTTTAATTATTTGTTCTTGTTAATATCCATGTTTTAAAAATGGTTTTAATGATTTATTTATATGGGTATTAATGGTTTAAAATGTTAAAAGCTTCAAGGTGGTATGGGACACTTTGATTCAAAATTCTCCTTATTAAATGTTTTAAATGGTTTTGAAAATGGTTTTTAATGGATTCATTATTTCAATATCCTAAAATGTTATATTGTGATTGAAATGTGGAAATGTTATGTTTCCTTTATTCATGTTTTATGTGATACGATTATGTTATGGTTCTTGGGCATTGTTATGAAGAACGGGTGGTTCCGTGATAAACTAAGGGCGGGTGAGCCCGATATAGCTCTCCAATGCATTGGGTAACGCGAAGGAGTGAAATGTTAAGGTTTCTCCGAAGAGATTTTAGGGAATATACTGTGATGGGTATTCCAAACGTAACCAAGAGGGTTACTCCCTACGTAAGAATGTTATGAATGCCTCAAGTTACCTTTATATCTTATGATTTCTATGATTTATTCATGATTTGATGAGGTAGGTTAAAGTGCCTATGTTTTATGGGTAAATTATGATTTCATTCTTATGTATATATGAACTCATGTTTCCTTTCCATATTTTTATATCCCTTACTGAGCTTTTTATGCTCATCCCAAGTTTTTGAAATGTTTTTCAGGTCAAGGTAAAGGTACATGATAAGATGATAGAGTCAAGGATGTGTTAAGAGAGAATCCATGTTTTATTTTCAATATGTTTCCGTTGATGGGAATAATGAATACGGTCTTTTATGTAACCACTTTGTTTAAATGTGGAATGTAATGCAAGTTTCATGATCTAATTCTCTAAAACTCTAAACCTGAAAAGATCCTCAATGTGTAATCTTGTAATAACTCAAGATTAAGTAAGGTTTAAGGCTGGGGCCTTATAGTTTACTTTTTATTTTTTGAAAATATATACTTATTAGATATTATTATATCATATTATTAATTCTTTCATATCAATATACAAGGTGTAAACATGTAATGGCCCAAACCTCCCCGATCAATTACTTTGTGAAAATATGTTGTTTGAGGTGTTCTGGGAGGAAGCGGTGAATCAATTAAAGAGTTTTCTAAAAATCATGTTTTTAAAATGGTATCTCATCTAATGGTGGGTCGGACTGTTGAGTTGAAAAGGTGACTCAAACCGGTAGGTGGTGATGGTAGGTCGTGACAGTGACTCATGATGGTGAATCGTCCAATAGTGACTCGTGATGGGGACTCACCTAGTGGGGACTTGTGATGGTGACTTATCCAATGGTGAGTAACCCAATGGTGACTCATCCTCCAATGACTCATCCATCGGTAGGAAGTTCAATGGTGATTCACCCAATGGTGACTCATCCACTGGTTTCTCACCCAACATTGACTCATCAACTGGTGAATCTTTTTCAAAAGTTTTTCAAATTTTAGTTTCCACCAATTCTTTTAGTTTCACCCCTTTAATGTTTCCTTTGAAGTAAAATGAGTTAAATACCATATTTAAGTAATTTTGAAGCCATCTCAAGTACCATAAATCATATCTTTGACTTTTCTCAAATCTCAAGTCTTTTAAATGGCCAGGTTTCATGGTCTTGGTCAAGATTCACCTTAAATGGCATTTAAAAATATTTCTTCCATTGATTTAGGATATATCCTTTGTAAACTTGAGATCATTTCTCCCTTGTATACTTCCCATTGATCTTGACATCATATGTCCTTGAACCATTCTTCGATGAAGAGTTTATTCATTTGTGTAACATCCTTTGGATTGCATTTCCCCAGAGGCTTCTTTATGCTGCATGTGCACACCCGATTTTGGCACAACAAGTGCTAACCATATGTTATTATAATTATAGATCCTTTTATCTATCTTTTATTTGTGTATCATTAGGGGTGGGAGTATTAATGTATATATTTTGAATATATCAGAATTCTTAATATATAAAGATAATTTAATCTATTTAATATCAATATACAAGGGATGGGAAAAAGTGACGCATGATTCTGTTTTATTATTTTTTGTTGATACTGTGTTTTTATGAGCTAATCACCCACTGAAAATCATGGTCATTGGTGGATTTTGTGTGTGCACTTTTAATGGATTGTGATGTCTTTTTGTTGATCATATGTTGAACGGTTGTATATATGCAATTCATTAACTATGTATATTCAGTTAAATAATTGGATTCCCCATGATCGAACTTGTTCTATGATCACCCTTGAATTTAAAAAGTGGAATTAAATAGTAGTATCCTTGTTAAATCAGAAATTTGTGCCTTGTATGGTTGTTTGGTGCTGTAATTGATGGTACATCTATGTGTGGGGTGGTTTTGTGGTGTAATGGAATCTCAAGTTGATATATTGTCTGATTATGGAATGGATGAGTAGTGTTGTGCAGTGGGACCGCAACTAGGTTGTGGTTTGTTTCTATTTCCTAGTGTGGTGTGTTTGTGTAGTGGGGATGCTGATGGTTGTGATAAGGGGAGTTGATGGGAGTGGTTGTTATTTGGTGGGTTTTTCTGGTTTAGATGGTGTATTGGCTGCAATGACTTTGAATAATGATGATGGAAATGGTTGGCATGGGTTTTAAGTGGAGACTAAATGTGAAGTGGGTTGTTTAAACTTTGTTCTTTTTCCTCTGTGTGGTTTATGTTGTGGGTCTTGTGATATTTTATTCTTACTATTTACCTGGGTAGGGATGGAATGAATAAATTAATTATTTAATAAATAATGATAATTGGTTAAATGAATTGGATGGGGTATGATTGGGTTTGTATTTGTTCTGTGTGGTTATACATTTAGAGGTAGCAGAACAGTTGGCAGTATCATAGGGTGGTTAGTTGTTTGATTAAGAACCCATAGGTTGGGATTGAGTGTTTGATAATATATATATACTAGTATTTTCCTTGTGTTTTTTATATAAAACCCACCCTAGTGGTTCACTATGTGCCGAACATCCCCATTGTAATAGGGAGGGTGTATTTCCAAAATATCCCAATGTAAGGATGGATGGTTGGTCACCCACTCTTCCATGATCCCTCTTTTTGCTAGTGACAGCCCAATATTCTTTGTTCTGGTTGTGGTTTGTGGGGCCCAGGTGTGTGAGGGTGAGTTCTGTTTTCCCATGTGTCTTTGGGATGAGCTGATTTATGGTTTCACAGGTGTCATTGGGATGAGATGTGTTGTGATTTCCTAGGTGTTTTTGGGATATGATGTGGTACGTGGCCAAGGTGTCTACGAGCGGGGAGTTGGTGTGAGGACTAGGTGTTTTGGGTGAGATGTGATAAGCTTCATTTTACCAGGTTGTGGGACTAGCTGTGAGGCCCAGGTGTGTGCAAGAAAGTTGCGAAGTAGTACTTTCAAAGAGGTGGGAGTGTCATGATTTTTTTATTAGGTTGTGAGAGTGGAAAATTAGTGGTAAAGTGGTGTAGGGTACTTTATCCTTAATATGCATACTATATTACTTTACTTAACTTGTGTTATTTGGTGAGCATGCTTTGGTGAGGATTGGATGGCTAGTATACTGTGTTATTTTTTGTTGGTTTCTATTTTTTTCTCACAGGGGAATTAGTATGCTTCCTCCAATTGTGCATAAGAGAATTTGGTTTTTCCTACTGACTATACTTGTATTCTCACCCTACGTATATAAAACTGCTTTCAAGTTTCTAGGAGGACTACATGGACTGTGTTGGGAACTACAAGCTTGAACTTTGGGAAAGTTGTTGTGTCACTATTTAGCCATGTTTTTTTATTTACTATGGATTTGTTATTTAATTTGTATCAGTTTTGTTTTAAAAATGCATGTGCGATAGTTTTGGATTTCTTTTATATATATGTCTTAGAGTTTTTTTGGGATGAACCATCTTATCTCTCAATCTTGATTTTTTATAAAGGGTAATGCCTCCCATGTTGTGATATCTTTGTATCCTTGGTGAATTTCTCCACTCCAGGGCCTACTGGAGGCAGGACTTGAGGGTCATTATCTCTCTTCCTTCATTTCCATCTCAGGAGGGGAAGCTTTGGAGGGAGATGGTCAGGACATAATGGTATCAGAGGTGATGGTTTAGATATAGGATAATGTTTGGAGTTAGGAACAATGATGATTTCATTGGTTGGTAGGTAAATAGTGTTAGGTAATCTTAGTGTGTGACATATGCCATGGAATATTGCATAGAACACTAAATTTTAAGGCCCTCCATGATCTGATTCAAGAACTCTGATCCTATAGAATGACCGAGTGAAGCTACACCATTTTCAGGGTAGAGACCCTAGGAAGGGTACATGCATCATAATGACTTGTTTTATTGTTTAAATTTGGGTTGTTTTTTCAGAAATTTAAATTGATAACTAAATGATTTAAATGAATTAAAATGAATCTTAAGTAAAATTACATACTACTCGGGCTTAGGAATTCCTTGTTTACCTTTTCATCTATGGCACCTAGTCATCATCCACATGTGGCATGAAAAGTTGAGGCTCAGTATGCCGATTTAGTTGATCGGAGGAGGGTTGATCTGGTTGGGGGGGACAACCAGTGGAATAGATCATTATGTGATTTCTAGAAGCAGTCTATAGGAAAGTATGAAAGTAGTGTTTCAGACATGGAAATGGAGAGCTATCTCAATGAGATTGAGATCACCTTTAGTTTGATCTGAGCTCTAATGAAGTACTAGGTTCTTTTAGTAGTGATTCTGACGCAGGGAGCTATGTGTTAATGGTGGATTAAATACCTAGGGGATAGGAAGGAGGATAATGTTATGATGGTTAATTTCAAGAAGGATTTCAAAGAATAATTCCTTTCATTGACCATGAATGATAGGAAGAGACAGGAGTTACTCTCCCTTTAGCATGGAATTATATTGATACGAGAGCTATGTAGTAAGTTCAATAATCTCCTTCGTTTCACCCTGTATCTCTTTATAGATGAGTTTTCTCATATGAGACACCAAGAGGAGGCACATCATCCTTCTATCTAGTATGTGGTTACCCCCTTTACATTGCTAATGTGCTTAGAGGTCCATAAGATGGTGGAAGTGATTGAAAGGATGCACCCATGAGGAGGTATACTACAAGAGAGGAGCCAGTAAGGTTCTTCGAGATTTTGGGTTACCAGAAGCAGGTCTCAATCACTTGGGCCTTCGATGTTTCGACCAGTGGGGAGTCAAACTCAATAGTTTCCGTTCTGATTTTCTGGTCCTCATGCCCTACCCATGGGCTTGGTGCTTATATGTTTCTTCTTTAGAGTCCATGTGAATCCTTATAATTAGTTCCCAGTGTCCATTCTAGTTCATTATAGTATAGGTGGGTAGGTTCAACACTCACTTTAGTAGTATTTTCTAGTGAGTCTGTTTTAGCAGCAGGCTCATGCTCCGCCGAGGGGAGGCAGAGTTGGTAGAGGCCAACCTTAGGGTGTTCCTCAAGGACCTCAACCCGAGTGTGGTCATGGATTTGGTCATAATTATAGGGGAATAGGATCAAGTTTTTATCAGTTTCATTCCATATAGGATGTAGTTCCACCAGGACCAAAGATCATTAGAGGTACGATCAGTTTGTTCAGTACTCTTTCTTTTGATTTTGTTTGATTTAGGAGATTTTCACTCTTTTTTTATACCTGATCTAGCCCATTATCTAGGAATATACATAAATATTATTCCCATTCCCCTAGTGTTGATTATGCCAGTCAGAGGCCAGACTATCTTGTTTGATGTATGTCGAGGATGTAGATTGATGATGGGGCCGCATCAATATCATAAGGATGTTTTCTTGCTGCATATGCAACCATATGATGTCATTCTCGGAATCTATTGGTTTTATTCTTTGTGAACTATTATATAATGCCAACTGAGAAGAGTCATGATTTCAGACATGGGTGGTCAACATGTGGCTTTCGTCGGTGAGTGGAGATGTCATGTGGGAAGTCAGCATGTGGAGCCTCTTCTTTCCTAGTTGGTCAAGATGTTAGTGGAATCATTGGATTATGATATAGTATAGGTTCCTATAGTTGTTGTGGAGTTATTGGGTGTTTTTATAATTAGGTTGTGAATCTACCACCTTGATGTAATGTTGATTTTAGGATATAATTATAGCTCGGTGCTTCTCTGATTTCGATGGATCCTTATTGGATGGAACCTTCTAAGTTGTGAGAGTTGAGGATCTAGATAGATGATCTGATTAAAAAGGGATTTATCTAGCCTAGTGTGTTTCTATGGGGTGATCCAGTGTTGTTCGTGAATAATTAAGATGGTATTCTGAGGTTGAGCATAGACTTCTAGAGTTTGAATCAGGTAATGTTCAAGAACCTTTACCCTCTCCTGAGGATATACAATCTTTTCGACTAGCTAAGAGGAGCAAGTTTTTTCTCTAAGATAGATCTATAGTATGGATATCACCAGCTAAGGGTGAAGGAGAGTGATATCCCGAAGGCTGATTTCAGATGCAGGTATGGGAACTTTGAGTTCGTATTCATGTCATTTAGTGTTACTAATGCACCAGCTATGTTCATGGGACTTATGAACTCCTTCTTTCATGAGTTCTTGGTCCAGTTATTCTTCATATTCATAGATGATATCCTGATCTACTGGAGGTTATAGTAGGATTATATAGATCATCTCAAGACTATCTTGCAGGTCCTTTGATGCTACCATCTCAATGTAAATTTGTCCAAGTGTAAGTTCTAGACATGTGAGGTGCATTTTCTTGGACATGTGGTGTCACATCAGGGTGTAGAAGTGGACCCATCAAAGGTCGAGACAGTTGTTTCTTGGATAGCACCCAATAATGTGGTTGAGGTTTGTAGTTTTCTTAGTCTGGTTGGTTATTACCAGAGATTTGTATCTGATTTCTCTCGAATTACAGATCCATTGACAGCCTTAACTAGGAAGGACCAAGATTTTGTGTGGAGTGATTTGTGCCAAGAATCATTCAGTTATCTTAATGGGAAGTTGTTCAGTGCTCTGGTTTCCATAGGAAGGGATGATGTTTGAGGTGTTTTGTAATGCTTCCCATCTAGATGTGGGATGTTTGATGATGTAGTAGCGGGTATTGATCTCTTATGGGTCTAGAAAGTTACATCCCCATGAATGTAATTATGACACCCATGATATGGATCTAGTGGTGGTCATGTTCGTGCTGAAATTGTTGCAACATTACCTCATTGGATAGCCTTTTATGGTCTTCATAGATCACAAGATCTTGAGGTATATCTTTTCCTAGCGTGATATGAACATGAAACAAGGATGGGGATGGAGTTTCTTTAGGACTATGATTTTTAGTTATCCTACACATCAGGAAATGGGAATTTCATGGATGGTGACTTTAGTAGGAAGTCATAGAATGCAGTGGTTTGTAAATCTATGGATTCTTGGAAGGCAATGGAGGAGTTGGCCGCCTTGCACATAGATGTAAGAATGGATGGTGGCATCATTTTTCTATTTCAGATGATAGTGGAGTCTTCTATGATGTTGAAATTGTTGAAGTCTCAGTGGGAAGACTTAGAGGCAGAAGTGATGCAAAATCATTTTGATCATGGTGATGCTCCAGAGGGATGGTTAGAGGATGGAAAGAATCAAATGTTGTTCTGTGAAAGGTTTTTTGTTCCAGTGGAAATGTGTGGGTGAGTTCTCCATGAGTTTCACAGCTCTCCTTTAGTGGTACACCCAGGAGTTTCCAAGATGTATCATGAATTGAGATAGTAGGTTTGGTGGCCCAGGATGAAACGTGCAGTAGTGGAGTTTGTGGTGAAGTGATTAGTGTTCTAGGAGGTGGAAGAATGAACATTGTTTTCATGATGATTTTTTGAAGACCCTAAATGTCCCCAAATGGAAATGGGATGACATCTCAATGGATTTCATCATAGGGTTACCCAGGGCTTAGGGATTCTATGATTTTATCTGGGTATTATTGGAATGAATGATGAAATTGGATCACTTCTTATTGATCAATGAGTCATGCGTGGTGGATGCCTTAGCAAGGAGGTATGGGATGAGGTGGTTTGGCTACATGGATTCCTGATAACCATTATCTTAGATTAGGATACATGTTTTACCTCACGAGTCTGTAGGGGATTCCATCATTCTTTTGGAATATATTTATGTCTCATCACTACCTTCCACCCTTAGAAAAATGGAAAAATAGTGCAGACCATCCATACGTTGTATGACATGTTGCAGGAATGCATCTTGGACTTTGGTGGATCTCAGGTATGAAACTTTCCCTTGGTAGAGTTTGACTACAATAATATCTATCACTCTTCCATAGGCATGGCTCCATTTGAATCCTTTTATGGAAGACAGTGTCATTCACCTTTGTGTTGGATAGAGGTTTGGGAGATAGATGTTATTGGCCCTTAGGTTGTATAGAGAATGAAAGAGAAGGTTCATCTTGTTCATGAGATGATGAAAGCAGCACATGGATAGAAGAAGTCGTATGTCGATCTTAGGAGGAGGACCTTGGAGTTTAAGGTTGGGGACCATGTTTTCTTGAAGTTTTACCCTCGACATGGGAAGTATAGGTTGGTAGAGGGAGTAACCTTTCTCCCAGGTCCATCATACCCTTCAAGGTGTTGGGATTTGTTGGTGAAGTGGTGTGCCAGTTGGAACTACCACTGTAGTTGGAGAGAATCCACAATGTCTTTCACCTATCTAAAATCCATTGTTATCTTCACGATGACTCTTATTTCATTGACTCAACATAGTTGGATATTGAATATGACACGATGTTTGTGGAGAGACAATAATAGATCTTGGATTGTCGGGAGAATGTGTTGCGTGGGAGACCATTCCTTTGGTTTGTGTATTTTGGAGTCATTGTGTCTTGGAAGAGATTACTTGGGGGAGAGAAGCACAAATGTGGGCCCAGTACCCAGAGTTCTTTTGAGTCTTTCCCAGTTCTGTTTTACTTTAAATTGTAAGGTTTAAACTTTGTTTATTATAAAATGGGTTATTCCCTTATTCCATGTTGTGTGATAAATTCCTAACATGTGAAAAGGGAAAGACCATATTCCTAATTGATACTCAATAACTGTGATGTGATTAAACCCATGAAGGCGAGTCAATGCCACCAAGAACTGATAATATCTTTACATGGAAGAAATAATTCCCTAATTTTTGTGTTCGAATAGAGTGGTTGTTGTGCTTGTGTGGTGTGTCTTCCGGTTGGTTGGGTTAGTAGATATCGAAAGTGTAGTTCTTGTATGAGGATTTTTTCCACTCCATCTTTATAGTAATGCAAGGTGGTTACCATTGAAATTTGGTGTGTTTGGTTGTTAGTGGTGTTTCAAGTATGGTGGGATCCTTGAGAGGTATCTCATGGGGTGCTTGTTCATACCCTTCTTTATTTTAGGCTATTTTTGGATTCTTGAGAACGAGAATAGTTTGAGAGGTATTTGATTTAATTTCCCAGACCTCCTTGGTCTATTACTTTGCAAAAAATCTAGTTTTTGAGTTGTTTTGGGAGGCAATGGTGACTCATTTCAAGAGTTTCCCAAAAATTCAATTTTTCCAATAGTATCTCATCTAACTGTGGTTCGAACTGGTGAGTCACAATAGTGACTCGCACCAGTAGGTGGTGATGGTAGGTTGCAATAGTGACTCATAATGGTGACTCTTCCAATGGTGACTCACTATGGTGACTCATGATGGTGACTCGTCAAATACTGAGTCACTATAATGACCCAATGTTTTATCAATGGAAATTTGATTCTTATAATTATTTCATATAATCACATGAAATTACAACAAAATTAACTACTATGGACTATGTGACCTTTAAACATAATACTTTCACTTATGTGTTTTAAATTTCAAAAATCCGCATTCACGATTGTGATCAGTAAGATATTTGGAGTCTGATGGAACAAAAATAATTTTTGGTGAACAGTAACCTACCCTTATGAATATTATCCTTCACTGATGAATAATAATATGAACCTTATGGATATTAAATCATTCAAAAGAATAGTTTCCTCACCCATGAATGTATAAATAAAATTCAGGAATCTTATAAGTGATAATATGACCATAATAAAAATATTGGTATTTTTGTAAGTTGTAAATAATTAATTACAATTAATTAATTAATTTAAATAAAAATAAATTTTTCTAAAAGGTGTTAATAAATTAAAATTTTTATGTCTTTTGGTTTTAAGAAAATTTTATAAGACCTTATGTAATTTTTGAAAGCATTATAAAATCTGTTATAGTTTTAAAATCTATTTTTTCAAGTAAATTATGATTTTATTTAAAAATAAATTAATAATATTTAATAAATTATTTTTGAAAAATAGATTTCATTTTTTAATTCTACATGTCGAAAAAAATTTAGGGTGAATTTTTGGTAATTTTCTAAAATACTTGAATTTTTTATGAATAATAAAAGAGGACAACTCATGATAAATGCTAAAACCTAAATTTCTTCATCATGCTTGAGTCATAGATGATGTAAATAGACATTTTTTGGAACTAACATGCACATATTACAATTTTTTGTCACAATAATCATTACTATTTCTTGTCTTATGGAAAAAATAATAAACTAATGTTTGAAATATTAAGAAAACCCTTATCCCCTCCACTATAAAAACCACCCATACTCCCCAATTCTCTTCACTCCTCTCAAGACTTGTGACTTACTTAAATTATTCCCAAATATCTCTCCAATATCCTACCCCACTTCCATCATCCTTTTGTCTCCTCAAGAGACCAATTCCTCTCCCCTTAAGAGGCACTCAAGGAAGATTAAATCAAGAGGTAAATTCCACTTTTCTTTTCTTTCATTTTCTTTTCATGTTCCTTTATTCTCTTTTCTTTCCTAAAATATCCTCATACAAATGGTAATAAAACTATAGTACCATACATGTAATATAATTTTCTTATTATAATGGGATAATAAATTATCATATCTTCTTTCCCCTCCTATTATACGAAAGAAATGAAAACACCATCCGAGATGTTCTAATTTATCACATTCAAGGACGATGGGTTATCAATTTCTATTATCATCTTCAATTATGGTCATGAAACCATTTTTATGGTTGAACCAGACTATTAGAAATTTATTTTTATCATATTTTATGTTATTTAATCCTTTTTCACACATGATTTAAAATAATAATACAAAACAAGTTAATTATGAGCAAAATCACCAAATTAATTCAAGCATTTATCATTAATGTTATATATAATGATTCACCTTAACTATATATAACCAAATGAATTTTATAACCATTTAATATTATTTATTTTCAGTAATTTCATATAACTTCAATGTTGGAAAACCACTCTCATCATACATGTGTATCTGAACATGAATATAAGTGAACCGATCATTAAAACCAAGGAAGCAAACGCTCCCAAACAATGAAATTGAACCACTTAACCCATAAAAAAGGTCATGAATGAAGTTAAAAAGGTTATACTAAATATTTAAAATATATAATAGGTTATTTAATTATTAATTAATGAACCTAATTTTATTATTCAGGTAATTAAGATCAATCTAAGAACACCATCGGGCTGAAGGTAAGGGATCCTCTCTATTTCACTTTTATTCAAGAATGTCTTCTATGTTATGCCCTTTTATGTATATTCCCTAATAATGGGGTATGACTTTTAACCTCCCCCATACTTCCCTCATGATTTATAATTGATTATAAACCACTTTCTCTCTCATTAATCCTTCTTAAGTACACCTGATACCATGTCAATAATCGGTAAGGGATTTTACCCGAACCTCCTTTGTTCCATCAGGGTTGCCTTATCATCCTTTTACCAAAATGAAGTTATAATATCTTTTTATGTGCATATTATAAATTTTGTTTACATGTACCAAATTCATTTATCAAGATGTTTCATCTTTCTCTTTTAGGATATACAAGTTTTTAAGTTATTCGCTCCTCAATACTTCCCAATAAGCAAACCTGTTTCGAGGGAACTTCCCTAATTCTTACATGATTTCAAGTGAACTATATCTTATGTTTTAATCCACCATTGTCTTTATAAAATCAGTATTTTTTATTATTAAAACCTTATTATATCACTTTTATTTTTATATGAAGTATTTTTCCCTTTTCTATTTTAAAGTATCTATAATATTTTCCTCAAAACCATACAAAAATGATTTAATGCTAAAATTTCTTAAATACTTTTCTTACATGTTATCAATTCTAATTGACATCACCTACCATGATACATTCCTATTTTACCTTATGAATTTCCATGTATATTTTATTTCCTTTCTTTTATGGACACTTTTACGATACACCCATTTGTTATGCTTATGACATGATTGTGGTACAAAATTCTTTCCATGGGTAACCCTTATGTTTATGTAACATTGATTATGTATGATTCTTTATGTGGAAAAAATATTCATGAAAAGTTAAGATCGTTGCACACAGATATCTCTTGAATGAATTGGGTAAATTTTAGTCTCATGAGACGTTATGTGCGACGGTCTTGGTGGTTATTCAGGGCTTGTGCTTCCTTGTGTGACAGTCTTGGCGGTTATCCTTGGCTTGTACTACCATGTGCAATAATCATGGCTGTTAGCCTTCATGTTTTATATTTCTTCTACATTATTATGACTCCATGTTTATATTATTCCATGTTTATATGTTATGATTCCATATTTCACATGCCTTTTTATATCATCATGTCGTGCCTTCTATCCCAGGTGCAAATGATTTGTTCTTATGGTTATTCCCTTACTGGGCTATTTAGATCATCCCTTTATTCATGTGTTCCCAAGGGTACCCTATGAATATGTTTGATTTTGTTTCTACACACTATTTCATATCTTGTAAATTTGGTAGAAATATTCTCAAAATTTAGAGGATAAGTTATCTGTGAGAACAGCGAATGGAAAAATTATTGCATCCATGGTTTATAAATTCTCCCTGGTTAACATTTGTGGATTGAACCTCAAATAAAATCTTATCATACCTTATTTAGTATAGTTTGACACTATCTTGGTCATGGATTGTCTATCTTTATACAAATCCAACATCAACTATCGGGAAAGTGAGATCACTCTTCACATCTTGAAGCATCCTCCGATTATTTAAAAGTGTAAGGAGGAAGATGAATCTCCTTTTGAATCATTGTATCAAGTGTGAATATTAATTCCTTATGATCAAGTATGTCTATCTCAAATGATTGAGACTAAGGATAGAATCATTCTTGAATACATTCCCATCATGGGGGATTACACTAATGTATTCCCCAAAGAGTTTACTGGTCATCCTTCAAATATAGAGGTTGACTTCTCAATTGAAATTATTCCTGGATCTCTGACTATATCAAAGACACCTTATAGAATGGCCACCATAGAGCTAGAATAGCTGAAGAATCAGTAACAAGAGAATATGGAGATGGATTTTATACACCCAAGTGCTTCACCATGGGGTGCCAGTTCTCTTCATCAAGAAGAATGATGGATCAATGAACCTCTGCATTGATTATTGTGATCTCAATAAATTCATTATAAAAAAACAAGTATCCCCTTCCATGGATATATAACTGGTTCAATTAGCTGCATGGGTCCAATTATTTCTCTAAGGTGGATATTTAGTCGAGATATCACCTATTAAATGTGATTAAGGAAGATATTCCCAAGACAACATTTTGAACGATTTATGGACACTATAAGTTCATAGTGATGCCCTTAAGACTCACTAATGCTCCATAAATTTTCATGGATTTAATGAATAGATTATTTATAGACTACCTTGAAAAGTTTATGGTATTCTTTATTGAAGATATTCTGATATACTCTAAGAGAAAGGAGGAACATGAGAAGCATTTTTATACTGTGTTGAAGACTTTGCGAAGGGAGGATCTGTATGAAAAGTACATTAAATGTGAGATTTGGATGAAGGAAGTATCATTCTCAAGGCATGTTATAACTATAAAATGGATATTTATGGACCCTTCCAAGACAAAAGTAATTGAAGAGTGGCCCATGCCAACAACTGTAATGGAGATCCACATCTTTCTAGGTCGAGATGGGTATTATCGACGATTTGTGAAAAACTTTTGATGATTTTCAAACTCAATAACCAAGCTGGAACAGAAGGGATTGAAGTTTTTCTAGACTCAAGAATGTGAAGACTATTTTAAGGAGTTGAAAAAGAGGCTAATCACTACACCATTACTCGCACTCCCAACAAGTGGATAACACTCTGTTGTGTATAGTGATGCTTCAAAGAAGGGATTAGGCTATGTGCTGATGAAAAATGATAAAGTGAGAGCCTATGCCTCATGGTAGCTGAAATCCATGATCAAAAATATCATACGCATGATCTAGAATTAGAGGTTGTGATCTTTTCGTTAAAAAACTGGCAGCATTATCTCTGTGGGGAGAAGTGTGAGATATATATTGATGACAAGAGTCTCAAATATATATTCAAACAAAAAGAGATAAATATACACCAATTAAGATGGATAGAGCTCATCGAGGATTATGACTACTCAATCCACTACCATACTGGTAAGGCAAACAAGGTGGCGGATGCTCTAAGTAGAAAGGATCCCGCATCTTTATCAATGATTAGAATTGAAAAAAGAATCTAATATTCTTATATTTTCATAGGATGGACATGGGAATCATTGAGGGAGGAACATCATCAATCCTTTCTCAAATGATTTCTCAACCATCCCTCATGGAGAAAATAAAGGATGCTCAAAGAAAAGATGTGTAAATTCAGAAAAGGGTGGAATCCATTAGAAATGTGAAATCATATGAGTTTATTATTGATGAGGAAGGAGTTGAAAGATTTAGATCACGATTATGTGTACCATCTAATCCATAGATAAATAACACTAGTACAAGAATGACCTTTAGCGGCCGCCAAAAGTCGTCGCTAAAGGCCTATAGCGGCCGCCTAGAGGCCGCCAAATGGCGGCCGCTTTTGCCCCGTCGATGTTACTATCAGCAACCGCCATTTGACGGACGCTGTAGGCAAGCCGGGATGGGCTTTAGCGGCCGACAATTGGCGGATGCTATAGCCCGGACATATAGCAGCCGCCAAATGGCGGCCTCTATTGGCATCGGCCGCTATTAAATTTTAATTTTTTTTAAAAAAAATTCAATTATACATTAATATACAAAATAAATCCTGGTTGTCATCTTCCAAGCTCCGCATCCATCATCACATATAACTGCATAACAAAATTTAATGACAAACTTAGTACTGAATAAAACCTAGAAAACAAATATTTAACTTCAAACTTACTGTAACAGATCTAAAGTATTTGATTTTCAAAATAATATTCATAAATTTGATTACCGTTTTATAAATTTAAAATAAATTAATTCTATTGTTCTAATTGGATTGTTGTCCTGTGATTTCAGGTCAATCTGATGTCGTCCGCTAAGAGTTTGACCGTTAGACGCCAGTTTTGGCCGTTTATGACACCAGAACGGCGTTCCCGGTCACCGCGGGCACACGGCACATCCGATTGACATGCCTTCTACTCGACCACATCACAATTCACTCACCCTTTGATGTCGTCCGATTTCAGGTCATTCAGACATCGTTCGGCCAGTTTGGACCCCCCCCCCCCCACACGCGTTTATCAAGAGCGTGCAACTCTTAAAGAACATATAAAGAGCCCTACCGCGCAGACCGCACGTCCGATTGATGTGCTGCCTATGCATGCATGTCGTGAATAATAATTGGATTTTTGTCCTATGATTTCAGGTCAATCCGATGTCGTCCGCTATGAGTTTGACCGTTAGATGCCCGTTTTGGCCGTTTGTGACACCAGAACGGCGTTCCCGGTCACCGCGGGTACATGGAATGTCTGATTGATGTTCCGTCTGCTCGACCACATCACAATTCACTCATCCTTTGATGTCGTCCGATTTCAGGCCATTTGGACATCGTTCGTCCAGTTTGGACCCCCCCACGCGCGTTTATCAAGCGCGCGCAACGCTTAAAGAACGCATAATGAGCCCTACCGCGTAGACCGCACATCCGATTGATGTTTCGTCTGCGCATGCACATCGAGAATAATAATTTTATTGTTGTCCTATGATTTCAGGTCAATCCGATGTCGTACGCTATGAGTTTGACCGTTAGACGCCCGTTTTGGCCGTTTATGACACCAGAACGGCGTTCCCTGTCACCGCGGGCACACGGCATGTTCGATTGACGTTCTATCTGCTCGACAACATCACAATTCACTCACCCTTTG
The DNA here is from genome assembly GCA_963277665.1 of Viscum album. Lineage (NCBI taxonomy): Eukaryota > Viridiplantae > Streptophyta > Magnoliopsida > Santalales > Viscaceae > Viscum > Viscum album. The sequence goes on along the minus strand of OY728143.1, from coordinate 2,001,058,507 downwards.
ATGTCGTTCGATTTCAGGCCATTCGGACATCGTTCGGCCAGTTTGGACCCCCCCACGCGCGTTTATCAAGCGCACGCAACGCTTAAAGAACGCATAATGAGACCTACCGCACAGACCGCACGTCTGATTGACGTGTCGTCTGCGCGTGCACGTCGTGAATAATAATTCTATTATTTTCCCGTGATTTCAGGTCAATATGATGTCGTCCGCTATGAGTTTGACCGTTAGACGCCAGTTTTGGCCGTTTATGACACCAGAACAGCGTTCCCGGTCACCGCGGGCACACGGCACGTCCGATTGATGTGTTGTCTGCTCGACCACATCACAATTCACTCACCCTTTGATTTCGTCCTATTTCAGGCCATTTGGAAATCGTTCGTCCAGTTTGGACCCCCCCACGCGCGTTTATCAAGCCTACGCAACGCTTAAAGAACGCATAATGAGCCCTACCGCGCAGACCGCCATCCAATTGACATGTCGTCTCCATGTGCATGTCGCGAATAATAATTGGACTATTGTCCTGTGATTTCAGGTCAATCCGATGTCGTCCGCTATGAGTTTGACCGTTAGACGCCAGTTTTGGCCGTTTATGACACCAGAACGGCGTTCCCGGTCACCGCGGGCACACAGCACGTCTGATTGACGTTCTGTCTACTCGACCACATCACAATTCACTCACCCTTTGATGTCATCCGATTTCAGGCCATTCGGACATCGTTCGACCAGTTTGGACCCCCCCACGCGCGTTTATCAAGCTCGCGCAACGCTTAAAGAATGCATAATGAGCCCTACCGTGCAGATCGCACGTCCGATTGACGTTTCTTCTGTGCGTACACATCGCGAATAATAATTGGATTGTTTTCCTATGATTTCAGGTCAATCCGATGTCGCCCGCTATGAGTTTGACCGTTAGACGCCAGTTTTGGCCGTTTATGACACCAGAACGGCGTTCCCGGTCACCGCGGGCACACGGCACGTCCGATTGACGTTTCGTCTACACGAACACATCACAATTCACTCAACCTTTGGCATCGTCCTATTTCAGGCCATTCGGACATCGTTCGGCCAGTTTGGACCCCCCCCCCCACGCGCGTTTATCAACGGCGCGCAACTCTTAAAGAACGCATAATGAGCCCTACCGTGCAGACCACACGTCCAATTGACGTGCCGTCTACGCGTGCACATCGCGAATAATAATTGGATTTTTTTTCCTGTGATTTCAGTTCAATCCGATGCCGTCTGCTATGCGTTTGACCGTTAGACGCCCGTTTTGGCCGTTTGTGACACCAGAACGGCGTTCCCGGTCACCGCGGGCACACGGCACGTCCGATTGACGTGTCGCCTGCTCGACCACATCAAACTTAACTCACCCTTTGATTTCGTCTTATTTAAGGTCATTCGGACATCGTTCGGCCAGTTTGGACACCCCCACGCGCGTTTATCAAGGGCGCGCAACTCTTAAAAAACGCATAATGAGCCCTACCGCGCAGACCGCACATCCGATTGACGTGCCGTCTATGCATGCACGTCACGAATAATAATTGGATTGTTTTCCTCTGATTTTAGGTCAATCCGATGTCGTACGCTATGAGTTTGACAGTTAGACGCCCGTTTTGGCCGTTTATGACACCAGAACGGCGTTCCCGGTCACCGCGGGCACACGGCACGTCCGATTGACATGTCGTTTGCTCGACCACATGACAATTCACTCACCCTTTGATGTAGTCTGATTTCAGTCCATTCGGACATCGTTCGGCCTGTTTGGACCCCCCCACGCGCGTTTATCAAGCGCGCGCAACGCTTAAAGAACGCACAATGAGACCTACCGCGCAGACCGCACGTCCGATTGACTTTCCGTCTACGCGTTCACGTCTCAAATAATAATTGGATTGTTGTCCTGTGATTTCAGGTCAATCTGATGTCGTCCGCTAAGAGTTTGACCGTTAGACGCCCGTTTTGGCCGTTTGTGACACCAGAACGGCGTTCCTGGTCACCGCGGGCACACGGCACATCCAATTGATGTGTCGTCTGCTTGAACACATCAAAATTCACTCACCCTTTGATGTCGTCCTATTTCAGGCCATTCGGACATCGTTCGGCCAGTTTGGACCCCCCCCCCCCCACGCGTGTTTATCAAGCGCGCGCAACGCTTAAAAAACGCATAATGAGCCCTACCGCGCAGACCGCACGTCCTATTGACGTGTCATCTGCGCGTGCATGTTGTGAATAATAATTTTATTGTTGTCCTGTGATTTCAGGTCAATCTGATGTCGTCCGCTATGAGTTTGACCGTTAGACGCCAGTTTTGGCCGTTTGTGACACCAGAACGGCGTTCCCAGTCACCGCGGGCACACGGCACGTCCGATTGACATTCCATCTTCTCGACCACATCAAAATTCACTCACCCTTTGATGTCGTCTGATTTCAGGCCATTCGGACATCATTCGGCCAGTTTGGACCCCCCACGCGCGTTTATCAAGCGCACGCAAGGCTTAAAGAACGCATAATGAGCCCTACCGCACAGACTGCACGTCCGATCAATGTGTCGTCTACGCGTTCACGTCGCGAATAATAATTGGATTGTTGTCCTCTGATTTCAGGTCAATCCGATGTCGTCCGCTATGAGTTTGACCGTTAGATGCCAGTTTTGGCCGTTTGTGACACCAGAACGGCGTTCTCGATCACCGCAGGCACACGGCACATCTGATTGATATTCCATCTACTCGACCACATCACAATTCACTCACCCTTTGATTTCGTCTGATTTCAGGTCATTCAGACATCGTTCGGCCAGTTTGGACCCCCCCACGCGTGTTTATCAAGCGCGCGCAACGCTTAAAGAACGCATAATGAGCCCTATCATGCAGAACGCACGTCCGATTGACGTGTTGTCTACGCGTGCACGTCGCGAATAATAATTGGATTGTTGTCCTGTGATTTCAGGTCAATCTGATGTCGTCCGCTATGAGTTTGACCGTTAGACGCCCGTTTTGGCCATTTGTGACACCAGAACGGCATTCCCGGTCACCGCGGGCACACGGCACGTCCGATTGACATGCCGTCTACTAGACCACATCAAAATTCACTCACCCTTTGATGTCGTCCAATTTCAGGCCATTCGGACATCGTTCGGCCAGTTTGGACCCCCCCTCCCCCCCACGCGCGTTTATCAAGCGCGCGCAACGCTTAAAGAACGCATAATGAGCCCTACCGCATAGACCGCACGTCCGATTGACGTTCCGTATGCGCGTGCACGTCGAGAATAATAATTGTATTGTTGTCCGGTGATTTTAGATCAATCCGATGTCGTCTGCTATGAGTTTGACCGTTAGACGCCAGTTTTGGCCGTTTATGACACCAGAACGGCGTTCCCGGTCACCGCGGGCACACGGCACGTCCGATTGACGTGCCGTCTACTATACCACATCACAATTCACTCACCCTTTGATGTCCTCCGATTTCAGGCCATTCGGACATCATTCGGCCAGTTTGGACCCCCCCCACGCGCGTTTATCAAGGGCGTGCAACTCTTAAAGAACGCATAATGAGCCCTACCGTGCAGACCGCATGTCTGATTGACGTACCTTCTGCGTGTGCACGTCACGAATAATATTTGGATTTTTGTACTATGATTTCAGGTCCATCTGATGTCGTCCGCTATGAGTTTGACCGTTAGATGCCCGTTTTGGCCGTTTAGGACACCAGAACGGCGTTCCTGGTCACTGCGGGCACACGGCACGTCCGATTGACGTGCCTTCTACTCGACCACATCACAATTCACTCACCCTTTGATGTCGTCCGATTTCAGGCCATTCGGACATCATTCGGCCAGTTTGGACCCCCCCACGCGCGTTTATCAAGCGCGTGCAACGCTTAAAGAACGCATAATGAGCACTACCACGCAGAACGCACGTCTGATTGATGTTCTGTCTACATGTGCACGTTGCGAATAATAATTGGATTGTTGTCCTGTTATTTCAGGTCAATCTGATGTCGTCCGCTAAGAGTTTGACCGTTAGACGCCAGTTTTGGCCGTTTGTGACACCAGAACGGCGTTCCCCGGTCACCGCGGGCACACGGCACGTCCGATTGATGTGTCGTCTACTCAACCACATCACAATTCCCTCACCCTTTGATGTCGTCTGATTTCAGGCCATTCGGACATTGTTCGGCCAGTTTGGACCCCCCACGCGCGTTTATCAAGCGCGCGCAACGCTTAAAGAAGAACGCATAATGATCCCTACCGCGCAGACCGCACGTCTGATTGACGTTCCGTCTGTGCGTACACATCGAGAATAATAATTGGAGTGTTTTCCTGTGATTTCAGGTCAATCCGATGTCGTCCTCTATGAGTTTGACCGTTAGACGCCAGTTTTGGCCGTTTATGACACCAGAACGGCGTTCCCGGTCACCGCGGGCACACGGCATGTCCGATTGACGTTCCGTCGACTCGACCACAACACAATTCACTCACCCTTTGATGTCGTCCGATTTCAGGCCATTCGGACATCGTTCGGCTAGTTTGGACCCCCCCCCCCCCCCCCCCACGCGCGTTTATCAAGCACGCGCAACGCTTAAAGAACGCATAATGAGCCCTACCACGCAGACCGCACGTCCGATTGATGTGTCGTCTACGCGTGCATGTCATGAATAATAATTGGATTGTTGTCCTGTGATTTCAGTTCAATCCGATGTCGTTCGCTATGAGTTGGACCATTAGACGCCAGTTTTGGCCGTTTGTGACACCAGAACGGCGTTCCCAGTCACCGCGGGCACACGGCACGTCCGATTGATGTGCCATCTGCTCGACCACATCAAAATTCACTCACCCTTTGATGTAGTCCGATTTCAGTCTATTCGGACATCGTTCGGCCCGTTTGGACCCCCCACGTGCGTTTATCAAGCGCGCGCAACCCTTAAAGAACGCATAATGAGCCCTACGGCACAGACCGCATGTCCGATTGGCGTGTCGTCTGCGCGTACATGTCTCGAATAATAATTGGATTGTTTTAATGTGATTTCAGGTCAATCCGATGTCATCTGCTATGATTTTGACCGTTAGACGCCCGTTTTGGCCGTTTGTGACACCAGAATGGCGTTCCCGCTCACCGCGGGCACACGGCACGTCCGATTGACGTGTCGTCTGCTCGACCACATCACAATTCACTCACCCATTGATGTCTTCCGATTTCAGGCCATTCGAACTTTGTTTGGCTAGTTTGGACCCCCCCCCCCCCCCCCACGCGCGTTTATCAAGAGCGCGCAACCCTTAAAGAACGCATAATGAGCCCTACCGCGCAGACCGCACGTCCGATTGACGTGCCGTCTGCGCGTGCACGTCACAATTCACTCACCCTAAAAAAATACAAATATTGAAAGAGTTCTTGGGCTTCTCCCAAGAAACAACTGTCTGGAGTTTCTCTCCATCCACTGACACACCTTCCTCTGAAATTATTTGACCCAATAACTATACCTATATAATCAATACAAAACTGACATATATATAGTGCATCCATGATATAATTCAGTACGCGCATCATCAAGAATTTAAAAAAAAAATCAATGCTTCTCCATCTGTAGAAGAACGAGGATTACTCAATCCAACGTCGTCATTTACGACATTACTATCTTCAGATTGAAACTGACGCATCATATCATTCAACATTATGCTCATCGGATCAACTGTTCCCGAATAAACATTCATATGAATAATTTCTGAGCGATGACATGAAATAGAATCTTCTCCATGACGCATCCATGTCTTATAGTTTTTCAAAAACTCATTCAAAAACAAATGTTCTCTAACACTATCTCATTTTAAGAGATATCTATTTGCACATTTTCTGCATGGACAACTAATCATATCGCTTAGAAATTTGTTGGTGAAATACATAAATCGCTTAATCCCCTCATAATATTCAGCTGAAAATATATCTTGCATATCAATCCAACTCCTATCCATATCTTTATTTAATAGAAATCAAAAGTGAAATATCTTATTTAAATTCTAAAAAAAACACATATCATTAGAATTTAAAAACCAAATTTAGATAAAAAACATTACCTACGGAGGACTCGACCGCGGGTAACGGGGTCTGACTCGATTGTGGATCCATGACGGTGTAGTGAATTGATGACAGAGGTTCGACGGCCGGACTCGAAAGGAGCGGAACCATTGGACCGCGTGGAGGGTTTTACACAGCAGGGCACAATGGACCGGAAGGGTCCAACGAAGGCAGGAGGACTTGCCGGAGGGATGCAACGGGGCCGCGAGGGGACGGTGGCAGTGGGGTTGTCCAAAGGTGCAGCGCGGGCAGGGGTGGGGGTTTTCGGGTCGCGGGGGTGTCGGGGTCATGGGGGCGCAGCGCGGAGGCAAGGCGGTGGGGGTCACCGGGGTGCAGTGCGGGCAGGAGGTGTCGGGGTCACGAGGGCGCACCGTGGAGGCAAGGCAGTGGGGGTTGCCGGTGGCGCAGCACGGAGGCAAGGGGGTGGGGATCGCCGGGGGTCGGGGTCACTGGGGGTCGGGTCGTCAGGGGTTTACGAGGTCACCGGGAGGTCGGGGGTCGGGGGTCGGGGTCGACGGGGGTTGGGGTCGCCGGCGGGGTCGGGGTCGCCAGGGGTCGGGGAGGGTCGTCGGGGGTCGGGGAGGGTCGCCGGGGGTCGGGGAGGGTCGCCGGGGGTCGGGGAGGGTGGTCGGGGGTCGGGGTCGGGGAGGGTCGTCGGGGGTCGGGGTCAGGGTCGCGGGGTCGGGGAAGGGGGGGTCGCGGGGTTGGGTAGCGGAGGGAGGGGATGGAGGGGAAATTAGGGGTTTTTTTAGGAAAAATTGCAGCGGCCGCCATTTGGCGGACGCTGTTGATGGTATTAGCGGCCGCCAAATGGTGGCCGCTATAGATGCCCCGCCTCCAAAACCAAATTTTCTAGTAGTGTAAGGAGATTTTGAATGATGCACATAACTCAACCTTCTCTATTCAACCAGGGAGCATAAAGGTGTATCGAGATCTCAGAGAGAACTTTTGGTGGGACAATATGAAGAAGGAGATTGCTGAGTATACATTAAATTGCCCGGTATGTCAACAATTGAAGACTGAAAGACAGAAGTATAAGGGGATGATGAAACCACTACCCATACCAACATGGAAGTGGGAGAAAATCGCCGCGTACTTTGTCACTAGACTTCTAAGGACATCCAGAGGAAACAATGCTATATGGGTCATTGTGGATCATCTTACAAAGACATATCACTTCATCACAATTTGAGAGGAATTCAAATTAGATCAAATTTCATGGATATATATCAAATAAGTGGTAAGGATACATGGAGTACCACTATATATTATATTCTATAGAGATCCTAGATTCACCTCGAAGTTCTAGAAAAGTCTCCAACATGCTCTAATCACTGAACTGAACTTCAGTAAAGCCTATCATCCTCAAAATGATGGCCAATCTGAGCGAACTATTTAAACATTTAAATATATTTTTAGAGCATGTTTTATGAAATTTAAAGGAGGATGGGACCAAAATATTTTAATGGTTGAATTATCCTACAACAACAGTTTCCACTCGAGCATCTGAGTGGAACCATATGAATCCCTTTATGGGAAAAAGTGCAGAACACCAAAGTGTTGGGATGAATTCGGTGAGTGTAAGCTACTGGGACCTAGAATGGTTGAAGAAATGGTGGAGAAGGTGATAACCATTCAGAAGTACATCAAGGCATCCCAAAGTTGACAAAATAGTTATTCATACAATCGTCAACGAGACCTTGAGTTTAAAGTTGGATACATGGTATTTCTCTACATATCTCCATATAAGAAGGTCATCAGATTTAGGAAGAAAGGAAAGATAAGTCCCTGGTACATCATCCACTTTGAGATTATTGATTGTGTCGGGGCTATGGCCTATCGACTAGCACTTCCACCTACCATGTCTAAAGTACATGATGTCTTCCATGCATCCCTCTTAAGAAAGTACATGCCAGATTCTTCATATGTACTTTCTTCAGAGGTGGTAAAGTTGGAGAATGATATTTTTTACAAGGGGCAGCCAGTGAATATCTTGGATCATAGAGATAAAGTTCTATGTAACAATACTACTCACTTGGTCAAAGTAATGTGGTAGAACTATAAGTACGAAGAGGCAGCATGGGAACTAGAGGAGGAAATGAATGAAAAGTACATGCACCTGTTTATGGCTTAGAATGTAAAATGAAAATTTTAGGGTGAAATTTCATAAGGGGAGAATAATGTAACGACCCAATGTTTTATCAATGGAAATTTTATTCTTATAATTATGTCATATAATCACATGAAATTACAACATAATGAACTACTAAGTGCTATGTGACCTTTAAACATAATATTTTCACTTCTGTGTTTTGAATTTCAAAAATCTAACATACACAGTTGTGGTCAGTAAGATATTTGGAGTCTGATGGAACAAAGTTAATTTTTGGTAAATAGTAACCTACCCTAATAAATATCAATATGACCCTTATGGATATTAAATCATCCAAAATAATAGTAACCCTACCCATGATTGTATAAATAAAATTTAGGCATCTTATAAGTGATAATATCACCATAGTAAAAGTATTGGTATTTTTGTAAGTCATAAATAATTAATTACAATTAATTAATTAATTTAAAAGAAATTTTATTTTCTAAAAATGTGTTCATAAATTAAGAAATTTATTTATTCTTGTTTTAAGATAATTTTATAAGACCTTATGTAAATTTTGAAAGCATTATAAAATCAGTTATAGTTTTAAAATATATTTTTTTCAAGTAAATTATGATTTTAATTAAAAATTAAATTAGTAATATTTAAAAATTTACTTTTAAAAAATGGGTTTCATTTTTGGATTCAAAAAGTTGAAAAATTATTAGGTTGGATTTTTTGTATTTTTCTAAACTACTTGAATTTTTGATAAATAGTAAAATACAATAACTCACGATAAATGCTAAAACCTGAATTTATGCATCATGCTTGAGTCATGGATGATGTAAATGGAAATTTTTTTTAAATCACATGAAAATATTATTGTATTTTTCACAATAATAATTACTATTTCTTTTCTTATGTAAATAATAATAAATTGATGTTTAAAATATTAAGAAAACCCTCCTCCCCTCCACTATAAAAATCACTCATACTTCCCTCTTCTCTTCACTCCTCTCAAGCCTTTTCCCTTACTTAAATTCTGCCCAAATCTCTCCCCAATATCCTCCCCCATGTAAAAAATCTTTTTTCTTCTCAAGAGACCAAATCCTCCCCCCTTAAGAGGCACTCAAGGAAGATTAAATCAAGAGGTAAATTCCTCTTTTCTTTTCTTTCATTTTATTTTCATGTTCCTTTGTTCTATTTTATTTCTTAACTTGTCCTCATCTAAATAGTATGAAAACTCCAGTAACATAAATTTACTGGAATTATTTTATTCTAATGTGATTATACATTATCATATCTCATTTCCCCTCCTTTTATAGGAAATAAATGAAAACATCGTCCGAGATGTGCTAATTTATCACATTCAAGGACGACGGGTTATCAATTTATATTACCATATTCAATTATAATCATGAAACTATTTTTATGGTTTAAAAAAACTATTAAAATTTTATTTTTATCTTATGTTATGCTCTATAATCCTTTTTTACACATGATATAAAATAATAATACAAAACAAGTTAATTATGAGCAAAATCGCCAAATTAATCCAAGTGTTTATCATTAATGATTTATATAATGATTCACCTTTACTCCATTAACCAAATGAATTTTATAACCATTTAATCTTATGTATGTTCACTAATTTCATATAACATTTATTCTATACAACCACTCTCATCATAAATGTGTATCCGAACATGAATATAAGGGAATCAATCATTTAAACCAAGGAAGAAAACTCTTCCAAACAATGAAATTGAACCTATTAACCCATCAAAAAGATCATGAATGAACTTAAAAATGTTATAATAAATATTTTAAATATATAATAGGTTATTTAATTATTAATTAATTAACCTTATTTTATTATTTAGGTCATTAATATCAATCAAAGAACACCATCAAGCTTAATGTAAGGGATCCTCTCTATTTCACTTTTATTCAAGAATGTCCTCTATGTTATTCCATTTTATGTGTATTACCTAATGATGAGGTATGATTTAACACCTACCCCATACTACCCTCATTATATATAAGTGTTTAGAAACCCATTTCTCCCTCATTAATCCCTCTTAAGTACACCTGATACAATACTGATAATCTATAAGGGATTATACCTGAACCTCCATTGTTCCTTCGGGTTGCCTTATCTTACTTTTACCAAAATGAAGTGATCATATATTTTTATTTTTATATTATAAATTCTATGTAAATGTACCAAATTCATTTATCAATACCCTTTCATCATTCTATTTTTGGTATATACATGTTTTTAAGTGATTCCCTTCTCAATGCTTCTCAATAAGAAAACATGTTTTGAGGGAACCTCCCTAATTATTACCTGATTTCAAGTGCACTATATATTCTATTTTAAGCAACCATTGTATTTATAAAATCATTATTTTTAATTATGAAAACCTTATTGGTTCAATTCTGGTTTTATATTAAGGATTGTTCCCTTTTCTATTTTAAAGGCTCTATAGTATTTTCCTTAAAACCGCACAAAATGTTTTAGTGCTAAAATTTATTAAATAATTTTCTTATATATTGTCACTTATACTTGACATCACTTACAATGATACATGCCTATTTTACCTTATGAATTTCCTTGTATATTTTAGTTCCTTTCTTTCATGGATAGTTTTATGATACGCCCATTTGTTATGATTTATAACATGATTGTGGAACCCAATTCTTTCCATGGGTAACCCTTATGTTTATATAAGATTGATTATGTATGATTCTTTATGTGGAAAACATATTCATGAAATGTTAAGATGGGTGCGCCTAGATAGTGATCCAATTAATTAGGAAAATTTTAGTCTCATGATAAGTTATGTGTGATGGTCTTTGCATTTAGTCAAGGCTTGTGCTACCATGTGTAACGGTCTTGGCGGTTAACCTTAGCTTGTGCTACCATGGGAAAGGGTCTTGGCGGTTATCCTTGACTTTTTCTAAAGTCATTTTTTCTGTTTCTTCCACATTATTATGACTCTATTTTTATATTATTTCATATTTATATGTTATGATTCCATATATCACATGCCTTTTGATATCATCATTTCATGCCTTCTATCCCATGTGCTAATGCTTTATTCTTATGGTTATTCCCTTACTAAGATATTTAGCTCTTCCCTTTGTTTGTGTGTTCCCTAGGGTACCCTATGAAGATGTTTGATAACAATGGAAGTTAGGAGCTCAATTTTAATATTAAATAAAGAAATTTTTTATTTAGTTAAATGTTTTCAGTTTTATGTACCTAGTCTTCCAAGACACTAGAATTTATGATCCTTGGATTTTACTCTGATGTATAATTATGCTTAAAATCATGTAATGTTATATGTAAAAGTATAGGGTCACTATAGTCACCCAACAATGACTCATCCACATGTGACTCATCCACTGGTAGGTCATCCAACGGTAAGTCACCCAATGGTGACTCATCCACCAGTAGCTCACCCAACGATGACTCATCCACTGGTGATGCTTTTTTAATAGATTGTCAAATTTCAATTTCCTCTAGTTTACATGTTTGTCCCCTTTAATGCTTTCTTTGATGTAAAATGATTTAAAACCCATATTTAAGTTATTTTGAATCCGTTTCAAGTACCATAAATCATATCTTTGAATTTTATAAAATCCTGAGTCTTTTAAATGGTTAGGCCACATGGTCTTAGTCAATATACACCTTTAATGGATTTTAAAAGTGTTTCTTCTGTAGATTTAGGATCTGTAATTTCTAGAGATGATATTATTTCTTACTTGTGCACTTCCCTTTTCTCTTGAAACCAGGCATCCCCAAAAAGTTCTTCCCCAAATAGATTCTATGTTTGTGATGCGAACTTTGGATCGTTTTTCCCTGGAGGCTTCTTCCTACTGCATGCGAACACCCTGTTTTGCTTCAATAAAGAAGTGCTAATCATTTGTTCTTCCATGTAGGGGTCCCTTTTCCTCTCTTTTATTTTTGTATCATGTGGGTTGGGTGTATGAATGTCTCTCTTCTGAAGATAAAATAATTATGTAGAAATAAAGATAATTGAATCTATTTAATATCAATATACAAGGGTAGGGAAAATTGAAACATGCTTCTATTTTATTATTTTTTTTGTTGATATTATGTTTTGTATGGACTAATCACCCACTAAAAATCATGATCATTGGTGACCTTTGTGTGTACACCTATGATGGATTGTGATGGATTTTTTTATCATATTTTGAGTGGTTGTATATATACAATTGATTAACCACATATATTTGGTTAAATAAATGGATTCCCTAGGATCAAACTTGTTCTGTGATCACCCCTAAAATTAAAAAGTGGAATTAAAGAATTGGATACTTGTTAAATCTAGAAGTTGTGTCTTGTATGGTTTTATGGTGTTATTTTTCATGGTATGGTTTTCTGTGGGGTTGTTCTAGTGGTATAATGGAATCTTAGGTTGAGATATTGTTTGATTGTGAAATGGATAAGCAATTTTTTGTAGTGGGACTGTAACTGGGTAGTGTTTTGTTTTGGTTTTTGGGTGTAGTGTGTTTGTGAAGCGGAGCTACTGATGGTTCAATAAGGGGAGTTTATGGGAGTGGCTGTGATTTGGTGGTTTTTTTATTGTGGTTGAGATAGTGGATTGGGCAGAATGACTTTGAATAATTATGATGGCAGTGGATGGCATGGGCATTAAGTGGAGAAGAAATGTGAAGTGGTCTGTTTTAACATTGTTCTATTTCCTAGGTGTTGTTTAGGCTATGTGGATTGTGATGTGTTGTGCTTGGTAGTTAACCGAGTAGGGGTGGAATTAATAAATTAATTGTTTAATAAATAATGATAACTAGTTAAATGAATTGTATGGGGTATGGTTGGTTTAGTGGTTTTTGTGTGTGGTTGTACATTTAGAGGTAGCAGCAAAGTTAGAAATATCATAGAGTGGTTGTTTGTTTGATTGAGAACGCATAGGTTGGTCCTGAGTTTTTGATACTATATATATACCTGTATTTTCCTTTTTTTTATATATTCACCTCACCCTAGTTGAGCACTATGTGCCGAACACCCCCACTTTAATAGGGGAGGGTGTCTTTTCCAAACATCCCAGTGGGAGGGTGTATGGATGGACACCCACTCTTCCCTGCTCCCTCTTCCAGGTGGTGATAGCCCAAGATTCTTTAGGAAGGTTGTGGTTTGTGGGGCCCATGTGTGTCAGGGTGAGTTAGGTTTTCCCATCTGCCTTTGGGATGAGCTAAGTTTTGGTTTCCCAAGTGTCTTCAGGGTGAGATGTGTTGTGATTTTCTATGTGTTTTTGGGATTTGATGTTGTATGTGTCCCATGTTTCTATGGGAAGGACATGGTTGTGAGTCCTAGGTGTGTGTGGTAAAGATGTGAGGAGATTCATTTACCTGGGTTGTGGGACTAGATGTGAGGCCTAGGTGTGTGCAGGAGAGTTGTGACATTGTACTTTCGGAAGAGGTGGGAGCGCTATGACATTTTTTGTTAGGGTGTGAGAATGGATAATCTATGGGAAAGTAGTTTAGGGTACCCTATCCTTGATTTTCTTACTATATTGGTTTACTTTAATTGTTTTATTTGGTGATCATGACTTTGTTTAGGTTGGGGTGGCTAGTATACCTTATTAGGTGTTGTTGGTTTCTGTTGTTTTCTCACAAGGGAATTAGTATGATTTCTCCACTTGTGCATTAGGTACTTTGGTTTTTCATACTGATTATAATTTTATTCTCACCCTATGTATATAAAATTATTATTAGGTTTCCAAGGGGACTACGTGGACCATTCTGGGCATTACTAGCTCAGACTTTGGGATAGTTTTTGTGTCAATGCTTAGGCTTTTTTTGGTTTTTACTTTAGAGTTTTTATTGAATTTTTAGTAGTTTTTTTTTAAACATGCATGTGGGATAGTTTTGGATTTCTATTATATATATTTCTTATATTTGTTTTGGTATGAACAATCTTATCTCTTGATATTGTTTTCTTATAAAGGGTAATTCCTCCTGTGGTGTGAGATATTTATACCTGTGGTGCTAGTTGCCACCCCAAGGCCTACTGGAGGTAGGACTCATGGGTCATTATCTCTCTTCCTTTATTTCCATATCATGAGTATTTATATGTAGGGGGTCATGAAAAAATCATAAACTAATCATAATGAATATCGCCTCATCATAGAATAAGAAATTAGGTCACATATCTAAAAGGTGAATTGAGATACATGATTTTGATGGCATTCTCAACCCTCTTTATTTTTTAGATTTGGACATTTGTGTCATTTGTATCAAGTTGAAACAAAAAAATATAATAATATTTGATTCCAATGGGAAATTAGATATCATATAAATTGTTCAAACAAATATTTTTGGTCCATTCCTTATAAATCTTGGGAATGGTCACTAATATTTCAGAGTGTTCAAAGATAAATAATCAATATATGGATATCCTTATCTCATTAATGAAAAATCACAATCATTGGATATGTTCAAAAATTATAAATATGAATTTGAAAATAAACTATGAAAAATGATAAAAAAAAATTATTATATATGACCATGGTGGTGAGTACTATGTTTAATATAAAGGTTCAGGTGAATATCTTCCAGAGAAATTGTGAAATTTCTCGAGGAATGTGGTATCATCCCATATTAAACCATTCCAAGGGATCCAAAAATGAATGAATTTTTTTTTGAAAGATGAAATAGAATGATTAAAGACATGGTAAGAAGTGTGATTAGTCATTTTACCATACATGAATCACTCAGGGTATAAGCATTAAATATATAAGTATACCTACTCATCAAGTTAACAATTAAAGAAACTGTAAAGATTCCTTATGAGATTTGGATGGGTAAGAATCTCAGTTTAAAGTACTTTCACATTTGGGATTTTATAACTGAGGTGAAACCTTATAAACCAAATGAGAAGAAATATAATTAAGAACCATTATTTATTAATTTAATGGATACTATGAGAGATTCAGGGATTACAAGTTTTATGATCCCACTACTGGGTCCATTTCTTAGAGGTGTAATGCCTAATTCTTTGAGGATGTTGAGTTTGGGGGGATATATTATTTTTCCTTTGAGAAAGAATTTGATATTTATATGGATATTGGTAATTTTTATAATTAATATGATAAACCTAAAATTATTCATTAATCCATACCATATTAATAAAATATCACTAAACTCCCTTTCTTGGTTGTTCCCCATGAATATGATCAACGGACCTAAGTACATATCCCATTATGATGATCCGCTAGAGCAAGAAAAAATTATATATCATATGATTATATTTTTTTCTATAAGAACATGAATTTTCAATTAGAGTGATCGAAGATGATCTAATCAACTTCCATCAATCCATTGGAGTCAAAAACTCTCAAAAGAGTATTGATTTGGTGAATAAAGAGAAAATGTAGATAAAGTAAAATGATGTGTGGAAGTTTTTCTCATTTCTTAAATGTGTGAAGCCCAATGGTTGAAAATGGATTTTTAGAACCATTAAGGACTCAAAAATTAGTTTATAAAGGTATAAAACACAACTTTTCACTAGGTTTAACATATAAAAATGGATTTTATCATAAAAATAATTTCTATCTTGTATTTTTGATATAATCTTTAAAGAAAATAATGGAAGTAATGGAAAATATGATCTTTTTCTATATTATATTGAAATCAAGAAAACATTTCTCAATAGAGACATTGAATAAATGATCAATATATTGAAACCAAAAACATTGTTTAATAAGATTTAAAATATATGGTCTAAAAATTAAATAAAACCATTTATAGTATTAAGATATCTTTTTTCCAATAATATCATAAGTTCCACTAATTCAATATTTCATTTTGTTTTGAGATTAATGAAGTGGACGATTATGTATACCACAATTTTAGTGCAAGTAAGTTTACATTTATAGTATTTATTTTAATTTTATATAGTTTTACACCAAAAATATAGGAACATTTCATGAAATAAAGATATTTCTAACTAAGAACGCTAAGATGAAAGATATTTTTTTTGCCTATTTTGTATCGGAGCTCTTGCTATATCAACATATCTCTTGAGGTATTCTTGGATTTTAATGAAAAAACTATTTCAATAATGTTCATCAGATACTCATTATAAAATACCATCTTCATATAGATACTATTTTATTTGAGGGAGAAAGGTTCAATTTAAGTCAATTCCCCAAAAATGGATTCATTAATAAGTGAATTTAGAAGATTCCTTATGCATATATTGTAGGAATTCTGATGCATGTTCTGGTTTGAATGTGTCTATATATTGCATACATCATTGGGATTCTAGGAAGATATTTATGTAACCCTAAACTAGATAACTATATTTAATCTAAGTGAATTATGTGGTACGTTGGAAGAACAAAGGAATATGTGATCA
Source organism: Viscum album (assembly GCA_963277665.1). NCBI lineage: Eukaryota > Viridiplantae > Streptophyta > Magnoliopsida > Santalales > Viscaceae > Viscum > Viscum album. The sequence goes on along the minus strand of OY728143.1, from coordinate 2,001,041,940 downwards.
CATATAAGAAATTGGACCATTTGGAGATCATATGATATTTTAATTATGATTATAGAAGATACCAAGATAGTATTAGATCCACTTCATGATATATATACCTGCTTTCTAGGGGATTTGTATCATGGAAGAGTGTTAAACAAACACTCCTAGCCTCATCTACTATGGGAGCATATTTCATATCATGTTATGAGGCATCCTATCATGAGTTATGACTAAGGAAACTTGTAACTAGGATCCACATTGTAGATGACATAAAAATACCACTAAAGATATTTTGTGATAATATATTTGTTGTAATATATTACAATAACTATAGTAATTCAAAAAATTATATGTATATAGACATCAAATTCTTGATTTTGAAGGAAATATTTCAGAGTGGACAAGTGTATATAGAGTACATTGTTACAAACCCTAGAATTATGAATTAGTTAACTAAAGGGATACCACCCAAGTCCTTTCACTAGAATGTAGTTCATATGAGTGTTGAATCATATTTGGATATCTGTTTTAGGGGAGTTTTTATAATTTTTAATTTATTCATTTTCTTCTAGTTATTCAAAATATAATTTATTATTTCAGTTTTATTGGTAATAATGTCTTTATGGTTATATATGAACTTATTTATATGATCTTATTGAAGGAGGTCCTGTTGAAAATAGGATTTCAAGGATCAAATATCATATAATTTTCATACTACACATCCATTCTTAATCTATGTCATTATATTATACCAATTTATGTGACCATTGATTAGGTTCATTTAGAAGTTCATCTGAAAATACACAATGATCCTATGTTAGTATGATTCATAGACCATATTATATTGGAACTCCATTCAAAATTATAACTCATAAAGTTATTTTAATATACTATTATATGTTGTCACATGTATCCCAAGTGGGAGATTATAGGATATTGATTCAATTTTTGGGATCATAGGTAAATTAATGTATATTATTTTTTGGATTTAAGGTATGGTACACATGTGAATTAATATGTATTAAAATCCCCAATTTATTATGTTTGTTTATATTTAAAATAAAGAGTATTAAATTTTGGATTTTTAATTCAATGCAGAGTATATAAGGGAAATAACTTTTATTAATTTTCATTATTAATTGAGCCTAATTGTGTGATCAATTAAGGCATATAAATACATTGGGATTTAATTAAATTCAGATTTTTATGATACTTTTTTTAAAGGTTGGGGTCGAAGCCTCATTTTATTATTAAAGCAAATCAAAGACCTCTTTTAACTGGGTAGAGGGAGACCCATTACATAGCCTGAAGGCCCAGTGGGCTTATAGCCCATTACATAGCCCGTAGGCCCAATTTTTTGGCCCAATTTCCATTCACTGAATAGTAACTCGGCTTCTACAGTACATGCACAGTATCGCCGCTATTACAGTGCCATGTCGCTGCTATAGTACCCACCGGTCTACAGTACCGCCGCTACTACAGTACCACTACAGTAATGCTACATTACATTGTGCCCAATGGGTTTTGAACCCCCATATTTCATGTAGAAACTGATATTATTTTCTCTACATATTATGAACATGAAATAATAATAATTTTGATAATCAGTATAGCTTAAGATCTTTGTCCTAGAATCATATTCATGGACACCCATATTCGGAGAGATGGATAGTAATGGGTACCCACTCACGGGGTACCCAACACCACCTAACTCAATTAAGTAGGATTGAGATAGTGTTAAATCATGGTTTAATGTGTTTTAAGTAATGAATTTAAATTCATATTAATATTGTGATCAGTTTATGGTAATAGGGTATCAGAAACTCATTAAATTGGTTATTATTAATTTACTAAATAAATATTTTTTTAATGATCCCAATGTTGTATTGTCCCATGGTACACCATGCCAATGTATCAAATCATGAATGGTATTGTTGAAAGAATAAATTGAATGATTAAGGACATATTAAGAAGTATGACTAATAATTTTACCTTACATGAATCACTATGGGGAGAAGCATTAAATATAGAAGTATTTGTTCTCAACAAAGTACCAACTAAGGAAACTGTAAAGATTCTTTATGAGATTTGGATGGGTAAGAATTAAAGTTTAAATAACATAATCATTTTTATTTTCTAGATAAGGTAAGGCCTTGTAAAATAAATGGGAAGAAACTAGAATCAAGAACTATCAGTTGTTATTTTAATGGATACTCTAAGATATTCATGGTTTATAAGTTTTATAATCCCACTATTAGCTCTATTTTTTAAATGTTTAAGACCTATTCTTTTAGGATGTTGATTTTTTGGTGTAGTATCGTAATATTAGTTTAGATGGAAATAATTACAATATGGGGTTAATTTTAGGTTAAATAAAACATTAAACAATACAAAACACAAATCCACTTAAATTAAATTTATTGAACTCGAACTCGGTCTGATTATCAAAGTGACAAAATCAAAACTAAAAAACGACTGATTAAATCAAAGTAAAATAATCCTAATCAAAATTAATCTGATTAAATCAATGTATTTTTTTTATCATATTCACAGTCACACCTATAAAAAAATTATATAAAGATAAGTATAAATACTAAATTTCTATGACATGCATTATGGAATAGAAACATATAAAAACAAGTTATACAATAGATATTAATTTTATGAATTAATTAAAATCTATATTAAAAGATTTAACTCTTCTAACCTTAATATTAAGCTAGTCAGTAACCTTGACTAAAGGTATCCATGGTTTACTTACTATAAATTTTGTCTTTCATTACTAGTAAATCCCTTGATACGATGATTAAAATAAGCTTTGTCTTACAATCCCTAAAATCCCTCTATATTATGATTGGCATCTGCCTTCATAGCCCCAAAATTCTTAGATCTGATGGATTGAATTCACTATATTCCAATCCTTATAATCCCTCGAACATAAAAATGATCAAATATAATTACAAAAGAAAATTCTCCTAAGGAAACAACCTTGAAAAGGATTACTTAGAATGGATAAAACTCTATAAATAATTAAAAAGACTAAGAATGATCAGTTAATGCTAAGAAATATTAAAAATATATGAATTTTTAATGAAATCATCTCCAAACTCTTCAAATGAATGACCATTTATAGTCCAATATTTAATGGTCATATTTTTTTAAAAAAATCAATATCCTCAGACAGTTAGCAATTGGAAACTCACAATGTTCTAGCATAATTTAATGTTCGACATCATATTGATTTAGCACCATTACAATGATAAAGGTATTCCTTATAATAGAAATAAGTCTTATATATTCCAATTATAAATATAGAATAGTCTTATGGACTTCTTTATCTAGTATCAATATGATAATACTTATGAGATTTGGTATGATTGTTTCGGTACCAGTATCATTCTGATGTCCATGCCTTTTTCAGTATGATAGACAATAAAAAAATTCTAAATCATGTTCTGATAAAAGATAAGTCTGTTATATCAAACACATACTCAATCTTATTATCATTATAAAGAAACATATATAGTTATATTCATAATACATTAGTTATTTTTCTATGTATGTTAAAAGATAATGGTTTTTACAAAAACATACTAAAATACATGGGACATAAAAAAGTTAGTAATCATGTTTTAAGAAAGTGGTTTTGATTTCAACACTAAAGGAATAGAAAATTAATAATTAATAATTTTGACCCAATAATACCCCCCTTTTTGGAAATCACAAACCAACAAACTTAAATGGGATAAATAACTTAAAACACTTAAATACCTTTGTTCTTTTAAGAACTATAAAGTTATTCTTTAAAAATTAACTCCCCATATGTTTGTAACTCTTCTAAATATGATGGAGAGTATTAGAGTAAATATTCCTTGAATAAAAACTTATTCCACTTTATGAAACATACTCCCCCTTAGGATAGTATCAAACCCTTTATAAAACATTATCCCCCTTAATATATAATTCTCCCATTTTGATAAAACATTATCCTACATTGTGATTTTCAAAAAGGAATGAGAAATATTCTGAATTTTCTAGAAATGTTAGAAAAATAACATATGAAGAAATTTTGAACTAACTAATCATCCATGTAATTATGAAATAATATATGACCAATCAGAATTGGAAAATATTCAAGAACAATAGAATTGTATGAAAAGTAATTCATTGAAAAAAATCAAATATTTTACAACAATACATTGAGATTTTGAAGAAAAATAAATTATTCTTTCTTCATCAGGTTCTTGAAAAAATACTTCATTTTCTTGAACTCAAGTCAATATTTTTCAATGTTTTCAATTATTTCTTCTTGCATATGATCTTGAATCTTCAACCTTTTTGCTTCATCAGATAATTCTTTGTTATGATATCTCATTATGATCAACTCGTCTTCATGTGATTTGAGTCTTCTCATCTCCAACTGCATATATCGAATATTTTCTTTCAAAACATCCACATATTATATATTTTCATCAGTATCATCTTTGAATTCTTCAAAAAAATTAACTATATCATCCATGACTAAGGTTAACTTGTTAAAAGATTTGGATGATTCAAACATAAGTATCTTGACTTCCAAAAATTGTTCATCATTATCTTGAATATCAATATCAATCTGATTCAACCATTTCACCATTTGATTATATTAGTACTTTTAAGTCTTGAATTTTTCTTGGAAATATTTTAAATCGGTCTCAATCCTTATAAATGATTCCGTCAAAACTTTGATCGACTCTGATTTCTCATTCATATATTATTGAAGCTACTTGCACCTTGATTAAATGTTGGTTAAATACATAATTTGATCTTTTAATAATTTTTAAGCTAGTGCAATGAATTCAAAACCCTTCTGTAACACCCCAAGATTTCATAGTACGTTATCTCTTTAAAGTAATTCAATAGCTTGTGCTACATGCAACACCGAGTTCAAGCGCATCACGACCTATCAAACTAGACGTTTAAAGAGGTTATGAATAATATTAACAAAATTTTGAATTTTATATATATCTTATATAATTTTAACAATCATCTTTTTTGTTTCTTAGACATAATATAAGGAAAAATTCAATTTTTCAGATAAATGAAGTATTTTTCAAAAAATGCGGTTTTTTTGCCTTTTAATGGAGAACTCTTTTTAAATCCAATATTTGAATATTTTATATATTCAATTTTATGAAATTAAATTCCTATTTATAATTGGGACATGAAAATTTAGTTTGTATAAATTTTTGGTGCTTTTTTGATAACATTCATATTTTGATGAATAGTGAAAATACTAAATTTTAATTAAAAACAGCTTTTTTAAATGAAATAATTTATAGTGTTAAATTATAAATTTGAGTGGTTTTAAAGTATAATAAGATTATATTTTTATAATTTAATATAATTTATTTCATTGGATGTAATTTTAAATTTAAATTGTACATAAACACAAGTCAATCTTTTGAAAGTTTTTACTTCTAAAAAACCTGCTTTCTGGATTTGACAATGGTAATTAATTTTAAATTAATTAATGAAACTTATATGTTTTGAATTTGGTAAAATTGGAATCATTTTTAAATTTGGAATATCAAAATTATGTTTTGGTGAATATTTGGTATTTTTTCTGAAAACGTTTAATTTTTGATGAATAGTGAAAAATACTGTGTTGTAGATAAAAACCAAATTTTTCATTTAAATAATAATTTTAATTAAAATTTTATATTACATTAAAAATAGATAAATAATACATATATTAGTCTAATTTAATTCATTGGAGTCATTTTATAATAAGATTAGACATATAAAATTTTATTGAACTATTTAACGTCTTTTACCCACCTTCTAGGCACATTTGCAAATTTATATAAAACGTAATTTTACTGCTTCTGTGAATTGAATTTCAAAAATCTGAGAGACACGACTGACGTCAGTAAGTAAAATTTGGTTCAATAAGATGAAAATAATTTTTGGTGAATAGTAACTTTTGAATTTTATTTACCACGATTAAAAGTAAATAGGGTAGTAAAAGGTAAAAATGATATTATAATTACCCTAATACATGTCCGAATTCTATTGGATAAGTGTATTTCGACCAAAATAAACCTTAGAACAAAAATATGATCCTTTTTTATCTACTTTTATTTTATTAGGACATTTATTATATTTTATTTAAATAAGAGTTAAAAGTGTTAAATTCAAATTTTAATATCTAAACCATTTTTAATATAGGGTTATACATAAGATAAATTAGACTATAAATATTCATTAAAAATAAAAAAAAAATTCCTACATCATAGTATTTTATTTATAATTTTTACACTTTAAATAATTAAATTTATTTATGACACAATGATGATGCAGTAATTACCTTATTAATGAAAGATTAAAATAATTAATATTATAAATATTAAAATAAATGTAAATTGAAACTTTTGATGCCATCCAAAAATTTTCTATATGAATATGACATGTTTGGATTAATTCAATTTATTTATTTATTTATTAAAGAAATCATATTTTTATGACTTTCACAAAAACCAAATTCTAAATAGTGTCAAAATTGACATAAATGAGTTTTTAAAACAAATACTATTTTATTAAATGATATAATATTTTTAAAAATATAAGGTTCAGCCAAAGGACATAAATAATGTTATATATGTCATTAATTAACTACTTGAGGTTTTCTTGGCAGTTTATAGTAATTTTATTAATCATATAGAGTAAGAATACAAGAAGACATGGTAAAAGTTAAACTATTTAACTAAGAGTTAAATCTAAAAGATAAGGTTAATATGGTGACATAAACTTATCTAAAACCTATTGGTTGATAGGTTTTATACCCATCTCTATCTTAGCAACAAAATAAATTCATTTGGAGCTATTAGAAACTGAAAATTGAGTTCAGAGTAAATTAATATTTCAAGATTTTCCTGAAGTGCCCCTCACCTCTCTTATAAAAGGGGACTTCTCCTTATCTTAACTTCACACCACCAAAGCCATTTTTCTCTTCCAACCCCTACTCAAATATCCTCCCAACTACCCTCACTTCAACATAGATCCCTTAATTTGATCAGAAATACAACCTGGGGATCCCTTTTGTTCAAATCAAAAGGAAGCACCCGAAGAAGAGGTAATTATTTCATCACCTCTTTTAAAGTTATTTTCTTCTTCCACTTCCTATTTATTTGTTATTACCATACTAAAATAATAACTCTAGTACCTTATATATACTGATATGTTATTATAAATATGGTAAAACCATATTCATTATTATATCCATCCTATGAATGAAAAAGTCACCATATTTGCGTACGTACGGCTTACCGTCTCCACGTCGCAGTGTAGTTTTTTATTCAACACTACATTATTTGGATGGGTATAATAATGAGTATAATTAATTTAAATAATGAATATAACATGTTAAAGATTCTGTATATATAACATACCATCCAATTAAACACCATTTTACCAGTGATAGAATGATATTGTCGCTCGTGCGTACGTATGGCTTACCTTCTCCACGACGCGATTAGATTCGTCTTCAACGATCACCATTCAAGAATTTTTATAAAAATATATATATTGATTATGTATGAGATATATAAAATAATATTTATACTGGAATAATATATATATTTATATAGATAAATATATGTCACGACCCGTCCTCGGGGCCCGTGCCGTGACTACCCCAAGCCCGCCTTCCATAGGCCAGGGGCTGGCGACTAGCACCAAAGGCGTAAAATCCCGTTAACTGGGAAGGCATTGCCTTTATAAAAGAAAACAAGCACCACAGAGTACAAGCGGAAGTGAAACACTAAGTACAAAAAGAAGAGCTGAAAAGTAAAAGGGGCCGGAAATACAAGCCCAACTGTAAAGTACAACTCGAAAGGGAAAAACAGCGACTGAAAAGTAAAGCTGCTACGTTGAGATGTCCACTGGAAATCCCACCTGAAGGGTGGGTACAGATAGCTCCTCTGCTCCTCGGGTCCCGCCATCCGCTCCGAGTATGTCTCGCCCAGTGGTCCTCCTCCGGGTACCGCCTCATCGTATAGTCCACCTCCAGGTACCGTCCAGTCCTTGAACCTTCGGCTTCTGTCAGCACTGTCCGTCGTCTGCAACCAACACAACGAGGTGCGGGCATAGCCCGTGCAGGGGTGAGTATAACGATACTCAGTAGGGACCCCGAGACCCTCAAGGTCTCACTAAAACCAACAAGGATAAACACAAGAAGATCTCAACAGATAAACTCTACTTAGGTGTATGCCCATACATATACCTAAGTTATCAAGTAACTCATCTCAATCATGAGGAAACACAAGGATTGTGAAAACGACGGATAACCACTACCCGGGTATATGCCCATACATATACCAAAGTTAGCAAGTGACCCATCTCAATCATGAAGTAAACACAAGGTCAAAAGTCTCAGCTCAAACCAGGATTTTCATTATCGAAACCGTAACTGCTGAAGAGCCCCGTCTCTGAAGTGTGCAGTAGTCCTGTCACGACTCCGAGGTACTGCTCACTAACCTAAGACTGCTGAGGTACTCCTCCTGTCGAGTACTGCGGGTTTGCGGCCAACTACCTGGCGCTTCGTCCGCTGAGGGTCTGTCGCCAAATACCGGGCGCTACCCAGATAGCCTGCTGAGGTACTCTCCGGACGAGTACCGCGGGTCTGCACTGTCACACACGTACTCCGTCCGCCATGGGTCTGCACCTCAGAAAGTAGTGCTCCATCCACTGGGCTAGTCGACTCACTCCAAGTCGAGTCGGTCAAGCAGTCGTCAGGTCTCAGCTAGTTACATGGTCTCCGTACTCTGCACGCTCGTCTTCGGGAGGGTCCGCTCCACGAGCTACTGGTCGATACTCCAAGTATCACAAGGTCCCACGAAGAAGTGCCTCAAAAGTCCGTCTCGTCACAGGGGTCTCAACGCAACAGACGGCGCGTCGATCGGACGCCCGGTCTGTGAGTTATTAGCCTTTTCGTCCCAGGGGCCCGGTTGGTTTCGTGAGCGAACCAAACCCGGCCGTATCTCAACTGTACCCCGAACTCTCATAGGGTATACTCATAGGGACCGTTTCTCATCGTGATCATCAACGCCGCTGACGGTTCGTCAGACGGACGTCCTGTCTGAAAGATAACAGCTTTTCCCGTTCCAGGGGCCCGGTTGGATTTCGGTGCGATCCAACCCGGCCACTATCCAACTGCATCCAAAACTCGGGCGTAGGGTGCCAAAAGTTTCGTATCGACAAGAGGAAGTCAACGAAACAGACGGCGCGTCAATCGGACGCCCGGTCTGTGAGTTATTGGCATTTTCGTCTCCGGGCCCGGTTGGTTTTTAAGGAAAAACCAACCCGACCGTACTCCACCTGCGTCCAAACCTCGGGCGGAGTATGCCAAAAGATCCGATTCACTAAGAGGAACACAACGCGACTGACGGCGCGTCAATCGGACGTTCGTGGCTCAAGATATGAGCGTTTCCGCTCCGAAGGCCCGGTTGGTTTCGTGAACGAACCAACCCGGCCGAACTCAAAGTAACCCGAAACCTTGAGTTCGATATATCGAAACGACCGTCTCGATCCAAGGATCGCGTTGCCGCAGACGGTTCGTCATTCGGAGGTCCGAGGCTCAAGTTATGAGCCAAAAACCAAATCTGGTTCGAAAACGGGGGGTCCGGTCCGGGCCGACCCGGCCCGACCCCCCCCCCCCCCGGGTGGCGCGGTGGCCGGCGGCGGCGCGCGGCGGCGGCGGGCGGCGGCGCGGCGGGCCGCGGCGGCGGCGGGCCGCGCTGGCGGCGGCGGCGGGCCGCGCTGGCGGCGGCAGCGGGCCGCGCTGGCGGCGGGGTGCGCCGCACGGGCTGCGCACGCGGGGCTATGCCCCGCGGTTCTCTTCTGGCGGCGCGGCTTAGCCGCGCCGAATTAAGTAACCGCCCCCTCACATGAGGGGGCCTGCTTGCGCCGAACCAAAGGGGGCTGCTGCCCCCTTCCCTCATGAACCGCCCCCCTCATTAAGAGGGGGGTTTTAATGGACCGACCGGGGGATTTAATTCCCCCGGTTTTATGACATCCGGTCGGCCAGCTGGCCGGCCGGTTTTTACCAACGGGACCGGAAATTCCGGTCCCGCCCTCGACTTCCGACGCCGACGGCCCGGCCGCCGGTCTTTCCTTCCGCCGCGGCCCGGAACCGGCCGCGGTCTCCTCGTCCCGCCGCGGCCCGGAACCGGCCGCGGTGTTCGTCGTCCGGCGCGGTGCGACGGCACCGCGCCCCATTCGCCGTGCCATGAATCCTTCCAACGCGGCGCGACGGCGTCGCGTTCTTGAAGACTCTCCTCGGCGAAGCGCGACGGCGTTGCGTAAATTAAACGCACGGTCATCCGCGTGGTGCGACGGCACCACGCCACTTGCTTCCACCCGCATGAATAAAACAAGAACGATGGAGGGGGGATTCGGCCGTGTTCGTGCGGTCCGGCCCCCCTCACGTTAAAATAATAACGCAACTTAAATAAATTAAGCCACACGTTATACTTGCTATTCACGATCAAGAAAAGGAATAATAAAGAATGAAACAACAACCCCTACCTCGGGTTTAGGATTCAAAGGTTCTGCTACGCTCCGCGGAAGACGGCGTCGCGGAGGTCGGGTGTCGCGGTCGTCGTTCGTCAAATCCGTTGACGAAGTGCTATGCCCGAAGAGACACGACGTTGGCGGATCTTCGTTTGCCGACGAAGGTTGTCCGAAGAAGAGATGGCGTCCCCTTCGTTGTCACGGTGAACGAAGAAAGGAGTTGCGGCGTTCTTCGTCGGAAAAGAGAGCGTTCCTCGTCAAGTCTTGAGGAAAGTCAAATTATAAAGAGAACAACAAACTCAAGGACCCCTACCTCGATAGTCGCACGTGACGGAGTCGTGGAATATCGGTGTCGATTCCCTTGACGTCGGAGGAAGAGTCGTTGTCGAAGGCGTTCGTCGCGGAAAACCGTCGCGGAAGGGATGACGCGGAAGAAGAATGTCGCGTCGCGGATACGGCGTCGCGGATGGATCGTGTTCTTCGGCGGAGAAGTTCTTCGTTGAAGAACGACGTTCTTCGCGTTCTTCGTTGAGGTTGAAGAAGAAGAAGAGGAGCTCTCCACCTCTCAAGAAGACAAACGATCAACCCAAAATAAAATAAGATAACATCTTATTTTATTATTACAAAACATAAAAGAATTTCAAAAGTTTGAAATTCAAAATGGCTAACCCCAAAATTAACTCACTTATTTAATATACAAGAGTTGTATAATTAAAAATAAGTTAACTTGTCAAGCCATTAAGAGGGAGAGTGGGGAGTTGAAAAGGTGGGGGGTTCGTGTGGGCCCCACCACACTTAATCCTCCCAAGGGAGGTTAAGTGGGTGTGGGTCCCACTCCCAACCTCCTTAGATAGGTTTTAACAAGTTAAAAATAAAATTGTTCTACACAATTTTATTTAACTCAAACTAAAAACCCCAAAACGAAACTCTCAACCCGCAACAAACGCAACTCCCGAAAAGGACTCTTTAAGCGAATATCGGCGCTGCGAGTTCATCGGTGCCCTCGGATTTCAATTCCGAGCACCGGATCAAAAGTTAGGAATTCCCGCTCGTTCGTTCACTGAACGTACCCGAGCCAAACTTCGGAAATTAATTCCGGGCACTCCGGGCCTCGGAATCAGGTGCCGTCTGAAACCGCGCTCTTGTAAAATTCTAAAGAAAATTAAGAAAAAATTTCCCTTGAATTTTACGGGTCTTTACAATATATGTTTTTTACTTACTTCTATACTATACGATGAGAAAACAGAAAAAACGTTCATACATACGTACAGACTACCGTCTCCATGAACGGTGTTTCCATTTCATATATATATCTATTATAAAAATTTATATACTGAATATATATTATATATAAATCATGTTTTATATTCTATAATTATGTAAATCACTATTTAATTTATACAATCAAGAATAACAAGTTAAAACATGTACGATAAAGAAAGTGATTATTACACGAAATGTTACTTTAACATGGAAATTATTATTAAATTGTTATTATAAAGTCATAAATGAATCATATATGATATCATAAATATTAATATGGTTCTGTTATAATTTAATAACATACTACGGTCATTAAACAGGAGGTTAAATGTACCCTCGACTAAATTAAAGTACAAGGTAAGGGTTAATTCATCAATCTCATTATTATCCGAGATTGTTTATGTGTAAGTATTTATTAGGAATTATTTATTATCCATGTCCATGTTACATAAAATATTTTTCAAAAGGATTATTTTAAGGTAATATTTAACTAAAACATCATTTTAAATATTTTAAATACTTATTCTTCTAAATCTTTCTCATTAATATCCATATTTTCAAAATGCTTTTAAAGATTTATTTATATGGGAATAAAAGTTTTAAAATGTTAATTACTTTAAAAAGTTTCAAAGTGGTATGTGACACTTTGATGAAAAAATATATTTTAAATTTATTTCATTATAAATTGTTATAATTTTAAATTATTTCATGAAAAGGGGGTATTTCTCTCAGAGAGTTTTACTGATCATTTTCAACTATGTCAACATCCTTTACTGGATATTATTCTTGATTGAGGTTGATTTATTATAATAAAATCTTCCATATTGTATTGAATGAGTTATGATATGATTTATTATGGATGTTCTATTTTTATGCCATTCATGGTTTATAGTTAAAGTATTGACATTTTTTATGCTAGTTTTAATACGAATGTTTATGTTATGCTTCAACATTTTCATATGAGGAATGCATTGCACTTAGTAAGTGATGGTCGGGGCCCGCTATAGCCCCTCGATGCATCGGTAGGTCTCATAAGAAAAATTAGTGTCTTGGCTCAAGGCATTAACAAAATATTTATTTGTATTCTTGGAATGAGTCATTGACTATGTGGTTATTATGTCTATCATTATGCATTCCCTCATTATGAAATTAGTTATTACATGTGATTATTCGACTAGTATAATATCCATTTTCATGCTTATATGGTAATATTTGATTTATTTTTTCTATATTATGTTTTTGTTTGTGTTTAAAAGGTTTTTTTTTATTACACATCTTTCCTTAAAAGTTTATATCTTCTGCAAAATTATTTACCCTTACTGAGCATCTGAGCTCACCCCTTTCTTATGTTTTTTTTATCAGGATTCTAAGAAATGTATTATGATTGATATGAAGGGTTAATCTAGGGGAATAATGGCATTCTGAAAGGATTATTTATGTTGTGTTTTATGCTTGAATGCGTCATGTAACATTCATGTATGTAATCTATTTTCCAAGACTACTAAACCGATAGGTCCTTTGAGACTTGATTCCTTGTAATCATGCCAATATATTAAAATAATGCACCGGCTTCAGGATTCTAGGGTTTGGGCATTACAGTTGGTATCAAAGTAAGTTTAGTTATAACCTTGGAAACTAGATTTAGAAAAAATATCTGATTATAAAATATTACCCTAAGATATAATTTGAGGATTAGTTTAGAAGAACATCCAAAATTTTGGTAATATAAATATTATTTGGGTTTCTAAGAAATACATCCATGTATGGCTACTATAAGTGGACGTGGTTCTGGCATAGATATACCTAGGAGTGAAAACTCTAACAAGTAGTTTCAGGCTTGACCTGGGGAATCCTGGTATATGATAATGGGCCTTACTGTGCACCTGGTTTGACACTCCCAGGGTATATGCTTAGGATAATTCACATTTTCCTTACAAACCATTATGAAGGATTTATGAGTAAATATGTCATCAAAGAAATCATTTTTATGGTTATGTTACTAGATGTGTGAAAAAAATAAATTAATGTTGAGAATTTCTATAGTTTTTGGATTATAAATTATGATATGATCTAACCAAGTGTATGTCGTCATTTAGAAATGGCTCCCAGTAGAAGGAACAAGAACTCCAGTAATACACATGATCAAACGAGTAAGAAGGATCATATATTTCATGGTCTTTAGCCAATATTTAGAAGGAAAATAGTCTCCCATGTATTATCATCATATGAAGTAATAGTATCATGTGTTAATAAGATAAGTAATGAATTCTCTAAGTCCTATGTCTTTGAAGTGAAGAAATATAAGAAGAGGATGGCATGGAAAAAGATGGATAAAGGGGAGAAGGGAAAGAAGGATTTTCCCACATGTGATAATTGTGGAAAGGATCACCTTGGTAAATTCTTGAAGGTAATGGGAGTTTTTTATAAGTGTGGAAAAAAAGGACACCATGTTTCTGATTGTATGGGTAAGAAAAAGGTTTTAAATGTACAACGCTTCATCTGCATGGATTTGGAACACTATGTGAATCAATGTCATAATCATCAGAGTGTATCCAAAATAATGCTATTATATAATAATCAAGTTATGATTGTACCTCAGATGAAGATTAATGATTAGTGTTCTTATGTTGTTATTAAATAATTAAGTAATTTGAGTGTTGTATCAATGATGTACTGGTTATATGAATTATGGAAATAAATAAGGATTGTACTGTAGTATGATTTCATTGAGGATTTGAGATTATATGGTACTAAGAAAAGTGACTCAATAGCAAGTTAATATTTTTGGAAAATACATGGTTTTGGGAATGATAAATCTTAATATGTTCCTGATACCAAGATAAGTGATTTGGATAATGTAAATTGGGTATTATTAACATCCTTTGAACTGATTAATGGTTTGTTTAAAAAGTGATTCATACCATCATTATTGGGTGTTTTCAACAATTTTTAATTTAAGGTGTATATCCAGTATTCTATGTTTTACATAAGGAATGAGGAATAATGAATGTATTCAATATGGTTTTTTGGTAATTTAGTTTATTACCATGTTTTAATAGAATAAACAATGAAGGTATTCACATGTATGTTATATGACCTTCCTTATAAATTTTGGACTGTGAGTTTGGATATAAGTATTGTTGATAAGTCTAAAGTTTGGAATGGATTAAGTTTGAAATTGGATACAATTTTTTAAGGTTAAATAATTTATTATGATTATTTTTGGATTGTTATAAAAAGGATAACCCAGAGGTCGGGTGACAAACCGTCGTGTCTGGTAAGGCCGTGAGACTTGAACCCGAAACTAAAGGGAAACAAGGGTACATCACCTACCACTGGCCTACATGATGTCCTGGTTTGTATAATGTAGTTTTTTTTAAATGGTATGAAATATGAATTATAAATTCACTTTTTTTGAAACACTATATGATTAGGTTTAATAGGATATTTTTGAGTTCTATTATCTTTTGGAGAGAAAGATGAGTTTGTGGTAGAAATTAGTTAATGGATGGAACTCTACTTATCAAGTATTTTTCTTCTTATTATATGAAGAAATTAATTCTTAAACATTAGGGAAAGGATCTCAAAACCAAAAATTTGTTATCTTAATATCCTATGTTTTGTTGAACCGATGATATTTTAAATCATCATAGATTGATGGATTTAAGGCCCTCAATTTTACATTTATTTTCCACTTGTTTGTGATTGATGACCTCGATCACTCCCTATAAATATTTACATTTTTTCTACAATTATGTGTCTATAATTTCCACCAATGTTCTCCAATTTGAAACCTTAATTTGGTGGTGACTTTTTCATTTCCCTTTCCCTCTAATTAAGACTAAATTTTAGTAACCCTATTTTCGATGTAGGTTTTCCACAAAGGTACTTTCTATTTTCAACCTTTTATTTTCGAAGAACCATTTAAAATTTTGAGGATGTAATTTATTAAAGTAGGGGAGAATGTAACACCCCAATATTTCATAGTACGTTATCTCTTTAAAGTAATTCAATAGCTTGCACTACTTGTAACACCGAGTTTAAGCGCATCACGATCTATCGAACTAGCCATTTAAAAAGAGCTTATGAATAGTATTAACCACATTTTGAATTTTATATATATCCTATATAATTTTCACATTCATATTTTTTGTTTCTTAGACATAATATTAGGACAAATTCAATTTTTCAGATAAAATAAGTATTTTTCAGAAAATGCAGTTTTCCCGCCTTTTAATGGAGAACCCTTTTCAAATCCAATATTTGACACTTTTATATATTAAATTTGATGAAATTAAATTAATCTTTATAATTTGGACAAAAAAATTATTTTGGATAATTTTTTGGTACTTTTCTGATAACGTTCATATTTTGATGAATAGTGAAAAATACTAAATTTCAATTAAAAACAACTTTTTTAATTGAAAAAATTTATAGTGTTAAATTATAAATTTGAGTGGTTTTAAAGTATCATTGGATTATATTTTTATCATTTAATATAATTTAGGTCATTGGATGTAATTTCACATTTAAATTGTATATAAACACATGTCAATCTTTTGATAGTTTTTACTTCTTAAAAACCTGCTTTCTGGTTTTGACAATAGGAATTAATTTTAAATTAATTAATGAAACTTATATGTTTTGAATTTGGTAAAATTGAAATAATTTTTTAATTTTTAGTATTAAAATTATCTTTGGGTGAATTTTTTGTATTTTTCTGAAAACATTCAATTTTTGATGAATAGTTAAAAACACTACATTGTAGATAAAAACCAACTTTTTCATTTAAATAATAATTTTAATTAAAAATTTATCTTAAAGTAAAAATATATACATAATACATATATTAGTCCAATTTAATTCATTGGAGTCATTTTATAATAAGATTAGACATATAAAATGTTATTGAACTTTTTAACGTCTTTTACCCACCTTCTAGGCACATTTGCAAATTTGTATAAAACGTAATTTTACCACTTCTGTGAATTGAATTTAAAAAATCTGAGAGCCACGATTGAAATCCGTAAGTAAAATTTAGTTTAACAAAATGAAAATAATTTTTGGTGAATAGTACCTTTTGAATTTTATTTACCATGGTTAAAAGTAAATAGGGTAATTAAAGGTAAAAATGATATTATAATTACCCTAACACATATCCTAATTCTATTGGATAAGTTTATTTCGACCAAAATAAACCTTAGGAAAAAAATATGATCCTTTTTTATCCACTTAGATTAGATTAGGACATTTATTATATTTTATTTAAAGAAGAGTTAAAAGTGTCAAATTCAAATTTTAATAACTAAACCATTTTTAATATAGGGTTATACATAAGATACATTAGACTATAAATATTCATTATAAATATAAAAATATTTCCTAAATCATAGTATTTTATTTATAATTTTTATACTTTAAATAATTAAATTTATTTATGACACAATGATGATGCAGTAATTACCTTATTAATGAAATATTAAAATAATTAATATTATAAATATTAAAATAAATATAAATTGAAACTTTTTATGCCATCCACAAGTTTTCTAGGTGAATATGACATGTTAGGATTAATTCAATGTATTTTTTTCAAAGAAATCAAATTGTTATTACTTTCCCAAAAACCAAATACTAAATAGTGTCAAAATTGACATAAATGAGTTTCTAAAACAAATATTATTTTATTAAATGATATAATATTATAAAAAACTAAATTTAGGCCAAAGGAATTAAATAATTTTATATATTTCATTAATTAACCACTTGAGGTTCTCTTGGCAGTTTATAATAAGTTTATTAACCATATAGTGGACATGGTAAAAGTTAAACTATTTAACTAAGAGTTAAATCTAAAAGATAATGTTAATATGGTGACTTAAACTTGTCTAAAACCTATTGGTTGAGATTTTTTTGACCCATCCCCACCTTATCCTCAAAATAAATACATTTTGAGCTATTATAACCTGAAAATTATTTTAGAATAAATTAATATTTCAATCTTTTCTTAAAGTGCCTCTCACCTCTCTTATACAAGGGTACTTACCCTTCTCTTAACTTCACACCTCCAAATCCATTTGGCTCGGAAAAAACCTTCTCAAATATTCTACAAAATACCCTTTATTCAACATAGAGGCCTTAATTTGATCATAAATACAACCTAAGGATCCCTTTTGTTCAAATCAAAAGGAAGCACTCAAAGAAGAGGTAATTATTTCATCACCTCTTTTAAAGTTCTTTTCTTCTTCCACTTTATCTTTCTTTGTTATTTCCATACTAAAATAATAACTCCAATACCTTATACATACTGATATTTTATTATAAATATGTTAAAACCATATTCATTATTCTATCCATCCTATGAATGACAAAGTCACCATACGTGTGTACGTAGGACTTACCGTCTCCATGTCGTGGTGTAGTTTTTTATTCAACACTACATTATTTGGATGGGTATAATAATGAGTATAATTAATTTAAATAATGAATATAACATGTTAATTATTATTTATATATAATATATCATCCAATTATACACTATTTTTTCATTGATATAATGATATTGCCGCTCGTGCGTAAATACGACTTACCGTCTCCACGACGTGATGAGATTCATCTTCAACGATCACCATTCAATAATTTTTATAAATATATATATATAGATTAATTATGAGATATATTAAATAATATTTATACTAAAATAATATAAATTTATGTAAATAAATATATGTAGTTTACTTACTTCCATACTATATGATAAGAAAACAGAAACAATGTTCATGCGTACGTACAGACTACCGTCTCCATGAACAGTGTTTCCATTTCATATATCTATCTATTATAAATATTTATATGATAAATATATATGATATATAAATCATTTTTTATATTATGGAAGTATGTAAATCATTATCTAAGTTATGTGATCAAGAATAACAAGTTAAAACACGTACGATAAACAAAGCGATTATTACCCGAAATGTTACTTTAACATGGAAATTATTATTAAATGGGTAGTATAAAGTCATAAATGAATAATATATGATATAATAAATATTAAAATTGTTTTGGTATAATTTAATAATATACTATGGTCATTATACAGGAGGCTAAATGTATCCTCAACTAAAGTAAAGTACAAGGTAAGGGTTAATTCCTCAATCTCATTATTATCCGAGATTGTTTATGTGTAAGTATTTAACGGGACATATTTATTATCCATGTCCATATTTCATAAAAGAGTTTTCAAAAAGATTATTTTAAGGGACTCTTTATCTGAAACATCATTTTAAATGTTTTAAATATTTATTCTTCTAAATCTTTCTCATTAATGTCCATTTTTTCAAAATAGTTTTAAAAATTTATTTATATGGAAAAAAAAGTTTTAAAATGTTAATTCCTTTAAAAAGTTTCAAAGTGGTATGGGACACTTTGATTCAAAAATATATTTCAAATTTCTTCCTTTATAATTTTTGTGAGTTTTAAATGATTTTATGAAAAAGTTGTATTTCTATTAAAGAGTTTTACCGATCATTTTCAACTATGTAAACATCATTTACTGGATATTATTCTTGATTGAGGTTGATTTATTATAATATAATCTTCCATATTTTATTGAATGAGTTATGGTATATTTTACTATAGATTTGTTATTTTTTTACCATTCATGGTTTATAGTTAAAGTATTGACATTTCGTGTGCTAATTTTAATATGAATGTTTATGTTATGTTTCAACATTTTTATATGAGGAATGAATTAGACTGAGTAAGTGATAGGCGGTGCCCTCTATAGCCCCTTGATGCATCGGTAAGTCTCATGAAACGAATTAGTGTCTTGGTACAAGGCCTTGACAAAATTTTTATTTGTAGTCTTGGCACGAAGCCTTGACTATGTGGTTATGATGTCTGGCATTATGTATTCCCTCATTATGAAATTAGTTATTACATGTGATTATTCAACTAGTAGAATATCCATGTGCATGTTTATATGGTAATATTTGATTTATTTTTTCCATATTATGTTCATGTTTAGTTTTAAAAGGCTGTTGTTTTTATTACACATATTGCCTTAAAATTTTATAGCTTCTGTTAAATTATTTACCCTTACTGAGAATCTGAGCTCACCCATTTCTTATGTTTTATTTTCCTAGGATTCCAAGAAGTGTATTATGATTGATATTCAGAGTTAATCTAGGGGAATAATGGCGTTCTCAAAGGATTATTTATGTTGTGTTTTATGTTTGAATGTGTAATGTAACATTCATGCATGTAATCTATTTTAAATGACTACTAAACTGATCGGTCCTTGGGTAATTGATTCCTTGTAATCATACCAATGTATTAAAATAATTCACCAGCTTCGGGCTTCTAGGTTTGGGGAATTACACCTTCTAATTGAGTATTGCTTTAGAGTCTGATTGATCGGGCTTAATATGAGGTTTTTTTGGCCTACTAGTTCTAGTGTCAATATATTTTCCTTTCATATAATCTTTCATTGAGACTTTATTTTCATCTGATATTTCTATAATATATAAATCCTTATCAATTTTTATCTTTTTCGTAAACTTTTTTATGGAACTTTTTATCTTTCTCTTATTTCTTTTATGATGATTCTTCTTCCTTTGATGAATATAATGTTTTTTCATATGAACTTTTTGATTTTTTATCCTTATCATATTTTAAGGGTAAATCTAATGAATATTAAGATTCTTATTATTCTTTATCTAATTGAGTTTATTAATCCTCATCCTCTTCATTTCATTTATGTCCCTCCTCTTCTTTTTCTTCTTTTTCAAATTCCTCATCTTCTTCTACTTATTCATATTCTTATTCTTCTCTTTCTTTTTATTCATCTTATTTTCCTTCTACCTCTACTTCTATATATACTTACCATCAAATATAAATTTTTATTTAAAATACAATTTAAGGGAGATTTTGGAAACCAAACAAGATAAAACAAATTCACAACACACTAAAAGAGCTTCTGAAATTATTAAAAACCAAAATAAGGTTTCTAGAATTGGACACCCTATATAATTCCCAGTGGAGAGTAGTTACCTTGATATCTTGGTCATTATTGATAATCTATTCAAAATGGTTGTAAAAACTATCCCATGTAATTTTTCGATTTTTGAAGGGATTTCAACAAGGATAAATGAAGTTTCTTTAAATACTAACCCATATTTTGAAGTAATCTGATCGGTATGGGATGTCAGAAATATAGTATTTTTAGAAGATCTTTCTACTCCTTTCAAAAAAAATTCACCAAGTATATCTTCATGAAATCTTTTCGTTTGCTACTTTATTTTTTGTTCTTCCTCTAACTGTTCAGTTTTTTGAATCTTTAATTCTTTAGATTCAGTAGGTTAAAGTTCAAAATCTAGATCCCCTATCTTCTTCTAAGACTTAAGAGCCATCATCTTTTCAAAAACTTCATCAGTAGTTTTCTTTTGTTTCTTTTTCTTAACTAGTGTTGAATTATTAACCTTTATTTTCTTCTAAACATCCTCAACTTTTCTTGATGACTAGGAATAAAAGAATCCCCCTAAAAATTTTCTATAAACTTGTATGATTTTGAATCAAACATTGACTTCATTTTGGACATTGTATCCTCACTGATAAAATAAATTTTCCTCTAAGTGGATACAATTTGTTCTCAACATTGAAAATATTCATACACTTTACTACTAACTTACTTATAAATGCTAAAAACATTATAACATTTTATTTATTGAGGAAGTTTTTATATTCTACACTATGATAAATATAATCTTGACTAAGTCAATATTCCTCATATTCACAAGATAATCAACTATTAAAACATATAAAACTTTCAAGGTATATCTATAACATTTCATATAGATAAGAAACCCTTGAATCCATAATGATATGACTCTATTATACAGTTTCATATGAAAAAAGTTTCTTATTTTCTCATAATATGAAAATAAAGAATATTTATCTTCATTCTTATCAAAAGTTCTTATCCTGTTTGGAAGCTTGTGAGAGGGTAAGTAAGGTTATAATTTCAATGGAACTCCAACCAAATCTAGTAACCTCTTATATGAAAACTTATACCTTTTACCAATAATTTTTAAGGACACTTTGTCATTACAATCCTATTTTATAAACTAAATGGTAGCATAAAATTTATAAACTACCTCTGGATAACATATGTTGAAATCCTTGCTCGACTTTTCAATGAAAACGGATTCCATTCCTTGAAATTTAATAACCATTTTGATTGTAGAATAAAATTTTTCAAACTAAGTTCTCTCAAAAATACTTTTCATAAAAACATACCACTTTGTGTAGTTTTCCTTGGTTGTCATCTGAACTGGAACTGGGACCGGGGATCGGAGAAAATAGAAGATTATCAATCTGATAGATTTGAGGGGTGCAGTTGTGTTGCTGTGAAAACTCTAAAGATTTATGTGGGACATAGGTTAACCCAACATTATATAGGAAATGGGGTGATTATTTGACTTCTATAAGAAAACCAATGGTTGATATTAAAAACCATTCTGATCTGACATGCATTATTTGAGAGAAGAAATTTTTAAAAGTATATTTGAACTCTCAAAGTTTTACTAATTTTATCAAAGTGAGAATCATTACAATGAGGAAAAAATTAATTTTTTTTTTTAAATATTTTAAAACTAAAAATATAAAAAATAGAAATTATAAACTAAAGTAATGAATAAGTTCAAAAACTAAAAAAATATAAGAGTTCCTTTTGGAGTGGAAAGATTCATCGATATGATTATCCAATTCTTTTTGGTTTTTGTGAATAGATTACAATAGTTTTGAAATAATTTATAATTATGGTATTTTAATTTTGTAAAATAATTATGACAATTTCTACAAAAAAAACTAAATATGATATTTTTAAAATAAGTTATGATAGTTCCTAAAGACAATCTATTATGAAAATTTTTGAATTCCAAAAATATTATAAAAAATTTTGAATCTGGAAATTTTATAACAATTTATGAGTCTATAAAATATTTTGAGAATTCTTAATCTGAAATATTTATAAAAAATATGATTTCAGAAAAATAATTATGATAATAGTTCTAGGAAAATTAACAATATTATAAAACTAAAAGTTTTAAGAAAAAAATAAAAAAATTGAAAAACATAAAACATATGCACCCCCTCTCCCCATGAAAAGGAGTATGTTAATGTAAGGATAAGGGTAAACAAGAAGTAGATTTGAATGATCACTTTACATTGATCATTCCAAGATTCTATTTAATGTTATCAAATCTATTTTAATGAAGAGGTTTAGTAAAAAATTTAGTAAGTGTTTCTTGTGTTCTGATGAATTGAAAAATTATATCTCTTTTAAGTTTGTGATCTCAAAGTAAATTGTGTCTTATATCTATGTTTTTAGCATGTGATTTATTTTTTCATTCTCTTAAAATGGAATCCCCATGTATAGACTTTTTTAACCCTCCACACAAAGAAACCCCCCTCCCCATGAAGTGATCATTCCGAATAGATCCCCAGTCAGAAAGGAGTTGTTGTCGGTCGAGATGCCATAGAATCCTAGAGGGTAATGACCTAAATGGTGATGGTTAGACATAGTAATCTATCAGCATGGGTGGGTTACACCTCATTTCACCCACCCAATCAGGAACAGGTTGGCCCTGCAGGATGAGTGGAATCACATGAATCATGTGATGGGTTTTTACTTAAAGCAATGGTACTTGTGTTATCACAAAGTATTTTAGTTTTAGTAAAACTATTGAAATATTCTGTGAGTATGTGTTTCATCCACCACACTTAATCACAACAATTTCCAGCTGCCACATATTCAGATTTAATAGTGGAAAGTTATATTGATTATTATTTCTTACATGACCAAGAAACTAAAGAATATCCTAATAAATGAAAAGTTACAGATCTACTTTTTTTATCCATTCTACAACCACCAAAGTCATCATCCAAAAAAAATCTAGAAGAATATAAAATTCACAAATCCATAGTTCTCTTAAGATATCTAAAAAGTAATTTTACATCTTTAATATGGGATTATTTTAGATTTTTTTGATATATTGCACATATGAATTCTAAAAACATTAAATCTATATGATTGGTAGTTAAGTAAAGTAAGCTTCATATCATACCTGTAAAAAATTTCTAATTTTGTCCCATCCTCATCATGATCTAAATTATTGGAGGAACTAATAAGAGTACTGATACTTTTATTATTATCATATCCAAATTTCATAAGAATATCTTTTATATAATTATGTTAAGATACAAAAGTTGATTCTGTTTTTTATGAAATTTTAAGACCAAGGAAATATTTTAACTCACCCATCATACTCATTTTAAACTCAAACTTCATAAGATCCACAAAGTAATATATTAACAATTTTGAGTTAAAAAAATATAATGTCATCAAAATAAATTTGTACAATAATAATTTTTTTATTAAATTATTTTATAAAAATATTTGTATTTTCAACTCCATTAAAAAAAATTTGTAACAAAAATACAGTTAACCTATCATACCAAGTTTTAGGGGATTTTTTAAGTCCATATAAAGATTTGGTAAGTTTTTAAACATATTATGGATGTTTTTTATTTTCAAAACTATGTGTTTTTTCCACATAAACCTCCCCATTAACATATTCATTAATAAAATCAAACTTCACATCCATTTGAAATATTTTAAAATTAAATAATGTTTTAAAGGCTAGAAGTATTAGAATAGATTTAATTCTTTCAACTAGTGAATATGTTTCTTAATAATCTATTCCCTCTGGTTTTTTATATCCCTTAGCAACATGTCTAGCTTTATTTCTAACTATTATTCCATTTTCATCATATTTATACTAAAATACCCATTTTACTCCAATTTTAGAAACTTATATAGGCCATTCAACTAAATTCCAAAAATTGTTCCTCTCAAGCTCATTGATTTCATATTTTATTACCTTAATCCAATCCTCATTACCTAAAGGCTCATCAAGATTCTTAGGTTCTAATTGGGATAAGAAATCTAGATGTTGAATTTCATTCCTTAAGGAACTTCTAGTCCTAATTAGTTGATCTACATCACCAATGATACTATCACTAGGATAATTCATACAAAAATATTGAATTCTTGGGTTTTGAAAAGTTTATTCTTATATAATAGGTATATAATATTCCTAAGGTAAAACTTTAGAAACCAATTCTTGAGTTGTTTTATTATGATAATTTCTTTCTAAGAAAATTTTGAAAATCGGTTTTAGAAATAACATCTAAGGATGTTGGTCAAGGTTGTTTGAAAAAAAATCATCAAACTTAACATGCATTATTTTCTCAATAGTACAAGAATTTTTATTAAAAACATTATAATACTTATAAGTAGTGTAATAACCTGAAAATATTCCTTCATCATATTTAGGAGAAAATTTATGTAAATTTTCTTTACTATTTAGGATGAATACTTTGAAACCAAAAACTTTGAAGTAAGAAACTTTTGGTTTTATTTTTATCCACTACTCATAAAGTTTTTTATTAATAAATGGTCAAATTAAAACTCAATTTATAGTATATTAGTAAGTACTAACCACTTCATCCCAAAAATGCATAGGAAATGAGTATTCGCTCAATATGGCTCTAGTAATATCCTGAAGAATTGTATTTCTTCTTTCAAATACACTATTTTTTTGGGGAGTATAAGGTACCAAAAAGTTATGTTCAATAACTTTCTTACTACAAAAACCTTAAAAATCATAATTTTCAGATTTTCCACCATTATCACTATTAATAGTTATCTAGGAGAGGTTTTTCTCATTTTTAACTCTGGATACAAAATTTTTTAAAAAAACTAAAGGCTTCAGATTTCCTTGTAAGAAAATAAACCTAAGTATATCTGATGTAATCATCAACTAAGACATATACATATTTCATCCACCAATACTTCCAGATTATGTAGGAAAAAGTAATTCCATGTTAAGTAACTTTAAATCATCATAAGTTGAGACTTCACTAATAGATTTAAAACTGGGCTTATGTTATTTACCATATTGACATGGGTCATAAACATTTTAAATATCAAACATAAGTTCTGGTATATCCTTAAAAAGTACTTTCTTAGTAAAATTATATAATTTTCTAAGGATATAGTTTCCTACTATTCTATACCATATCCAAGATTAACCTTCCATTTCACTCAGGCAAGGTAATTCTTGGCACCTAATTTCTTATATGATTGGTGTGTAAACATTCTCATGCTGATTGGAAGCATGAATAAATTCATCCTTGGGGAAATGTATTATACACTTATCATTCATAAATTTTAAAAAGGTAACCTTTATCACATTATGGAAATTTGATTATAACATTTTTCTTAATTCCTATAACAAATAAAACATTTGAAATAAGAGATTTTCCAAGAATAAAAATGTTTCATATTCTGATAATCTCTCCTTATGAATTATCTTCAAAAGTTACTTTAACACCTTTCATATTTATTATATTATTTAAGAAATATTTTTTTCTAGTCATGTGCCTAGAATAGACACTATCCATGTACCAAATGTTTTTGTTTTTAGCACTTTCTTTCTTTTCTTGAATATAAAAAAATAATTTTTTATAACCCAATCCTTCTTAGGTATGATATTTTCAAAAAAAATATTGGTTAACCACATTTGTTTTGAAAAATAAGTCTTATGAAATCCAATAGATTTAACTTTGTTTAAAGAACAACTTTTCCTACAATGACCAACACTCTAACGCTTAGTGCAAAAACTTCACTTTTAGGAACAATGTAATTGTAATTAAAAATAGGTTTTTTATTTGTGAAACTCATTCTGGAACTATTACCATGAGGTATAATTTTTTTATACATCGTTTCAAAGTATTCCTTAGCATTAGTAAAATTTTATAAAATTTTCTTCAAACTATAAATTTTAGTTTTTTTATAAATAAATTTTCATCCTCATCGATATTTTTTTTAGAACTAAATTTTCCTTATAAGACATTTTTCTCAGAAATAACTTTTTCAAAATATTTTGAAATAGTATATTTTCAAAAATAATTTTTTCAATATCTTTATAAAGATATAATATTTCATTATTCAAAATGTTTATCCTAGAATCTTCCTTATCAAGTTTATCTTTAGAATTATCATTTTTTTCAAATATTACAATTTAAATTTTCTAATAGTTTTGAAAATATAGAAAATTCATCATAAGTAGGTAAAGTATTGTCCTCTACTGAGGAAGATTATCCTTCAGATAATGTAGAACTTTTATCATTATCACTTTCAAGGTAATTTTCATTTAAAGAAAAAAAAATTAAAGTATTTATCTTTTTGTACCTTATCCATTAAACATTGATTTACTTTGGGTACTTTAGCAATGAGACCAATGTTATTTTTTATAGAAGATTCATTATCATAAGAACTATCAGAAGTATCACCACCACTGGAACTCCATGTGTTAGAAGCCTTCAAAAAAATATTTCATTTTTATTTTAAATACTTATTATAATTTCTTTATGAATTTCCTTCCTTTCTATATTTCCATTTCATCTTTGGAAAATCAGGTCGGATATGTCCAGCTTTCTTATATTCATTACAAGTGACTTAAAAATATTTCTTATCACCTTTAACCTTATAACCTTTCTTATATTAGTTTGAAAATATTTCTAGTAAACTATCATTTTCATACTTATGTATAGATTATTTAACTAATTCTCCAAATGTTCTAATGTACTATAATCTAATTTAATAATAACATTCTTCTTCCTTAAGGATTTCACAACTTTCTCAGAAGATTGAACTTTAGAAGGTACCATATATGTTGTTGCAAAAGCAGAACCTCCATTTTTCTTTTCTGATTTCTCAGCATATATTTTAATTATTCAATCATACTTAATAATAGTACCAATTAAATCATATAGAGTAAGAATATTTAACTTCATTATATCATCCATGACTATTATTTTTTTGGTTCCCACACATTGGTAATTATATCAAAAATATTTTCAAATAAAATCTCATCATCAATACCTTTTTCTTTAAGAGACTGTAAACCAGTTATTATAGTCATGAACCTATGGTTCATCTCAAAAATTGACTATAAAGGAATAAAATCAAAGACTTGGTAATCATCTCTAAGCATAGATCTTCTTGTTTCTATAACTTTGGATGTACCAAAATGTGTTACTTCTAATTTACAACAAATATTGTTTACATCTTCACAAGATGATATCTGAATATAGATATTCCATATCATATAACATAATAAAGTGTTTCTAACTTTTTAGTTCAATTGGTATTCTTGTTCCTCAGTATTTGTAAAATTGGAAACTTCCTTATCAGGAATCTTATATTTTTCAGTAAGTATCAAGAAATTATCAACTCTAGTGTTGATCATAAAATTTTTCATTATGTATCAAATATTCATAGTCATTCTCAATAAAGTTAGGTGGTCAGGTGGGATTCATATTTTCAAGATATACAACATTCATAACCATCATATTAAAATAATAGGAACTCTTTTCTACAAATACATGTTAGTGTAACAATGTTTTATAAAAAAAATGTTTATTTCAAAACTTAAACAACTTGTAGAAAGTAAAGAAAGTAAAAACTCAACAAGTATATAAGTAGTATAAACTTATTATGATACCAATTTTAGGATCATAATATTAGATTATATTAATATACTTACAATAGGGGTGAATTGTTGTTTAAAAAAACTTTAAATAATAAAAAACACAAAGCCTATTAAAGTAAATTTATCAGACTCAGACTCAGTCCGATTATCAGAGTAACAAAATCAGAACCAAAAAAAGATCTGATTAAATCGGAGTAAAATAATCAAAATCACAATTAATATTATTAAATCAAAGTATTATTTTCATCATATTCGAAATCACACTAATTAAACCAATTTTATAGAAAGATATGTATAAGGAAAAAAATTCTATAAGATTCACAGCAGAATAGAAACTTTTAAAAACAATAAATATAATATCTGGTAATAGTAATAATGACTTACAAGAAATATTAAAAGGTTTAACTCTTTTAACCTTAAGATTAAGGTATTCAATAACCTTGACTAAAGGAATCCATGGTTTTATAATTACTATAAATTCTCTCTTTACTTACCAGGAAAGACCTCAATATGATGATTAGAATAATTTCTACCTTCTTATCCCAAAAATCACTAGATAAGATGATCAGCATCAATCTTCCTGGACTTAGAATCCATTGATCTGATAGATTGGATTCACCATATTCCTATCCCTAGAATCCCTCGATTATAATAATGTTAGAATGTGATTACAAAAGAAAAAGTTAGTAAGGAAACAACCCTAATAGGGATTCATTAGAATGACTACAACTCTCTAAATAATTAAAAAGACTAAGAATGATTAGTTCATGATAATAATTTTTGGAAGACTTGAGTTGCTAATGAAATAATCTCTAAACTCTTCAAATGACTAGTTATTTATAGGTAAATCTATAACAGTCATATTTCTGAGTTTTTTGCAATGACCTCAGATTGTCGGTTCTTAATAGATCACAATGTTCAGGTGTAACTAAATTTCTGATGTCATATTAATTTAGAACCATTACAATGATAAATTTAGTCCTTGTGATAGAAATAAGTCTTACATATATTGATTATAAACATAGGATAGTCTGATGGACTTCCTTGTCTATTTTCAATACAATAATCCTTATGAGAGTCAGTTTGATTGTTTTGGTATGAGTATCAATATGATGATCATGAATTTTTTCAATATGATAAGAAAAAAAATGTCTAACTTTTGTTATAATAAAATATAAGTCTGATATATTGGACACATACTCAATCTGATTATTGTAATAAATAAATATATGTTTATATTAAAAATACATTAGATATTTTTCTATGTGTGGAAAAAGATAATTTATTCTATAAAAACATACTAAAATACTTGGAACATAAAAAGTTAGTAAACATGTTTTAAGAAAGTGTTTTTTATTTAAAAATCTAAAGTAATGGAAAAGTAATAATTAATACTTCTTACTCATCATGTGGGGGAGATAAAGTAATTTTCCTTTTAAGAAGAATATGATCTTTATATGGATATTGGTAATGACTAGAATCGGGCTTCTAAAAAAGACATTATTCATGAATCTAACCCATTTCAAGACAATATCACTGAACCCCTTATTTCGGTTGATACCTAGAAAAAATATCAATAGCCTCAAGTAAATATCACATTAAGATGATCCACTAGAGTGAGAAAAAATGATATTTCATATGATTATATTATGTTTCTATAAGAACGTGATTTTGAAATTGGAATGATGGAAAATGGTCCAATCAACTTCTATCAAACCATTGGAATCACAAACTCCCAAAATTTTAATTATGTCATAAATGAAGAGATAATGTAGATAAAGTAAATTAATGTGTGGCATCTTATCTCATTTCCTAAAGTTGTGAATCCCAATGGTTGAAAATGGATTTTTAAAACTAATAAGGATACAAAACATAATTTTTAATGGTATAAAAGATTTCATTTCAGTAGGATTAATATAGTAAAAAGGCATCAATTATAAAGAAACTTTCTCTCTTGTTTTCTTGAAAAAATATTTCAAGAAAATAATGGAACTGGTGGAATTATTTGATCTTATGCTATGTTATGTGGATTAAAAGAAAACATTTATCAATGGATATATTGAAAAAAAAATTATATATTTCAACTAGAAAAAAAAATTAATAGGATTTAAAATATATGGTCTACAAATTAAATAAATCCATTTATGGTCTCAAGAAAGATTCTTGGCAATAATATCATACATTCCAATAAGTCATTATCACATTTGGTTTCAAGATGAATGAAGTTGATTATTATGTATACCACAATTTTAGTAGGAATAAGTTTACATTTATAGTATATTATAGTGATGTTATATTGTTTTCCACCAACAATATAGATATATTTCTAGAAACCAAGAAATTTCTGACTAATAACTTTGAGATGTAAGGTATTTTTTATGCCTATTTTGTATTAGGGATCTAGATATATAATCATCTCTCTAGATGTATTCTTATATTCTCATGAAAAAACTATGTTGGGAAATTTATTTAGATATTTGGCATGAAAGAATTTATTCATAAAGATAATCCTATATCTAAGGGAGAAATTTTCAGTTTAATTCAATGCTGCAAGAATGAATTTGTAAATAAGGAAATATAGAATATTACTTATGTATTGACTATAGTAATTATAATGTATTCTCAGGTTTGAATAAGTTTAGGTATTACATACATCATTAGGATTCTAAGAAGATATTTAAGTAACATGAGGATAGATCATGTTGGGACCAAGTTGGTTGGAAGTATTTTTTGGAAGATAATTTAAGTGGTTGATGTTTGTGCTGAAAGTTTTGTATTTTTTTTAATTGAAAAAAACAATTCACTTTTTATGATTTGGTGATCATATGCATATGTATTAGAATAATTCAATCATAAACAATATTAATAATAAAATCCATCAGTTTTGGTTTTCTATTATGGAATTATTTTCTGGGTGAAAAGGTATTTCGGACTCACCCTGGGTCTAGAATGAAGTTTCATTCAGTGTGAGAAAATTTATTTGATTCTTAATATCTCAATAACAAATATGAAAATGCTTTTTTGTTTTGTATGTTTTCAACATCATGAGTTATCTAAAAACTATTGATCCAATATTTTTAAAAGAAATGGATAAAAGGTTTCAAAGTTTTGATACGTGGTTTGAGTTTCTGATTGAAATATAGAAGATTATAGAAGGATAGAAAGTTATAGAACTTTCAAATGTAAGATATATAATTCTATGATGATCTTAATGTTATCAAATTCATGAAGAATACATGTTAATAGAAGGAGTTTGTGGAAGAATAAAAGCTACGAATTTAAATTTCTTCTGGTATTAGTTCATCGGTGTGAGTATCACCAAATGTAGAAATTGTTTATAGGATAATAAGTTTAAAGTTGTTGAAGTCAGTGTTTATTGAATCATTGATTGACTGATCCATCAGATGAGCCATTTCATCGGACTATCTGATCCACTATAACCACCTATATAAAGTATCAATTTAAATTTTCATAGAAATTTGTTACTGCTAACGTCGGTCCATTGGAAATGGTGTGCTGCCAATCCATAGGTGGTATAATGGTTTAGAAAGTGGGAATTAGTGGGATAGATCCACCTGATGAATAATAAAAATGTAAATAGAAATTTTCATTGATTAAAATAAATGATGTCCTCAAGTGATTTAAATATCATCAAAGAAGTTGTGATGTCGAGACATCAGAATGAAAGATTAGGTGTTTGGTCTTTAAGTGGGTTGAGAGTCATCGAACAATTCTCGACACTGATTCAAAAAAAGTAATCTAAGATCGATACATCATACGCATGTTAAAACTAATAAGAAATCAAGTTTAGGATCATCAGTCTAGGGATTTTAAGAAATGGATAAATGTTTTGAATAGTTTCTCTGAATGTATTGTTAATGGGGTTCTAAAGTCTAATGAAGTTGAAAAAATGTTTATGGAAGAATTGTTTCAAAATTTAAAATGGTACAGAGTAATGTAATGAGAATTATTTAGCTCTCGTGAGTTTCCAAGTAGGTTAAGAAAATCAGACTAATCATAGGTTTTCATCCTAATGAAAAAAAAATCATAATGACAATTGGCCTCAAACTGAATAATGGTTATGAAGTTCAAAGCTAGATGAAATTTTTAGATGATTTGAGAAGTTTCAAGAAGAATCAAGAAGAGTTTAGAGGTGATAAAATGGTAAAATATGAAGTCAAAATGTAAATGAAATTAAATATTCTAGAAATTTTGTTGAGCAGGAAAGTGAAATTTGTTTCCCACCCATACCACTTTTTGATCTTCTATAATTAGAAGGAAGTAAATTGTACATTATGATGCTTGCACTATTCATGTGAAAAGAGAGATACATAGAACCGAATCATTGTAGAGAGAATAATTTTCCAAATTTAGTTTTCTTGAGTTAGTTTTCTAGACATAAGAAAAAGAAAAAAGAGTTACTAGATCGGACCAAGCCATCGGATGCAGTTTTTTGGGGGAAGTTTGAAGTGGTTTAGAATTATTTCTAGTTTTTTATTCTTAATCTGTTTTCCAAACTAAAGAATAGTACATAGGGATCAGACTAATCCATCAAACTAATTTTTTCAGATGATGACCAATATTTAATTTGTTACCTACTACTTGGTAGAAAATTGAACAATTTTGTTTTGAATAAATAAAAAAATATAAGTTAATAATGTCGCATGGTAACATTTTTGAAACCAATGGTGATAGTTTCTAAACTTGTTATGCAAACCTATTTTTCATCATTCATGATATAATAAGCACATTCACTATTTTATTGATCATATTATTACATAAGTGTAAGGATATATCCTACTTGTTATATCCACTCAAATGGATTTTTTTTCTAGTGGATTTTGTGGTATTTGATTATTTAAAAACCATTCCAAGAATAGATACACTTATTAAGTAGTGAACCTTGTAAATACTTATGTACCTATGGATGTGTGAATGTTTTTATTTCAAAAAAGTGATAGATCTTTAATGGGAGTTGAAGGTTGTTATGAAATAAAAATAACATAACAGAAAAAGGCATCATTGATTCACCCCCTTCCCCTCTCAGTGATACATTGATCATGTTTGGGCCTTTACAAGTGGTATCAGGGTGAAGGTTCCCTTCATTTACTCTTTGATGAAGTTCTTGGAGATAATTTCTGATAGAAAATATGAATTCTGTAAATGATAATGGGATTCCAAGTCTTTGATGGGAGGAACTATCATATCTGTAAAGATCGAATGTTTCCATATCTTATGTCTCATGGGTATGATGTTTTTGATACTGCTACAAATGGATTTCCTCCTCATATTGATAATTATCCTCTTACGTCTGTGAATAAAAAGAATCTTAAGAGTGATGGAAGAGCTAAAAATATTTTACTCTCATCAATTTATAAATGTGTGTTTCTAAGAGTGAAGGGAGTTTATACTACTTAAGGTATCTATGTGAAGTTGAAAAAAAAATATAAAGGAAAAACTAAGGTGAATAAGGAAAAGTTAAAAATATAGAGCCTTAAGTATAAATATATTAAAATGGGTGAGTATTTATCTTTTGTTGACTTCATTACAAGGGTGAATGATATTGTGATCACCATAAGAAGTCTTGGGGAAAAGTTAGAAGACTCAACTATTATTGAAAATATCTTGATAATTCTTCCTGATGAGTTTAATGCCAAAATTTCATCTTTGGAAGATAGAGATCTAGAAACTCTATTTTTGGATGACCTTCATAGTAGTATCATTACTTATGAAATGAGAAGGGATAATGTTATGAAAGGAAAAAACAAAAGTGGGTTGAGCAATGTCCTTCAGGGCTTCCAAGAAAGAAAAGTATAATAATATTCTCAAAGAATAGGAAGTTACTAATTCTAAATCCTAAAATGAGGTATATAATAATCTTAATAAATTTCTATCCTTTTTTATAAAAATTTTAAAATAGATTCATGAAATTATAAAGGCAAACTTCCCTTAAAATGTTTTGAAATTGGAGAAATTAGGAACTTTTTTATGAATTTTCCCCAAAGAAAGAATGAATAATATAGTGAGGAAGATGAAAGAATGTCAAGAATATCTTGGAAGAAATAGAGTGATAAGCCAGAATATTATTCCAAGGAAAAGGATAGAAATTTCTATAAATACAAAAAGATAATATTTTTGTCTAAATATGATAAAGGGAAAGATAGTGGGGCTGAGGCCGAAAAGTTTACTGAAGTTTCTGGAGAAAATAATTTCATTGAAATAGTTATTAATGTGAAAACCTGAACCTGGATTCCACTCAGAGGTTCCCTGATCCCGGTTGGCCACATGGCCACAAGCACATCTCCCCAAATTCCAGAGGTTGCTGACTAGCATCGAGGGACTAGGGTGTGTTCATGGGGATACTATTCACTCATTAACAAAGTGTAACACGGTGTATAAACATGATTATAGGTAAATAGAGAAGCAATATAGAATTAGTATGTCATGACCCGTCCTAGTGGGGCCCGATCTGTGACTCCCTAAGCCCACTTCCAATAGGTATTGAAAAGTAAAAATGGAAAGTAAAGTGTGGAAAGTAAAAACCACTATGGAACAAAATGAATGCATACAACTAAACCCAACCAACAGAGTATAACAGGAAGTAAAGTGCAAAAATTAAATTGGGCTAGAATACAAGCCCACCAAAAACAAGATTCTAAAAAATGTCAAATTCCAACATGTAATAAGAAATATGTATTGGGACTTCTTCTCATAGTTGTAGGAACACCTCGGCCTACAAGGAACTTGAAAATCTCAGTTTGGTCCTGGTCCACCCTGGACTCCGTCAAAAGACCGCTCATCTACAAAAGACATGACACGTTCAGGCAAAGCCCGTGCAGGGGTGAGTATAAAAATACTTAGTAGAGGAACCCAAAAACAACAAAAAATACAAAAATTAAAGGTATAGTCATCTCTACACAGTATATGTCTGCTTGAACATATAGAAAGATAAACACATCCAGATACTCGAAACCCATACCCATAGTCTAGAGACAAGTCACAACAACCGCATACCCACACTAGGGATTCAGTTCAAAGATTCCACAAAGCACTCATCTAGGATAACTCACTCCATGAGTCTGAGAGCTCTGATGATGTCCGTCCGATAAGTGTTGTTATTTGGGAAAATCCATGAGATAGATAGATGAATTGATAAATATGAAGAGATAATAGATACACTCATTCAAAGAGAACACACTCCTGAGTGGGAAAAGACCATGATACATAGATGAGGATCACTACCACGGCCTTGAAGGATACCAAAAATCATTCAGATTCACCTGTTATGTAGAGGATCATCATCCTGTAGGATTAATTGCATCGATACCTGAATCTACCTAGGGTTAAGAATGGATAGATGATCTCACTTCGGGCCTCTCAGAGGGATACATGACACTATCTCAAAAATTCCTGCTGAAGGGATCATGCTCCTATGGAAGGAAACAATACCTAACCTTTAGGGGAATGAGAAAGGTGTACTAAACCAAATGAAAACCTATCCAAGAAACGGTTGGAAAGAGAATAAAGACATATAGAAGGGAGTACATGG
Organism: Viscum album; assembly: GCA_963277665.1. Taxonomy (NCBI): domain Eukaryota; kingdom Viridiplantae; phylum Streptophyta; class Magnoliopsida; order Santalales; family Viscaceae; genus Viscum; species Viscum album. The sequence goes on along the minus strand of OY728143.1, from coordinate 2,001,005,970 downwards.
CATGTAGGAGTGGTCACATGTTGTGTCCCTTGACTTTGGGTACTGCCCATGTACAATGGCCCATGTCTAGGGAACATGCCATTTGAAAATTCATATACATAACATGTAGGATGGATCACATGCCATGTCAAGGTATTCGGGGTCTGATCTGTTTATGATGGTCATGTACCTGTACAAGGCCTCAACCTATGTATTTCAACTCGTGTAACCGGTACACAGGGTGACCCATCTAACTGGGCTCATCTGGTCGTGTGGTGGAGTACATGGCGTGTACTCCACCTTTTGTCTGCGTATAATCTGAGATACACGCAGAGACCCATGTAAGGACTCACACGTCATGTGACTGTGGTCACACGCCATGTCTACGCTTCCTATCACCTGGTAACTCCAACCACCACTGGGTGGGGCCCACACACCGTGTCTTCTGGGAGAATGACGTGTCTTTCACCATGTGTAGCATGCGAGACCTGGCTGCTCCCATGCTGACCCCACATGGCATGTTCAGTGAAGAACATGTCATGTTCTTCAGGGTTTTCTAGAACATCACATTCTTCATTTCGTGCATTGGGGAATCGTTTGTTCGTTGATCTGGCCATCTGATTGATGTGAAACTCCAATATTGAGGTCAACCTGACATCTTGAAGCTATATCCATTATTTTTTAGCCTCTAATCATCCCTAAAAATACATCTTGATCTACCCATGTGAAGAAATCTCTAAAAACCATCCTCCTCGATCCGAGTTGATTCATTGTCCTCTATTGTCGTCACACCTCCACTAGGTCATCGTGAAGTTTGATCTCCAATTTCGGATCGTTGTGTCACAAAATAGTTTTTCAATGATTCGTTGTTCTCCGCCCTACGAAGAATGCGAAGAACACAGGGCGAAGGAGGAATAAATTTAATAAACCAAACCTATGAATGAACCTCCACCGTCGTTAGTCATGACGTTGATCCGCTCTCATTAGAAGGATTAAACATGGAAAATCAAAAACAATTCAACAATTATCACAAAACCAATTCCTAAATAAAAACCCTAAAATAACGGAAAACAATACCCTCATAAAAAATTCATGATCCATGGATCAAACTATTCGTGGATTGATCTGTGTTTGTCATTTAATCAAATAATGGGGGAATAAATCAAAGAAACAAAACCCCTACTTCAATTTGGTTAAAGAATGATTGTTGTGTTGCGTTCATTGGCTAGGTTTTTCAAATTCGAGATGCGTCGATTGATCGTGTCGTCATCATCTTCCAATAGGTTTTCCTCTAAAGCTCAAATGAAAATCCTCAATTTGTAGGGTTATGCAGCTAACCCTGCGAACACTCCATAAGAAGGTATTAATAAGGGAGGATTAAGTCGATGCGTTTAAGGAAACATTTATAATAAAATAAATTATTAATTTATTTTATTTGATCTAAAACGTCCAAAAAATAACTCCTACAGCTGACCTATGTTGGTCAGTATTAGGCCCTGCCTATGGGAAAGTCGCTTCTCTGAATGCAACGGTGCCCTCGGATTTCTGATCCGGGTACCCGTTAAAAATTTATTCCACTTTTTTAGGAAAACCACTCGTGTGCACTGTTTAAAAGTTTTATTTATTAAAAACATTTATTTAGAGCACTATGGAACTCGAAATAACACTCCTTCAAAAGACCTAGTCTCGTAATAGTTCTATATAATATTTAAAAATAATACACAGAAAATATGAGACATTACAAAGTATATGGTACAGCATAAGCATAAAGAAATAATAAAAAACCGATAATCATACACAAAAGTTGATTATACATGACATGTATCTATAAATCTATAAAACATGGATATAAAGAAGTGGGCATAACATTCTATAAAAATTTAGTAAAAAGAAACCAAAACTATCCAAGCATCTCAAGATCCATCTCGATCATCTGCTACCAAGCTCCATCCTAATGAAATCAAGTTATCAAGTTTCCAAATAGGGATGATTCCCCTTGTAAACACCTATATATACATGTAATCTACCTGGGTACTAATGGTGGCCCAGATAGGGTGTGAGATAAGTATTAGTAAGACACCACCAACGGCATCTATAACATTGTTTCTATGTAAATAAACTAAAACGGTGTGAAATCATGCATATATATAGGAGTACAGCAGTACGGTAATGTAAATACATAGGTACCTTCTTCAGCCTCATTTGGGGTCTAAACATATAACCATTTATTAATTAATTATGTGAAAACATATTTATTCAATTCATGTGATGTATAACTAGTGCTGAAATCCTAACCTGAGAATAAATATAATGAAGGATCAAAGATATAACAAGGCATCCTATAATGATATTAATAATTAAAGGGATCCATGGTAATAACCAAAACATCCATGAACTCAGGGGTCAATCTAACTCAGTAGTAACCTATAGCCTCTCTAAAGGGGTAGTATTGTAATCCAAGGGTAATCTACCATGGAATTCCACAATAATAAATCTATCCAAGTCTAAGGATCTCATCCAAGGTAAAACGGGTAAGCAGTGACTGGGCCTGATGGGTGTAACCATGGTGCCTCATTTATGTAGATGTCATGCTAGATCTAATGAGTGTGTCCAAGGAAATCCTATAATAATAATAGAAAGATCCTATGGTATCATGACAAACATACACTAGTAGACAAGGATCAAGTTCCAAGGTGGGTTTCAACCTTTGTAACTTAAATCCATGAATTGGAATGGAATCCACGAGTGTTCAAGGAATTCCCTCAGGAATCCAAGGTGAGCTCGAGTCTGACCACTCCTATAGTAATGTCAAGGTCCATATATAATAGGCACATTTTATTTAATTGACCTAATTCATTATTCCATGTAATAGTCATGTTTTTTAATAAGTCATTTGGTTTATTCCCTTTCCTTTCATATAAGTGATAGGGATAAAGGGAAATGAAACCATCCATTGGTTCATTTAAGTCATAATAAATTTATTAGTTTCACTTGTCTACCTTTAATTAGGCATGGAAAGGGGTACTAAAGATGAGAAACCAAACTGTTTAATTACATTTAAATAGGATAATTCATATACATAGTATACTTTCCAATTACATTTAAGATCCATTCATTATATTGAAACACTTACCTTAGAAGGGTCAAGTGGAAACTAAAATACTAACCATTACAATTCATGAAACATTTGATTAAGGAATGGATTACCACTAATAAGTTCAAGACATTGCACGCCCTGAACGGTGGCGCAGACAAACATGTCAAACCACTAAAGGCATAAATATGTAAACACCCAAGATGGGATGAATAGCATTAAGGTTGTAACCTATAATTAAATGATTAATATTTATTAAAAAATCTTTATAACATGAGCATAATGACTATAAGGAATGAATAAGAATTTAATAGCCCACGCTCGATAAAATTAGCGAGCGCAAAACAATGACAATTTATAAAATGAAAAAACTTGAGGGATGATTTATAAACCACATAACTCATACTGTATGTATCTCCTCATCCAATATCAGCCTCTAGTTTGGTCGGGATTAGAAGAGATCTGAATAATGGAACAACACCATAAAAATTGGGTTTATGGAAATGCATCTAAATAGTTTCATCGGTAGAAAGAAGAATAACGAATGGATAAAAAGGAGTCAAGATCTTACTGATTTGGATCCAATGAGATGAATGGTGATTCGATCGGACTCTAGACAGATTATATTTGGAAGACCTAGATTATTCTTGAAGAGGAATCAAAAAGGGATAGTGGATAGCTCCTGGTAATGGAAATAGAAAATGAAAGAGGGTAAAATAAAACATTTAATTAATGGTAGTTGTGTAATTTTCCCAAAAACATACGTTGCACAGTTTGGCCACACGTTTGGCCAAATCTTACACCCTTTTCTGCTTCACGGGGAACTTTTCATGGTTAGGTCGTATGGTTAGGGGAACCGTGCACCAACTATTCAAAACTTCTCTGCAATAATGTCTGCAGTTTTTGCATAGGCATGCATCCCCTGGCACATAGTTAAGTAAAACTGTGCACACTGCTTCACCCCGCTATCCATTCCCAAAAAGTAAGGGATAACCATGTGTCCTTCCCCACATGGTCCCTAATTATCGTTTTCCAAACTTGTTTCTCCAAAAAATCTAGGTTATAGGCTCTGAAAAATCCCCAGACACTCCCAATACACCCATGAACTCTGTAGGAATCCATATTAGGTATAAAATAAATAATTAGATAAAATTTAAAAGGATACATACCTAAGAAAAAATGGGTTCTTATAGTCTTCCCCCTTATGATAACTCATCCTTGAGTTCACCTTCCAAGGGTTGTGAAACGCTGCCTGAGAATGGATCTGACCATTGGTCATGTACGTCAGCCTACCACTCCCAAGGGTAATCATGTACATGGTCGTGTTTCTATATCACCCATACTAAAAGGACAGACCATTCTCATATGGACATTATGATTCTGTCAATTATGCATGTAGGATACTCCTCAAATAAATAATTAGCATCTAACTTAACTTCCTTAGGATCAAAAGTATGAGACAGGTTTCTATGATACCATAGAGGCTATGAAACATGGAAGAAATTGTGCATGGCATGGTACCTCTGAGGAAATAGAAACTTATAGGGTACCAGCCTGACTCTCTCCAAAATCTCAAATAGATATATATGATGAGGTGATATCTTACTTTGCCTCTATATCTTTCAATTCCCTAGACTGTATGATACCCATAGGAAAACACAATCCCTAACTTCAAAATCTAGAGATCATCGATGTATATCGGCATAAGATTTATATCAAGACTGAGAAGTATACATATTATTCATGATTAGTTTAACTTTATTCGAAGTCTCCTGCATGATATTTGGACCTAGTAGGGATACCACACCTGCCTCTATCCATCACAAGGGTGGAATTCATGACCTACCATACAAGGCCTCAAAAGGATCCATCTAAATAGTCTCCTTAAATCTATTATTATAGGAAAACTTGATGTGATGGATATGATTCTCCTAAGAACCACTGAAATCAAGGATGTATGCTCATAGCATGTTCTCTTACACCTATATTGTCTATTCTACCTAACCATCGGTCTGAGGGTGAAAGGTTATGCTCACAATCACCTTTTTACCCATATCCTTCTACAACCCCTACTAAAACTATGACATGAATCGATCATCCCTATCTAAAATGATAGTACGAGGGACCCCATGTAGTCATATGGTCTCATATACATATAGTCTTCCTAGCTCATCAATTGAGAAAGTCTCTTGGATAAGAATGAATTGGGATACTTTCATCAGTCTTTCAATGACTACCCAAATAGCTTCACTACCTCTAGGAAACCTCAGTAAGCTCACTAAAAATTCCATGGAAACATATTCCCATTTCTATTTCGAGACTTTAAGTGGCTATAACAAGATATCTAGTCTCTGGTGATCCACCTTCATATGCTGATAGGTGGAACACCTAGTAATAAATCCTATTGTCTAATATTTCATCCCCAGCCACCAATATTATCATCACATATCTCGATACATTTTAGAGATGCGTGGATGAACTGCCCACTAAGAAGAATGGGACTCCCACATTAGTTCCTATCTCATATATGTAATAACCCAGACACACCCATGTATATGAAAAATTTTATCTCTATCAACAGACCAATCCAAAGGTGGGTCACCTCTTGAAATACTCTCATAGAGAACCAAGCCTTCAGGATTGAAAAATTTTCTTCTCTTCAACTTCTCAAAGAGGGAATAGGTAAATGTTGATAGTTAGGACTACTGATGAATATCCTAAAACTCCATACATAGCTTCGAGAAGAGTGAAAACAATCTCCATTCATCATTGGCTTCATGTACGGCATGTTACTAATTATTTCAAGTCAGCACATTTTCTAACACATTGCCTTTACCAGGTGTATAGGCAAGCTCAAAATCAAAGGATTGAAAATACTCATCCCATATCCATTGTCTAAGATTCAATTCATGTTGTGTAAATATATATTTGAGGTTATTGTGGTCTATATACACCACAAATCACTCACCCATAAGATAGTTTATCTAGCAATGTAAGGAATGGACAACTAATATTAGATCATGGTTATATGTTAGGTAGTTTCTCTCTTAAGTCATCAACTACTAAGATCTGTACACAATGACTTTTTCCTCTTACATAATTATTTCTCTTAGTCCAATGAAAAATGCATCACATAACACTATATAACCTCTTCCAGGGTCTGGTAGAATCAGAATAAGTGTCAAGACAAGCCTCCCTTTAAACTCTTGAAAGGATTTATTGCACGCTTCTAACCACAGGAATGTAACACCCTTCTTTATAAGTCTAGTAAGAGGTACATCAAGGAATGATAAGTCCTATATAAAAATCTTGTAATATCCATCCATCCCTAAGAAAATTTTTATATCAAACATGTTCTTGGGATGATCCCAAGAAACTATAATTCTCACCTTCTATGGATGAATAAAGACTACTGATTCTGAGATAATATAACCAATGAAGTGAACTTTGTAAATCCAGAAATGTTACTTAGAAATCTTAGAATAAAGATAATTCTCTATCAGTGTACTCAAAATGATATCAAGGTGCATATAATGGTCTTTAGGAGTGTGATAATACACTAGAATGTTTCACAAAAAGACTACAAAAAATAATATAGATAGGGGTGTAACACTCTATTTATAAAATTGATGAAAATAGAAAGAACTTTTGTAAGAACAAACAGCATAACAAGGTACTCATACATACCATAACTGCTACGAAATGTTTAATGAGGTATGTCTGATGGTCTAAATCACACTTTATGATATCCCAATCTCATGTTGATATTTGACAATACCCTAACTTCTCAGAGATGGTCAAAGAGATCGTCTATTTTTGGAAATGCATAGCGTTTCTTTACTATAAACTAGTTCAACAATCTGTAATCCAGACGTAGATGAAGGGTCTCATCCGCCTTCTTGGCCAAAAGCATGGGTGAACCCTGATAAGAATTGTTAGATAATATAAAACCTTTGGCCTCTAAATATTCCAACATCCTCTTGAGCTCCTGGATCTCAGTGGGTTTCATCTTGTATAGAGTAATGGACACTAGAACTACTCCTAGATTGAGATCAATCATAAACTATACCTCTCTCTCAAGAGATAAGCTATAAAAATAATTGGGAAAAAACAACCATAAAATAATCTACCATTGGAGGGAAATCTGTTAGGTATGCTCTCGGGTCCTCCATAAAGAGACTAGAAATCTGGTATGTCACTCCACCTATCCCATGATTCTTGGTCTAACTTTACTAGCCTACCCATTCCACTCACCCTTATGTATATAACTTCTTCCCTATAGTGATGTAAATGATACCATGTGGTGATATCAGTCTACAAAGTCATGATATGGTACTAACCAAACTATCCTAAGAATGACATTGAATCTTGTAATATTGAGAATAAATGGGTCCCATAAGAATGGGTAACTGCCTACCTCAAGGGGACAGTCCCTACATTGGTGTATTCTTTCTGACTGTACTCCCAACAGTGTATCCAAGGTCATTACATTGTATTAATACTATATTTCTATTCTAAGACTTTTTAAGATAGATAAAGTGATGAAGGAGTGTGAATCATCAATATCAAATAAACTAGATACTATAGTGGTGGGTACTAGAATAGTCATCATACTATAGATGGTCATGCACTCTAATCCTCAGGTATTGGGTGTAATGCATGCAAACTGACCTAAAACACAGCCCTGTGCTACAATTGAACTACCATGATCATGATAGCTCTGTTGAAAATCTGAATTGTGGCTATTGCATCCATGAACTCCTCCTCATACAATCCAATCAGTGCTACTACAACTTCCCTCCTGATGTGGTATAAAAGAACCTATCCCTGAAGGTGTAGCTAGTGTGGGTACTCTTCAAATAGAAGCAGATGTAAAGGTTTGACAGAATCTATGAAATTTCCCCATATGACTAAATGCTTGACACTCCAGAGGGTCTCTATCACAATGATGCTTTAGATTCCCCTATCATCCACACTGATGGAACACCACAGAACTGCCAGTACAGATACTCTGGATACCACTTCCCTGAATAGAAACCTCAAGGTAACATTTACTACTATTGAAATAATTATTGTCTTGCCACGGCACTAATCATTTATTCTCGATATTATCACATTCCCTAAGTTTTTTATCATTAATAAGAGGCTGATTGACTATATCGTAAAAGTTATATTGGAAAAATATGTTAAACTGAGTACGGATAGAATAATGGATCTCATCCTCGAAGAATCTAGCACACAAAATCTCATCACTATCTAGAATAATGGAAATGTGTTGTAACTCAATAAAACAAACTAAATACAAAATGACTGACATAGCACCATGCTCTAGATTAATCAACTCTCTAGATCAGTCAACTCTCAGCGTAAAAGGAAAGAGTTGATCATAGGAGGTAGTTTGAAAATCATCATATATTATGCCCTGATGGTGACCTGCCTAGGTAATTACATCCCATTATAACTTGGCCAAGTAATGTATTATATAAGTATAAATATTGAACCTCTACTCTGGAGGCATCTCTAGATGCTCAAAGATATAAAGAGTGGCCTCTAGACAAGTCTCTATAGCTTGTGGACCACCATCCCCTAGGAAGGTGGGAGGATGCTACTGTTGGAACTCTCATTTTAGATCATACATTGTAGATGTAGATCATGGAGAACCTTACATGTATTGTATTAGATGTATGAAACTATCAGAAAGTTGGGCACCAGTGCCCATATCAGGTGAAGTAGGTGGTGCCTCAAGTGGAACTCATGGCAGTAAATCTAGCAGCTCAGGGCCCACCACGTTTGGAGCATGGTCGTCACCACCCTCCTGGTGAATGACATGAGGACTTCATGGTGGAATTGGTCTAAAATGACGAGAACACACCTCAGAACAAGATTTTAAGCATATAGTAATCAATAACGAAAGTTTAATATAAGGAAATGGTTTACTACCCACAGTATACTACCCCAACTACCCACTTAGAATTCCAGGTGTGGTAAGGTCTCAAGATTAAATTTCAAGGGTTCAAGTAGTTGAAGGGTCAATGATACCTTTCCTCATCACTTACTGACAACCATTTATGTCATAAGTTAGATTTCACATTTTTAAGTTTCATTTTCTAATTTTCATATATCAAGGTTCATTTGAAATGGACCACTACTACTAATGATTCAGGGACAATACACCTTATCACTAAAATCAACACCCATTTAATTTCATTCTAATGGATCGACTCAATAAATTACATATTCCAACCCACATGGGACCATGAACCTCATGAATTGAAACTATAAATTAATCAATCATATCCAAAGAGAAGCATAGGTATATATATAAACAAGTATCACTCAAAAATCATAGGAAAAACAAGAAATGAAAGTAGTGAAATACACCTATATGGCATGGAAATAAGAAGTCATGTAAATTATAGGTACCTACGATGATACATGTGACAATTATCCTTTCCCTCATATCATTGGTCCAAGGATGAAATGAAATCCTCAATTAGAATAATAATAAGAACCATGACATAGCATGTGCATCACCCAATAGTTAAATGATAACAACTATATTAAGAAATAGTATAACCATGATTATGACTCAGGAAACTCGGCATTTACCCTAAACATGGGTTAGCTACACCCAATCATGGCATATAACCAATTTCTAAAGTGATCATAATCTCATGTTTATTGTATCCAAATAGTAAATCAAGAATGGAAACCTCTAATAGCACTTTGTGACATCTTGAACAATAATTACACTCAAAGGTTCCCTGACCCTGGTTGGCCACATGACCTAAAGAAAATTTCCCCAAATTACAGAGGCTTCTAACTAGTAGTGAGGGCCTAGGGTGTGTCTTTGGTTAGACTATTCCCTCATTACCAGAGTGAAACACAGTGGATAAACATGATAACAGGTAAATAGAGAAAGAAATATAGAATAAGAAGATGGTACATAAAAAACATATATGAATAATAAATAACTAAAAAAATTGATAGTTGTACACAAAAGATTATAATACATGTCATGTCTCTACAAAGCTGGAAAACATAGATACAAAGCAGTAGGCATAACATGCTATACAAAAGTATAAAAAAGAAACTAAAAACTATCCAATCATCCCAATATTCATAATGGTCATCTACTACCAATCTCCATCCTAATGTAAGGAAACAATAAAGTGTCCAAAGTGGGATACTTCCCCTTGTCAACACCTGCATACATGTAATATTCTTGGGTACTAATGGTGGGATAGATAGGTTGTGAGATAAATCTAAGTTATCCACCACCAATGGCATCAATAACATCAAGTCTATGTAATATAAATTGAAATAGTGTGCAATAATCTACTACCAATATCCATCCTAATGCAAGCAAATAATAAAGTGTCCAAAGTGGGATACTTCCCCTTGTCAACACCTGCATACATGTAATATTCTTGGGTACCAATGGTGGGACAGATAGGTTTTGAGATAAATCTAAGTTAGCCACCACCAATGGCATCAATAACATCAAGTCTATGTAATATAAATTGAAATAGTGTGCAATCATGAATATATATAAGAGTAAATAAGTACAGTGATGTAAATACCCAGGTACCTACTTTATTCTTAGCTGGTGTTTGAACATATAACCATTTTATTAATTAATTATGTTCTATAATATATATCTAACTCACATGAGGTATAACTAAAACTTTCATCCTGGCCTGAGAATAATAATAATGAAGGATCCAAGATATAACAAGGCATTCTATAATAATATTAATAATTAAATAGATCCAAGGTAATAACTAAGGCATCCATGACCTCAGGGTTTAATCAAAATCAGTAGTAACTTGTAGCCTTGATAAAGGGGTAAGAGTGTAATCCAAGGGTCATCACCCAAGGAATTCCATAATAATAAACATATTCGAGTCCAAGTATCTCATCCAAGGTAAAATGGGTAAGTAGTGACTAGGCCTGATGGGTATAACCATGGTGACTCATTTCCATAGATTTCATGTTGGACCCAAGTGTATCTAAGACATCCTATAATAATAATAGAGGGATCCTATGTTGTTATATTTGGCATCCACTAGTATACAAGTATAAGTTTCCAAGGTGGGTATTAACCTTGGTAACCGGAATCCCTGAATCTAAATGGCATCCACGAGTGATCAAGGAATTCCCTCAGTAATCCAAGGTAAACTTGAGTATGAACACTCCTATAGTAATGTCTAGGTCCATATATAATACTATCCTTTTATTTAATTCACTTAATTAATTATTCAATGTAGTAGTCATTCCATTTAATAAGTCATTTGTTCCATTCCCTTTCCTTTTATACAAGTGGTAAGGATAAAGGGACATGAATCCATCCATTGGTTCATTTAATTCATAATCAATTTATTAGGTTCACTCAAATACCTTCTATTAGGAATGGAAATGGGTGTTATGTATGTAAAACCAACCCATTTAATTACATTCAAATGGGCCAAGTTATATACATAGTATAATTTCCAATTACATTTAAGATTCATTCATTATATTAAAACACTTACCTTAGAGGGTTCAATAGGAAACTACAAGGATGAAAATTTCAATTCATGAATCATTTGATTAAGTAATGGATTACCACTAATAGGTTCAATCCATTGTACACCTAAACATTGGCACAGAAAAACATTTAAAACCACTAAACGCATAAATATGGTATCACCCTACATGGGATGGATAGCTTTGAGGTTTTAACCTCCAACAAGATGATTATTATTTGTTAAACAAGCTATAGAACCTGATCACAATGACTATAAGCAATGCATAAGATTTTAATCACCAACGTCTGATGAAATAGGTGAGTGCACAACAACATAAATTTATAAAATGATAAAACTTGAGAGATGAGTTATATACTAGAAACCTCATACTCATATGACTCTCCTCATCCAGTATCAGCCTCTAGTATGGCCCAGATTGGAAAGAATGGACCAATGCCTTAAAAATAGGGTTTATGGGCCTGTATCTAAATAGAATCATCGATATAAATGAATTTATATCTTACCGACATGGATCCAATAAGAAAAATGGTGATTTGATTGGAATCTGGGCGGATGAGATGTGGAGGATCCTATCTTAGGCCTAAAGAGGGATCAAAAAGTGAGAGGGGAGAGCTCTTGGTGATGGAAAGTGAAAATAAAGAAGAAGGGTGAATTTAAATTTTCATTAAGGGAAATTTATTAATTTTTTCCAAAATCCAAGGTCACATAGTCTGTTCGAATGATTTTAAAAATAGTACATCAACCTTTCACCCTTTTCTACTTCATGGGGAACTTTTCATGGTTAGTCTTAATGGTTATGGAAATAATTCACCAACCATGAAAAACTCCTCTTCAGCAATGTTTTCAGTTTTTCATGAGCATGCATCCCTTTGCACACGGTTAGGGAAAACTATGCTCCCTACTTCACCCCACTATCCAGCCCCGCACAATTATGTATAACTATGCAGCATGCACCACACAGTTTCAAATAACCATCAAGCCTACCTGTTTCTCCCAAAAGGTTGGGTTCCAGACTCCGAATAATCCCCAAACACCCCCGAGACACTCGTTAACTCATTAGGAATTTGTATTATGTACAAAATAAATAATTATAAAAAAAATTAAAAGGATTCATAACTGAGATAAAACCAAATTCTTATAATTAATGAGGTGTTTGGAAGTAGTATTTCTAAAGAAGACGATACTGAGTTAGAGTTTCACCCAAAAATATATTTTAAAGAATGTCTTAGAATGAATTTTTGACATAAAAAATAAATCATGAAGTTAAATATGGAAATTCATATAGTAAAAAATAAATAATTTTTTCCGGAAGAGAAATATAAGTTGATGTAAGCAGTTTTTGGCATGAAAAAGTCTCTTGAGAAGGAAAAGAATCATAAATAACATCTTGAAGTAAAGATTAAGGAAAAGGAAAAAAGAGTTGGAACTTGTTCAACAAAAACATTATAAAGCTAAAAATAGAGTTATAAGTTTGAAGAACTATATATCTGAAGTTGGTGAAAGTTATGAAAAGGGTAAACTTGAAAAGGAACTAAAAATGTTACCTTAAAATGTTTAAAATAGTATTGAAAATGTTCCAAAGATGAAGAAATATGGGAAAGTTGTGTATGTGGCCAAAACCAAAAAAGATGGAAATTCATAAGTTTCTAAAAATTCTGAGTCTAGAATAAAATTTTATACTATTTATGATTTTGATAAGGATGTAAAGAAATTAGATTTGAAGAAGAATATTCTGGGTGATTACAGAAATTTTGGGTCTTGATAAAGTTCTGATGTGAAAGATAATAAAGTTGTTGAGAAACGTGTTCACAATTCCAGACAGTATGGGAGTTATAGAGGTGAGTATTCTTTCTATGGTTGTTACTGGTATTGCGGTGGAATTTTTCATATAGAAAATATGTGTTGGATAAACCAACAACATTACAACTACCCTGTGTGTTATATGAGGCAAAGTTCAAGAGGGATTCAATTTCCTCAATGTAATAAATCTATGAAAGATTTGTTGAATGTTAAAAATTGGTTCCAACCATTGGAAACTATTTATGAAAGGTGTCAACAACCAATACATATTGAAAAATTATGTCTTGTTTTTTTACCGACACAAAAAATGGTTTAGAAAATTCTTAGAAACCAGATATAAAGAAAGATAAAGGGAAAAAAGTATCTTATTATTGAAACCACCCTCAAGGCTTTAGAAAGAGAATGACCTTGGATTTTTTATAGTGGTTTTTCTTATCATATGATAAGAGATTTAAAATTGTCTAAGAACTTGAAAGATTTCAAATAATTAATAATGATGTTTAGAAATGATGAGTCCCTCGTAATCAAAGGTGTTTGATCCACTGTTATTGGGGAAGAAAATTTGAAATCCAAGAAATCCTTATTTGTTGATGAGTTGAAACAAAATATGTTGAGTGTTTCGCAACTTTTTGATGAAGGCAATAAATTTTTTTTCAGAAAATATGGCGTTGTTTTGAAAATAGAGGAAGATGGGAAAGTGGTTACAAGAGGCCAATGTACAAAATAAAACTTATTTCAAGTTGGTGAATTTCAAAAATTATGTTACTTAAGAATGATGGAAGAAAATAAGTTGTGGAATAAAATATTGGGAAATATTTTTTAGAGAAACATAAGAAAGTTATAAAATAGATACAGTGTCTAAGGTAATCTTGAAATGTCAAGAAGAAGAGATTGTGTTGCACAATTTTTCAGAAAGGTAAGATTACAAACTTTTTTCATAAGAAAGTTGATATTTTTTCAAATCAGACACTATAACTTATTCATTCTAATATATTTGGGCCAATGAGAAAATAATCAATTTTCAAAGAAAATTTCTTCATTTATTTCATTGATGATTTTACTCTCATTACATATGTTATATATTTTAAACATAAGTCATATAATTTAAATATGTTTAAAAGTTTCTGGAGAAGATATGAGAAGGAATGTGGGTATTCTATAAAGAATTTCAGAGCTGATAATGATGGTGAATACAAGAATTAATAGTTCAAAAGTTCTTTGGAAAACATGTAATTCATCATGAGTTCAGTGCACCATATACACCATAAAAAATGGTGTTGCAGAAATTAAGACTATAAGTTTAGTTAAAATGGGGTGTATTTTGTTACTTAAACATGGCATTTCTTATTAATTTTGGAGAAAATTTATGAGCACAACTTTTTATATTCAAAATTTTAGTTTCTGTAGACCAAGTTCCAATATGACTTCCTATGAAATTTTTTAAGATAAAAATCCAAGTATGAAACACTTAATAGTTTTTAGGAGTCTCTATATCATAAAGAATAAAGGTGTAAACCTTAGAAAGTTTAATCAAAGTTTTGAATATGGAATATTTCTAGGCTATTCTTCATATGGAAGAAGATACAAATGTTTCAAAAATGAGATAGGAATATTATTTGATTCTATTGATGTAAAAGGTATTGAGAAAGTTGAGGAAGATACTAAAAAAACACATGCATGTAAGGAATATGAATATGGTGAAATAATTGTTGTTAAGAAACATGAAATAGTTGAAAATAATTACAATGGAATGAAAATGTAATAATCAGACTCAACTATTTCCAATGATTAGGAATAAATTCAAACATCTCATCCTAGGATGATTAAGCAAGTGGATGCTCAAAACATAATTTGTAATCAACGTCAAAAGGTTCAAACAAGAAGAACACCAAAATGTTATTAAACATAATTATTTTACTAAAAAGTTTAGGTGATGGATTTTTATGAAGCCTTTGAGCATCCAGAATAGATTTAGGGTATGAATGAATAGTTTTATTAGATTTAGAAGAATGAAACTTGAGAACTTGTACCTAAACCAAATGATAAAAATGTTTTCAATGCAAATTTGGTGTTCTAGAATAATTAGAATAAGTATGGTGAAGTGATAAGAAACAAATAAATATTGGTTTGAAAAGGTTACTCACAAATTGAAGGTGTTGATTTTGATGAGACTTTTTCTCCAGTGTAAAGGTTATAAAAAAATTAGAATCTTTCTTGCAATTGTTACACAACGAAGTTATAAAAAAAATTAGATGGATGTGAAGTCAACCTTTCTGAAAGGATAACTTGATGATGAAGTTTATGTTTAACAACCATGTGGGTTTGTTACAGTAAGGATGAAAGTTATGTGTGTAAGTTGAAGAAAGTATTTTATGAGATAATGTAAGATGCAAAATATTGGTATTCCAAATTGGATACCTACTTAAGGAATTTGAATTTCAAGAAAGGAAGGGTTGATAGTAATCTATACATAAAATAAAGTTAGGAGATTTATCTTATTATTATTGTATATATTGATGACATTATCTTTACTAGGAATGATGAAAGATCTTATGAAAGGTTTTCTAAAGAATGAAAGATGTTTTTGAAATGTCCATGTTTGTTTAAATGAAATACTTTCATAGGTTATAAATCTCACAAAAGATGAAATACATATTTCTTTCTCAAGAAAAGTATGGTAAGGAACTTCTTAAGAAGATTATTATGGGAAATTTGAAACCTTATTCCATGCCAATTTTAGTGGGAATCGAGTTGACTAAAGATAGAAAATGTAAATAAGTTTACTCTAAAGAGTTTCAAAAACTGATTGGAAGTTTTTTATATTTGACCAGATATTTTTTATGTTATTATCTTATGTGAAATATTACAAATTGATCCAAAAGAATCACATATATTTTTTGGGAAAATCATTCTTAGATATATCACAAAAACAACAGATTTTAGAATCATATATGATAGCTCATAAATAATTGAATTATTTGGATACACATATGCATATTGGGAAGTAAGTGTTGATGATAGAATATTCACAACTGGTAGAGATTTATTCCTAAGGGAAAGTTGTGTAATTTTAAATACTAAGAAAAAAATAAGTAACACTTAGAACAGAAATCTGAGTATGTTTCTACTACTCAAGATACAACATAACTTATGTGGATGAAGACTCGGTTGGAAGACTTATGTGTTGAAGTAAATTTACCTCGGATCTTGGGTTGTGATAATCATAGAGTTATAAAGCTTATAATAAATCCAGTACAATATTCTCATTAAAATCATATTGATATCAAATACCACTTTATCAAAGAGAATTTGGAGAATAATGAACTCAATTCAGAGTATATTCATACATCAGAACAAGTTGCTAACATTTTCACAAGACCTTTAACAAAGGAGTAATTTTTTAAATTGAGGTGGAATATGGGCATCTAACCTCTTTCTCTCCATGTTTGAGGTATGTTTTTTTACCTTATATCATATTTTATTTGGATATTATTTTCAAAAGGGTATAATGTTTCCTAAATCTATCCATTTTTATGTTTTAAACCTTTTTAGGAAGCATGTATATAGGGGAAGTTGTGGATAAGTTGTGAAATTAGCATGTAAGGGTGTAAATTGTTCTTAGAGTTTGTTGAAGTTTTTAAGAAACTTTTCTCTATAGTAAAGTGAATTAAGTTTTGAAAGGTGAAATTGAAATAATTTTTTATGGTCAAACAATTTTCTTAAGTCACTACTTATTGAAAGCATGGTTTTGCTGACAATGATTCTAGTTTCCAACAATGAGTCAGCCCATGTATGATTGAAATTGTTGATAAGTAATTCATGGATTGAGGTTACAATCTTTAGTGATTTATGAACTTTTGTTGAAAAAAAATACAAGGGGGGACTATTGTAACCAAGTTGGATGGAATTGTTTTTTGTAAGCTAATTTAATTGGTTGATGTTTGTGATGAAAGTTTTGTATTTTTTTGTCATTATGAAAAATCAATTCACTTTGTATGTTTTGGTGATCGTACACAATTTTACCAAACTTAGTCAATTAAAAACAATATTTATAAGAAAAACCCATCAGTTTCAAGTTTATTCTGGAATTCTTTTTTGGGTGAAAAGGTTTTTTGGACTCACCATAGTTCTAGAATGAAGTTTCAATCAGTATAAGAAAATATATCAATGTATTAATATCTCAATACCAAATCTGATGATCCATTTATTTTTTGTATGTTTTTTACATAATGTGTTATCTGAAAATAGGTGATCCTTTTTTTGAAAGAAAGGAAGAAAAGGTTTCATTTTTTTTGTAAATTGGTTTGAGTTTCTGATTGAAAGACAGAAGATGTTGGAAGGATGTGAACTCATATAACTTTCCAATATAAGTCAAATGATTCTATGACAATCTAAATGTTATCAAAGTCATGAATAATTCATGATTACAAACAAGGGTTTTTGTAAGAATAAAGGATATGAATTCAATGTCCTTTCGGTCTCATTTCATCAGTGTGAGTATCATCGAATGTAGAAATTGTTTGAAGGCTAAGATTTTTAAAGTTTTTGAATTCATTGTTTTTTGAAACACTAATCGACTGACCCATCATATCATAAAATTCATCTGATTGTCTAATACACTATAAAAACCCCAAATTATCGATCTATATTTGTAGAAATATTTTTTTTTTGTAGATTTCGGTCCATCAGACGTGGTGTTCCATCGATCCATTGGAGCCTGAATGGTTAAGAAAGTTAGAATTGTTGGGGCCAATATACCTAATGAAGATCAACAATGTAATCAACCATTTTCAATGATCATAATAAATGATTTACTTGATTTATTTAAATATCATTAGAAAAGTCGTAATGTCGAGACATTGAAATGAATGTTTTGGTGTTTGTTTTTCAAGTGGTTCAAGAGTCTTCAGCTAATGGTTGACACAAATTCATCAAAAGGAATTAGAGATAAATCCATCAAACTCGTTTTTTACACTGATAAGTAATCAAACACATTATCATCGGTCTAAAGATTTGATGAAAAGTATAAATATTTTGAAGATTTTTTACGAATGTGTTGTGAAGGGGGTTCTAAATTCTAGTAAAGTTGCAACAATGTTTATGGAATAATTGTTTCAAAAGTTAAAATGGAACACAGAGTAATGGAATGAGAAGTCTTCAATTATCTTGATTTTTCAAGTGGTTCAAGAAAATCAGAGTGATCATTTTTTTTCATCGTAATGAAGAAAATCGGAATGAGAATTGGCTTCAGACTGAAGAATGGTTATGAATTTCAAATATGGATTATGTTTTGAAAATTTTCAAGAAGTTTTGAGAAGAATCAAGAATATTTGAGAAGTTCTAAAATGGTCAAAGATGAATTCAAAATGGAAATGAAATTCAATATTTTTGTAAATTTGGTTGAGCAGGAATGTAGAAGTAGTTTCCCATCCATAATTATTTTAGTTCTCCTATAAATAGAATAAAGTGAATTTTAATTTCTGATGCTTTCAATATTTATGTGTGAAGAGAGAGATGGAGTGATGAAGATTTATAGAGAGAATAATTTTTCAGATTAGTTTTTTTTATGAAGTTTTCCATATAGAAGATGAAGAAGAAAGAGTTATTGGATCAGACCAATCCATCAGACGTAGGTTCCCGGGGAAATTTTGAAGTGGTTTATAATTTTTCCTAGAGTATCATTCCTTATATGTTTTCTGGACTGAAGAATCGGATATAGGAATTAGACTTGGCCATCGGACTGAGTTTTTCATATGAATTCCAATAGTAAAGTTCTTACCTGTTGCTGGGTAGGAAAGTAATGAATTTTGTTTTAAAGAAATACAAAATTGGAAGTTGATAAGGCAACATAGTAACATGTTTGGAACCAAATTTTGAAAGTTTATAACTTTTTTACACAAAATTGTTTTAGATCATTTGTTTTAGAAGAATCACATATGCTATTTTAGTGATTATAGTGAATGTGTAAAGATATATCCTACATTTTGTATCCACTCAAAAGGATTATTTTCTAGTTGATTGTGGGGTATTGAATTATTTCCAAACCATGTCAAGGACTATCTACTCTTATTGAGTGGTGAACGTTATAAATACTTGTGTTCTTATGGATGTGTGAATGTTTTTTCATCAAAGTGAATGATATTTAATAGTAGGTAAAGGTTTTTATAAAATAAAAAACAACATTGATTCACCCCCTCCCCCTCTTAGTGATACATTGGTTTTGGTCAAGACTTTACAAATCACTAGATTGTATCTAAGTGAGACGTGTGTTACATTAAAATAACAAATGAATATGTGTTCACATATAGAAAATTAGAACATTTAGAGATAGTAGGTTATTTTAATTTTGATTATTCAATATGCCAAAAAAGTAGGAAATCCACTTCATGCTATATCTACCTACTTTCTTGGGAATATGTATCTTGGAAGGGTGTTAAACAAACACACCTAGCCTGATCTTCCATGGAAGAATAGTTTATATCATGTTATGAGGAATAATATCATGATATATGACTAAGTAATTGTAACTGTCTTGACCTGAGATCCACTAAACTAGTTCCCCAAGCCAGGTCACCACATGACCTCAAGTGCACCTCCCCATATGCCAGAGGTTGTCGGTTAGTGGTGGGGGTCTAAAAGGTCACGTGGGGAGACTATAACCTCTTTACCAGAGTACACCGCATCAAACAATAAATAAAATAGTGGAAACAATTTATAATAACCAATGAACATGAATAAACAAACATCTCCTAAAGTTGGGTACAAAACATAGCTAATAGTAAACATGTCATGTCATGCTAAAAAACAGTTCCAAGTGAACAAAACCCAAAATAAAGACATAAATTGGAATCCTCAAAATTATATGAAATCCAAGTTTGGAACCTCATCCATGTACCTCCCAAGCCCAACTCAACTCCCAAACATAGGGCCTTTTCCCTTATCTTCACCTGCAAGAAAGAAATTTTCTTGGGTACCCAATGGAGGCCCAAGAAGGGTGTGAGTACAACTCAGTAGGCCAACACCAATGGTGTCTACAAAATATCCAGTCAATAGATCATGCATGTAAGTACTAAATAAAGGAAAATTAAATAAAAGACAATACGAGTTCCATTAGTTAACAAGATTCACTTAAGTCATCTGTAGCATTATTTCTAATTTCAATCTGTATACCATCTTCATTACTTAATTTACTTTCATCACATGTTTAATGGATTAGACATATTCATCAATATCAATGAATAAGAAGGGAAAGTCAAGTTTCCTATCTCACTAGGGATAACCACATCATCACATATACAACACACTCACATTGAAGCCTTGGCCTGAGTGTTTTTATCAAATGTATCCATTAAGGGAATAGAACTTTGTCCCCTTCCCTAACTCGTGCATTTTTTGGTGGAGTTTAGAGCCTCAGTCTAACTCGACTAGTGGGCATAGAATCTCATGTCAATATCTCACTCTACCAAGACATGTCCACGTTCTTATTTATCCATTCACCATACACATACCACACAACAACCAACCATATAAAATACCAATAGAAAAAATAAACCATAAAAATCAACATGAGAATCCACATTATTCCAAAACCCATTAACACACTTTACATTTACATTACATGGTCATATATCCCAATTCTCAATTCTTATGCCTACATCACTAATAATATTCACTAGTTCTCCAAAATTGACCCATTTAACATATTCCAAAATTCTCATATGTTAATTCTCTTAACTCATTCATCATTCTCCATGCATTATCCAACTTATTCATTTCAAGTAAAATTCGCATTACATCAACACATTCATATTAATCCAATTTAACTATTTTCATTTCAAGACAAATGATCCCTTATCCATTAACCACCTCTATAGAACTATCCATTTTCTCTTTTTAATCAAAAAATTAACCATTCTATATGTTTTTAATGGGATCTATCTAATCACAAGTCACTTCTATATTTAACATTTTGGTTAACCATGTTCGAGAAGGTCGGTGCACCGCATGGATAGCCCTAAATAATTCAATTCATCTTCAACGCATCCCACAGGGATCATCAAGGGTTCAAATCCTCATTTAGATGTTAATTTAACCAAATCTCACCAAATAAATTCAAATCAAAACAAGAGGCACCCAAGAATGCAACCAAACATTAAAAAATTAACACAACGACTATGGGATATAACTTTTAGACAACCTACCTAAAATACATTGATGAACACACTCCTAATCATGGACTTATATTTGAATTTAGACACCCCTTTAAGCCTCAACCTAGAAACCACCGAATAAGAATTGTTTAGGGATTCAGAAGAATATTTCTCAATATACAATCCCTAATACAGGAAAGAGAAGTAAGATGAAGATTAGAATTACCCAGATCTTCGATCTGCAATTGATGGCACTCCAAACAACCAAGAAATGGGGGATATCGATACATGGAAGATCTTGAGGGTTCTAGATCTTCACTAGGTCTGTAGTTATGAGAAATGAGAAGAAAATCAGGTGAGGCTTTAAAATGTCATAATGGAAAAACTATAAATTTTATAAATTTTAAAGGGGTGCACGGTTTACCCACACATTTTGTCAAACCATGCACAATACACTACCTATGGGGAGTTAGGTTGCATGGTTACCTGGGTAAGCTGTGTGGTTTGGTAAATCATGCACCAACCATGTGATATGCCACTATCCAAGGTTGCACTTTTTTTTTGGGGAAGTCCACACGGTTTACTTAACCATGTGCCAACCATGTGCCTTGCTCAAGTGGACCAGTTTTCCTTCCTTTCATGCCTCAAACCCACGAAACACCCTTGAGGCCCCTCATACTACCAAGAAGTATTTCATTAACCAAAAACAAGATATTGAAACCAAAATTTAAACAAGGATATACCTCTACGAAGTCCATGATCTTGCAACCTCCCCACCTTATAATGGGTCATCCTCGATCCATACTCTTAAGCATCATTGAGTTTCTGAAAATAAGTGATTCGGCCCCTGGGCCCATATATCTGACTCCATTTCCCATGTTTCTTCCTAAATATTTTCATTTTTTCATAAAACTCAAACCAAGGGCACATTCTTGCCTTGAAATACCTTCTCACTAAGATCCACCATATGAACCAGATGTTATTCAAAGGACACATCAGCCTCAAGTTTTGAATATTCAATATTAACCGCATGAGATGGATCATGGTGATACTGATTAATCTTTAAAACATGAAAAAAACATCATTCATTCCACTATACCATTGTGTAAGAGCCAATCAGTTAGCCATCGGTCCAATCCTCTCCACAATATCAAATGGCCTTGCATAACTGGGCACTAATTTTCCCTGTTACCGAATCCGACAGTGACCCAATCTTAGTGAAAACCTAAGAAACACACTATCACCCACCATAAACTCAAGAGGTCGATGGCATTGATCATCATATGATTTCTATCTACTATGAGCTGTTTACATGCATTTTTGAATCAATTTAACCTTTTCTGAGGACTTTTACATAATACTTGATCCTAACAGCTCAGACTCTCCAGATTCCAACCAACACAGCAGAGATCTACATAGTCTTTCATAGAGTGGCTCAAATGGTGTCATATAAATCATAACCTGGAAACTATTATTATAGGAAAAATGAATAAGAGACAAGTGTTTTTTTCATGAACCATTGAAATATAGAACAAAAGATCTCAACATATCTTCTAGTACCTAAATAGTATGCTCTAACTTCTCATCCATCTATTGATGAAAATCCATACTCAAAAACACCTGGGTACCAAGCACCTTATGTAATCTCTTTTATAAGTGTGATGTGAAACCTGGGTTGTGATCAAAAACTATAGTTCTTGGTAAACTATACAATTGCAATATCTATCGAACATATAACTCACCCAACTGATCAATAGTAAAAGTCTCCTAGATCGGAAATAAATATTCTACATTATTCAACTGATCCAAAAATACCCAAATTGAATCATTCTTCTGAGGTTTCCTTAGAATACCTACTACAAATTTCAATATTACATCATCCCACTTCAACTCTATAATGGGTAATGGTTGTAAAAAAACACCTGGGTGCTAATGCTCAGCCTTTACCTACTAACAGGCAAGGCATCACACCACAAAACCCACAATCAATTTCTTTATTCTGGGACACCAATACTACCTAAAAAGATCATGTTAAATCTTAGTCAAACCAAGAATCACTTCCCAATTTGATGCATATAACTACCGCATCAACTCCTTTTTCATACACATCGGAATGACTACACGTCCATGAACACAAACAATCCCATTAGTACCAATATTCCAACCAGAAGGTAACTCCCTACATTTAAGGATTTCCTTCATGGACAAACACTCCAGATCTTCAAGATGAATCTCCTTGACCTAGATCAGATGTGTGGACTCCACTGTTATGGATGCAAGGGTCATCTTCCCATACCCATATTGCACCTCCAAGTGCATCTCATCGAACAAGGCCATCATTCTCTACTTATAGTTAGATTCCTAAACCACCTGATTCTGTGTCTTTCATCCCATAGAATCCATAATACTATTCCCTTTTCCTAGTGTATAAACAAACTTGAAGACAAAAGATTTCATGTATTCAACCCATCTTTACTACTAAATATTCAAATCACACTAAGAGAAGATGTACTTATGACTTTTATGATCGTTAAACACCATGAACCGCTCTCCCAACAAATAAGTCTTCCAATGAATTAAGGAATAAACTAAAAAGGCCAAATAAAGATCATGAGTAGGGAAATTCATTTCATTATGCTTCAACTATATTGACCCATATTATATAACCCAATAATCCTGCATCAACATGGTCCCAAGTCCAACACCAGACGCATCACAAAACAAGGTGTCTCTCTTACCTGGATCAAGAAAAATCAAGATCAGTGCAGTAATCAACTGCTTCTTCAACTCTTAAAAATCACTCTTGCAACCTTCAAAACATTAAAAATTAACTCCCTTCTTGGTTAATCCCAAAATCAGTGCTATCAAATGGGAGAAATATTTAATGAACCTTTAGCAATAGCCAACCAATCCCTGAAAAATCTAAATGTCAGATACACTCTTGGGCTGCTCCCAAGACACAAAAGCCTTCACTTTATCCAGATCCATTGACACGCCTACCTCGGAGATGATGTGACCCGATAAATTCACATTATCATTCTAGAAATGAAATTTTGATAGCTTGGTGTATAGCCTATTCTCTATTAGTATACTCAGTACGATGTCAAGATGTTGTTCATGATTGTCATGATTTATAGAGTACACCAAGATGTCATCAATGAATACAACTATGAACTTATCTAGATATGGTTGAAATATTTGGTTCATTAAATTCATGAACATATTTGGTTCATTGGTCAACCCAAATAGCATCACCACAAACTCATACAACCTGTACCTTCTCCTAAAAGATGTATGTGGTACTTCATAAGGTCTCACCCTCAACGATGGTATCCTGATCTAAAATAAATCTTATAGAACATCGAAGAATATCTCATCTATTCAAAAAGATCATCAATTTGAGGAAGAGGGTATATATTATTAAATTTCATCTGATTCAACTTCTTTTGGTCAACACGTAACATCAGTGATCCATCAGGATTATTAGAAAATAGAACAGGAGATTCCCAAGGTGATGTAGTAAGATGGATGAAACCCTTACACTCCAACTCTTCTTTTTGAACCTTATGTTCATGGAGTTCTATCGGTGCCATTCGATATGGTAGAATAGAAACAGATTCTTCCCCTAAAATCAACTCGATTGTAAACTCAACATCTCTATCAGGTGGTAGCCCTGATAAGTCTTCTAGAAACACATTCAAAAATTTATCTACAATGGGGGAATTAGTTTCTCTACTCCTTTTTCTAACACAAGATAAGCCACTTGGGCTATTATTTCCCCCAATTGCTAGAAAACTGGCCCTACACAGCCTGCTTGAACGTCCCACTCACCACAAAGGACATAAGTGTCTTCATAAAGATATGTGAATGTTTCCCAATGGAAATAATAATAAATATGGGCCTGGTACAACACCATCCAAACTATGCCCAAAATCAGTTTAAAACCTGGCATCTCGAGGATGAAAAAGTCCCATAGAAAACGGTACCCACCAACCTTCAGATCACAACCCTTACATTTCCTGATATCCTCATCTTTCACTCCTAATAGAGTATCAATTGACATAACCCCACCCACATGTTCCATGGTTAATCCCAACACAACCATAGATATAGCATAAATAAAAGAATGTGTGGTGATTGTGTAAAATAAAGCACTACTGATCTTGGAAGCTATAAGAATCGCACCTCAAACTGTAGATGGTCTAGCTTTTACACCTCCAAGTGTAGAATGAACTGTGTGAATTTTACTTGACCCTCTACTCTAGGTTTCGGCCTAAGAACCTAGCACCGCACTACCCTTCTGGTATGGACACTCTCTCTTTGGAGTTCCACATCCACCACCCCTACCATATGGCCCAAGGAACTCCAGTTGCCTACCTGATACGGGGTAATCGACCCCATTTCTACACTCGACATCTGCCTCTAACCTCCATCTATACCCAGCTGTTGAGGGTTCTTGTAGAACCTCTATACATACCCCATTCTACCACACGACTAACACTCCATTGGTGGTCGGGGACATTGAATGTGCATGTGACCCAGCCTGCCACACTGATAGCAGAACACTTGATCTCTACCATGAAAGGTTGGCCCTCTCTTCTAACTACACTACACAGTTCCACCCTAATGGAAACTCCCAAAATGACACTTCCTTCCCTTTGAATCCACACTACTCTCTCGTCCAACTTTTACCACAAGTCCAACACCTGAATCCCCCTTCAGGTTCCCTTTTTGAAATAAGGGCATGATCCAGTACCTCTACAAACCTTCTCAAATGGAATATGGTCACCTGAGACCTGATCTCATGTCTCAACCCATTGTGGAAACATTTTTCCACAACTGCCTAATCTCCATCCAATGTTGGAATGAAGCATCAAAAATTGGTGAAACAAATAGCATAATCCATCACGACATTTCCCATTAGGTAAAACTCATAAAATCTATAGAATTATCTTGACTAAAGGTTTTTGGATAAAAATTCTCCATAAATTTTTTCTAGAAATATTTCCATAACATTCCTTCATCTTATTAGGCCTGAACTATGATATCACATCAACACTTTTCCTAACCTCTCAACATATAGGCTTCCAACTTGACTCACATCTTGGAAGGGGTCCCCAAATGGTCAAGAATCTTCTGGATGGACTCTATTCGGAACTCTTTTTCCTCTAGTACACCCTCTCTAGTAAAGGTCAGAGGGTTATGTAGGTGAAATTTCCTAGTCAGCTCGAACATACTTAGTACAACCTTCCCTAGGTCCCATTCCATAATCTGTATGAAACGAGAAAAGTTATCATGGAACTGCTCTTCTCTATTTCCCTGATTCACTAGATATTCTTGCTCCACTAATGGGGTAGCATTCTCAGTAACATCCTCTTATCTCCCTTTCAGAACACGTCTTCATGGTGACATTTCTCTATAATTCCAAACATGAATTTTAGAACACATAAAATAAATCTCTCATGGTTTGTATAAAAGAAGGCTCTCTTCTAGACATAAACAACTCATTTGCATACACTATCCCAATGGTCATCAAAAACATCCCAAACACTATCCTCAACCATCCATATCATGGCCCATGGTTAACATGGGGTAACTAACTCACATGGTCACAAACCCTACCTTAGATGCCATTTTAAAACTATTTTCACACTTACAACATAAACCTTCCCTCTTAGGTACATTTCTTATCTCATGAATTGTTACATTCAACATTTTAACTCACTTTCAACCCTTCATTAGACCCAATTATTTAACCACCATTTCATTTTATTTCCCTTTTTACCCATTTGCATCATTTTTATTAGACATCATTTTCTTCCAAGGATCATAACTATAAAATAAGGTTACTGCCACGGACTTATAGCCATGGTTTTAAAACCATTTCTGTAGGTGGCTATAGCCATAGTTTTTGTGTCTTATAGCCATGGTTTTAAAATTGTGACTATAGGCCAGTTTTTGAGGCCTATGGACATGGTTTTCAGAACCATTGAAATAGGTCATGGCTATAGGCCACTTTTTTCAATGGCCTATTTCCATGGTTTTTTAAAACCACGGCAATAGGGTTCCCGCACTTCTGTAGGAAAAAAAATTTCCGCCAAAACATTGGCAGGAAGACCTACCACCACGTGAGGATATTCCCGTGGTTTATAATAGTATATATATCATAATATATATATATACCCTAAATGTCGCTCGGGGTAGTGGTAAGTACGCTGGTTCGTAGAGCAATGGTACAAGGATCGAAACTCGCTGGTGACATTTTGTATTTAGGCTATTGCCACAGTTTACCAAGGCTATAGCCACGGTTAAAACCATGGAAATAGCTTCCTATGGCCATGGTTTAAACCATGTCTATTGGTCAACTGCCACGGTGGCAATTTTTAATACCTATTACCATGGTTTTCAAAATTGTGGCAATAGGTTGGGACCTACTACCACAGCGATAGCAGCCACGGTTGTCCAAAACCGTGGCCATAGCCTATGGACACGGTTTTGGGGCCTATTTCCATGGTTTTGAACTGTGTAAATATGTATTTTTTCCAATTTTGGATATAAAATGCATTCTACTTTTCATACCCCACACACCCATATCGTGTGTGCCTATCATGATCCATGCCACTTATATGACTAGGTTCCTATAATGATGTCTGAATTCACATCCTCATTCCATTGTGACCATGAGAAAAATATCATAAAATGGTCACATCATATAACAAGTGCATCACCAAATGGTGAAATATCATCAAATGTAACAACGCACAATAAGAAAAACAATTCTCACCCTGGGTGACTTGGTTTTTCCCTCATATATGGGTCAGCTACTCCCAAGCCCGAGATCATTACCAAGGAACAACACTTTCCTAACCTCCGGTATACCATCCCCAAATAGTAATCCATAGAAAAGACATCCTCTGGTACCACTTTATAATATCCCTGACCCAGGAGCCACTAAATTGTTGTCCCAAGTCGGGTTTTCACATGACCTCAAGCACACCTCCCTGTGCGCTAGAGGTTTCCGACTAGTAGTGAGGGTCTAAAAGGTCACATAGGGAGACTATACACTATTTACCAGAGCAATCCATAGAATACATTAAATAAAACATCGAAAAAAATATATAATAAACAATTAACATGCATAAACAAACATCTCCCAAAGCTGGGTACAAAACATATCCAATAGAAAATATGCCATGTCATGCTAAACAGTTCCAAGTGAAAAAAACCAAAAATAAATAAAAATAGCGGAATCCACAAAACGGTCCTCACTTAAGGTCTGAAACCTCATCCATGTATGTCCCAAGCCCAAATCTACTCTCAAGAATAGGGCCTTTTACCTTATCCTAACCTGCGAGCATGATATCTACTCAGGTACCCAATAGTGGCTCAAGAAGGGTGTGATTAAAACTTGGTAGGCCACCACCAATGGTGTCTACGAAATATCCAGTCAATAGAACACGCATACAAGTAATAAATAAAGGGAAAGTAAATAAAAGACATTTCGGGTGACATTAGTTAAAAATATTCACTTAATTCATTCCTAAAATTATTTCCACTTTCAATACTTATACCATCTTCATTACTTAATTTACTTTCATCACGTGTTTAATGGATTAGGAATATTCACCAATCTCAATACATAAGGGGAGAAATTAAAGTTACCTATCTCACTAGGGATAACCACATCATCACATATACAACACACTCACCTTGAAGCCTCAGTCCATGTGGTTTTACTTAATGCAACCATTAGGGTAATAGAACTCTATCCCCTTCCCTAACCTGTGCATTTTGGGGTGGAGTTTAGAGCCTCAGTCTAACTCGACTTGTGGGTGTAGAACCACATGTCAATACCCCACTCTACCAAGCCATGTGCACGTGCTTATTTATCCATTCACCATACACATACCACCCCATAAAAAACCATGGCCAATACCAACAGAAAACATAAACCATAACAATCAACATGAGAATTCACATTATGCCATAACCCATTAATACATTTTCCATTTACATTACATAGTCATTTAGCCCAATTCCCATTTTTTATTCCTAACTCGCTAAGAATATTCACTAGTTCCCCTACATTGACCCATTTAACATATTATAAAATTATAACATGTTAATTCAATTTACCCATTCATCATTCTCCATGAGTTATCCCACTTATTCTTTTCAAGTACAATTCACATTCCATCAACAGTTTCGTATTAATCCCATTTAAATAGTTTCATATCAAGCCAAATGATCCCTTATCCATTAACCACCTCTGGAAAACTATCAATTTTCTCTTTTTAATAAATAAATTATCCATTATACATGTTTTTCATGGGCTCTAACTAATCACAAGTCACTTCCACATTTAAAAATTTTGTTAACCATGTTTGGGAAGGTCGACGCACCCCATGGATGGCCCTATATCAATCAAGTCATCCTCAACACATCCTATAGGGATCATGAGGGGTTAAAATCCTCATTTAGATGTCCATTTAACCAAATATCACCAAAGGTATTCAAATAGCAATAAGAGTCACCCAAGAACGCAACCAAACATGCACAAACCAACACAACGACTATGGGATATAACTTGTAGACCACCTACCACAGATCCATTGATGAATGCACTTCTAATCGTGGCCTTAGATCCAGATTCAAACACCCCTTTAAGCATAGACCTAGAAACTATTAGAGGAATAAGGTTATAGGTATTCAAAAGAAGATTTCCCAAGACTCAAGCCCTAATCTGAAAAATAGAAGTAAGAGGTAGATTAGACTTACCCGGATCTTCGATCCACAACCGGCGATGCTCCAAACAGACAAGAAATGAGGGAGATCGATCCTTGGAAGTGTTGGAATATGTTATAGAGAGAGAAAATATTTATGATGGCCACCGCATTCATTTGGACACGTTGTGGTGACACGTCGTGGTGACATGTCATGGTGACACCCTACCATTGATTCCCCATTTAATTTTGTAACAGAAATTTAATAGAGGGGAGTCCAAAGGAGGGTGAAGGTAGGCTATAAAAGGGGATCTCCTCCACCAGTTTTTATCATCGAATTCAAAAGAAACACATATTCATCCTTGAGTGTAGTATTTTGTGAGCTGTTAGTCCATATTTTCAAGAGATAATTTTTTTTGTGTTTTCCCCTTATAATTGAGAGAGAGAGTTTGTACCCACATTTTTCCATAGTGAAATCCTTTTATTTTTTCCATGGGTTTTTACCCATTTTATTTGGGGGGTTTTTCGTGTTACATCTGGTGTTCTTTTAATTACTTAATTTTTCACTTTATTTATATCTCGCAATTATAATTGAATTGATTGGCCAATTATTTACGATCCTAAAAAGTGATATTAGAGGAACGAGGTTTTGGCCTGAGGAAATTCTGGACCAACAACGTGTTCAAATGACGGCGAAATATGAGATTGAAAAATCCATTGGAAATAATTTTTCATTGTGGAAAATGAAGATGCAAGCGGTGTTGCGGAAAGATAATTTCCTACAGGTGATTGGAGAGAAACTGGTGGTGTGATGGAGGATAAATAGAGCGACATGGATGGGAATGTTATTTCCAACATCTATTTGGCTTTCGCAGATGGGGTCCTATCAAGCATTGCAGAGAAGAAGATGACAAAACAAATTTGGGATACTCTGACAAAGCTATATGAGAAAAATTCACTCCACAACAAAATTTTCTTGAAGATAAAATTATACACTCTTAGAATGGATGAGTCATCATCAGTGACTAGACAAATCAATACTCTCAATACCCTTTTTTCTCAACTTACAGCGTTGGGCTATAAAATTATGGATATTGAACGTGCGGAGATTCTACTCCAAAGTTTTCCAGATTCGTATAATCAATTTATCATCAACCACACCAATAATATCTGAATGGATATGTTTCCCGTCAACGATGTTTTAGCTATGGTTATTGAAGAAGAAACCTGGTGCAAGAACAAGGAAGATAGGAAACCAACTTCACACCAAGTGGAAGCTCTATCAATGGAAATGGGAAGAAAAATGGAGCATGGTTCTAGTGGGAGCTAGAATCATGGAAGGTCCAAATCAAGGAGAAAGAAGAAAAATGTCAAATGTTATAATTGCAGTAAGAGGGGGCATGTTATCCAAGACTATTGGAATAATAAGGGTAGTAATAAGAACTCTCAAGGAAATGTGGCAAGTACATCTGGAAATGGAGACGTACTAGTCAGTGATGCAGCAACGACTACTAAAGAAAAACAACATCTCAACGATGCATGGATTATTAACTTAGGAGCAATATGGAACATGACATCTCGATAGGAATGATTTGACTAATATGAAACTATCTCAGAAGGACTTGTGTACATGGGGAATGATAATACATTAAAGATAATTAGAGTTGGAACCATCAAAATGAAGATGCATGATAACATGGTCTGAACCATCCAAGGAGTACGCAATGTAGAGGGTCTCAAGAAAAACATTTTGTCATCAGGAGAATTTGATGATATCTGATGAAAGACTTGCACCAAGAAATGGATGATGAATATTGTAAAGTAATCACTTATGGTGATGAAGGAAAATAATATCTCAAAGAACCTATATGTTCTTATGGGTGAAACGTACAAGGAAGAGGAGATAGTTGTCGCATCAACTACCTCGACGGAAGAGTTGAGATGTTATGGAATCAGAATCTTGGCCATATGTCCAAACGAGGCCTGAAGATTATTTCAGATCAGAATTTGTTGCCTGGGATTACGAAGGCATCCTTTCCATTTTGTAAGAATTTTGTTTTGAGTAAGAAACACAGGTTTATGTTTGGAATATCGACAACGAGTAGTAAGGAGATCTTGGAGTTGATTCATTCCAACATTTGGCAAGCATCGGTTGTGTCCCTAGGAGGAGCAAGGTACTTTTTATCTTTAATTGATGACTATTCTAGGAGATGTTGGGTGTTTCCAATAAAGGGGAAATCAGATGTCTTTGAAGTCTTCAAAACATTCAAATCACAAAAGGAGCTTGAATCTGAAAAAAAAAGATTAAGTGTTTGAGGACTGACAATGATGGAGACTATACAACTGAGGAGTTTGATTCTTTTTGTCAACAGGAAGGCATAAAGAGGAAATTAACGGTGGAATATACTCCTCAACATAATGGAGTGGCAGATCAGATGAATAGAACCTTGTTGGATAGAACAAGGGTGATGCTGAAGACTGCAGGAGTTACCAAGATGTTCTGGGCAGAAGCATTAAATACTGCTAGCTATGTGATCAATCGATCCCCTTCAGTGGCAATTGATCTGAAGATTCCAATGGAGATGTGGAATGGTAAACCTATTAATTATTCTCAATTTCATACTTTTGGAAGTCATGTGTATGCACTATTTCATAACCAGGAAAGATCGAAGTTGGACTCAAGATCCAGGGAATGTATCTTATTGGGATACACTGATGGTGTGAAGGAGTATCGTTAGTGGGATCCCACTGCCCAAAAACTTATCATCAGTAGAGATTTTATCTTTGTCGAAGACAAATTGAAAATGATGATTGATAAATACACGTAGAAATAGAGTACAGAAACTAAAACAGTCGAGGTGAAGAACGAAACAAAGGAAAACCAGTTTCCTCTGAGGTATTATTAGAGCATGATGATCAAGTACTAGATGATCCTGGACTACGACGGTCAAATCGAGAGAAAAGAGCACCAATATGGCACACATATTTTTTCATTAAGAGAAATATTTCATATTGATTATTGACATAAGATGGAGATCCATCATCTATTTTGGAGGTTACCTAGAGTCCAGATATATCTTCATGGATGGCGGCGATGCAGGAGGAACTTGAAGCCTTGCACAAGAACAAGATTTGGGATCTTGTTCTATTACCTCACAGAAGGAAGGACATTGGGAAAAAATGGGTCTACAAGATCAAGAGGGATGAAACAGACCAGGTGGAAAGATATCGTAAGAGACTGGTGGTCAAAGGATATGCTCAGAACGAAGGTATCAATTTCAATGAAATATTTTCTCCTATTGTTAGACTGACGACTATTCGAGTAGTTCTGGAGATATGTGTTGCATACACTCTACATCTAGAGCAGCCAGATGTGAAAATAGCTTTTCTCCATGGTGATCTTGATAAAGAAATCTATATGCTCCAATCATAAGGTTTTTTTGAAGAAGGTAAAGAGAACTTGGTTTGCAGGTTAAAAAATCTCTCTACGATCTCAAACAGGCGCTGAGGTGTTGGTACAAGAGGATTGATTCCTATATCATGAGCCTTGGATATAACAGACTTAATTTAGATCCTTGTGCATATTTCAAGGTCCTAGAGGGTAATGATTTTATCATTCTACTATTTTATGTGGATGACATGTTGGTTGCAGGCCCCAACAATGATCAAATCTAGGAGATGAAGGCACGGTTGGCTAGGGAGTTTGATATGAAGGACTTAGGACCCGCAAATAAGATTTTTAGGATGCAAATTTACTGAGATAGGAATAATGGAAAGATTTGGCTATCACAGAAGAATTATTTGAGGAAAGTCTTGAAATGATTCAACATGCATTACTGTAAGCCAATTTTTACCCCTCTTCCCATTAATTCTAAGTTATCCTCCATGATTAGTCCTAGAAGTGAAGTTGAGAGAATGGAAATGTCATGAGTGTTATATCCATCAGTAGTGGGGAGTCTAATGTTCGTCATGGTTTGTGTTAGACCAGACATTGCACATGCAGTGGGAGCAGTTAGTCGGTACATGTAGAATCTAGGATGGGAGCATGGGAGCATGGTGAATACGATCCTGAGATACATCAAGGAAACCTCATATGTTTCGTTATGTTTTGGAGGATCATATTTCACTATCAGAGGCTATGTTGATTAAGATTTTGTAGGTGATTCTGACCAGAGAAAATCCACTACTTGTTATGTGTTTACTCTTGTAGGAGGAGCTGTGAGATGAATTTCAAAGTTACAGTCAATTATGGATTTATCCACAACGGAGGCAAAGTACATGACAACTACACAGGCGTACAAAGAGGTGATTTGGATAAAAAGGTTGTTGGAGGAGGTCGGGCACAAACAAGATCATATTTCATTATTTTGTGACATTCATAGTGCCTCACACATTGCAAGGAATCCATCTTTTCATTCGAGAATGAAGCACATTGGTGTACAATATCATTTTGTTCGAGATGTGGTGGAAGAAGGAAGTGTGGACATGCAGAAAATTCACACTAAAATCTGGTAGATTTCATAACGAAGGCGATTGGTTCTGATAAGTTTAGATGGTGTAGATCCTCGAGCGGTCTTGCAGAGACATGAGATGTAGGTTTGGTAGATAGAAAGGATGTGTGGAGATATGATTGACACTTAATCAAATCTCCAAGTGGGAGATATGTTGAAAGACGTTATGGAGAGAGAAAATATTAATGATGGTCACCACATTCATTTGGACACGTCGTGGTGACACCCTACCATTGATTCCCCATTTAATTTGGTAATAGAAATTTAATAGAGGGGAGGCCAAAGGAGGGTGAACGCAAGCTATAAAAGGGGATCTCATCCACTAGTATTTATCATCGTATTCAGAAGCAACACATCTTTATCCTTGAGTGCAGTATTTTGTGATGTGTTTCTCCATATTTTCAAGAGAGAATTTCTTGTGCATTTTCTCCTTGTAATTGAGAGAGAGAGAGAGAGTTTGTATCCACATTTTACCATAGTGAAATACTTCTATTTGCCCATGGTTTTTTACCCCTTTCATTTGAGGGGTTTTCCACGTTACATTTGGTTTTCTTTTAATTCCGCACTTTTTCACTTTTTTTATATTTCGCAATTATCGTTGAATTGATTAGCTAGTTGTTTACGATCCTAACAGGAAGCTCTTCGGGGTTCTAGCTCATCAATAGGGCTAGAGGTAGGAGAAAGGCGGAGAAAATCGTGTGAGGCTTTAAAATCCCATAATGGTAAAACTGTAAATTTTCCAACTTCTGAAGGAGCGCATGGTTTATCGGCATGGTTTGTCAAACCGTGCGCAAGCCACTGCCCATGGGGAGTTGGGTCGCACGGTTACCTAGGCAAGCTGCACGGTTTGTCAAACCGTGCACCAACCATGTGATATGCCACTATCCAAGGTTGCACGGTTTGTCTGGGAAGGCCGCATGGTTTACTTAATTGTGCGTAAACCGTGCGCCTTGCTGAGGTTGGCCCGGTTTTCCTTCCATTCATGCCTCGAACCCCCAGAACACCCTTGAGGCCCCTCATACTCCTGATAAGAATTTCATTAATAAAAAACAAGTGATTGAAACCAAAATTTAAACAATGACATACATCCACGAAGTTCGGGATCTTACAGGAACATTGTTACCAGGCTTCACATTGTATATAGCATAAAAAGACCACTAAAGATATTTTGTGATAATAGATTTGTTGTAATATATTCCGATGACTATAGGAGGTCAACAAAGTCTAAGTATATAAACATCAAATTCTTGGTTGTGAAAGAAAAGAGTAGAAAGTGGACAAGTGTATATAGAGCACATTGATATGAAATCCAGAATTGTGAATTAGTCAACTAAACGAATACCACTTAAGGATTTCACTAGCATGTATCACATATGAGTGTTGAATCACATCAGGATATCAGTTTTAGGGGAGTTTGTATAATTTTGGATTTAAACATTTGCTTATGGTTATTCAAAATATAATTTATTATTTCAATTTTATCGATAATAAAGTCTATGGTTATCTCTGAACTTATTTAAATGATCTCATTGAAGGAGGACCAGTTGAAAATAGGCATGCTAGCGTCACATAGCCTGCAATTTTCATACGACACATTCATGCTTGATATATGTCATTCTATTATTCAAATTTATGTGACCAATGATTGGGTTCAATCAAAAGTTCATGAGACAAAAGCCTCTATGATCCTATGTTAGTAGAATTGATAGACCATATTGTTTTGGGAGTGAGTTCAAAATGATAACAAATTTATGAGTACTAGTAAGGTTATTTTAATATACTATTATATGTAGTCACATGTGGTGATTGTTGGATATTGATTCAATTCGTGGGGTCATATGTAAATTAATGTATATTATTTTTTTGAATTCAATGTATGGTCCACATGTGAATTAATATGTATTAAAAGTCCTCATTTATAATGTCATTTTCTAATTCAAATAATGGGTATTAAATGTTGGACTTTTTAATTCAAAGTATGGTATATATGGGAAATAACGTGTGTTAATTGTCATCATTAATTGAGCCCAATTATGTTATCAATTAAGTCATATCGTCATATTGGGATTTAATGCAATTTGGGTTGGTATGATATTTATATATTTAGAAACCGATATTATTTTTTCTACATGTGATGGACATGAAATAATAATAATGTTGATCATAGTATAGCTTATAAAAGGTCGTGGTCCTAGAATCATATGCATAGAGAGATGGATGGAAATGAGTACCCGCTAACCGGGTACCCGACAGCACTTAACTCGATGGAGTCGGATTGAGGTAGTGGTCAATGGTGTTTTAATGAGATTCATGTAATGAATTTAAAACCCGATTAATATTGTGATAAGGTTATGGTCTTAGGATACCCGAAACTGATTAAAATAATAATTATTATTAGTTTACTCAATAAATATTTTATAATTATATTAAAATTATATTATTTATTTATATATTTTGAGTTCAGTTTATTTTACAATAATAAATGATATTTAATTACTTTACATCGTCTCAATAGTAAAATTGCGGCCCAACCCGACATGGGACAAACCCTTTGTTATTTTCTATCCCCTCCATGTTTCCTCTCCATTCGGGGACGTGCTTGGCGTTTCATCCACACGCGTACATATAGATAAATATTATGTGAGTGGGGGATACGATCTCGACAATATTTTCATTCCAATTTTAAAATAATTAAGTGCAATAATTGTCGTCTTATCACGTGTTTCCCCAAAAATTAATTGACATGATGCGATCCAAAACATTATATATTATAATTCTATGTGGTGTAAATCCAACATCATATTTCCAAATTATTCTCTCGATTTAATAAACTTTTATTTTATTAATCCAGCATCATGGCTTTGTCAAAAAGATAATTGACTAATGCTAATTAGTATATTAATTATTTTGTTTTATTTATGACAATCATTGAAACCATAAATTTGAATCCAAATGACCTGAATTATTGGATACGGATGTAGAAAAACAGTTTTATTAAATTTTATTATAATTAAAATAAACATTTTAATTTTTTAGTTCAACTTGAAATTTATTTTAGTGTTTTATTTTAGTTGAATGGACTGTGTATAGGGATGACAAAGAGTACCCATTAATCGGGTAATGGACACTGCCCTACCCAGGTATGTCGGGTTAGGGTAGCGGTTAATGGGGTTTTTATAAGACTAGGGTAATTAAGTAAAATCTAAATAAATAAATGGGTAGAGTTAAGGTATTAGCCTCAAGGCATTTTAGAACGTGAACCCACACTACTACACATGTCATTTAACACCGTGTAAAATGGCTTTTAACAACGCTAAAAAACGTTGTTAATTGCAATGTTAATAAAGGAAGGATCCCTTTATAAGTGCTATTTCGAGCGCTGATAAAGACCTAGCTGGCTACAATACATCCAGAAAAAACCTGTAGGTATATACAACACACCCAACAAACAATGTTGTATACATTTAATTGACATAATGAATAAAAAAATATGTACCCATAGTATATACAAAAAAAACATTGTTATATACATTTCAAACAATGTTTTATATAATTAAATTTACAATTATCCAACTAACAGTTAAAAAAACATTAATGTTTCATCTTTTGACGTCCGTGATCCCCTCTAAAAAATGTCCGCTCATGGTATTAGTTGTCGAACAAATCATTCCAACTTGAGAAAAAGATTACACCTATATAAAAGAACAAATATTATGTTAGTAATACTATAAAGAAATAAATTAAACATTAATATGAAAGAATACATTATTAAAATGTCAATTTTTAATAAAAAGAAACATATTTTGAGCTATATGAGTCACATCGTGCGTCGTATTGTGATGGGGTTGATTCCTACATGTCACAGATGAGTTATAGATCGTTGTCTTAAAATATCAAAACAATTCGAATGTGTTTGCTTGGTTCTGAGCATGTGACTTGTTCTTTTACTAAAATTAATATCAAATTTAAATATTGACACGTTTAGATTTATACCGGTCACACCGTGCGTCAGATTAATGTGCGACTTATTCCCACCTATTACAAATTAATGATGGATCATTGTCCTAAAGTATCAAAACAATTCGAATGTGTTTGTTTGGTTTTCAACATGTCAATTTTGTTTTTTTTCCTAAAATATCATTTCAAACAAAAAAAACATGCATTTTGAGTTATATCGATCGCATCGTGCATCAATTTGATGTGATAGTGTTTCATACACGTTATAAATGACTTATGAATCGTTGCCCTAAATTATGAAGACAATTGGAACATGTTTGCTTGGTTTTCAGTGAATGACACATTTTGAGTTAAAATGTCAATTTTAAACTGATAACGGTCAATTTTAGTCGTACTTGTCACACCGTGCACCGGATTGAGGTGTGGTTGATCCCTACACATCAAAAATGACTGATGGGTCGTTGTCCTAAAGTATCAAAACAATCTGAATGTGTTTGCTCGATTTTCAGTATGTCACTTGTTCCTTTTTCTTAAATTAATGTCAATTTTAAATAAAAAGACATATTTGGAGTTATACCGATCACACCATGCGTCGTATTGAGGCGGAATTGATTCCTACATGTCACAAATGACTCATGGATTGTTCGAAATTATCAAAACAATCTGAATGCGTTTGCTCGGTTTTCAGTGTGTCACTTGTTCTTTTTACTAAAATTAATGTCAATTTTAAATAAAAAGAAACACTTTGAGTTATACTGGCCACACCGTGCATCATATTGAGGTGCGGTTGATTCCTACACGTCATAAATGACTTATAGATATTTTTCCTAAAGTATCGAAACAATCTGAATGCCTTTGCTCGGTTTTCAATATGTTAGTTGTGTTTTTTTACTAAAATGTCATTTCAAACTAGAAACACATATTTTGAGTCATACCAGGCGCATCGTGCGACGGTTTGATGTGAGACTGCTTCACACACGTCACAAATGATTTACGAATGGCTGTCCTAAATTCTGAAGACAATTGGAGCGTGTTTGCTTGGTTTTCAGTGAGTGACATTTTGAGCTAAAATGTCGATTTTAAACTCATAATGGACACTTTTGGTCATATCGGTCACACCGTTCGTCAGATTGAGATGTAGTTGATTTCCACATGTCACAAATGACTCATGGATCGTTTTCCTAAAGTATCAAAACAATGTGAATCTGTTTGCTCAGTTTTCAGTATGTCACTTATTCTTTTTTCTAAATTTAATGTCAATTTAATATAAAAATACACACTTAAAGTTATATTGTTCACATTGTGCGTCGTATTGAGGTGCGGTTGATTCCTACACGTTTCAAATTACTCACGGATCATTATCCTAAAGTATCAAAACAATCTGAATGCATTTGCTCAGTTTTTAGTACGTCACTTGTTCGTGTTACTAAAATTAGTGTTAATTTTAAATAAAAAGAGACACTTTGAGTTATACCAACTACACCGTGCATCATATTGAGGTTCGGTTGATTCCCACATGCCATAAATGACTTATAGACCATTTTCCTAAAGTATCAAAACAATCTGATTATGTTTGCTAGGTTTTTAGTATGTCACTTGTGTTTTTTTTACTAAAATGTCATTTCAAACTGGAAACATGCATTTTGAGTCATACCGGTCTCATCGTTCGTCGGTTTGATGTGAAACTATTTCATACACATCACAAATAACTTATGAATTACTGTTTTAAATTATGAAGAAAATTGAAGTACATTTGCTTGGTTTTCAGTGAGTGACACGTTTTGAGCTAAAATGTTAATTTCAAACTGATAACGAACACTTTTAGTTATGCCGGTCACACCATGTGTCAGATTGATGTGTGACTAATTCTTAAACATCACAAATGACTCATGGATCATTTTCTTAAAGTATCAAAACAATCAAAATGTGTTTTCTTGGTTTTCAATATGTCACTTGTTCTTTTTGCTAAATTTAATGTCAATTTAATATAAAAATACACACTTAAGTCATATCATTCACACTGTGTATTTGATTGAGGTGCAGTTGATTCTTACATGTCACAAATGACTCATGGATCATTTTCATAAAGTATCAAAATAATCCGAATGTGTTTGCTTAGTTTTCAATATGTCACGTTTTCTTGTTACTAAAATTAATGTCAATTTTAAATAAAAAGAGACACTTTGAGTCATAACAGCC
Organism: Viscum album; assembly: GCA_963277665.1. NCBI lineage: Eukaryota > Viridiplantae > Streptophyta > Magnoliopsida > Santalales > Viscaceae > Viscum > Viscum album. Next base: position 2,000,965,026 of record OY728143.1, on the reverse strand, counting down.
GCACTGTGCATCATATTGAGGTGTGGTTGATTCCTTCATGGCACAAATGAATAAATAGTTTTCATAAAGTTTAAAAATAGTCTGAATGCATTTTCTTAGTTTTTAGTATGCTAGTTGTGTTTTTTTACTAAAATGTCATTTCAAACTAAAAACATGCATTTTGAGTCATACCGGTCGTATCGTGCATCAGTTTGACATGAGACTACTTCATACACATCACAAATGACTTATGAATCACTATCTGAAATTATAAAGACAACCAGAGTGTGTTTTCTGGGTTTTCAGTAAGTGACATGTTTTGATCTAAAATATCAATTTTAAACTGATAACAGACACTTTTAGCCATACCGGTCACACCGTGTGTCAGATTGAGGTTTAGTTGATTCCTACACATCAAAAATGACTCATGGATCAATTTCCTAAAGTATCAAAATAATTCAAATGTGTTTACTCAGTTTTTAGTACATCAGTTGTTCTTTTTGCTAAATTTAATGTCAATTTAATTTAAAAATACACAATTAAAGTCATATCATTCACACTGTGCGTCAAATTGAGGCGTGGTTGATTCCTACACATAAAAAATGACTTATGGATCATTGTCCTAAAGTATCAAAACAATCTGAATACATTTACTCAGTTTTCAGTATTTCACTTGTTCTTTTTACTAAAAATAATGTCAATCTTAAATAAAAAGAGACACTTTGAGTCATACTGGTCGCATTGTTTATTGTATTGAGGTGGGGTTGATTCCTACACGTCTCAAATGACTTATGGATTGTTTCTCTAAATTATCAAAACACCTGAATGCGTTTTCTCAGTTTTGAGTAGGTCAGTTACTTTGATACCAACTATATTGATCGAGACATTTCATACATAGATATCACATCTTAGTAGATTAATATTCCTTACACAACATAATGATCCATGCCAAAATAGTTTAGGTATAGTGCTTTTGGAAATATGGAAACATAAATAACTAGTTTATAAGAGTCTCTCATTATGTAATTATTTACTATAAACCTTCTTAGACATATCATTTCTAAAACCATTCTTCATAACCCATGGAAATAAAACATAAGAAAGGGTGATCATAAATGCTCAATAAGTGTAAACAAGGGAGATATCAATGATAATATAAGGATAACATGAGCATAAAGATTTTAGAAGGTGATATTAACATTAGAAATTCACACCCTGTATATCATAGATCATAATCATGAGTTGTGGATTAAAGTATGGTAGTTCAGAATACATGAATCTTAAAGGATCAAAGAATATTATAAACTAAAAATACACACTTCAAGTCATACTGAGTACACTGTGTATCAAATTAAGGTGTGGCTGATTGAGGTGTGGCTGATTACTACACTATTCAGGAAAATGTTCATGATAGATCTTTTGGGAAGTTATACTTTGCATTCAACTATTGAGAAATCTATTGGTAGATGCACCCTAATGATTCACTTAACATTTCATGCAACACGAGGTTTCTTCTTCCACCTAAAAGTAACATGTTCTCCCTTTTCTGGATTCATGCAGATAGTTGAAAGGAAAGTATAACTTCCCAACGGATCTGTAAAAAAAAACTAAACAAGTATTAGATAAAAATGATAAGGAAATTAACTTACAAATAGTAGATAAAATGATAACAGAATTAATTAATTACATAAGTAGTAGGAATTCATCTTTATACATTCTTGACCCATTTCCTTGTCGTCATTATATCAGTTTTGAGCCTCAAAGTCTAATCTCTCATGAGCATGATCAATTTTGAACAAACCACCCCAACTTGAACAAAGGAATCTACTTTTATAAGAAAAAAATTATTATGTGAGTAATACTAAAAATAATTAAATTAAAAATAAATATCAATGAATCCACTACTTCTATAAAAGTCACATCTTCATTATTTTTGTGTACATTCTTCCATCAGGTATGTTGCACATTCATTTCTTAGAAAATCAATATCGTCTTGTGAATATGAGTCTTTTTGATAGTCATAGTAGTATTGAAAAATATAAATACACAAAGGATTAATAAATATTTTAAATGAAATAGTAATTATCTTTGAAAATATCTCTTCAGGGATGCTAATTTGTTCATGGAATATGATCTCTCTCATAAATTTACAAACATAATAACCACAATATTTTCCATTTGTTTGTTTCAGACACTACAAAAACATTGAGAAAAATAATTAATTTGTTTTTATACGTGTTTGGATAGTGAAATCTTATTATATATACCCTGATACTTGTCCAGTTGTAGAACTTTTCATCTTTCTTGTGCTTATCCCTTGTCCTCCTTCCTTGTTTTTCATGATAATCATACACCGCCCTATCATGACATAAACCTCATTAAAATATAATCTAAATTATATAACTTGATATTTAGTTCTAAAACATTGGATATAGTGTATTACTTATTGATAAAATCCATTATGTGTGGTTGTTTTGTTGGGTATCCATGCATTGAATCTAGAAAACAAATCTTTGGAGTATCCAAATTGACTATAATGAGCATCCAATGTTGCCTAAAAACACAAAAAGGAATAAGTAATGAAAGAAATGAAATTATATTTGATATGATTTAATTTTAGAGTTTTATCCCTGCATCATTGGTATTAAGAAGTGTCTTTTATCCAAAATATTGATTTCAAATGGTTTGACTAGGCCTGCCACTATTTCATCATATTTTAGGAATCTATTTTTGGTTGTTCTATAGAGGTGGTGTGAGGACTAACGAGTCCAATTTTTTTTCATGGGGAAATCCATTGATTTTTTTTTCATATATACACCTTCCAAAAATATGAAATGTATTTAGTCATAATTAACATAGTATATTAGCTTTTGGAAAATCAAATCATAAAAACATACCTCAAATATACATTTACAACTGAGCCACCTAGCCAATCATAGTTGAGTATTTCACTTACATTCTCAACACCAATTAAGTCTTGAACTCTCTCTTCGTATAAATTTTCTTCAAAATCAACTATGTGAGTACAAATATTTTTTAACTTTTTATCCACATGATCCTTCAATGATAGTAAATGTGGATATAGAACATGTGGGGAAAATGTTCTTTTGGAAGATCTTTTCAATCGGTTGGTTGATCCTTTAGATGGTTTTGAGCCAATATTTTGTTTCACCCCCTTCCCTCTATTTTTCTATAATAACTTTCATCAATTTAGACCTTTTTTCATTAATTATTAAAGGATTAGCTTGAAAAATAAATTGGAAATGAATACCTTTTTTTTGAAATGTTTTTTACAAATGTGATAGCCATATGAGGAATGTTCCAACAACTTGTTCGACCTTATGAATATATTCCTCATCAATTGGAATAGGTATCCCAGTGCTCGACTCATGGGCTATGCTAATCGACACTCTCACATGACCTGTTGGAAGTGGTCTGTTGTGTAGCATATTGTTTTGGATATTGAACATCGTAGCCCTCGCTATAAGGTGATGGATGGGTGTTGATATATATAAATCACAATCATTATCACCCTATAGATTATCATTATAGGAAAGGTATTAGTGCCTATCTGATTCACATTTCACAGAAAAAATTATTAGAACATTGATTACCTTGACTAAGACAGTTTTTTAGGGGAATGACTCACCTCAAAGCTAGTGGGGGGGGATCTTCACACTATGGATGTTCATGAGTTATTTCTTCTCTTTGCTTCCCCCCATAAAAGTTTCCATAAACTCTCTCTGATATTGGAATTATTCTTCAAGGGTAGCCATCCTTTCTCTCATATTTTTCATTAATTCACTTTGATCCTCCTCTTTTTTTCCCTTCAAAATATGTTTAGGGTGTCACCCCAAAACCCACACATCTGACGCTTCTGGCCACTTCAAGGACACCAATATTATGTGTTCATATGGTACAGGTTTTTCTAATTCCTATGACTATGTTGGATAGAAAATATAGTAAAATAAGTGACCATTGTTATATACTAGCGATTTAAAGCAAAACAAATTTTTATTATATAATACTTACACATGTTTCCACACTTTTTATATGTTTTCATCTATTAATATTTCATCTTTATTTACACGTGCCTGCTTCCATAGAAAATGGTGTGGGATGAAAGTGAATTTAGATTTGAAGTCATCAATCTATATATAAACAAAAGAACATAATTATGGTGTTGTTTCATGTCACATAAAAGTATTACGGTATATTTAAAATACGTACCAATTTTTTTTCAAGTGAAGCATACCCCATCCTTGCTTTACAATAGGGGTATACTATTTTTTCTACTCGTTCCTTATTTCTAACACTCAGATGTTGTTTCATAAATAAAAAATTCTCAATAAAGAGATGAATACACATATTGTCAAATAATGTATTACTAGACACAATGTATTGAAAATATACATCTGCACGACGACCAGTAAATGCATCCCATGATTCTTGGGTTATCAGGTGTGCATAGATAAGTGGTGGGTGCGAGTTTATTTTACCTTCACATCTTTAAGATGATGTCCTATTAGAATCGTGTAAAATACTCTGTGAATCTGTCCAAAAATCATTAATACATATTTCTTTTGGGAGTTATCTACTATAAATACACTCTTCAATGGATGATGAAGAGTAATTCAATGTTTTATTATTTTATTTTTTAGTAAAATAAAGAAATGATATCATAATGTCATCATAATCTATTCCCACATCAGTATCTTAAGCGTGAGCACAACACAGTTTCATAAATCTACATCAATCGGAATGCGTTTTTGAGTTACGATTCCAATATAACTACTGAACATGACCTTGTTGGGGTTAACATGCTGGTCCTACGCATTCCATCCAAACACACATTTTATGCCTTCGACTTTCACCTTAATGATTTTTATTAACACCATCAAACTACGAAGCTCCTTTTTTTTCTATGTCATTGATCCTTCATCGTCTACCATTTCCTCAGATTCAACATCATCAATATGTTCTTCCAGAGCGGTAGCATTGGCATGTACATATTGTCACTGTAACTCTATACTGGGAGAATCAAATGGTTGAGAAACCTATTTTTCCTCAGTAATGGGATAACCAACATGCGCAGAAGGTCATTGTTCCTCTATATTTTGAGTATCAGTAGGTTGAGAGACCTATTGTTCCTCAAGATTGGGATCATCGACATGTACAGAAGGTTGTTGTTCCTCTCCACTGCAAGCATTAGCAGGTTGAGAGACCTATTGTTCCTCAGGATTGGGAGTACCAGCACGTGAGAAAGTCATTATCTATAGAATTAGTTTAAAATTTAATTTAGAGTATATAAATGCATTGGTAAATAGATAATAACATGAGGTAAAATGATGTATATTACAAAAAAAGATTACATGATTATTGAACTCTATTTTTAAAGTTTGAAGGGATTTTTACCCTCTATAGACTATCCAAACCCCTTCACTATGGTATCCTCTATTATAAAAAACATAATATACATTGGGACTGCTGAAAAATAATTGCGACGTCCCAATGAAAGGTTCATCCTAAGTTAAATTTTCATATGACCCTTCATTGGTTTTGGTTGATAACAGAACAATTAAAAACTTTTGGTTTGCAGGATCTAAAACATAAAATACTTGTACTACTTATGATTCTATTATAAATGGTTCTTCTTTTTACCCTTTCTTACTAAAATCAACTTTCACAAATCCCAATTCATCTATTTTAATAACACTCCTATTATCAACCCATTTTCATTGAAAAATCAGCACTTGAAATGTTATATAATCCAACTCCCATATTTTTTTGATGGCACCAAAGTATGACATATTCACATAAATTGAATTTTTTTCCTTAGTATTAGAAACATGCATCACTTTAACCACAAGTGTAACTCCACTATTTTTCATAGTACTATCTTCGTCATGTTCATTTTTATAGAATGTATAACCATTAATTATATAACCATTGTAAGATAATACATACACACTAGGTCCTCCGACTAGCCATTCAAGTCATTCTGAAATTGAATCTGTATTTTCATTTGACTCCTTAAAAATATGATCTTGAAACCATCCTATAAACTGTTGATTATGTTTATTTGATATCCATCTTTCATCCCTTGATGTATTCAAATGCCTAATAATTTCTTTACGGGTTTCAACATATGGGGAAACCTCCAAACTGTTATAAAAAATGTAAAGGTGGGTCTCCTCCCAATCTGTAATATTGATTGTGACAACATCTCTTCTAGAAATTCCTTCACCTACAAGCCACCCAGTGTGATGAAATTTTGGTAGACCAATGATTTCCGCACCAGACAGGTATTCGGTACAAAATTCAATGGTATCCTCAATAGCATATCGCTTCGTAATATAACCCACTGTCTGACTTCAATTTTTGACACACCCTTTCAAAATATTCATATACCGTTTAATGGGGTACATCCATCTATAGTGTACTGGAACACATAGTCAAGTATCTCTCTCCAAGTGAACCATTAAATGAACCATCATATCAAAGAATGCTGGTGGGAATAACATTTCCAATTCAGATAATATTACGAATATTTCTCTTTCCATTTTGGTAGTTTCACTAGGTCTATAACTTTTTTGAATATAGATTTGAATAAGAAAAAAATATTGGTTAATGTATGATATACATTCTTTGAAAAAATGAAACATAAAGCTATAAGAATTTGATCTTTCATCAAAGCATGGTAGTCTTTTGATTCATACCCTTTAACTTTAAATAGGTCATTGACATGATGTTCTTGATATTTTATGAATACCCCTATAGAACCTTTACATCATTAAATAAGTTAAAAAACTGATATCTCTACTTCCTAGAAAGAGTGTAAGCAGTTGGAGGAAGAAAATTTCATTTTTCACCCTTCACTAGTGCCAAATATTCTCGTATTCCCATGTCAACCATGTCCAACCTATCCTTAATTCTATCCTTTTTTCCAAGTGCATTTAGAAATGTGTTGATGGCACTATCACATACATTTTTTTCAACATGCATAACATCAAGAACATTTATGACGTATAGAAAATTATAGTATGATGATTAAAAAAATGATATCTTTTTCCAATCGGTTTCGTAAGGTTTTTTGAAAATGGATTACCAAAAGTAGTGTCCACATATTTTACTTTATCAAATAATTGATCACCTATTAGTGGATATGATGTTGTATATTCTTCTGAACTTCCATTGAATGATGTCATCCAATATCGGTACTTATACCGTCGGGGCAGAAATCTATGATGTCCTAGAAACACAGTTTTCAATGAATATTTCAAACTAATTGACTGTGTATCTTGTTCGAAAATGGGACACATTTGAGTTTCTTTAATGCTATATCCTAGAAAATTTGCATAAACAATAAAGTTATTTATTATCCCATACAATAAGGCTCTTAATTTGAAATCTTTATTTTTGTAAACATCATACAATGTAACACTTGAATCCCATAATAATTTAAAATCCTTGATCAATGGAGCCAAGTAAACATTAATATCATTACCAAGTTTTTTTGGTCTAGATATAAGCATAGATAACATGATGTATTTTTGTTTCGTGAATAAACATGGTGGAAATTTATAATTTACCAACATAACCAACCATATACTATGAGTGCTGCTTTGAAAACCAAAAAGATTAACTCCATTTGTAGATAACACAAGATGAAGGTTTATCATCTCATTTCCAAATTCAGGATACTCATGATCAATTATATTCCATTGAGGAGATTCTATTGGGTGACATAGTTTTCCATCTTTAATTCTTATATCTACATGCCATGTCAATTGCCTTGTAGTCTCCTCACTTTCATATAGGCGCCTAAATCTTGGAATGATTGGATAGTACCATACAAATTTCATAGGTCTAGATTCATCTTTCTTGTATTGAGAAGCACCACACTTTGGGAATTATGTAAGTGATTTTTGGTCCTTGAGAAATAGTATACAGTCATTCAAGTATACATGCATTCTTTCAGAGATCATACCCATCAAGAATAGAATTCATTTTTCATCATATGTTCATCTTGGGATCTCATTATATTATATGAGCATGCCATTCAAGAGAGAAAGTAATTTTGTAAAAATGAAGTCACTCCATATGTTTCCTGATTTAAAATTATACAGCTTTAGTACAGAGGAAAATTCTTTATATTTAGTGCAACCATCATACAATGTCATCTTTTCATAACTCTTTAACTTCACAAACATTTTTGGGCAATCATGAAGTTCATTTTCAACTATCATCTTCAAATATCATTTTCATTTCCTTAATATGATCTTAATTATCATTCACATATGTAATCACATCCTCAAAAAAATCTTCTTCATTGTCCATACTTATAATCATATCAGATAATCCATAAAATGCAGTGCTATCCCAGAAACTAGTTACATTCACTTTTTCCCCATGTTTATTCCAGTATTTATAACTTTGATCTATTCCATGATAAATAAAGTGTTCTTAAAACTTCTATAGACTAATTTTTCTTGAATAAAAATAGCATAAACATGAAAAAATGATTTGAGAAGGGTCATATTCATGATATTTTGCAAACTTGACGAACCCTTTCACTCCATATTCACACTATTTTTTCATAAAAGTGGCATCCATCCATTCTTTATTCATATCCACCCTATTTGATTTGGTAATATTAATATTTAATAAAATAAATTCATAAAATATTGATATAAAAATCAACCAAGGATAAAAAAAATTTAAATAATTTAAGTCTCTTTCAATATTTATCCCCAATATCCACTTTCCAGAACCAAGGTCCTTCATTTGTGATCTTTTAGATAAATTAATCTTAATCTCTTCCAGCCTTTCCTTCATTATTCCAACTAAAAGAAATTCATCCACATAAAGAAGTAAAATTAAAAAAAATCCCATCATAATACACCTTCATATAGTAGAAATTATTTACATTACACTACATGAACATTAATTCTACCATGAAGGCATTGAAATTCTAGTTACACTATCTTGGTGCCTACTTAAGACCACAAAAAATATATTTTAGACTTACACTGAACCTTATATTCCATTTAGAATGAAACCTTCTATTTTTTCTATATAGATCTATTCCTCTGAATCTCTATGAAGGAATGTAATCATGAAATCTATTTTTTCTATAAATAAACCTTCAATAGAAACCAAGTTAAGAACCATCTAAATTATTACATGCTTTACAGCATGAGAGAAAATCTAACTGAAATCCAATCCTTCTAATTATTGAAATAAATTTACAACTAGAGACACCTTGCACTATTTCTTATCACCCAGTTTCTCCTTTATATGATAAATCTAATTGTTTTATAGATACCTCTTTCCTAGTTCCAATTCTATTATCTACAATGCATCAAAATCATAGAGGGAATTCAACTATTTCTTTATTTTGTACTCACACTACAATGCAGCCAATAGTCGGCCTATATTGAATAAAAAATAGAAAATCCACCTAAATTACCCACACATTCCTCATTAGGGACACTCCTATAGACTAATCCAACCATACAAATAGGGGAAACTAGCTAGTGTGTTAAATAACTAGTGTATTATACATCTATACCTACTTATTAATTTATCGGGTTCCTATGCAGTAAAACAAGTGTAAGTGAGAAAAAAATTCAATGATCACTGCATGAATAAATATAATATATGTAGTGAATCACATGTCAACTCTAGCACCCTCACAAGAAATAGACCATTTTCACATCCATGAATAAGCATCAAGCATTTCATATTAATAATCAATCACATCCCTCTGAGGGAAAAGGCCTAAATAGACATATCAAACAAGGGACCACTAATTTAAACCATGCATGTGATGTTGGATGAAAAGTAGGTTAAGGAGTTTCAATGTGGTTAAATATTAATTCACCTTTTATGGGAGTGAGGTCATGATGAATATCCTATGGGTTAGATAGAGTTAGTGACATACCCTTTCCATGGTGCTATAATCAATCTTCTTGTCTTCCCAATATAATGTATTAGTTTTCTTAATTCTATAAAAACCTAAACTTAAAAGATTATAAAAAAACTATATTTCAGATGTCATTTGAAAACTATTTATAAAATCACACTTGAAATCTCATTAAAAAACCAACCATTTACATAAATTTCTCTTTAAAATAATACACCCTTTTTAAAATAAACTAATAAATTCCAAGCACTCTTTCAAAAAACCATAATTTCTTTTTTAAGCATTTAAGGAAACTTTATGCCCAACAGTCTTAATCATTTAAAATGAGTGAAAACCCTCTATATTTTAAAAATTTCCATTTAAAACTTCACACACCCATTGTTAAAATGAAGCCAACATTAAATACACTTTCAAAACATTCACATCCCTTTATGAAATCTAATCAGTTGAGTTGATAAACACTTGACATGAAACCTAAGTCCATGATAAGTGTTTAAATCATTTTAAAGATATTTAAAACTATGAAAGGGTATGTTGAGCACATATATTTTTCTAAGAAACATTTCAAAACACTTAAAATCTTTTTAAAAGAGCCACTTAGGCATTTTCACAAATACCTAAATTCCAAGCGAGGAACTTTATAAAAGCTACATGAATAAAAAATAACCAAAATTTTATAAAATATAAATCTATAAAAGGTTCACACATGATATAAAATATAAAGGTAAACCAAACATATATTTATTTTCAAGAGATGAAATTTATAGTAAATATCTTAAAATAACACAAAATGAATATTGTCTCTTTATGCCCTATAGTGACCTCTACATCCCATTATCATTATAGCGTTAACAAGTGACTACAAAACATCACTATAAAAGTGTGACCATTTCCTTTTACCTATATCATAGACAACTAAGTCTATATATGCACTAATGTGTATATGTATGGTGTGAGAAAATAACCTAGTGGGATATCATCAAAGATTTTATACCATTAATTTTTTAAGAAAAATAAAAAAATTCTAGTTTTAGGGAAAATAAGTTTTTTTCATACAGTAACATCAAATGAGACATAAAACATGAGTAATTCCTATCAGTGAGTCTTTCCTTGGGCCCATTCTTCTTAATATTACCAAGTGTGAACTTAATGAGAAGATATATCAATTTAATATGAGACTCCATCACCTGATAGTCAACCATTATCCATGTCATGTACGATAGATGTATCTTGACTATATGATATATTTATTTAAGAATATTGTTATGGAATATCTATGTTCTCATTATAGTGTGAAACTATTATAACATATTAATGTGAATTATATTCCAAGGAAATTAAAAAATTAATGTTAAATAGAATAATAATCACTATGTGATATAAATATATATACATATTTTGGAAATTGAAAGTACAATGTCAGTTAGATCTATAATACCGGCTCTAACGATAATTATTCCAATAACTTTATCTAATAATTTAAAATGAAAACATTCCATCATTTTGTAGGTTAGGTAATTTTATAGGTCACTCTATGGATCAATATAAGGTCTTTGACCATAAATAAATTATGAAAAAATGAGTTTGTGGAGCATATGAAATGGAATGAAAAAGTGAGGTTGGAAGAATGCTAAAAATGTTTAGCAGAATAAAACAAACATGATACGAAGGGATATCATGTTATTGAGGTCTGGACTAGTTTTTGGAGAATGTTACAACATCAAATAAGTCTAATGAAGATTTGTTGATAGTCATATAAACTCAAAAGAAATAAGGTATTGGAATTCCAAAGGATAAAAATAATTGTAGGGGATCTCAATATGCTATTTACTTTTCACAAGAGTTAGAAATGTTAATTTTAGAGTCTTGTTCAGTTTAGAAGGGGGGTGAACTATTCTAAAACCTATAATATTAAGAATTCTAACAATTTTATTACAGAAAACACAGAATATATAAATATTTTAAAGGATTTGTATGATACAACTAGGGTTGTTGAATCAATGACACTCCATTTGAAGGTATTCGAAGGGATTTCTTGTATATTAAATGTAATGTAAGAACATACTAAAACCAAGCCAAAATCTATCTATATATTAGGAATTCATAATAATGTGGAAAAAATTTCATTCCCCTCTGATGGTAGTAGTAGGATCTGACGACAGTGGAGTCGGGGTAGGTAGCGGCGGTGATGGCAGTGGAGGTCGTGGAGGGGTTTATAGCGGAGGTGGGGTTCGTAGTAGAGGTGAGTTCATCGCAGAAGAGGGTTCATGACAGAGGAGGGTTCGCAGCGGAGGATGGTTCACGACAGAGGAGGGGTTCACAGTAGAAGGTGAGGTTCAACCCATGGCAGAGGTGGGTTCACAGTAGAGGAGGGGTTCGCGGCGACGGTGGAGGGATTCACAGTAGTGGAGGAGGGGTCGACAGCAGAGGAGGGGTCAGTGGAAACAGAGGTGAGGTTGGGGCAGAGGAGGGGTCAGTGATGCATGGGTTGGCTTCCACAAGAGTTTGAGGTGTGTGAGAGAAGTAGCTGACCGTTAGGGTTCATTTATAAAATCGGGTGAAGCTTTTATTAGCGCTGATAAAGGTATATTTTATCAGTGCTAAAATAGAAAGCGCTAATAAAACATGACTTTATCAGCACTTTTCTAATGCTGATAAATATATAAGGTTAATAATTTATTTATATTATTATATATATTTATAAAATTATATATATGATAAATATATATATATATATATTTATTTATATTTATAAAAATATAATAAATATATTAATTATATATATTAATAAAATGATACATATAATAAATATATTTGTCATAACTTTATAATTATTTAAATTAATAAATAAATATATATTTATAGTTATAATTATAAATAAATATATATTTTTCATCTAAATAAATATAAAATTATAAGAAATATATTTATTATATCTATAATCTTATAAATATAAAGGCCCATAAATTTGCAAGAAGGCTTAGTGTAGTGTTATGTCTACATCATGCCTACATCACCATCTGCCTGGTCATGTCTGCGTCACTGCATGCCAGTGGAAATTCACTCCCGCCAGAATTTGAACCTGAGTCTGATGTAGGATTATAGAGACTTTTTACCTCTCTAACAAACCCCCAACTGCATATAAATATTTTTATTTATTTATCAATATTTGTATACATTTATAAATATATTTATTTAATTATATATAATTTTATTAATATATATAATTAATATATTTATTATAATTTTATAATTATTTAAATATATCTGTATTAATTTATAATTATAATTATAAATATTTGTATTTGTTTATCAATATTTGAATATATTTATAAATATATTTATTTAATTATATATAATATTATAAGAATAATAAATATATTTTTTATAAATTTATAATTATTTAAATAAATAAATAATTATTTATAATTATAACTATAAATAAATATTTATTTAGTTGTAATTAAAAATTATAATAAATATATATTTATTTATAGCTATAATTATATATATATAATTATAAAATTATAACAAATATATTTATAATTTTATAAACATATATAATTAATATATTTATTATAATTTTATAATTATTTAAATATATCTATATTTATTTAGAATTATAATTATAACATTATTTATTTATTTATAAATACTTGTATATAAATATATATAATTAATATATTTATTATAATTTTATAATTATTTAAATATATTTATATTTATTTAGAATTATAACTATAAATATTTGTATTTATTTATAAATATTTTTATATATTTATAAATATATTTATTTAATTATATATATTTATAACATTATAAGTATAATAAATATATTTATTAAAATTTTATAATTATTTACATACATATATATATATATTTATAATTATAACTATAAATAAATATATTTATAAATATTTGTATATAATTATATATATATATATATATATATTTATAAAATTATAATAGATGTATTTATTTTAATTTTATAATTATTGATATATATATATATAATTGTACTTACAAATAAATATATTTAAAAAGTATTTATATATAATTAAAATTTTATAATTATAAATATAATAAATATATTTATTGTAATTTTATAAGTATTTTTGAGAACATAATAGATTCATGGGTATAACATGAATGAATCATATACCTAGTAAAATATAGAAAATAAAAAACGAGTCATCACATATGGACAACATGAATAATAAAAAGGGTGTAATGTATAAATGAACATTAATGATGAATACATAACATATATCTATGTCAATTATACTCTCACATCAATATATTTATCGACCAAATTCATTGGAAACATATATTTATTTATTTATAATTATAATTATCAATATATATATTTAAAAAGTATTTATATATAATTATAAATATAATAGATATAATAAATATATTTATTATTTAATTAAATTAATTATAATCTTATAATTATTTAAGTATATATTTATTTAATTATAATCTTAGAAATACTTATTCAAAAAAATTATATATATATATATATATTTGAATTATTAAAAAAAATATTAATTATAACCATGTGATTTTTATTTAATGCATACAAATAAACATTATTTTTGAATATAAATATAATAAATTTTATTAAAAACATTTATCAGTGCTAATTATAGCACTGATGAATCTACCCTTTATCGATGCTAAAAAGAGTGCAGATAGAGGTGTACCATTTATCAGTGCTCTTTTTAGTGTTGATAAATGGTAGATTCTGATACAGACACACCCTTTATCGGTGCTTTTTATTTAGCGTTGATAAAATCCGGCACATCCCTTACTCGGATCTATGGTAGTGCCAATTAATTTAGTTATTATTATTATTTTGTTAATTATATATTTTTATATAATAGTGATATCATGCCCCAGGTGGTCCATGTTGGATATGTGCATTAAAATTGTATTAATTAAGTGTATGTATCTTCCCACACAATTTTATCAATTATGAATGGTTTTAATGGATTGCATATTCATTTGAATATGATTCAATGAATAAATGACACCCAGAATAAATATATATGGATATGTTGAATATGGTCGACACATTTCATTAAATGAAACTGTAAAATTCAAAAGATAAGACATATCTTGATCCATTGAATCTTCTTGATTTGAATCTCCTTGATTTTCTCCCACTTGAAGGATTTATATATTTTCCCACTCTCTCTTATACACAATTTTTATGGAGAGTACCAGAATAATAAAATTGACACTTAATTTGCAATAACATGACTCATTTAACAGCAATAAAAAAGTTTTCATGAGTGATTTTTTAATTAACTATCAAAATCCATCAATTAGACAAAATTATCTCTCATCACTACAGCAAAACACGACTTTAACCACGCTGGAATTTATCAACGCTACAAAAATGCACTGAGAAAGTCCATATTTATTAGCGCTAAAATAAGTGCTAATAAAGTGGGACCTTTATCAGCACTTAAATAAAGCACCGATAAAGGTGACCTTTATCAGTGCTAAATTAAAAGTACTAATAAAAGTTATCCTTTATCAGTGCTTTTTTTAGCATTGATAAAAAGTACCCTTTATGAGTACTAAAAAAAGCGCTGATAAATGGTAACCTTTACCAGCGCTAATAAAGCACTAATAAAGGTCCACAATAAAATGAAATAATTAAACAAATAAAATTATTTTTTTAACAATTTCATTAATTACATATATATTGTTAAAAATGAATAAATTGAATTTACATATATATAAATTTTAAAAATTAATAAATAGTTTATATTAAATATATAGATATGTAAAATAAATAAAATGAAATAATTAAACAAATAAAAATTTAAAATGAGTAAATTATAAAAAATATTAAAAAATTTATTAGTTAAATAATTATTGATAAAAATGAATAAACTTAATATACATATATAAAGATTATAAATATTTATAAATAGTATATATTAAATGTAGATATATAAATACATATATATTTAAACAAAAAATGTAAAAATGAATAAATTAAAAAATTATTTAAACATTTATTAATGAAACAATTATTAAAAAAATTAATAACTATAATAACTATATATATATATATATAAATTATAAATAGTAATAAATAATAAATATAAATATAAATATTTATAAAATGAATAAAATGTTAATTAAAAACATATTAATATTTTATTCATTTTTAATGTTTGATTTTTCAATTTAACATATACTAAACGTTGTGTTACATTGATTTCACGTACACACACACACATATGTAATTAATGTAGTTTATATACCAACACACACACAAATATATATCTACGCAACATATAGAAACACATAAATCTAATATTTATACAATTTATTTAAATTTCTATATATTTTAGAATTTCATTATAATATGATACATTTAATATATTATGTTTTTAATCGGTCAATTTTATTTATTTATTTTTAATACTATTACAGTTAGGGTATTCATTTTTAATATTTTTTTTGAATTTGATCATTTTATATTATTTATTTATATATATTTATTTACTATATTTTAGTATTTTCAATATGTATTCATCTTTACTTCAATATATATATATACATATTTTTTTAATAATTTATATTTAATTAATAAAACTTATCCATTTTTTCAATATTTTTAAAGTGAACTCATTTTGAATTATTCAATTTCACTCATTTTTAAAATGCATGTATTTAAGATTATATATCCACTAATAATGTTAAAAATATATTTGTAAATAAATATATTTGTAAATAAATATATTTGTAAATAAATATCTATAAATAAATATATTTATAAATGTATATTTACTATATTTATAAATTTATAAATTTATAATTATTATAAATAAATAATAATAAATTTTTAGATAATTTTTTATATAATTATAAATAAAAAATTATATATATTTAATAATTATAAAATTATAATAAATTTATTTAAATAAACCATTTATCAACACTAAAAAAGTGCTGTTAATAAAGATGTTTTTATTAGTGTTTTTTAGTAGTGATAAATCTCACGATTTATCAGCGCTTTTTAATGTTGATAAATATCCCTTTTATTAGCACTTATAAATTTTACGCTGATAAAATGGATATTTATCATCACTTTTTTTAAAGCGATGTTAAGAGTATTTCTGGTCTATTTAAAATAACCCTAACTGGTACTCAGTCAGTCGCGATTCTCAAGCTCTCATGGAACTCTTCAGCTGCCGGTGTGACTCCTCTATATTCTCTCAGATGAATCAAGGCTAGAATCCAATGTATGTTATTTTCTACTTGTCCTATATCATTATTTGATCTTTTGGGTTATGCGTTTTGTGTTTTAGCACTATTCCTAACCATTAAGAACCCTACATCTCATCTCCTTTCCACTGTTAGCGTGACTCCTCTAGGTTCATGTAAGAATCATAAAGATGTACCATGTTATTAGCCACTAGTTTTTGTGGCATGTAATGATGAATTGAATCGTATTATTCCCCACTATTTTTTTACCTATAATCAAGTGAAGGAAAAATTCAGAAAACCAATGCCCCCCCCACAGTCGGCTGGGGTGGTGATGGTGGGTTGGGCTTTGGGGTGTGGTTGTAGGGTCAAGTCCCTAGACTAGTAATATATCGGCAATTTCATTGTAGTATTGTGTGCCGCACTTATGGTTGTACCAATTTTTTTAAAAATACAAAAAACCTATAAGTACCCTTTCAATACTTTCTTTTATTATTAAGAAATGGGATGAAATCATGATGGTTTTCTTGACCAGTTTTTCAAGATCAACTAAATAGAAATATGTAGTGTGGGTTATAGTGGATCACCTAATTAAGGTGAACAACTTATTACATATTGAAAAGGATTACCTAGTTGATGAAATCTATTAATTTTATGTCAAAGAGATAATAATGCTCCCAGGTGTCCCATCTAGTGATATACCAAAAATCTTAGTCAGAGGCAAATCCCCTAACTATTTATTAAAATAAAAGAAAAGTTCAGAAAACAATTGCCACAAAACAAAAACAAAAACTACATACCATCATAGTCCAACCAAACAACACCTCCATCTAGTGATATATCTGAAAGGGATACAAATTTTTTATCTTGGTTATAGCAAGGACATTAATTTTCAATGAGGTTATGGGTGAAATTTTATACGTCCATTATTCCACAGACTAACAACCATTCTAATCAGACTATCTTGATATTGGGGGATATTTTTTGAGCCTTAATTCTTGACTTCAGTGGCTCCTAGAAGGATTAACTTTACTTGGTGGAATTCTCTTATAAAAATAATTATCAATCACTTATATAGATGGACCCGTATGAGGAATTATATAAAATACATTTTCACTATCCTTTATGTTGGATAAAGATAGAATATTCTCCTATAAATATCCCTAGTCTTGTCTAATAAATAATAGACCGGGTGATGTTAATTCAAAAACATTTTGAAGCTAATCTAATTCAACCAATTTCCTATAGTAACCATTAAAGGTGACCCTTGTAATTTAATGTTAACGATCATGTGTTTGTTTATGTTTCATTGAGATTGGATCACTAATGGGTTAGAAATAATAGGAAATTTACCTCGAAATACATCAAACCTTTTAAAATTCCTAGAAAATCCTAGAAAATTTCTTAAAAGCTATCCTTACACATATTAAAACCCAATGATTGAATCTATTACCTAAAGAATCTGGTTGAATCTTATTGAGTATGAAATGCTTGAGGTTATGGAGGTTTTAAATGCCCCATCTGATCTAACCATGTAATACCCTTTAATGTTAGTATCTTAGTCTCATTTTGGGTGTATTTTGTGTTGAAGGGGAGTTAAAAGAGGGGTTAGAGGATTTAATAGGAGAGAGTGGTGAAGAGATAGAGGTACCATTGTGCAGTAGGCACTGAGTACCTGATGGAATAGAACTAGGTAATTGATGATAGGCTAGTGTAAGTAGGTCCATTGTTAACACAACCAAGAACCCGGTGGCCTTATATTATGTATATGGTGGTATTTTTGAGATTTGATTAGTGTTGGGGGTTTTTGATCATTTTAATCATAGTAAAATCTTATACTAAGTAAACTATGGCCCACTACCATGTATCCAGGTTAAGTATGACTACTAGTTCCTCATTCTAGTGGTTTAGTTTGAATTATGTCTTGTTTTGGTCTTAGTTGTTGTGAGTAAGATTTTAAAATGAAAACAATTTTTAAAATTTAAATGATTTCTTTCAAATGGTCTTAGATTTAAAAAAGGGGTTTAAAGGAAAATGTTTTCAACTGAAAATTTGGTAAATTATTGGGTTTGGTGATAAAGTGGTAAGTGTGAACCTCGACATTCCTTATGAGCATTTTCACATGTGTGGGTATGTGAGGAATTGATTCTCAACCTGATTTTATGATTTTTTTGTTATTCAGAATATGCCACCCAGAAAGGTCCCCAAAGTTTATAGTGGGTTTCGCCCTGTTTATGGTTCTCATCAGTTGCTGCCCATCTTTCATGGTAATCGAGGTTCGTTAGAGGCAGTGAAGTGGCTATAGAAAGTTGAGGATGTCTATAGAGTGTTGGTCACTTCCAAAGCCGTTAGAGTTCGTGTTATTCTATGTCTTTTTGGGGGTCATGCTTTGAAATAATAAGAGTTTTTTCCTCACAAACGATGCAAGTTAAGATGATGTGGTAAGTTTTTAAGTCCATATTTTTCTAATGGTTTATACCTGAGGAGGTGAAGACAAAGAAAAGGGAAGAGCTCATGAGCAGTCATCAAGGATAGAGGATAACAAAGGCTTATGTTGAACACTTCAAAGAGCTAGTTTCCTTTTCTCTGGAGGTGGTGTCATAGGATCTGTTGAAAGATTCTATTTTCTTTTGGGGTCTTCATCCATGGATCAAGGAGCATGTCCTATTCTCCAAGGATCTCTATTTTGAGAAGTTAGAGGATGAATCATTTTTGGATGAGTTTTTGTAAAATAAGCATACAACACATTGGCTCAGTTGTTGTCTCCCTTGTTGGGGTGAAGATGTTTGGAGTTTCCTCATTTTTGTTTTGTTACTATTTTAAGTTCATCTTTCATTATAAAATTCTGATGAAATCATCATTTCATAGTACAAATGGTTTTTTAGGAATGTTAACCTTTAAATGTTTATCCTTTCATGAATTAGTTCCCCTATTTCTATAGTTCCGGTTTGAAGATGTATATTTTTTTGGAAATCACCTTTTGTTCCATATGTGTAGGTTTATTGTTAGGTTTGAGATCTTTGGGATGTGTTGGAATTAGCCACACCTCAATCTGACACATAATGTGACCAGTATGACTCAAAGTAATTCTTTTTATTTTAAATTTACATTAATTTTAGTAAAAAAGATAATTGACTCAATGTGTCTATTATCAGTTTAAAATTAACATTTGAATTTAAAAAGTTCCACTCACTAAAAAATGAGAAAACATGCTCATATTTTCTTGATAATTTAGGGAATTTATTCATAAATCATTTATGATGTATAGGAATCTTTCTCACATCAAACTGATTCACGATATGATCCGTATGAGTCAAAGTGCATGTTTCAAGTTTAAAATGACATTTTATAAAAAAATCCAAGTGACATACTCAAAAACAATAAAACACATTCATATTATTTTGGTACTTTAGGAAAAAAATCCATAAGTGATTTAGAACATGTATGAATCATCCGCAGCACAATCCGATGCACGGTGTGACCGGTATGACTCTAAGTGTGTGTTTTTATTTAAAATTGACATCAATTTTAGTAAAAAGGACAACTGACATACTCAAAACTAATAAAACACATTCAAAATGTTTAAATAATTTAGGAAAATGATTCATAAGTCATTTTTGATGTGTAGGAATCAATCACACCACAATCCGATACACAATGTGAACAATATGAGTCCAGGTGTATGTTTCAATTTTAAAAAGACAATTTAGCAAAAAAGACAATTGACATACTTAAAACTAAGAAAACACATTCAAATTGTTTTTATACTTTAGTAAAACAATCCATAAGTCATTTAGGATATGTAAGAATCAGTCACACCTCAATCCAACGCATGGTGTGACTGGTATGACTCAAAGTGTGTCTTTTTATTTAAAATTGACATTAATTTTAGTAAAATGGACAAATGTCCCACTAAAAATTGAGAAAACACATTCTGATTATTTACATACTTTAAAAAAATGATCCACAATTCATTTATGACATGTAGGAATTAGCCACACCTCAATCTAATACATGATGTTCCCAATATGAATTTAAGTGTCTGTTATCAGTTTAAAATCAACATTTGAATTAAAAAGTGTCACTCACTAAAAACCAATAAAACACACTCATATTTTCTTGATAATTTAGTAAAATGATTTATAATTTATTTGTTATGTGTAGGAATATTTTTCACATAAAACTGATACACGATGTGATCGAAATGAGTCAATAGTGCGTGTTTCCAGTTTAAAATGACATTTTAGTAAAAAAGACAACTAACGTACTCAAAACCAAGAAAACACATTCAAATTGTTTTGATACTTTAGGAAAATGATCTATAAGTCACTTTAGATGTGTTGTAATTAACTGCACCTCAATTAGATGCACGATGTGACCGGTATGACTCCAAGTGTATCTTTTTATTTAAAATTGACATCAATTCTAGTAAAATTATAACTTTATATTAGTTTATTTCTTTACATTATTACTAACATACGAATTGTTTTCTTATATAGGTGTGTTCTTTTGCTTGAGCAGGGAAGGTTTTTTTAGCAATAGCATGAGTAAGGTCAGGATTAAAATATAAAGTAACATTGATGTTTTTGAATGTATATAATAATTTGTATTTAATTAATTGTATGCACCAATGTTTGAAATGTATATAATATAGTTTTTTTTTGTGTTTGTGTTTTAAATTTAATTTCATTTAAATCTTGTATTAGGACTTGTTTTTTTTGATATTTGGTGTGCTTTTGGTACTGTGGTGTGCTGTTACAGCACACTATAGTGGTGCTGTAGTGTGATGTAATAGCCCACCATAGTATGGACCTTTATCAATGCTTTTAAAAGTGATAATAAAACCCACATTTATCAGCCTTCTATAAGAACTGATAAAGGGGTCCTTTAGTAGCACAAAAAAATGCTGATAAATATCCCATTTATTAGTGCTTTTTTTGCACCCCTAAAGGACCCCTTTATCTGCATGTTTTCAACTCTGATAAAAGACTAGGAATTTTAACATCGCTCATGTAGTCAGTGCTTTTCTAGCACCGATAAAGATCATTTCTAGCGCTGTTAAAGGCATGTTTTATAGTAGTGAATTACTCTATTATAATATTTATTAAACATAATATCATATGAGTTATTCCTACATTATCCCACTTAAATCATGTGATATTACTTTATGGTATTTAATAAATTCAATTGGTTATTATGAACATTTATATTCATTCTATCATGTATTAAACATTCATCATGATTAAGGATAATGTTCACATGAGTCATGATGGCAGTATATCATCTATTAATATAGTTTCTTCTATGTACTATTATATTGAAATTTTCCTTAGCATAATTAAAATGAGATATATATAATTGTTCCAATGATGAATTATTTATCTATGGCTATACCTTATAATTATTAAATTCAATCATATTTACTTATTGAAAAATAAGAAACATGATCAAAACATTTATAGGACCAAGTTTAAACTTTAATAAACATACCATTCATTATATATAATAAAACCTACTTGGTAACAATGATCATACATTCAACATGTCCAATAAATGTCTTGTCTGGAATCCCTTTAGTCAAAGGGTTGGAAATCATAAGATTTGTACTAATATGTTCAATTGACAACTTGTGTTTTTTATGTTCCTCCTTAACAACAAAGTACTTTAATTCCATGTGTTTAACACCTTTGGAATATCAGTCATTCTTTGAACATAATATTCATGCGTCATTTTCACAATAAATTTTCAAGGGTATGAAAACACTTCCAATAATTCCAAGTCCAAAAATAAAGTTCCTCAACCACATACCCTGAATTGCAACCTCAAAGCATGCTATAAATTCAGCTTCAATTTTCAAAGAAACTATAACTGATTTATTTTAACTTTTCCATGATATCACTCCTTTGTAAAGAAGATAAACCTAAAAAAATTAGAATTTCTTATATCAACACAACTAAAAAAGTCTGAATCAGAGTATCCCATCAATTTAAGATGATTAGATCTTTTATATGTAATCTTGTGATCCTTTTTTCCTTACAAATATCATAAATATTTATTTGTAGATATCTAATTATCCAGTTTAGAATTTATTTGATATATTCCTATCATACCAACTATAAAAATAATATCTAGTATTGTACATGTGTGATCATACATCAAAATTACAACAATAAATGCATAAGTAATTCATCCATCGGTATTATCATGAACCAGTATAAATACCTTGGTACCCTGATATCCCATCCAGATATGACATGGTCCATAGGGTGTTTCTAATCCCCATGGGTTGACTACTAGAACCTAAAATCATACACAATAAAACAGGGAATGAATTTTCTACAAAACATCAGAAGATAAAAGATATAGGTCAGTATTCTCAACAATTCAAAAGGGTGAAAGTACCAAAAACAATAGTTATAATAAAACCCAAAGTAGTACATCATAAAAGTACTTAGTATCTAATAAGTTTAAAACTCAAACATCCCATGCAACAAGTGGATAAAATCTCCACCAGTCACCTCCATCACTCTAATCCCAAAGGATCAAGAATATCCACCTCTAATAGGACACACTTTCCCTTTGCTCAGACCTGGCATAATAAAATCTACAAAATCCTAAAGGAAAAGGTAGGGTGTAAGCTATAATCCCAAGTAGGGTCTCACCAAATGTTCCATAATCATTCCAAAATTAATAAACCAATCATTCTATCAATTTAAATAAAACTAGGCATGCAATTTCATTTAAATATTTAAAAAAACATTCTTTCACTCAAATATATGGAAGATATATCTAAAAACATTAAAAAATTATTAAATGAACATTTTATATAAAAACATTTATATAAGTTAGTTATCATGAATAAAAAAGTTCCATAAATCAATGAAATATATATAAATTCAAAGAACTCATTGCACCATGGTCAAAAACCCTACAATATGTTAGTTACTGGATGTAGGATCATCACACATATCATTAGGGAACACGAATCAATATGAACCACCACTTAAGGTAAAATTACTATCATCCACTCCCACTTAATGGAAAATTACATCCACTCCCTCTCAAGAGAAAATCACTTACCGAACTTGGTTTTGTCAGTGTAATCATCATAAATCTAGTGCTAGGGGATCAAGATCCTAACATGCTTGTCCCAACCATCTACTAACTATCTTGGCTCCCATGTTCTTCAATCAATCAATCAAATTGGAAATCGGTAATTTTAGAATAGTCAAAAATACAATTTCCCAATTTAAGTTTACGACATGAATTTTTCTATTTCAAAACCAAATCATCATTTTTCATCATTTCTTGCCATTTTAAATAACTTTTCAATTTAATCCATTTTATCAAGGATTATCAAATGATTTCATCAAATTATTTCCTAAATAAAGCCATAATTTTTCATAAATCTACCCCACAATTTCAATTCCATTGAAATTTTATTTTTTTCTGGATTTCCATGCCTATTTAAAATCAAAGATCAAATCCATGTTTTTAAATGAATTAAAAACTCATTATAATTTTATAAATACATTCAAGGTTTCAATCGTATGAAAAAGAATCGTATAACCACCTACATTTTGAAAAGAATCACAATGAACGACACCCATAATGGGGAATACCACCATAGAATGAAGTTGAAGGATATATAAGAACAAAAACTAGAATAAATGATCTAACAAAATAGAGTTTAGACTAATAAATCACATGATAATATATCAAACTCTAAGGAGGAGAGAAAGAGAGGCCAAAAGAAAACACATGATAGTATATCTACTTACCTGGAGGAGATCAATCGAGGTCAACACTGCTTAGATCTTCTAAGGAAAGGGTTTGGAGGTGCCAAAATCTCCTAAGTAAGGCTCAGAGTTAAGAGAGGAAAGGATAAAGGTCCAATAGAATGAAACTCAACCATGCACCCAGCTTAAAATCAACTTCCTCATAAATTACATGATGTGTAACCTTGATTTATGTTGTGTAATTCACGATGACCTCATATGATGAAAAAGGCATCTCCTTTTATTAAAATATAATTTTTGATCATTTCACATCATGTAAACTGCACACGATGTGTAATCACTTCACACCGTGTAATATTTTCAAAGCATATTCCTGATGAACATTACACGTCGTGTAGCACTTTTTCATAGCATTTAATCACCCAGTAGACAACAATCATCATAGTTCCTACAAAAAATACTTGAAACCAAAAACTAAAGGACAAGGCATAACTTAAATGAGTAATGAGATATTATAGCCTCCCTACCATAAAACAACTTTATTCCCCAATAAATCCTATCAAGAAATTTCCATATAAAAAAGACGAGGTCACTACAATCTTATCAGTTCCTCATTCTCCCACGTCTCATGAGAATCAGAACCATGCTGTTATAGAAGATAGACCAAATGTATCATCCTACAAAGAAGTACATTTGTCTCAAAATCAATAATATTGACTAGATGATCAGTCATGGATAAGTCTAGATCGACATCAAGATCCTCCCAACTAAAGATATGAGATGGGTCAGAAAGATACTTCTGAAGCTGTGATACATGAAACACATTATGTATCAACATTAACTATGGTGGAAGTGTTACATGGAAATACACTTTCCCCACCTTCTAAAAAACCTAAAAATGTCCCAAAAAATGTGGAGAAAGCTTCCCTTGACTTCCTAGCCATCGATGACCCAACCTAGGTGAAACTCTAAAAAAACACATAGTCACAAACTAAAAACTCCAATGGTCACCTATGATAGTCAACATAAGATTTATATTGGCTCCATGCCATAAAAATTATCTAATGAATCAAATGTATCTTTTACGTCATCTCTCAGACTAAACTCGGTCCATCCAAGTAAGTTTCACCAATATACAACCAACAAAGTGGATATTTTCAAGGCCGACCATACAAGTCCTCAAAAAGATCCATCCAAATTGAGGAATGATAAATATTGTTATATGAAAACTCAACATATCCCAAATGGACATCCCAAGATCCACTAAATTCAATAATTCAAGAACCTAGAACATCCTCAAGATTTTGTACAACCCTCTCTATCTGGACATCCATCTGCAGATGGCGTTCCATACTCAAATGAACCTAAGATCCCATCACCTCCTTAAGGCCTCACAAAAAAAAGAGATAAAATAAGGATCTCCATCAAAGACTATACTAGATGTAATTCCTTAAAAACAAAAATCTCTTTTACATAGATATTTCTCAACTCCTCAACATTGGTTGTATCACAAATGGGTATAAAGTGAACTGATTTGGCCAGTTGATTGATTACAACCCAAATCACTTTATTTTTTTGAGGGGTATGAAAAAATAGAACAATAAAGTTCATAGAGAATTCATCCTACTTCCAAGTCTGCACTGGAAGTGGCTGAAGCAAACCCGAAGGTCCCTAGTGCTCGACCTTGACATGTTGGAAAGTATAACAATGAGAAACAAAATTGGCAATGTTCCATCTCATACACGACCACCAAAATTTTCACTACATATCATAAAATATCATAATGGTTCCAAGGTGCACGTCCCACTGGGAATTCTGAAATTCCACCATCACATCTTTTATCATGGATAACGGTATGACACACCAATTATGAAAACATATGATGTTCTAATAAGATAATGGCCATTCAATAACAGCCTACCCACCATAAAGAGAGTCACTAATTCCACAAAATTCATCATCAAGCTAATGTTCTTGAATAATCTTCTTAATAAGAGCAGATGTCAACTGAACACTTGCCAATACAACCTCAGCCTCCTCTTATTATACTCCTAAATGAAACTTTGAAAAAATAGATATCAATTTACACTCTTCAGATGATTCTTTCACGACCTAGGTTAGAAGTTTCCTACTCAAATCATTAGAAATGAAATTCCCCTTGCCCAAGGTATAAGCAATATTAAAATCAAATGACTTTAGGTACTCCACCCAACACCTATGCCGAAGGTTCAAATCTTTTTGAGAGAAGATTTAACTCAATATTTTGTGGTCGTAAAACATAGAAAACCTTTATATTAAATAGTAATGTTAACAACTCTTAAGTGCATGCATCAATGATATAGGTTAAAGTTCATGGGTTGGATTCTTCTCATGAAACCTAAGCTATCTAGATCCATAGGTGATGACATGATCACCCTTCATAAGGAAAAAACCCAAAACCGAACTTGATGCATCACAAAAGACCACATATCCCGGAACAGATGTCAGAAGAGTCAACATCGGTGTAGAAGCCAAAAGATGTTTTATCTCAATAAATCAACTCTGAAATTTATCATTTCATAAGAACTTCAATCCCTTCAGAGTGAGAGAAGTCATCATGGAATCCAACTTGAAGAAATCTTTTATCAACTGATGATAGTACCCCATTAGATCCAAGAAGCTACGAATCTTAAAAAATTTACATGGTTTCACCCTTTTCATAACAGATCTCACATTTTTAGGTTCAGCTAAGATACCATGTTTTTGAAACCATGTATCCCAAGAAATTCACTTCCCGATTCTAGAAATCTAATTTTGATATCTTGGAATAGAGTCTATGATTTCTCAATATTTCTAGAAACACTATCAAATGATGCACATGATCCTCCTTAAATTCAGAGTAAACTAAGATGCCATCCACAAATACCACACATAATGTGTCGTGGTACTCATGGAAAATTATTCTCCTCAAATATATAAAGACTATTGGAGTATTTATTAGACTAAATGGAATAAAAATATAATCATATTGTCCATACCTACCCCGGAAGGCAGTTTTCTGAACATCATATTCTTTTTTTCTCAACTGGTGATCACTAGATCAATGATCAATCTTTAGAAACCACTTACCCCCTTTAAACTAGTTGAAAAAATCATCAATCCATGGAAAAAGATACTTGTTCTTTACCATAGATCGATTGAGTTTCCAGAAATCAACAAAAAGGTGAAGTGTTCTATCAACATTGTTTGCAAAGAGAACATGTTTTGCCCAAGATGACACACTCTAGCATATAAAACCTTTCTCAATAAAATCATCCGGATGAGTCGTCAACACTTTCAGTTTAGTTAGTTCCATGCGATAAGAAGGAATAGATACCTCCTGAGTACTAGACACTAAATCGATAGAAAACTCAACCTATATTACCAGTGAAAAACTAGATAAATCATAAGGAAACACATCAGAAAACATGATGATTAATGGAGGGACATCATCACTAAAAGATTCCTACTCTAGATCAAAATAAAATAATGATATTAATTTTCCTAACTCTGGATAAGAAGGTATAGATCTACTCAAAATTAGGTCCCATTCTCCCTAAAAGACATGACACATCCCATCAGGCATAGTAAAAGAGACCCATCAAAGATAACAGTCAATTCATGCCTTATTAGTAGCGAGACAATCCATCCTGAAAATGATGTCCATAGGTTTCATGTTGAGAACTAGAAAATCTCAAGTAAACTAGATCTATGATAAAGATAAGACATAATAAGGAAAACATAGACCCTACTTTCTCTTCTTTTTAAGGGGCATAGTAATATCCATCACATAAGAAAAAATCTCAATAGGAAGATTTAACAGGTTCATAATTTGAGTCGATATAAAAAAGTGAGATGCACTGGTATCAAATAAAGTAGTCATTAAAGATGAATCTATAGTGATGATACCTCTCACGGTCACTCGACCTGTATTAGCTTCTTATAGAGACTCTTACAATGCATGAATAATCTTTATTTCAGATGCTTGTGGATGAAACACCTTTTTTTGAAAAGAATCTAATTGAACTGAAGTACTTTTAGGTGTGGATGTGTCCATGACACTACATGAAGCATAAAATAAATAGAAGAATTTCTATAAGTAACCCGAGCAATTATAAGATCTGTAGATCTTTGGTGCCTCAGTACAAACACATATTGAATACCCAACCTTTCCACATTGGAAGCAAGTCAGTGGGAATCTTCCAAGCACTACATGAGGTCTAGAAGAACTGTACTATCAATATACACCACGAGACTCATCATGCTTCCTCTATCCATCCATCCATCCATCCAATGGATTGAAGGCCTTTAAATATTTTATTATATGATAAATCCCCCTTATAAGGAATGAAGGGGGTGGAATCCCAAGAAGACATCATGGACATAGGATAATCACACTCAAAGGATATGAAGAGTAAAACTAGAATGAAATCATTGAACTACTCCTCCCTTGAATTTGATCACGATGAATCACTCCACCGTTGCAAGGATGTTTGGCAAGAAAGTGTCCTGTGTTGAAGCACAGGCCCGATCCGATGGCTGGTGCCATACCCTCTCAAACAACCAAATACAAAAATATCTGAAATGATAAATTGTCAGCTCTGGAACCTCCTCTTAAGACTATTCCATGAAGTTGAGTCTGATATCACAATCTTCCCACCTTCAAAAAACAAACCATCTAAACATAAAACAACCGCCATTCCAAAACAACCAACCCCAACCAAAATATTCAACACTGCAAAAAACCTCCACAGTATGAAACTTTCATCTCCACCATACATCCAACACAAAAACTCCCCATCACTACCATCAAATCTACATGTAGATACTGCAACAGACCAACCAAGGATCCCTACTAGAGTGTTACACATGCGATGGATCCCGACCCCTTCACCATGGATAAAAAACGCAACCCTAGTGCTAGAAAATGGGATCTCGATCCACACCGCGAAGAATATCCAATCCATGGAATAAGAAGGTCACAAATCCTAGAGGAATATCAGAAACAATGCCTCCCAATATCGACCCCACACTACACTAAAACGCGACCCAAAATCCGCACCAAAGCATGCCCCCAACACCGCCGAAAAAACGGATCTCAAACCCAATGAACCAGACTAGACACCCCTTTGCCACAAAGATCCGACAAACCAGATTAGGACCTCACCTCTATAGAGAAACAAACCACAACCCAACACACCATATTAGAAAACACCTTATCACAGTGAAGGGCCGTGACCCCGACGCCACACCAGAACTCGATCCCACATCACGGAAGAGTCAAAGCACGACCCCAAATAGACCCGAACAACCTCTCTATGAAAGACCGAACCCCAAGCCTCCAGAGAGAGGCTACACTTCCCCATGGAAGAATCCTTCACACCTTGATCTCACCAGGAAGACCGAGGAGGAGCCGCCATCCGAACGAGACAGGAGAAGAAAGGAAATGATGAGTGGAAGCCCGAAGTCGCTGCTCCCTTTATGGGCTCATCCTAATCCTTTCCCATATCATGCTTTCTCTATCTATTAAAGGAAACAAAAATACTATCACTAGGAGAAAAATGAACTCCCAAAATCCTTGACTTACTATCCAGATCAAGCTTAACCATCAACGCTCTATCCATCATGCCAACATAAGAATAAAGTTTCAATAAGAAAACCTAAGAATGAATTGTAGGTTAAAGAACCATCTCAAACTATCGAGTATTAATCTTCTCATTCGATACAATCTTAGGTGGAAACTATATAAGCTTGGAAAATCAGTTCACATACACTGTCATACTCCTTTCATCCTATTGAAGGTTGAAAAAATCCACAACCTTAGCTTGTACCGTAGATTCTGGATAGAAATGATCAGTGAAAATAACTTTAAAGTCCTTCCACTCCAAACCCTTGAGTTTCTTTTCCATTACCATTGAATCCCACCATCTCCTTCTAATCCCTTTTATCTTAAAGGTAAAACATTTTACCTTAATCAAATCACATGTTTCCAAGAAATAAAACAAAATATCTATCTTTCTAAAAAAATCATCAGCCTCTTGAGGATCATTAGAGCCTTGGAATATAGGTGGATTTTGGATGAGGAACTCTTGATCATGATTATAAGATTTATCTATATAAGGTTCCATAACTAGATCATGAACGAGAACGGGTGCAGGTGCCTATCCCAGATCTTGGACAACACACACAATAATCTCAACAATATTTTGGTCCATGGGAGGATTTTCTAAATGTTCCTAAAAAAACTTCCTCCTAGAGCCTATTTAAATGTCCTATAGAAGGAATGATGATACACACCATCAACTGAAAAAACTAAAGACATCATAAGATTACCTAGATCAACAAATACAATAAGAAAAATAGGAAAATCAATTCCATCAGATAATATATCAATACTTGGAATTCAACCTATCCAAATCAAAAGTAGGGAAAAGACTAGAATCAAATCAAATTATTCCTCAAGACACATTTTCTCAAACACTAATGGTGACTTAAGGAACATTATGAAGAGATCTCACCAATAACTCACTTGTAAATACCTCATAAGTCCCAAAAATCCCACCTATTGTCTATCAGAACATCCCAAACTGCACAGTGATATAAAGGAAAGATACTTAACCTTGCATCTGATATCAGTTTGTCATGAACCATCCTGAATACTCGTGTACCCTAATACCCAAGCTGACTTTGACATGGTCTGAAGGGCGTTCTCAATCTCTATGGTTTGGAGACTATCACCTAACATCATACATGATAAGAGGGAACAAATTTTCCACAAAATAATAAAAGATAAAAGATATAGGTCAGTATGCTCAACACTCTAAAATAAAGAAAGTACAAAAAACAATAGGTATAGTTTCTCAGTATCTAACCAGATGAAAACTCAAATATCCTATGGAACAAGTGGATAACATCTCCACTGGTCACCTATATCACCCTAATCTAAAAGGATAAAGAACATCAACCTCTACCAAGAGGCGCTTTCCCTCTTCTAAAACTTAGCATAAGAAAATATATAAACACCCAAAGACAAAGGCAGGGTTTAAGGTATAATTCCTAGCAGGGTCTCACCAAGTGTTCTATAAATTTTTCTAAATAAATAAACCAATAATGATATAAATATAAATAGAACTCGGTGTAGAATTTAATTTTCATATTAAAAAACAAGATTTCATTCAAATAGATGGAAGATATATAACAAAACTTTCAAATCGTCTTAAATGAACATTTTATATAAAATAGTTTATAGAAATCAGTTTTCATGAATAAAAAAGTTCTTTAAATCAATGACATTTATATAAAATTAAAGAAATCACAAAACCATGGTTAAAAACACTATGGTACATTAGTTACTAGCTATAGTATCCTTAAATATCTCATCAAGTGATCATGACTCAATATGAATTCCCACTTAATGGAAAAATACTTTCATCCACTTCCATTTATGGTAAAATTACATCCACTCCCACTTAAGGGATAATCACTTTCTGAACATGGTTTTGTTAGTGTTATCATCATAAATCTAATTTTAGGGGATCATGATCCTAGTGTGCTTGTCATAGAAATATACTAATTACCCAGGTTCCCATGTTCTTCAATCAATCAATAAAATTGGAAATAAATCTTTTTAAAATAGTTTAAAATACAATTTCCTAATTTCAGTTTTCAACATGCCCTTTTCAATTTCAAAACAAAATCATAGGTTTTCATCATTTCATGACATTTCAAATCAATTTTCAATTTAATCTATTTTCTCAAGGATTATAATATAATTTTATCATACAATTTACAAAATAAATCCATCATTTTTAATAAATCCACCCCACAATTTCAATTCCATTGAAATTGGATTTTTTTTTCTCAATTTCCATGCCTATTTAAAATCAAGGTTCAAATCCATGTTTTTAAATCAATTAAAAAATCATTAAAATTCAATCAATTCATTCATGTTTTTAATCATAGGGAAAGAATCATGGAACCACCTAACTTTTGAAAGGACTCCCAACACACAACACCCACAATAGGGAATACCAATGTAGAATGAAGGAACAAGAGATTTAAGAACATAACCTATAATCAATGATCTAAAAAAAATAAGTTTAGACCCATCAATAATATAATGATCTATTAAAATATAATTAGGATATAAATAGAGACCAAAATAAAACATGCCACAGGATATCCACTTACCCAGAAGAGATCAAATGAGGTCACCGCCACTTCGATCCACCAAGGAAAGGGTTTGGAGGATCTAAAATCACCTAGGGAAGGCTCAGGGTGAAGAGAAGAATGGATATAAGTTAAATAAGATGAAAACTAGCCATGCACCTAGATTAAAATTGACTTCCACATGAATTACATGGCGTGTAACCCCATTTCACATCGTTTAATTCATGATTTCCACATACGACAGAAAAGGAATTATCTTTTATTAAAATCTAATTTTTGAGCATTTTATATCATGTAAACTGTATATGGTGTGTAATCACGTCACTCTATGCATTTGTTTCACAATATCTTCCTAGAGAAAATTACACATCATGTAATACCATTACACGGTGTATAATCACCCAACATATAACAAACATCCCAATTCCTACAAAAAATCCCAAAAACAAAAACCAAATGAAAAGTAATAAATTAAAATAAAAATAGGATATTACATGTATTTATTCCAAATAATTTTTGGGACATTTATTGAGAGTAAATTTATCTCCTTTCTGAATTGGATTGATGATATTTAACATTTTTTCACTCCAAACCTCTCTAAAATTTTATTAATGTATAATTTTTGAGATAAGGCCAATAAACCATCAGTTATATTATAAAATATTTTTATTCTAATCAAATAATTGGATTCTCCCATGTCTCCCATTTAAAAATTATTAAAGAATAATTTCATGGTCTCATATAAAAAACCAATTTCATTTGTAGTAAGAAAATTTTCATCAATATATAGAATCAAGAACACAAATTTACTCCCACTGATCTTCTAGTGTATAAACCAATCAATGTTGTTTTCAATAAATCCAAAAGATATAATGGCATCATTAAACCTAATATACCATTTTTGAGAATATTTTTTAAGAATTTATATTTTATTATTTAATTTATATACAATGTGTTATTTTCCTTCAATGGAAAAACCGACTGGTTAATCCATGTAAACATATTCTTATAAGTTTCTATTTTAAAATACTATTTTAACATTCATGGGATGTAACTCTTAATCATACTAAGATACTAATTCCATAATAATTCTGAAATAATATTTATTAGAAACTAGTGAGAAGGTTTCCTTATAGTATATACCATGAATTTGAGGGAATCCATTGGAAAAATGTATGGAATTATAATTTTTAAGGTTACTATGATATTTATGTTTAGTTTTTGAAGTCATATTTACATAAAACTCTCTTGCATCCTTCAAGAAATTCTGTAAGGTCCCAAACATTATTTTGTTCCATTAAATTTAACTCATAGTTCATGGAATCAAACCATTCATCAAAATCATCATAATTTATAACTTGATAATATGAAAATAGATCATTATCAATGCCAATATCACTTTCTATATCATTCATATATACCAAAAAATCATCATAAATATCTGACCTTCTTTCACTTTGGGATTTTCTTAAACTATTTCTTATTATTATTCAATCATTCATTAATTATTAATTTGGGAAACATTTTTTGTTCCTCTAAATGATTATTTTGAGATGCAATAAATTGAGTAACAACAACATGTGAAGTTGGAGTAAAATAAAATGGAACTTAAATTCTAACTTCCTTCATTTCCACATTTTATAGAATTTCACTCCCACTAGATTCACCATTCACAATAAATGTATCATTTAGAGATGAAACAATTATCATAATATAGTTTGGGAAATAAAATCTATACCCCTTTGAATTCTATGGATAAAATATGATATATCAATTTATTATTCTTATATTCAGTTTTTTTATTGTGTATTATATGCTCTTATTTATTCCTAACAACCCCATACATACAAGTGTCTGAAAATTGGTTTCCTACCAGTTTAAATTTCTAAAGGAGTCTTTGGAAATTCATTACTAAAAACCCAAATCAATAAATACATGGTAGTTTGTAAAACATACATACACAATGATAAGGGTAAATAAAAATTACTTAACATGATCTTAACAATATATATTCATGTTATATTACACCTTTCCACTACACTATTTTTTGTGGTGTACTTGGTATAGTGTATTGTTCACATATTCCATAACTTTCTCGAAACATTGAAAATGGACCATAGTTTTTCCACTTTTATCAAATCACCCATAATATTCAAAACCCCTTTCATACCTTATAACCATCACCTTTATGTCGAATTTCCTCAAAAATACATTTACATAAATTTTCAATGAATTTATTTCTTGAGATTTCTCATGTAATAAAAAGACATATCTATAATATGAAAAATCATCAATAAATGTGAAAAAAATATTTTCCCTTACCCAAATAATTGACATCAAAAGATCTACACATATCGGTATGTATGATCACAATGAGTTTATACCTTCTTATAGAACCTTTCTTTTTGTGTTTTTTTGTTTTACTTTAATACAATCCACAGAAATTCTTATGTCAGTAAAATATAAATATGGAAGGATTTCAATCATAAGCAATCTATTTAATATTTCTTTGGAAATATGACCTAAAATTTTATGCCAAAAATAAGAAGTATATTCCTTTAATAAACCACATTTAATACCAAAATTATGATACAAGGTCTAAAAATTTCAACATATAAATTATCAAGATTTAGTTTATATAAACCATCATATAATAAACCAGATCTAATCATGTGTTCATGCACTAAAAAACTAAAATATACATTCCCAAAATTAAAAGAGTATGTACCAGCATTATGTTTTGATAAAGAAACCAAATTTATAGATATACTAGGTATATAAAAGGTTTTACATATATCCAAACTATACCCAATATCAAGGATAAAATGGTAAGTCTTGACTGCTTCCACTAGAACCTTCACTATATTCCCCATGAAAATGAACTTTTCAATTGGGATTGTAATTTGGGTTGAAATGAATCCTTTCATTATATTAGAAACATAAGTCATAAAACTAGAATCAATCCACCATGCATTATTTTTAAACTCCAACTCAGTTTGATTCAAAACATGTATAAGAATTTTCCTTTTATTTCTTTTCAAACCAATCCATTCTCTTCAGTGAATCCTTTTGGAAATGTCCATTATTCCAACAAAAATGGAATTTATCTATATTTATATTCTTATGGTTTTTTCTAGAGGAATAGTTAAAATTCAATGGACCATTTCCATTTCTATGGTTATTTATACCACGATTCTTTCCTCTATGATGGTGTATATAATGGAAAAAGCAGATTCCTTGACTCTTTAATCTTGTTTGCTATTGAAAAAGCATACTATTAAATTCATGCACATTCAAATTATCTTCCATGGTATTTTAGTTCATTTGGAATGGTCCATACTTAGACAGTAATGTGTTTAGGAAAAACCATACAATTAAAGATTCATACATTTAAATTCCTAAGGATTTATATCTTAACATAATATTTTTCATTTCAATGGAATGATCATGCATAGTATGATAACCATCAAATTTCATGGTGGTAGATGTTTGGAAAGATATTTTTTAGTAGTTTTAGATCAGTACCCCATATATGTAATAAATTCTTTAGCACTTTCATTTTTAGGGGTACCTAACATGATTTTACTTGCTATGATCATTCTCATGAACATAAATCTTAAACAATTTGATATTTCCCATGATAAATAATATATTCTATCATCACCTATACTATCATCTATAATAGTATAAGGTTTATCTACTCAGAGTGCTAAATCAAGACCTAATACACCATGGTGAAGTTGGATTTTACCACCCCAATAAGATAAATTTAGTCCATTAATGTTCGTAATAGTTGATTCATTTGTGTGCGATGATGATGGAAAGCTAACTATAATAAATACATGCTAAAAATTAATTCCCCATGTTATAAATTAAATACAATGATTCATGGAAAATTTTAAATATAAAATCTATAATAGTGTTCTCCATTGGGTGATACACTAATACATAATAATAATTGATATTAATTTAATTAAATTTATTTTGAAATAATACATGCAGTTTTTAGAAATATTTATTATATTTTGATATATAAATAAATCTCATAATGTATATATATCTCCAACAATTATATCCATAAATTATAAAAATATGAAAATTGCTTTTGGGAAATTGATAAATATATTATAATAATGAAATTTAATTATAAATAAAATATCATAATAGTATTATATTTATGAGTAAATGATACATATATCAATTTCAAATAATTTTTGAAACAAAAACAACATTATGATTTGATAACATTGGTGATTAAAAAATATAATGTTCCAAATTATTTTATAACATTATAATAACCACTATCATGATTTTTTTTGAAAATGAGCCAAAAATTTTAAAACACATAACCATATTGCTATTTAATATCATTTGTTTATTTATTAAACTATATAACCACAATTTTAAAGGTTTAATGATTTTTTTATAAAATTAAAAACAAAATAATCCATTATTTAATTTTTTGTATTTTTTAACTCATAAAGTTAACAATCACTATAAATAAAAATTTAATAATAATAATAAACTCAAATATAAAACAATTACCATGTTTATAAAAAACCATTTTTGAAACTGCTACATTATCTGATTTAATACGTGATAATAATAATAAATAAAAAAAGAGATTTCAAATTATGAATTCATGAAGGGAGAAGCCATACATCCAGGTTCCAAAAATCCCATATAAAACATTAATACAATTTGATTTTTTAAAATCTCATGAAAAAGTAAAATCAATAATAATGATAATTTTTAGTTTGGGTTTGAACATCATTATCAATGTCCACAATTGTACTCTTTTTTTTTTAAATTATACAGTTAACCTAAAAAGAACTTTATAAATAATACAATATTATAATTATACTAATAGAGAAAACAATCACACATAAGATTATGGAAAAAATAATAAAATAGACCTACTTAAAAACAAAAATAAAACCAATTATTTAATTTATATTTTAATTTAAAAATATATACTCTTTATAATTATAAAAAAAACAAAATTAATTATGGGAATATAAATATTTCAAAATTATGTCTCTGATACCACATATAAAATTATTTTCATTTACATTAGGATCTTTGAAATATGTATTTATCATATATCTAGATAACTAAAATTTAAAAGACAAGACATACATTGATCTCTTGAATCTTATTGATTTTAATCTCCTTGACTTTCACTTGCTTAAAGGTTTTCTATCATAATCCTACACTGTATTCTACACAATTTTGATGGAGCATACCCTAATAATGAAATCGAAACTTAATTAGTAAGGACAAGACCCCTTAAATAGGGATAAAATCATTTTCATTAGTGGGTTTTTAATTAAATATCAAAGTCAATCAATTTAAAAATGGTATCAATCATTATCCCATTATAATATTTATTAAACAAAAAATCACATGAGTTATCCCAATAGAAACACATCAATAATGGATATATAATGGGATATAGCCCCTCTTTTTGTAATGATCTATTTCTTGTAAGCCTCTAAAAACTTTATTTTTCCCAAGCTTCATTCATCGCTCCTAGAGAAGGTTCTAGAAACACTTTTAGATTTTAGGTATCCTCTAGTTGAAAATTGGGATTAATCCCTCAGAGGCTAAAAGACTTTGTTTGCTGCTTTGGTGATCATCATCAAGTATACTCTATCAAGGATTAAAGATTGAGGCCAATTCATCAACTTTTAGGTACACATGTTTATGTTCTTCATTTATATACATGTTGATCTCACTGAGGACATATTGAACACAAAATGGATTTTCTTATGATAACAAGGTTCATATAAAGAAACCCTAAAACCCATTAGGGGTACCAGAGCCGGCTTCCTTCTCGAATCAATGTATTTATTACACTATTAAATAAATAAAAAGTTTTATGAAATCATGACTGGATTCCCACATCTCAAAATTATGTAATATGATAACGTAATGTCGGGAGCACCACTTGATGTTATGTTAAATTTAATATGTAATATATAGTGGATAAAATGGCTTACTTTAAGCTACTAACAAAATCTTTAGCACTACTGTGGGAAAATATAGCATCAAATTTTATGGGTTACTTAATGATAAATCAAGTATTGTGAGGTTTCTACATGATATTACACTGATTTTAAATGTATTATAAGGTTTGATACTCCACCATGACACTACATTGTGAGAAAACATAATTTCATGTTTCCATAAAAAATAAAATTAATTTAAATTATTATTTAGTTTATTTAGATTATAATTTATAAATTGATTATAGATGAAAAGTATTAAACTTTTTCAATTTAGATATTCTCATGTCTACATTAAATATGAAAAAGTTTTTATTTATTTCTTATGTTTTTTATAAACAAAAAAATTACTTATTTATTGAAATAAATTAATTTATAAATTGAATTAGTTTATTTTTTTAATTGTTTATAAATATTGGAAAATATTTATTGGAATATTTATAAAATGTATAAAAGTTTTTTGTAACTATAAAATGTTTATGGTTCGTCAATTAAATATTTTTAAACATTTATTTTAAATATTTTATCAATATTAAAGACATAATATTAATAATATATTGGTCAAATTTATATGCTATATAATTTTTTATAGCTCTTAGTAAAAGGTATTTTAGGAATTTTTTAAAATATAAATAGATTATAAATTAATTAATTATAAATAGTTTATAAATTATCATATGAATGTTCACAAAACATTTAATTGTAAAAATACTCCAAATACTAAATATTAATATTCAAAATACCTTTTTACCAAATTATACGGAATGCCTTATGATTCTGAAATAAAGTGTGTATTTAGAAATCATAGGGGAAATTTACAAAGAGTTATAAATTATAAAATAAGGGTGAAATATTAATAATTATATATATAAAATTAATATTTTTTTACTATAAATAATCAATTTGAAATTGTGAAAATTAAATAGGGTCCTTATTTGTAGAAATTATTTAAGCTACATAAAAAATGGATTTTATGATTAATTTAATATTGGTTTAAATAATATTTAAATATACCAAATTTGGATCCTATAAAATGTTTACATAATACAATATTTTTTTTATAATTCATAATAATATCATATATTTAAGTTGAGAATTCCATATAATAAAAAATATGAACGAGTGATTATTCAAAATGGAGAGAACTTGAGAGGTGATTCTAAAAGGTGATAATGGAGAAGATTCAACACTAAATCCTAATTGGACCTTTACAGATGATGTTTATGGGATATATTTCACACCCAATGTCATTGAAGCACCTCCTCAAATATCTCAATCAAATTTTCTTCATAAGGGAAATCAACAGTTTTATTTTCAAGGAGGGATGTGGACCTACCTTCTTCAGATTTTTGGTATGCATTGATGGATAAGTTTTTTGACTAACATATTTCAACTAAATTTATTAGAAGGTCCCTTGAGACTTTTGGTTTTATTGATTTCATGTTGGTGATTCATGAATCCAAAAAAGTCTAGGTTTGTTTCTCCTCAAAAGAAAATTATTATAGATGTTGATCCTATAGAGAGTGGTCATTTGATGGGTGTCATATAAAGATAATGAATTGGAATCCTGATTTTGAGAGGGACATCAAACCACCTCTGGTTTCAATATGAAGAGGATTTCAAATCTCATCTATTTATCTTTTTTTTAATATGGATGACCTATATACTATTTCTAGTCTAATTAGAACACCCATTGAACTTTATTCTTCCACCCCTAAACTTTAAAGACCCTCCATTGTGAGGATATAATAGTGGTGGATATCTACAAACCTTTACCCTCCATCATTTGGATTCAAAATAGGGAAAAAGAATTTTGGAAAATAATGAATTATAAAACACATCTAGATTATTTTTTCACATTTGAAATCTGGTCACACTAAAATATCTTGTGATAAGGTAAATTAAATTAAGTTAAATTTGTAACCTTGTGTTAGGTAGAAGGAAAATTGTATTGAAAAATCTTAACTAGTTGACCCCCTTAGAGTGTAGGATTCTTCTATGGGTTTTCATATGTATTTATATGGGATTTTCTCTCATCAGGATGTTTCTAGGGGTGTTGGACCTTGCACATAGAATAAGGGTGGACCTGAAAGTGGGGATTTTTTCTATATATGTGGAGGTTTTTTATGTTGCTTAGGAAACCTCTAAGAAGTTGAAGCATCATGGAATTACATTAGGTGCTGAACCTCAAATTTGGGAGGAGACTCAATAGTATCACATTGATTTTATATAATACACTCTTGATACTATTGAAAATAATTTCAAATTGATGAAAATTTATTTTTCTCAAGTGAAAAAAATGGTAATAAACCTATGATTGACATGGATGGATTTATCACCCTATATCCTAGAATGACTCATAAACATAAGGACTACTCTAAGTTAGAGAGAAATATTGTCATGAGATCCTAAAGGATTCATATTGATATGAATAATGTTATTACCCCACAACCTATTTCCAAGAACCCCTCACTATCCTACGAGTAATTATCCTCATAATAATTATTGAGGATGTCAATAAGCTTAAGAATAACACTCCTTTTATTAGGGAGGGTCACATGGAAGAAATATAATCATGGGTTTCCAAACCTAATGTGTTGGATTTTGATAGATTCCATAAGGGGGTGTTGTCTATGGAATATTATTATGATCTTAGGGTGTGTATGTTTATAAAAATTGAAATTGAAATTGATAAGAATACCTACCTTTATTATTAGAATATTATTTGTGAATAGTGTTATTAAGTACATAAATTTTTGATGTTTGATTGTTCAACACCATAACTTGGAACTGCTCTTATGGAATAAGCATGCTACCTAATTTATGTTTGATCCTTGTTCACTAATTTTTTTCGCAATGTTGTTGGGATTTTAGAACTCATGAGTACCAATTCCTCTTCACAAAGAGTCTATATTCTATATACAGTCACTGATATTCAGTGTTTTCTTTTGAAATAATGCCTTGGATGAGTATCAATTTTTTATGGAATGTTATTGTTTCCCACAAATATGATGATGTTGAATAGGGATGGCTATCTTTTAGGCTAGACCATTGAATCATAAAAAGTATTATGAATAATTATGGATCCCATGTATGTATCTTGAAGATGTTGTGTGCATGAAAAGTGTAGTTTTAATCTTTAGTAATTTTTCTTGATTCTCTATAAGGAATGATCCTTAAGTTAACTTCTCAATTGAAGATATCAATGAGTTAAGAGTTATTGGGAGGTGTTTGATTTGTAGGATGGACCTCTATGAGATGCTTTGGATCTTTTTAATACTAATTTTGTTTTCTACCTTAAATTTAGCTGGAACCTAAACTATGGATTGTTTACGATTATGGTATAATTGAAATCGGATTTCTAGATCAAAATATTGCTAACTAACTATAGGGGACTTATCTTACAGACTTGAATTATATCCTGTGGCCTTGAGATAATAATACTATTTAGATAATTTGAAGTCCCACTATGGAGATAACATTAAAACGTGTATTTTTAGGGAAGAAAGGACAACTGAGGAGGATGCTTCAAATTTCAATCTAGATCAAATATAGCAAAAATATATGGAGGATCTCCCAATTTTGATTGCTTGAAATTTATTGGAAGACATATGGCTCATGGAGAGTAACAATTCTAGTGTATGATATTTTTACTTTTATGAATAAGGACCTCATGATGGGATGGTTGACATGAAGATAATTTCTGTCAAGATTACAATAAAGGTCAGTTAATATCAAGATGTTGGATTTCTATTATTTATTTTAAAAAGTGTGCATCGATGTCTTTATTTAATTGTATTGTCAGAAGGTGTAAGATCTTTACACCTCGTGGGCTCATTGCATCCTTCTTTTTCTCTAATAAATTTTTGGGGTATAGGTTAGGTAATAAAATCATATCTCATACCATTTTAGGTTCAATGAATATGAAAGAGTTTATATTTTATTGAGTATAATTAGTTATTTTCAAAATTATCTAATGTCTATAATTTTATATAATTTATAAAAGAGTCTATAGTTACCTTTTAATTTTGAATTTTCCATAATTATTTCTCAACTAATAAATAATTTATTTATTTTAATTACGATAATTTGATTAAGAATTGGATTATATTATTTATAAATTGTTTATAAATTTTGAAAAAGAAAAATTAGAATGTAAAATTTATAAAATGGCATATTATAAAATAATTTTCTATAAAATGTGTATGGTAAAAGGATTATTATTTGTTGAATATTTTATTATATATTTTTAATATTAAAGAGTTAATATTAAGTATATATTTTCTATATTAATAAGGCTTATATTTTTTTTATAAATCATGATTAAAAGGTATTAAATGTTTTACTAAATTTTATGCCATCATTTATTTTTTAAACAATTTTTTTATTTAGAAATTATAAGGATAATTTATAGTGTTTACAAATTACATAAACATGGATTAGATATCAAGAGGTTAATATTTAATTTTTTTTAGTTTTTTCCAATAAATATGAATTTTTTAAATTAAGAGGAGGGACTTATTTAAATATATTATTTTTAGTACATAGAAAATTATTTTGATTAAAGGATTAAATAATGTAAATGATATTTTTATTATGTAAAGGTTTTACTTAATAAAAATTGAATTATATTTTTTTTATAGTTTATAAAATATCATATATTCAAATTAGTAGTACATATAATGTAAAATATGAAAATGTTAATATTGAAATTGGATATAAAAGTGTTTATATATAATATTTCTTGATATTAATAATTCTTATATTAATTATAAAATGTTTAAAAAGATTTTATTTTTGAGTGTTCTATCCAGGGTTACTTAGAAATTTAGTTGTCGGTCTTCTGATTATAGGGACTGAGGAATTAATCTCTCTTATTTTCTTGATTATCTTTGGACATTATTCCAGTGTTTCTTATATTATAAATTTTTTTTTCCAGGTTTGGATGGATGGCCATGATTTTAGGGGTAAATTTTTTTTATTGAGAGAATAACACTTACAGAAAAAAATAGGGGGATAATTTGGATTGAGGACCCAAAATTGAGAAAATATAAAATTGCAGAGTTTTTTATGATGGGTGGGTAAATGAATTTTATACCATAAAAATAATACCCTCCTTCTTGGACCTAATTCCCTACGGCACCCATATCTATCTTCTCCCACACATATCCTGCCACTGTATCATTTCTCTCGATCATCTTGTCATCGCCTCCTCTCCCGCATTCATCCCATTTCAACCTCATTAGTGTGATCCTCTAGTTATCCTTAAAAGTTATCCTCTAGTCCTACACTAATCTTATTGTTTTGTCTTATAGTCTTCCTTC
Organism: Viscum album; assembly: GCA_963277665.1. Classification (NCBI taxonomy): domain Eukaryota; kingdom Viridiplantae; phylum Streptophyta; class Magnoliopsida; order Santalales; family Viscaceae; genus Viscum; species Viscum album. The sequence goes on along the minus strand of OY728143.1, from coordinate 2,000,920,631 downwards.
TTTTGTCACATTCATATTAATCCAAGGAGTGAACTCCTCCCAATATTGTGTCCTCTATCACCAAAAACATAAATCTCTTATCCTTCTACCAGTTCCTACTATATCTAAAAATATATTTCTATAAATTCTATGATGCCTATATTGTTTTTGATTTATTTTTTCAATTGATGTAAATATGAATCAAGAATGAGTTTTTATGTCATATATTCATTATTGTGGTAGGTTGATTGATACAAGTTGATGTCAAATTATTTGGAAAAATAAATGTTTTTTATTTTTTTTGATGGATTACTTATAGGTAATTTACAAGGAAAAATACATTCTGAAGGTGGAAGATCACTAGGTAGAGTGACACTAGAAGGAATTTCATTTTATTAAATACAAATATGGGAATCATTGATCCTGAAGTGTGATGTGTCATTGTTAGATTTAAAATACATGTTAAAGTTTGATAATTGTATTTTTATAGATTTTGTTAATGATTGAGGAGTTGATAAATTGTTTATATTCAATTATTTTTTTCTCATATCTACATTATTTTTAGGTAAGATGAATGCTTATAGTTGATAGTTGATGTAGATCAATGGTAATGACATATTAAAATTGTTTATATTAATATTATGTTCACATGTTATGTATTTAAATTTGATAGTTAAATTGTGGGGTTGAATTAGTTGGTTGAAATTCAGAACAAATTTTATCATATATTGGCGATTTTTAAATTCTACCTTTTTAAATCAGTACTTTTCCATGTTTGATTCCAGAGTTACATGCTTCAAAGTGGAATGAATTGTTGGTGGATGTTGGCTAAATTTTTTCCTTCAACCAAAAAATTGAGGGAGGTTATCTTCAATTATAGCATTGTATATAAGTTTGACTATAAATATGTAAGGAATTTTCCTAAAAATATTATTGTCAAATGAAAAGTTGAGAGAATAATATGGAAGTTAACAACATATGGCTTGGGGAATTCCACTCCATTTCTTTGTGTGAAAACTTTTCAAAATGCTCATATGAACTCATCTCAAGATAGATTAAAATTTGTCACAAATCAAGGGAAAAATTGATGCCAGGTATCATTTGTGATGAGGTAAAGTTAAATGTGTGAAAATATTCAATGAAATTAATGTTGACTAGTACAGAGACTACGGTATATCTCTTATATACTATCAAGCGTTAAGATCCAAGGAAAAATAAGTTGGTGGAATATATGGGGATCCAAAGTAGTCATATATGTTAATCCCATAGATTTGAAATAGACTGATAAAATTTAATTTGTAAACAATTGTGATGTTATTATATTCATAAAATGGATGATTGGAAAGATTATTAATTATATATGGCTGTTGTATGAATTGTTTCTTATTAGGTGCTTGACTTGTGTTGTTTGTGGATGGGTGTCACCAATGGTCTTGTTAAAGGTACCTTATTAGTAGCATTGGTATATGATGGAGATGAAAACCATTTCCTATTGGAATATTCAATTATTATGGTTGAAATATATGATGATTGTTCATGATATTTAAACAACATAAATGAAATTATAGGTTCTATTCAACTGGTTATTGTATTCGGTCAACAAAATGTGATTACAGGTGCTATTAGAACAATTTTTGTTAGAGATAAACATGTAAATTTTTATCATCATGTGAAATAAAGTTTTAGCTATAAAATTATAAAATTATTTAAGGGAATGAAAAGAGGAACCAAGGAAAGGGAATTAAAATTATTTAATTTCATTTCTTATTCTCTCATGGACTATGATTTTGATGTTTCTATGAAGAATTTTAGAATATTTTTTTCTAAAATTATCAAGATGGGTTGAAAATGATGGTGATGTTGATAGGTGGGAAATGTTATGATTTCCAAACTGTTGATGGGATCACATCACAACCATTTTAGCAAAATCATCTAATACATGAATTTTTAAAGAGGGTAGGAACAATATTTCCATGTTGATTAAAAATGATCTTGATAAATTGAGTAATAATTTTTTTACCACCATGGAATATATAAAAATTTGGATAAATAGAATTGGTCCCAATGTTTAGGAAACATTCAATGTGAATGTGTTAAGGTATGAAACTTTTATAGTATATAAATATGGAAAAAATGTTGTCATAGTTCAGAGTGTTAATGTAGATATCACTATACAACTAGGAAGTTAGGAATTCTCTTGTAAAGAATGGAAAATTTGTGGGATCCATTATGCCTATGAATGTGTAGAAATAGGAAATGTACATGGTAACCTATACATAAATAGAGAATATTTTATCTATTTAGAACTAAAAAAAATATTTCTCTTGGATTTATATAATTAGTTGAGACCAATGATATGACACATTTGAATGCATTGACATATAATGATTATATGGATCAATTTTTTTGCAACTAAAGACTTCTCATCCTCCTAGTATACCATCTCATAATTGTACGAAGTCTCAATTTTAAAATAATAATTTTTATCTATATTCAAGTTATAAATAAGTTGGCCACACATGAAAAAGGTGAAGAAATACCAATCCAATTTAATGTGATAAATTTGAGTGGGTGCTGTTATTTTTATATTCTTCTTAACCTGTTTCTAAATAAGGGAATGACGGAACATACAATGATGTAAATTTAAAACAATTAAAATATCTTTTTTTGGAGTTATGATATTTAAATATGATTAATTCTTATTTTTTGTGGTTTTTTAGTACTTACAATGATGTTGAGTTATGAATAATCACCTATGTTTATAAATTAATTGATAATGTCAGGAAGATGTATGAGATTTTACAATTTAGACCATGTAAACATGTTTAGATGACATAATTTGAATATTTTAACTCCAACCTTCCATGTTTTAACATTGATCCTTCAAATTCTAACACTCCTAATCCAAGTTTTTTTAGTTTTTGTGAAGTCAATTAACACTCCATGAATTTCACATAACATAATTTTTAAATTGTAACAACTATGTTAGAATTTAATGCATTGAAATATACAAATTAAATGGATGATTTTTTTGTAGCCACCAAATATCCATCTTCCTCATTGCAATAAAGTTGGTCACATGTGAAAAAGGTGCCGAAATCATCATCCAAGTTAATGTGAAAATTTTAATAGAGTGCTATTTTTTCTGTAAAGTAACTAATATGCTTCTAAATAAGGTAATTCTAGGGTTTATAATGATTTAAATATTAAAAAAATTGAAATATTATTTTTTAGAGTTCTTCTATTTAAATCCTATTAATTATGGTCTTTTTTGGTTTCAGGTTACTTAAATTGATGTTGAGGTATGAATAATCACTAGTGTTTATATATTAATTAATATAGTCAGGAAGATGTATGAAATTATGACATTTAAACCATGTAAACATGTTTAAATTAAATTATTTACATATTTTAACACTAACCTTCCATGTTTTAACAATAAGCCTCCAAATTTTAACATACATGATCCATATTTTATATTTTAGTTTTTATGAAAATTTAATTAACACTCTATAAATTTTACATAACATAAATTTTAAACCATAACACCTATGTTAAAATTTAATGAATTGACATATACCAATTAAATGGATGATTTTTTTTCCACCAAAGACCCGCCTTCCTCATTATAAATAAGTTGGTGAAAAAGTAAAAAGGTGTATATATTTACAATATAGGCTGATTTGATAAATTTGAGATGGTACTATTTTTTTGTGCATGTTTCCTAATCTATTTCAAAAGAAGGTAATGTTTGAGGGGACAATGATGTAAATCTAAAAAAATTAAAATATGTTTTTTTGTAGAGTAATACTATTTATATTCTATTAATTATGGGTTTTGTGGGTTTTGATTACTTACAATGGTGTTGAGATATGAATAATCATTGGGGTTAATAAATTAATTAATGTAGTCAAGAAAATTTATGAAATTATGAAATTTAAACCATATTAAAATGATTAGATGAAAAAATTTATTGATTTTAACATTGACCTTCCATATTTTAACATGGATCCTACATATTTTAATACTCTAGCACTATATTTTTTGTTTTTGTTTTTTTGAAAAGTAAATTAATACTCCATAAATTTCACATAATATAATTTTTAGGTTGTAAAACCTATTTTTAAATTGAATGTGTTAATATATACAAATTAAATGGATGAAATTTTTTTACAGCCACTGAAGATATTTCTTCCTAATTATAAAGAAGTTGGTCACACATAAAAGAAGTACAATAATCAAAATCCAGGTTGATGTGTCAACATTGAGTGGGTACTATTTTTTTTATTCTACCTAATATGTTTCTAAATAAGGGAATGTTAGAGGGTAAAATGATCAAAATATGAAAATAATTGATTTTTTTGTAGAGTTATCCTATTTAAATCATATCAATTATGTTTTTTGTGGTTTTTAGTACTTACAATGATGTTGGGGTATGAATAATCACTAATTTTTATAAATTAATTGACATAGTTTGGAAGATGTATGAAATTATGTGTAACATACTGACCTGAGTTACCCTCAAACCTGGCACCCGACTTGTTTTATCACATACCTGAAGGGCATTCCCGATCCCCATGGGATGACAATAAGAACCCAGGCATTGAACAAAAAACTAGAGGGAAAATTTTCACCCAACAAAAACAAACACATGACAAAAATATACACAGAGCTAGAATAGAGGAATGATAATAAATATATAGCGTAACTATAAAAAGATAGTGGAAACCAAAAAAATTGTAAAAGTATCCAAAAATTTCAAGAGACAAGTCTAACTGAAAAAAAACCAAAACCCAACAGCAACTCCATGTGATTGCATGAACAAAATCCCACCATCTCACCACCAGATACCCAAATCAGCTGACATGAAACCTCACTACCTCACTGCAATGCCTTACCTTTCCCTACATTGGAATACATACATATATTAGAACACCATTGAAGGGATGTGCTGGGTGTGAGCTAACAGGATCAATAGGATCCCACCAAGGTTTTCCATAAAAAGTATCTATATAATAATTCTTGTATGATCATTTCAAATAAAACATCTCATGATAAACACTAAATTAGTTTTTATAAAAAACATGGTAAAAGATTCCCCTTTTAATAGTTCTAAAATAAAAGTAGGTATATCACTTATAAATCTCATTTTCCATATCATATTTTACAAGAATAAACATGGATATCAAGGATAAAAAATACAAACAACATAAAAATAGAAGCACATGTATCAACAATGAGGATCAATATAGATCAGACTAGAATACTGATTATACCACAATCAATCAAGTGTAGAATCCGGTTCCTAGAACACATGCCTAGGAAGCAGAGGAATACCCCATGAGTAACCTCCCTCAAAAAATTTCAATATCATTCTCCTAAAACAGCGGGCCTAGGAAATAAAGGAAAACCCCATGAGCAAACCTATCAATAATCACAAAAATATGTATGATGTCTTGAATCTAAACCTTCCACATAAGTACCCAAGGTAACCCATGTGCTTATTTTCAAAATTCATTTAAATGCTTTGAAAACTATTTCAAAATCATTTGATGATCCATTTTAATGCTTAAAAAATACCCTTTTTTCCATTTATCAACAACCATATAAAATCATTTTTCTTTAAAAAATCTTTTCAAAACACACAAAATAGTCATTCCAATTCCATGTATAAATCATTTTATAAAGCAAGAATAATAGGGTTTATCAACATAGTCTAGAGATATAACCACCTACCTCAAAACTTGGGTTTCACATAGCTGCATCAAGATCCACCAACAATGAAAACTCAACGATGTTGATGAAATCCCTAGAACCCAATATACAAATCTCAGAATTGATCCATTTGAGAAATATAGTTAGTGAAGAAGAGTAAACACCACATACCTCAAGAATGAACACTCTCCACACCACATTTAACAAAGGAACAACCTCTTGAAGGATATTAAATAACAAATCTAGAAGAAGAAAAGAAGAAACACCATTTTAGACCAATGAATCTGATAACGCAATGAAAAGGAACAACCACGATAAATGGAAATGAAGAAGTAGAATGGTCACTCACCCGAAGAGATTCACAACAACAACAATGAAGATAAAACACTGAACAAATTGATCGGGAAGGAACAAAGTCTCCCAAAATCAATGGAGAGGAACCCTCAGTCAAGATGAAAGGAAAATTAGCAGCCAATATGGGCATTCAAACCCATACAATACCCTAAAAAATCCCTTCTCAGAAAATTACATGATGTGTAATATCTTTAGAAGTCTTGAAATCCATAATGTCCAAATACACCGAAAAAACCATCACCTCAGATTGAAATTCAATATTTAATTAAATCACGATGTGTAAAAATTCATCATGTCACGTAACCTTTCACAATGTGAATACTTCTCATGATATACACGTATCAGCCATTACACATCATGTAACCTAGTTACACTATGTTTAAATCTCCTGAAACCTACATAAAATATAGAAACCAATATCTAAAACTCCACGCCAAAAAGGGAACTCGGAGGGAGGGAAAAAACATACCCGATCAAGGTAACAAAATGTTACATTATAAAATTTTAACCATTTTAACATGTTTAAATGACATGATTTATATATTTTAACACTGAAATTCCAATTTTTAACAGTGAAACTCCAAATTTTAACACTCTTTATCCTGATTTTTGTTTAGGTTTTTCTGAAATATTAATTAAATTTACAATAATTTTATGTAACAAATTTTTTAGATTGTAACAACTATATGTGTTGACATATACCATTTAAATGGATTAATCTTTTTTTTGCATCCACAAAATAATTTTCTTCATTTTAGTAATAAAGTTGGGAACACATGAAAGAGGTGTATAAATATCAGTACATGTTGATGTGACAACTTTAAGAGGGTGATGTTGTTTGTTTATATTGACTAATCTATTTAAAAAGAAGGGAATACTAGAGAGGAAAATGATGTAAATATGAAAATAATTAAAATATGTTTTTTTATAAATTTATGCTATTTAAATCCTACTAATTCCGTTTTTTTGGTTTTTTGTTACATATAATGATGTTAAGGTATGTATAATCACTATTTTTTATAAATTAATTGATGTTGTTAGGAAGATATATGAAATTCAGAAATTTAAACCATGCCAACATAGATGACACAATTTATAGATTTTTACACTAACTTTCTATATTTTAACACTGAGCCTCCATATTTTAAAACTCCTCTAGATTTTTTAATTTAGTTTTGTGAATATTCAATAAACACTCAATTAATTTCCAAAACCTATGTTACAATTGAATAAATTGAGATAAAAAACCAAACACACACCATATTTAACTAAACCCCATAAAATTTATAATAATTTCTAATACCAACATCTCCCAAAAAAATTATTTCTTTAAATATACCATTCATCGAAAAATTCTATCCTCTTTTCATTGAAATACCAATTCACCAACCACTATAAAAACTATACTCTTTTCCTTTAAAGCTGATTCTACAAATATATCATTAAAAAATTACTATATATTAGAGAGACAACAAAATGTATAACAAAGTGTAAAATAAATACATCAGTATAGTTTTTCATCTCCATCATGATTTCCTATTCTTCCAAGCATCTAATCAAGTGATTTCCACAATTATTAAAGAAAAATAAAAAAAGCACCCCCATTAGATAAAAAATGGATTTGGAAAATAATGTATTGGATAATTTAGTATACCAATTATATTGTAGTTGAATAGATTCATACAAAACTTCAAATTTAGATGAAAAAGAAAAGACCCATTGTGAAATATGCTGCAATATGGTAACAAGGTAACCACCCTATATAAAATTCAATAGATATAATAAATTACTAAATTTTAAAAAAGTAATTATGTTTGTTAACCATAAACCAAATGATGAGGATAGTCATTTTATATACTTGCAAAGAAGGCATGTTTTTCTTTTATTAATTAGTAGAATAACTACCAAATGAGTCTAGAACAATCAGTTTCTTTGTCTATAAGTCGATATAGTAATAAAAGTAATGAAAATTTAGAAAATTTGATAAAAAAAAACAAATTGACACTCTACTATATTATATCCCACAATGTTAGGTATGACATAGATAAAAACATCAGCTACTTTCTAATCTTCCTTACATGACATAAATTTTTCCTTAAACAATAAAATATCAGAATATATAAAACATAATACAAAAGTTTTTTGTACATAAATATATGACTAAAATTAGTACCATAAATAATGGATCAAATATGTGTATAACCACTGATCCAAAAGATATCCTATCATTGAAAATATTTCATTCAATCATGGTCACCACTTTGATTTCAATATTTACATTCATATTTTACTAACTAGTTATGATAAAATAGTTTATTATAAAGGTTTTACATATAAACCTTGTTCTCGAACCATTCCATAGGGTAAAAAAAATGACACTCATGATCAGTTTTATAGTAATTATACATGTCAAAAAAACACTAAATTCAAACCACCTTCTATAATTATATGAAATACGTTTCAATAAACTTCCATTCTTAAAAATATGAATATGATAAGAGCCTACCGCTATTTGCTTCCATGATTCCTTCTCGAGGTGCACAACTCATAAAACCTCCTTTTAAGGCTAGCTTGACCATTGAGAGGCTATTGAGAATAGAGTGAACATTTTTTTTCAGTCTTCCTTCACTATGAATTCCTAGGATCTGTGCATATATATGGGTATACAAATCACCATTCAAAGTAAAATTCATTCATTTACACTTATTCTTCCTCATTTAATTCAAATTTTTCCCCATCTTCTTCATCAATTTACTCAACTACCACAAACAAATTTCTCCTCTTCATATTTATCCACTTTGTTAGGTTTTTTATCTCCTAAAATTCCTCATCAGACTCAACTGAATGCTCCTAAAAGTATCAATCATCCTATTTTTATTCCTATAGAAAAAAAATAAAAATTTCCAACTTCAATAGCAGATGATATAGCTAATAAATTTTATTGAATATAAAGGAGTTCATATAGGTGCTCATTAAAACCTTTTATATATCCATTACACAAAACATTGATATCCGATAATATATAATGGTTATAAAAATGTTATTAAAAAATAAAATTAAGAATATTTCTAGTTAAAAAATCCATATAATAACACATGAGCATCTAAAATGAGGCTTTTAAGGCATTTGAAATCAATTTACTATAAATTAACACCAAGGTTCCATAATTTAACATTCAAAATCTAGATTTTAACACTAACCATATAATTTTTACCTTTAACAGTAACAAATAAAAATAAGAATATTTTTAATTAAACTATCCTAATAATAACAATAAATTTCCAATGTTTAGAACTATAATTCAATGTTTTAACTCAAGAAGTACACATTTTAACATATGGGCATCTAAAATGATGATCTTAATGTATTTACCATCAATATTACATCAATTAACATAGATCATATATAATTTAACAATGAGAATCCATATTTTAACACTAACCATCCAAATTTTAACACTAACATTATATACATAAAAAGAAATATTTTTAATTGAATATTTCAAAGTTAAAAATACTAAATTTTCAAATTTTAACACTATAATTCCATGTTTTAACATTGGAAATACACATTTTAACATATGGAAATCTAAAATGATACTTTTAAAGTATTTAACATCATGATACTAGAAATTAACACTGATCATCTATAATTTAACACCCACTATCTAGATTTCAACACTAACTCTCCGGATTTTAACACTAACATTGTACATATAGAGAGTAAGATTGTTCAATTGAACATTTAATGGTTAGAATCACTGAAATACTAAAGTTTAACACTATAATTCCATGTTTTAACACTATAAATATAAATTTTAACATATGTGAGTCTAAAACAAGGCTTTAAAAGTATTTAATATCAAACTACCAAAAATTAACATCGTGCATCAACAATTTAACACTCTACAACCAGATTTTAACACTAACCATATATATTTTAACACTAAAATTATAGTCATAAAATTTAATCTTTTTAATTTAACATTTCAAAGTTTTAAAATATAAAAATCTATAATTTAACACTATAATTCAAGGTTTTAACATTAGAAATACACATCTAAACCTATGGACATTTCTAATGAAGATTTCAAGGCATTAAAATCAAGATACCATAAATTAACACATAAAATCTTAAATTTAACACAAATAATCTATATTTTAACACTAAATATAATAAGTTTAACACAAACATTATAGACATAAAGAGTAAGCCTTTTCAATCAAACATTTCAACATTAGAAATAATAAAATTCTACATTTTAACACTACAATTCCTAGTTTTGACACTAGAAATATACATTTTATCATATGGGAATCTAAAATGATCTATTAAAAGTATTCAACATCAAGTTACCATAAATTAACATCGATCATCCACAATTTAACAATTAGCATCCATATTTTAAGACTAACCATCCAGATTTTAACTTTAATAGTAACAAATATAAACAATAATCTTTTTAATTGAACATGTCAATGATGGAAATATGAAAATTTTACAAGTAAACACCATTATGATAAGTTTAACACTATGAATACATATATAAACCAATAATAATTTCTAATGAGGCTTTTAAGGAATTTAACGTCATACTATCAAAAATGAACACAGATCATATGCAATTTAACACTCAATATCTAGATTCTTACACTAACCATCCAAATTTTAACTTTAATAGTGAAAAATATAAATATGATTCTTTTTAATTAAAAAACACCGATAATAACACTAAATTTCCAAATTTTAACTCTATAATTATAGGTTTTAATAGTGGAAATAGACATTTTAACATATGATCATCTAAAATGATTCTTTCAAAATATTTAACATCAATATTATATAAATTAACATATAGCTTCCAAAATCTAACTCTGAGCATATAGATTTTAACACTAACCATACTAATTTTGACACTAACATTATAGATATAAAAATTAAGCTTTTGAATTGAACATTCCATAGTTTATAATACTAAAATTACACAATTTAACAATATAATTATAGGTTTTATCATTGAAAATTCACATATAAACATATGATAATTTTAATGATTTTTTAAGGAATTTAAAATCAAGCTACTATAAATTAATATTGATCATCCACAATTTAACACTCAACATCTGGGATATAAACATGAATATAAGGCCCCGACCTTAAATATTACTTAATATTGAATTAAATGAATAATTCACATTGAGGATCTTTTCAAGTTTAAATTTTTATAGAGTTAGTCCATGACTATTACATATCAAAAGATTACAAGGTAAACACTTCTACCCAGTATCCATTTTTTTACAAAACATGAACTCTTTAAAAAAGAGAGTCATGTCTAGTTCCATGTTTTATACGGCATGAATTTTCCTTGATCCCATACTTGACCCTATACCACTTTATGTACTGTGAAAAACATTTCAAAAACTTGGGATGAGCATAAAAAGCTCAGTAAGGGATACACAAAGAAGTAAAACTGTTAGTTTTTCAAAACAACAAGTAAACCATGAATAATTTAACATAAGTAATAATTTTCACCTTTATGAAGTAGTAAATAATCTTCACTGAATAGAAGATCATTACTTACCTTTTTGTAACCAAAAGATTACCATAAAACCCATATAAAGAACACATAACATATAAAGGTAACTTGAGACATAAACATACTTAATGGAATAACCATACAGTGGACTTCCACACATATCACTAAATGGAATAGCCATGCGACTGACTTCCATAGCCAATGCATTTGAGGTTATAACGTAACCACCCATCCTGGTATTCCGGCACCACCTGTCATTTGGTTTATCACGTAACCACCCATCAAATGTCCAAGTACCAAAAAAAAAATCATAACACATAAAAAAAATATAATGGAAAGAAAACATTTTCACATTTTAATCAAAATATATCACTTAAATATATTGACATAACAAATCCATTTTCAAAACCATTTTCAATACCAAAATTACCTAAAAGATTATAAGGTATTTATTTTCTTTTAAAAACATTATGGCTTGTTGAGGAAGCCAAAGATCAAATAATGCTCACGGCGGTGAAAAAGGTCATTGTCACCGCGTACGTTAAAAGAAACATTATTTTTTGTTGTTTAGTAAAACGCTTTGTAGAAAAAGATTCCCTTTGAAAAGTCAAGGGTATTTATACAGCGTATAAAAGAAAGTTGTGTATTAAAATAAAATATGCCTCAATGAAAGGAGATTGATACGAAGTCCCTTACCTTGCATCCAACTTGACATGATCGTTATTTAATCTACTGAATAATAAACTTAAGTTAATTTCTACTTACTTAAGAAACTTTTTCATGTTTATTATTCCTTTTATATAACTTATTACCATTTAAAATTATGTAATCATTTAAGTTAATAACGTTCATTTTGTCAATATTTGGTACTTGAGTCAAAAATGGAATTATTATAATTAAATGTTGTTCATGTGGTCAAATTTTCATTATATCCAGAATTATATTTATGATTTGGATATCATATATATCATATATATCTATCATATAAATGTTTTTATAATAGTACATAACATTTAGAGGTAAGAAATGAAATGCACCGTTCATGGAGACGGTAAGCCGTATGTATGCATGAACGCTACTTTCATTTATATTTCTTATTTTAATGGAATTAAAACATAATGATACATAGGTATATTATAATTCCAGTATAATATAATATATAATATCATTAAATCCATCCTTTATACATCCCACATAAGGCATTAACGAATCAAATCACTTTGAGGGGGCGGTAGTCCGCACTTCCTCAAATGAGATTATCGTATTTACCCACTATGGAAACCATAAAGGCATGATATAAAAAGGGAAGTACAGAAGCATAAGGAAATAATAAACATAATATATATCATATATAAATACAGTTCCATCATAATGGCCACCATGAGATGCGGTAAGATGTAATTGAACAATCATCGTTTCGTGAGGCCTTAGTTTGCCATCCACATAAACATTATGTTCTTCATCCATTAGATGGAGGTGTGTGTAAGTGTAGTTCAAATACTTCTCATAAAAACATCCTATAATATTGATGATACTGGTGTTGTTACAAAATAAAGGAAATAGAAAGAGTTTAGATGTTGGAGAAGTAAAATAAAAGAAAACAATTTAAGAGAAATCATTAGCTTTAATTTAGGTAACTTCCTTTGGTTTGAACCAAAAGGACTTCTTGAAGTGCCTTCTGTCTAAGTTAAGGCTTCTAGGAGGAGGATAGGGATGTAGGGATCATAGTTGGGTAGAGTTTGGACGATCCAAATGACTTGAGAGGTGTGAGTATTTGGATAGAAATGGTCTTCTTTTATAAGGGAGAGGATGGGCTCTTTAGGAAAGTGTGAAAACATTATTTTATTATATAATGGTATTCGGTTTATAATGGTCCAAAAATCATTAAGGTCAAAGATAAGATGACTCATATTCGAAATAAAATCATCCAATCAGAATTGGACATGTTTTGGATAATATTTTAATAATTATAATCTTATTTATTTTAATCATTTATTAATGAGGTAAATGTTGCATCATTATTGTGTCATAAATAATTTAATTTATTCGATGTCTAAAAATTATAAAAAAATACTATCATTTAGGAAATATTTTTAAATTTCCAAATAATATTTATAGTCAAAAATAGGACTTATATAACACCATATAAAAATTAATTACTAAATGATTTTTCTTAAAGTCAATTTTGTCTTCACATTAAATTAATTAATATAAATTGTCATTTTCACTCCCAAGTGGCTCAATGGGGTCCCAAAATCGACCCAAGGATGCCCATGGTCGTTAATAACTCAACCAATAAGGTTTGGACAAGTGTTAAGGTAATTTTGAATTATTATAATATTATTTTTACCTTGAATTACCCTATTTACCTTTAACCGCGGTAAATAAAAGTCAAAAGTTACTATTCACCAAAAATTATTTTCATCTTATTGAACCACATTTTACTTCTTAATAATAACCATATATGTCGGATTTTTGAAATTAAATTCACAGAAGTCATAAAATTTCATTTAAATGAAAAAGTTAGTTTTTTAACTACCACTAAGTGGTTTCACTATTCATCAAAAATTGAAGTTTTTCAGAAAAATACCAAAAATTCAGCCTAAGAATTATTTGATATTCTGAATTCAAAATTGATGTCTACTTTGAAAAATTCAAAACATAGAAGTGGCAGAAATTAATTTAAAATTAATTCTCGCTGTCAAAACAAAAGGCGTGTTTTTAAGAAATATTAACTATCAAAAGATTGACAGTTGATTATATACAATTTAAATGTGAAATTGCTTCTAATGACCAACATTAGATTAAATGGTAAAAATATAATCAATTTATACTTTAAAACCAATTAAAAGGATAATATAACCATATAAATAAATTAGATTAAAAGGCACTTTTGAATTAAAATATAATATTTTCACTATTCATTAAAAAATGAACTTTATCGGAAAAATACCAAAAAATTACCCAAAGTAAAATTGGATGTCCCCATTCTAAATAAGTATTTTATTTGGTCAATTAAAATGTATTAAAGTGACCAAAACTATATTTAAAGAGGGTTCGCCATTAAAAGGCGATAAATCGGCCTTTTAATCTAAATTATGCTTAAAATTAGATTCATTCATATTATAAGCCTCTTACTTTTATTGGATAAATGTAAATACATTTAACAAATAAGTATAATCATATTGAAGTTAGTTTAATTCATTCCCACCAATACAACGGCTAGGAGTCAACTACCATTTAAAATAATAATATTATATTATTAGTGTGCAACGTAAGATTCCAAAGAAACCCGTTGTTGCGTATCGGGTACGCTATCAAACATAGCAACCCCTTTAAAGTAAAATTAATATTTAATTCACAAATATTAATAAATATGAAATATGTCTTATTCTTCATTTACCTGGGATGTTACAATGAATCTTTTCAATTGATAAATTCACATGGTAACACAAAGTTTCCACATTTTAACACTAACTTCCCATATTTATGCACTTATATTTGAAAATTTAACATATTTTTACATGAAGCATCAAGATTTTAACACTAAAACTAAACATTTTAACATTGAGGATCCACATTTTAAAAATCACATTCAAGATTTTAATAGTAAAATTTTAGATTTTATCATGAAGATTTTTACATAAACCATCAAGAATTTAACACCATGGTTCCACATTTTAACACAACATCAAAATTTTAATATGAAACATTTAAAATTTACCATCCTTAATTTAACAATATTATGAATCATTTTAATGGTAATAATCCCACTTTTAGTGCTACAATTACCAATTTTAACACAAACAATGTATATTTAAACACTATAAATCCAAATTTTTTCACTGAGAATCCATAGTTTAATTCTTAAATTCTAGATTTTAATTATAAAATTAAAGATATTAACATGAATATTTTAAAATGAACCATCTAGAATTTAACACTAAGATTACAAATTTTGACACCACACATTCAAAATTTAGCACTAAAAACTATATTTTAACACTAAAATTTAAAATTTTAACATAAAACTTTTAACAAGAAGATTTTATGAATATAAATATAATGTTTTTAATAGATGGGTAAACAAAGAGTTATTAGAAAAACTTATCCCTGCTAATGTAATAGGCATGTATAATATTCTTTTTTAGTCATTCTTTCTAACTTCAATTGTCTTTGAATGTTTCCTTCTTCCCAAAATTACGAAGCATTTTTACCCAAAAATTTAAAAACCTATCAAATCGGGAAGTGGATGAAGAAAAATAGCTACAATGCAATGTCAACATATTCACATCAGTAAAATAGATTTATGAAATAATAAAAAACTTCTAACACAGTTATTTTTTTTAAAATGTCAATAATACAACCAAATAACCACTAATATGCTTCTTCCCTTGGAATTTTTAGATTGAATTCTTATGGATATCCACCTCATGAAAAAACCCCACCAAAAAAAATTGTGACCAATCCCATTCTCTAACATTTCATTGGCAACCACACAAAATCCTGATATTTCTTTCATTTACAAAAGAACTAAAACAAGGATTTTAAAAGTTATCCAACGTAAAAAACATAAAGTTAGTCACAAATTAATTTTTCCATATAACTCCAAAAATAATTTCCTTTAATTCAATTAACTTCTTTTCCATGTAATGATTCTTTATTTTTTTTTGTAATCATCACTATCCCTATAAAAAATTGACAGTTCTTAATCTAAAAGGAATACCTAACATGTAATTAAAATCTTCCACAATAATAATCATTTCCTTTCCTCCAAGTGATATAGTACATGTTGGGGGATAAAATTCATATAAAAGATTCTCACATAGCTCTCTTAGAAAGCATGTAAATTTTAATTTTAACAACATACCAAATCATAACTCTATCACCACTTGTTTTAGCATCTCGTCTCAGACAATGAAATCAATGACATCTTTAAATAAATTTAGAGAAAATATTCAATTTAAAATAGTTTTGCGTTTAACACTTTAACTCATTAGAGAATCCTTTTCTTCATCTTCCATGAGATTATATTTATTCTTATGAGTTTCTAATAGTTTTGAAAAAGCATCAAATATGAAATAATTTTCATCTAGATTATTTTTATACATACATTTATTTCTCTTCAAAATAATTATCTTTACATTACAAAGGAAACTAAAATTATATCATATCCTAAATATATTATGATTTTTTTAAAACAAATAAAAACATACCATAAATAAAAACACACCATAATGTTTTCAAACAAGACAAACCCTTACACTCCATTGCAGTTACTTATATCAGACAACAAAAATATAAAACAATTAAGAATGATGTAAGTAATCTGGGTAGTGATATGGTAGGTTGAACATGATGGGAGGAGGATATTTATATTCCATAGAAAAGTTGATTTTGTAAAGTGATAGATACTAGGAGGTGGTAGTGGCGTAAGAGAGTAGGGTAATGTCTATAGAAACCCTAGATTAACATACATCTATATTGCATCATTTTTGATGAATATTCAGAACATTAAAAAATTACATGCCTGAGGACCATAATAGTTTAGTTTATTTGGAAATTTGGAACAAAATATTTTAACTTAGTAAAATATCTTCAGTATTTCCCACAAATATCATCCCATTGAGTAGATATAATTAAAACATTTCTTCATAACCTGGGGAAAGAAAACATAATAAAGGGGTGAGATAAAATTACCAGTAAGGTTAAATCAATGAAATACATAATCATTACATGAACATAAGGGTATGATAACATGACCATAACATTTTAAGATCATACTCTGCATATCAAAGATCAGAAACATGAGATATGGAATATTGATTGGAATTTCATAAGACATGAATCATAAGATAATAAAGAACATGAACCATGTGATCATATCATTGGAATAATATATAGAATCAACATCATTCCCATAAGTTACATTTCCAAAACTTAATAGAGCACTTCATGGGGACTACACCTACTAGAAATGACAAACCACAATCCCCAGTCACAGTCCTTTCCTTATAATTGATTAGATTACCCCATCTTCCAATAGTAGATCAGGTTTCTCCATCATCCCATAGTGTATTTTGTTTCCCCATATTCCATATTGGATCGGGTTTCCCCATCTTCCCATAGTGGATTGGGTTTCCCCATCTTCCATAGTGGATTGGGTTTACCCATATTCTTATAGTGGGTCAAGACCGTCAGCTTGATTCCCACCATTATTTCATGATATATAAATCTTTACCCAATTCACTGGAGGTATATATATATGTCCCACTCATTAATAATAACATTATACATACATGTTCCACAAGATTATAAAACATGCATCATATCATAACCCATAAAAAGATATGGCTCTCATAAACATCATATCATAACCCATGAAATTAAATGGGAATCATAAAAATTTCATTATATCATTACCTATGGAAAAGAGATATGTCTAATACTCATTTAGTCAAAGAATAAATCATGAAAATAAGCAGGTTTATAAAGTATATGACCCAGAGAAGAGTAATAGGTGTAATAAACATCATTCCATCAAAACATAAACCATTAAAGAAATAATATTAATGGTATTCTTGGATAGCATCCCCAGTAAAGAATAAAATATTACAAATTATTTCATATTATATGGATAAGGACCTTGAATGATAACATTAAACATTTCTTAAGGAAAATAGTCTTTCTTTGAAAATTATTTTTCATAAAACCATTTCAAAAATAATTTTCTTATAATGAAAGAATTATAATTTCATTTAAAAAATTTCACGAGGAAAATATATTTTATACTTTTAAAAATTATTTTCTAAAAAATAAATCATTTTGAAAACCTTTTTCTTTGAAAATACTTTTAAAACTTATAAATCTTGAAAATGGTTTGAAATTTTTTTGAAAACCTTCTTACATGAAAATATATTTGAAAACATGTAAAGGAATATTTTAAAACCATTTTAAACACTTCAAAAAATTAAAACATTTATTTAAAATACTTTTCCTGTTAAAACATTCTTAATCGATCATTTAAAAACATTTTTGAAAACATTTTTGTAAAACAGGGTTTGTGAATAAAAAAACTTTTTAACTAAAGAGAGAAATAATGTCATATTTCCTTAGAAACCATTTATTAATTATCTTAAGTACCAAAGAGTGAAAAAATGGTACCAATACATGAATATATAATGAATAAACAAAATATAAGAAAATTAAATAGTGTTCATGAGTGATGGATCATATTATTTTATTAATGGATGTATAATCATAAACAATCTCGATAAACAATTAAATTGTTGTAATAAACTATTACAACTTTGGTAATGTTGAGTCATTATACACATGAGATAATAGCATTACATGAATATAAAAATATCACTAAATAATGAAATTCATGATATAACATTTCAATGGGAATTATATAAAACTCATAGAAAAATACAGGTGCACAACATGGTATGTATCTCAAAGAAGGAAAATTGACATCAAATTAATTTATCGATTTGATAACTTTTGAACCATAAACCCCAAAAAATAAATATCATCAAATGGATAACTAAATTAACATAAATTTAAGTATAATAATAATAATATAATACATTAATGTGTAGTATATACACCACACAAAATAAATGAGTGGTGAATAAGGAATAAGTCTCACATAAATAAAAGTGAGATGAGAAACTATTACTACATTGAGTAACTTTAGAATCATGATCCCCATGAGATAAAAAAATAATTTAAATCTTTTTATATCATTAAATATATTAAATTAGTGATAAATTTTCATATGGTATTATATACACCAAAAAAATAATAAAGTGGTGATTATGACACATATCTCATAGAAATAAAAAGTGAGATGAAATTCCCTTACCTTAAGTATTGACTTTATTTGTATACATTCAAAAATACTATATAATAAATAAAAGTTTATTATAAATATAACATAGAACCATATTACTATATATAATACCATATATTATTCACTTATAACTTTATATTACCTGTTTATTAATAATTCCATGTTAAAGTAATATTTTAGGTAATAACCACTTTGTTTATCGTATGTGTTTTGACTTGTTATTATTGATCCTCCTACTTAGATCATGATTATATTATTTAAAAAATGTAAAAAAATATTTATATATCATATATATACAATATATAGATATTTATAATAATATATAAAATATAGATATATGAAATAGAAAACACCGTTCATGGAGACGGTAGTCCGTATGTACGCAAGAACACTGTTTCCATTTTCTTACCGCATTGAAAGAAAAATAAGTGACACACACACATATAATATTATTCCATTATAATTATTATGTCATATATAATATATAATTTCACTAAACCCATCCTTAATACATTCCATGTATAGTGTGAACAAATCACATCGTTTTGAGGAGGTGGTAGTTCACACGTCCATAAACGAAGTTATCATATTTAAAAAAAATGTAAAGAATAAAGGTATGTTTTATATGGTAATTACATAATTATAAAGACATCATAAATATCACATAAAAATATATTTTTCATCCTAATTCTCAACTATGAGAGGTGGAAAAAGAAAAACTACAACATCATTTTCTGAGGCGGTAGTTCACCGTACGCAAGAATAGTAAGTTAATTACCAATTAGATAGAAGTGCATGTAAGTGTAGGTAGAACCCTAATAATAAAAAAATATCAGTATATTTAGGACACTAAGGTTATTATATAATCATGTAATAATAATATTTTAGGGGGTGGAGAATGATAATAAAACAAAGGATCTTGAGGAAGGATGATACCTCTTCTTAAGATAAATCCTCTTGGTTTACACCAAAGGGCTTCCATGGTTGGATTTATACCCAAAGGGAGGATTCTAGGATTAAGGGTCTGATATTAGGAGGAGATTTAGACAGGATTTATCTAAGAAAAAAGGGTTTGAGAGGTGTAAAGATATGAGTAGGAGAAGAGGAATTTTATAAGTGTGTAAAGGACACATTAGGTATTCTTGAAAAGGTTTGAGAAACCCCCACATTTTTCATGTCCTCCAAGGGTTCCAATGGATCCTTATGGATTCTTATAGGTTTCATGGTCAAACTATGGCCAGAGAATGTCTTTTTTGATTCCAAATAATTTTACCTTATTAGAAATTATAAATTATTTTGATTCAAAATATC
Organism: Viscum album; assembly: GCA_963277665.1. Classification (NCBI taxonomy): domain Eukaryota; kingdom Viridiplantae; phylum Streptophyta; class Magnoliopsida; order Santalales; family Viscaceae; genus Viscum; species Viscum album. The sequence continues at coordinate 2,000,899,878 of OY728143.1, read as the reverse complement.
GGATCTATTTTTCTAAATTCCAATCATAGAAGTGGAAAAAATTAATTTAAATTTAATCCCATAGATGGGATGACTAAGCGTGTTTTTAAAGTAAATTTTTTCAAAAGTTTAGTAAGTTTTTATATCTAATTTCAAGGTGAAATTGATTCTAATGAACTAAATTAAATTAATTAATGTATAATTTATCTAATTAAACATAAAAGCAATAAAAAAATTATTTATCCTTATAAATAAATTATAAAAAAAGAATTTTTGAATCAATATTCAGTATTATTCATTATTCATCAAAAAATGAAACTTCACAAAAAAACCAAAAATTAATCCTAATCTAATTTTTATGTTCTAATTTCAAAAAAAATTTCATTTTGTCAAATAAAAGTTAATAAAGTTTCAAAAATCACATTTAAAATGGGGTCACCATTAAAAGGTGGTAAAATTACCTTTTATAAAAATACATCGTTTTTTTTCATAAAATTGGATTTATTTTTATCTTATACCTTTCAAATATATTGGATGAGTATCATAAATATTTTATTTGATATATAACATATATATTTCATTAATTTGATTCGCTAATTGTAATTAATTTAATTTAATAAGACAACACGACATTAGGAGCATAAAAAAATATTTTTTTATATACAATCGATATTCATTTCTAATTAATAAGTAACTAATGAATTCATATTATATTTTTATTAACCATATATTTTCCTAATTTTTTTAATACTATTCTTAACTACTAATTTAATGGCTAGGTTATATCTTATTATACTAAATAATATATTTTTATTTCATAAAACTCGATCCTACATGCAACACAAGTCATCAAAGATAGTTGTTACGTTCGATGCAAGATAACTCATTATTGCAAGAATTAAAATAATATATTTATTTAAAATATTAAATATATCATAATGTTTTGGGATGTTATATTAATTTCTACGTTAGGTGTTGCATGTCCAATAATCTATTTTCAATGTTTCTGTAATGGCCCGGGTTATTGGGGTCTATTACTTAGTAAAAATGTGATGTTCAGGTGTTCGGGGTAGTCTAGGAAGCTATCATAGCTTCTCGGTGAAGCTTAATGGTAGCCTTTGCCTACCGGTAGCTCAGACTACCGGTAACTCGGTCTATTAGTAGCTTGGTCTACCGGTAGCAGGCCTATCGGTAGCTCGACCTACCGGTACCTCGGCCTACTGGTAGCTCGGCCTACCGGTAGCTCGGCCTACCGGTAGATCGGCCTACCCGCAGCTTGGTCTACCGGCAGCTCGGTCTACCGGTAGCTCGGCCTACCGGTAGCTTGGACTACTGGTCTCCATGACTTACCAGTGGCTCAGTCGATCGGTAGCTGTGGCCAACCAGTAGCTTGGCCTACTGGTAGCCTCGGCTTACTGGTGGCTCAGCCTACCGGTAGACCTAGCCTACTGGTGACCACGGGTTTTCCCAATGGCGCCTCTTTTTACACAAATTGGATTTTAAGCCGCATTTTGACCCCTTTAATCCTGTTTTAAAGCCCACTAATGTCGTTTAATTAAATGTTTGGTGAAGTACCCTGGTGTGCGTCAGTTTAAACCGCCTTGAAAGGCGGGGACCCTTTAATGACGTGTGGGGTATCCCAACTGCGTGGTCAACCCACGATCCTGATCCTTACGCGGTTTCGAGTTTTTCTCTCCATATCTTAACCATATGGGAGTGCTTTATCTCATCCCTTATCAGCCTTTATAACCTAAAGTCCCATCCCTACATTTCTTTTCTCGATCATCCTGCTCGGAGTACCCTTCCTCCTGACGAGCCGTACCCCTATTGCAAGGTTTTCCTTTCGCGTTTTTTGGAGTTCCTTCCACTCCTATTTTCGAGTTTCCACACGAGGACTTAACGTCTATCCTTGATCATCAGGTAGGGGTTTCACCTTCTTCTCTCCTTTCTGTGTATCTTGGGGGGTGGGTACGCTACTGCTTCTATAGAATTGGATGAACCAAACTTTAATGAAGATAATAAACGGATTCTAAAGAAATAAGGGGAGGGGTGTGATCGATGATGTTGCTCTGTTTTTATCCTATTTCATGATTAATTATTGCTGACTTGTGTGGGCTTACGGTTACTGAAAATCATGGCCATTGGTGGTCTTTCTCTGTTCACTAATAAACCCTTACCCCTTGTGATGTTTAAATGGATTGTTTTTTGGTTGTGAACCTTTTGCTGTGTAAAATAAATTGGTTAATTACGTATATTTGGCTAAATAAATTGGAAGCACCAGGATTAACTCATTTTCTATAATAACCCCGGTTTAAGCCCAGTGGAATTGAAATCATGGGGTGTGTTAAATCTTTTAAATCTAAAAATTCCTATTGAGTCTTCCTTGTGTTGGTAGTATTGGTTTGGTTGTTTCCTCCATAGTTAGATAGGGGCTTAGATTGCTGGGGTTATGTGGGTGAGGATGGGATCCTCTGTTTGTATCACGAATTGGGGTGGGATCCTCTTCTATTGTGAAACCTTATTATTCATAGTTCTGGGAACTTGGTATGGTATCTCACTTTGAATTTATTTGGTTCCAATACTTGGAGGGGTCTCGCTTGATGTGTTTTTACAAGAGAACTGGGTGTGAATGTTTAAATTGATGTTGGGTGTACTCTTTCCTTGGCGTGTGCTTATGCTTGCTAGTTTCCCAAGTAGGTTCATAAAATTATTTAAACATCATTACTGAACATGAAAACAAGGATGGGACAAATGGGGATTTGGTTTGATGTGAGTTATGACTTGGGAATGGGTGCTGTTCTTTTCTCTTATGAATGTATGGTAAGGATAATTTTCTTTAGGATGGCTGAAGAAAAACCTATATTGGGTGAGTGCTTGTTACCTATACATATAGTTGTAGTTTTTATGTTTCTTATTCGCGCCCCACCCAAGTTGACCACTTAGTGCCGAACACCCCCACTTCATGGGGGAGGGTGTTTTTCCCAACACTCCTATGAGTGGCTGGTTATTAGCTCTTTTTCTGCTCCCTTTCCCAAATAGCCTAAGACTCCATGGGCAGGCTATGATGGATTGAAGTCCATTATTATCCCAAGAATCTTCGGGCAGGGTAGTGTGGTGGTTGGACCAGGTGTGTGTGGGAAGGTGGTTTCCCAAGTATCGTCGGGATAAGGCTCAGGTATCTTCGGGCGTGGCAGTAGTTCTTCTAGCCCAGATGTCTTTGGGTGTGGCAGTGGTTGTTCTGGCCTAGGTGTTTTTAGGCGTGGTTATGTGTGACAGTTGTGGCCCAGGTGTGTGCGGGCGGGTTAGTGGTTGTGGCCCAGGTGTTTGCGGGCGGGATGTGTGGTTGTGGCCCAGGTGTGTGCGGGCGGGGTATATCAGTGGGACTGCGATGATAATGGAGGGATTGCTCCGATGCGTAGGATGTCTTCAATAACCAGTGGGAAAGTGGTGCGGGGTACCTAAATATCGATGTGCTATTACTATACATTACTTGACTTGCATTATTTGGGGAGTGTGCCTTGGTGGGGCTTGGGTGGTTAGTTTCCTTGCAAGGTGCTTGGTTATCTCTTTTCTTATAGGGTAGTAGTATGCCTCCCCACTTGTGCATGAGGGTCTTTGGTTTTTACCTACTGAGTATACTTGTATGCTCACCCTATTTATATAAAACTGATTTTAGGTTTCCAGGAGGACTTCAGGGATCGTGCGGGACCATACTAGCTTGGACCTTTGGAGCAGTTTCTATTGTTGTTTCCCTTTTTCTTGGTATCTTTTTTGCTTTGGAGTTTTGTGACTTGTATCTTTTACCATTGAACATGTATATGGGAATGGTTTATTTTCAGTAGTATTTTCACTTTCAGTTTTGGTGTTGTGGGAATTACTATCTTATCTCCCGATCCTATTAAAAGAAAAAGGGTAATTCCTTCCATTTAGTGTGTGATTATATACCCTTGGTGCTGGTCACCACTCCGGGACCTATTAAAGGTGGGTTTCAGGGGGTCATTATCTCTCCTTCAACTTAAAGATGGAAGGGCATGACAATCTGCTGAACCTTCCCTCCTTTTGGTGAAGGCGGGTCGTGACAGAATGTTATCAGAGGTGATGGTTGAGAGATAGGATGGAGTATGGAGTTGGGAATAGTGAGTATTGCATGGGATGGTAGGGAAATGATGTTGGGTGACCTTGGTGCGTGAATTAGTCCAGGGCGGACCGGCTAGGACACGAGATTTTAGGGCCCCCGTGATCCGATGCAAGGACTCTGGACTTACCGAATGACCAAGTGAGGCCACACTGATTGATGGGTAAAGACCTTAGGAAAGGTACATGCATCATAATGACTTGTGTTCTTGTGTTTCTGGGGTGTTTTGGGAATTTTAAATAAATAAGAGGATTAAGAAATTTTATGAGCAATATTCTGCACTACTTGGTCTTAAGCATTCCTTGTTTACCTTGCAGCTATGACACCTGGGAGATGACCACGAGTTGTACGGGAAATTGAGGCCCAGGAGGTTGACTTGGCCGATCAGAAGAGGGATGATTGAGAGGAGGAGGATGACCAGTGGCAGAATATGCTTCGAGCCTTCCAGCGACAGACCCTCAAGAAGTACGAGGGCAACACCTCTGACTTGAAGATGGAGGGCTGGATGGAGGAGCTAGTGATAGCCTTCGGCTTGATCCGGGCTCCAACCAAGTACTGGGTTACTCTAGCCATCAGCCAGATGCGGGGAGCAGCGCGCCAGTGGTGGACGCTCTACCTGGGGGAGAGGAGAGAGGCTGAGGTGGCATGGGATGATTTCAAGAAGGAGTTCCGGGCGGAATTCCTATCTTCTACAATGAAGTCAGAGAAGTGGCAGGAGCTACTCTCCCTCCAACAAGGGAGTATGTTGGTAAGGAAGATAGGGATCAAGTTCAAGGACCTCCTCTGCTTTTCCCCGGACCTCTTTCCAGATGAGGAGTCTCGGGCGAGATGTTTAGAGGAGGCACTCCGACCCTCCCTCTAGTACACCGTTACCCCCTTCTTCTTGCCGACATACTTGGAGGTCCAGAAGAAGGCAGAGGTGGTGGAGAAGATGCACAAGCTAGGCGGTGTGTCACGAGAGGGGATTCAGCTAGGCCCGTCAAAGGGAAAGGCCGTCAGCACCAGACCTCCAGCATCGGGACCCTCTAGGTTCCGACTAGCAGGGAGCAGGCTGCAACAGTTCCAGTTCTGGTCCCCCGTTCCTTGCCCTTTCCCATCGGGCCCAGGACCGAGGTGCTTCATCTGTGGGAGCCATGGAAATCTCTAGAATCAGTGCCCAGACTAAGTACAGTATGGTGGTAGTGGGCAGGTTCAACGCCCACCTCAGCAGCAGCAGGGTCAGCATGCTCTCGCTCCTCCGAGGGTAGATGTTGTAGGGGGAGGCTGACCTCAGGGTGCTCCTCAGGGACCTCGACCAGGGCGTGGTCGGGGAGGTTTCCGATAGTCGAGAGGCAGAGGAGCTGGGCGTGGATAGTTGCACGCTGCAGTGGCAGCAGTTCCAGTGGGACCGGAGGTTGTTCGAGGTACGATCAGTTTGTTCAGTACCCTTGCTTACACCTTGATCGATACCAGAGCTTCGCACTCCTTTGTTGCACCCGGTCTAGCCCGTGCTCTGGGTCTAGATACCGAGAGACTTCCAGTGCCCCTGGTGCTGAGCACAATAGTCAGAGGTCAGACCGACTTGTTATATGTTTGTAGGGGATGCATGCTGATGATAGGGACACATCAGTCGGTTCGGGATCTACTACTGCTACAGATACAGCCATATGATTTCATTATATGAATCGACTGGCTGTTCTCTGTGTGTGCCATCATCGACTGGTTCTGAGGAAGGGTTGTGTTCTCAGACTTGGGTGGCCGACATGTTACTTTCACCGGCGAGCGGAGTGGCCAGAAGGGCAGCAGGTGAGAGGAACACCTCCTCTCCTTGTTAGCCGAGTTGTCAGTAGAGTCAGTGGATGCTAAGATGGTGGAAGTACTAGGGATCATTAGTGAGTTTATGGATGTCTTCCCTGAGGAGGTGATGACTCTACCCCCTCGACGTGATATCGAGTTTGGGATAGACTTGCAGCCCGATGCTTGTCTAATTTTGATGGCTCCCTACTGGATGGCGCCTTCGAAGCTACGGGAGTTGCGGATTCAGATCGACGATCTGATGAAGAAGAGTTTTTTCGACCGAGTGCGTCACCATGGGGTGCTCCAGTTTTGTTCACAAAGAAGGCATATGGTGGTCTTAGGTTGTGCATAGACTATAGGAGGCTGAATCAGGTAACGATTAAGAATCTCTACCCTCTTCCGAGGATAGACGATCTCTTTGACCAGAAGAAGGGGCGGTGTATGAGGTGTTCTGTGATGCTTCAGGGCAAGGCCTCAGATGTGTGTTGATGTAGCAAAAAGGGGTGATCTCTTATGGTTCTAGGAAACTATAGCCTCATGAGCATAATTATGCCACCCACGATCTGGAACTTCCAACGGTCGTTTTTTCATTGAAGTTATGGCAGCATTACCTCATCGGAGAATGCTTTGTGGTCTTCACGGATCACAAAATCTTGAGATATATCTTCTCCCAGTGGGACCTAAACTTACGACAGTGAAGGTGGATGGAGTTCCTCTAGGATTACGACTTCGAGATATCCGAAAATTCAGGAAAAAAGAATGTAGTGGCCGACGCTTTGAGCAGGAGGTCACAAAAGGATGCAGTCTGAGAGTCGGCAGACAGTTGGAAGGTGATGGAGGAGTTGGCTGCCTTGCACCTAGATGCGAGGATGGATAGTGGTAGAGGTTGCCTGTATCAGATGACAGTGCAGTCTTCTCTATTGCGGCAAGTGGAGGAGTCTCAGTGGGGAGATCCAGAGTGCGAAGTGATGCATGACCGAGTTGACCAGGGCAATGCTCTGGAAGGGTGGACGAAGGATGGTCAGAACCGGATGTTTTTCCGAGGAAGGTTGTTTGTTCCAGAGGCAATGCATGGCGAGGTTCTTAGTGAGTTCCAGAACTCACCCCTAGCGGTACACCCAGGAGTTTCCAAGATGTACCAGGGTCTGAGGAGACAGCTTTGGTGGGCCGGAGTAAAACGAGAAATGGCAGAGTTTGTGGCCAAGTGCTTAGTGTGTCAGCAGGTAAAGACTGAACACCGTGTTCCAGGAGGGTTGTTGCAACCTTTAGATGTCCCCAAGTGGAAGTGGGATGACATCTTGATGGATTTCGTCACGGGGCTACCCAAGGTGCAAGGGGGATGTGACACCATCTGGGTAGTGGTGGACTACTTGACGAAGTCGGCTCACTTTATAGAGATTAAGGAGTCGAGTGCAGTGGATGCTCTAGCATAGAAGTATGTGGACAAGGTAGTGCGGTTGTATGGAGTTATGAGTTCCATAGTCTCAGACAAGGATTCATGTTTTAACTCATGAGTCTAGAGGGGATTGCATCATGCTTTTGGAACCCAGCTACATCTTAGCACTGCTTTCCACCCCCAGACAAATGGGCAGACATAACGCACCATCCAGACCTTGGAGGACATGCTGGGGGCATGTATTATGGACTTTGGGGGATCATATGTGCGAAAATTTTCTCTCTTAGAGTTTTCCTACAATAATAGCCATCACTCTACCATTGGCATGGATCCATTCGAAGCCCTATATGGAAGGCCGTGTCGCTCACCTGTGTGCTGAACTGAGGTTGGGGAAGGAGGTGTTCTTGGCCCGGAGGTGGTGCAGAGAACGACAGAGAAGGTTCAGATTATACGAGAAAGTATGAAGGCAGCTCAGGACCGACAGAAGTCATAAGCCGATGATAGGAGGAGACCCTTGGAGTTAGAGGTCGGGGACCACGTGTTCTTGAAGGTCTCCCCTCAGCGTGGACAACAGAGGTTCTACAGGGGAAGTAAGATTTATCCCAGGTTCATCGGACCCTTCGAAGTGTTTCGGAGGGTCGGTTAAGTGTCTTATCAGCTAGCGCTACCACCACTGCTACTGAGGATACACGATGTATTCCATGTGTCCCAGATTTTCCGATATCTACACGACGGCTCCCACGTTATCGATTGGGGAGAGTTAGATGTCGAAGATGATGCGACCTTCATAGAATGACCAATCAAGATCAAATATTGTAAGGAGAAAGTGCTTCGTGGTCGAACCATCCCTTTGGTTCATGTGTTGTGGAGGCATGGTGGCCTGTAAGAGAGCACATGGGAGAGGGAGGCCCAGTTACGCGTTCAGTACCCAGAGCTGTTTTGAATTATTGTTTTTGTTCTGATCCTTGAGATATTGTACCTTGTGCTTTAATATATGGAATGCTTGTTTTTCTTAGCTATTAGATGATCTATTCCCTGTCCTCTGTGTGTGTGTACGAATTTGTGATGATGGGAAAACCTGACTGCTAATCAGGACACATTAATGTGGATGCGATTAAACCCGTACGGGCGAGTCAGTGTTGCCCAAAGCGGATAATATCCTGACATGTAGGAGGGGACTCCCTAACTCATGTTTTGGACAGTGTGATCCTTGTGCTTGTTGTGAACGTTTTGGTTGATGACATTTGGGCGAGTGTTCCTGGATGTAGGAGGGGTTCTGTTCTAGCTTCGGAACAACTTCGGGGTTTTCCCCTAAGAAGTATCTTCTGGGTTGTTCTTATATTCTCGGGGACGAGAATAGTTTGAGAAGTATCTGATGTAATGGACTGGGTTTTTGGGGTCCATTACTTAGTAAAAATGTGATGTTCAGGTGTTTGGGGTAGTCTGGGAAGCTATCACAGCTTCTTGGTGAAGCTTAACGGTAGCCTTTGCCTACCGGTAGCTCAGACTACCGGTAGCTCGGACTACCGGTAGCTCGGTCTACTGGTAGCTCGGTCTACCGATAGCAGACCTACCGATAGCTCGGCCTACCGGTAGCTCGGTCTACCGATAGCTCAGCCTACCGGTAGCTCAGCCTACCGGTAGCTCGGCCTACCGGTAGCCACGTCCTACCGGTAGCCACGGCCTACCGGTAGCCACGGCCTACCGGTAGCCACGGCCTACCGGTAGCCACGGCCTACCAGTAGCTCGGCCTACCGGTAGCTCGACCTACCAGTAGCCGCGACTTACCAGTGGCTCAGTCAACCGGTAGCTTTGGACAACCGGTAGCTTGGACTACCAATAGCCTCAGCTTACCGGTGGCTCGGCCTACCGGTAGACCTAGCCTACTGGTGACCACGAGTTTTCCCAGTGGCACCTCTTTTTGTGTAAATTGGCTTTTAAGCCGCATTTTGACCCCTTTAATCCTATTTTAAAGCCCACTAATGTCGTTTAATTAAATGATTGGTGAAGTACCCTGGTGTGCATCGGTTTAAACCACCCCGAAAGGCGGGGACCCTTTAATGACGTGTGGGGTGTCCCAGCCACGTGGTCAACCCACGATCCCACTCCTTACTCAGTTTCGAGTTTTTCTCTCTGTATCTTAACCGTCCGGGAGTGCTGTATCTCAGACCTTATCATCCTTTATAACCTAAAGTATTATCCCTACGTTTCTTTTCTCGATCATTCTTCTCGGAGTACCCTTCCTCCCGATGAGTTGTACCCCTGTTGCGAGGTTTTCCTTTCGCGTTCCGTGGAGTTCATGCCACTCCTATTTTCCAGTTTCCACATAAGGACTTAACATCGATCCTTGATCGTCAGGTAGGGGTTTCACCTTCGTCTCTCCTTTCTGTGTATCTTGTGGGGTGGGTACGCTACTGCTTCTATAGAATTGGATGAACCAAACTTTAATGAAGATAATAAACGTATTCTAAAGAATGAAGGGGAGGACTGTGATCGATGATGCTGCTCTATTTTTCTCCTCTTTAATAATTAATGATTTCTGAATTTTGCGGGCTTACGCCTACTGAAAATCATGGCCGTTGGTGGTCTTTCTCTTAGCACTAATAAAACCTTACCCCTTTTGATGTTTAAATAGTTTGTACTTTGGTGGTGAACCTTTTGCTGTGTAAAGGAAATTGGTTAATTACGTATATTCGGCTAAATAAATTGGAAGCACTAGGATCAACTCCTTTTCTATGATAACCACGGTTTAAGCCCAGTGGAATTGAAATCATGGGGTGTGTTAAATCTTTTAAATATGAAAATTCCTATTGATTCTGACTTGTGTTGGTAGTATTGGTTTGGTTGTTTCCTCCACGGTTGGATAGGGGATTAGATTGATGGGGTGATGTGGGTGAGGATGGGATCCTCTGTTTGTATCATGAATTGGGGTGGGATCCTCTTGTGTTGTGAAACCTTGTTATTCATAGTTCTGGGAACTTGGTACTGTATCTCACTTTGACCTTCTTTGGTTCCAATACTTGGAGGGGTCTCACTTGATGTGTTTTTCAAGAGAACCGGGTGTGAATGTTTAAATTGATGTTGGGTGTACTCTTTCCTTGGCTTGTGCTTATGCTTACTAGTTTCCCAGGTAGGTGCAGAAACTTATTTTAACATTATTACTGAACATGAAAACAAGTATGGGACAATTGGGGATTTGGTTTGATGTGAGTTGTGACTTGGTCATGGGCGTTGTTCTTTTCTCTTATGAATGAATGGTAAGGATAGTGTTCTTTAGGCTGGCTGAATAAAAACCTAGATTGGGTGAGTGCTTGTTACCTATACATATACTTGTAGTTTTTGTGTTTCTTATTCGCACCCCACCCAAGTTGAGCACTTAGTACCGAACACCCCCACTTCATGGGGGATGGTGTTTTCCCCAACACTCCTATGAGTGGATGGATATTAACTCGTTTTCTGCTCCCTTTCTTGAATAGCCCAAGACTCCATGGGCAGGATGTGATGGCCTAAAGTACATTATTAGCCCAAGAATCTTCGGGCAGGGTAGTGTGGTGGTTGGCCCAGGTGTGTGCGGGTAGGTGGTTTCCTAAGTATCTTCGGGATGAGGCCCAGGTGTCATCGAGCGTGGCAGTAGTTCTTCTAGCCTAGATGTCTTTGGGCGTGGAAGTGGTTGTTCTGGCCTAGGTGTTTATAGGCGTGGTTACATGTGATAGTTGTGGCCCAGGTGTCTATGGGCGGGTTAGTGGTTGTGGCCCAGGTGTTTGTGGGCGGGATGTATGGTTGTATCCCAGGTGTGTGCGGGTGGGGTATTGCAGTGGGACTGTGATGAGAATGGCAGGATTGGTTCGATGCGTAGTATGTCTTCAATAACCAGTGGGAAAGTGGAGTGGGGTACCCAAACATCAATGTGCTATTAATATACATTACTTGACTTGCGTTATTTGGGGAGTGTGCCTTGGTGGGGCTTAGGTGGTTAGTTTCCTTGCTAGGTGCTTGGTTATCTCTTTTCTTACAGGGAAGTAGTATGCCTCCCTAATTGTGCACGAGAGTCTTTGGTTTTTCCCTACTGAGTATACTTGTATGCTCACCCTACGTATATAAAACTGCTTTTAGGTTTCCAGGAGGACTTCAGGGATCATGTGGGACAGTAATAGCTTGGACCTTTGGAGCAGTTTCTATTATTGTTTCCCTTTTTCTTAGTATCTTTTTACCTTTGTAATTTTGTGACTTATATCTTTTACCTTTGAACATGCATATGGGAATGGTTTATTTTCAGCCGTATTTGCACTTTTAGTTTTGGTGTTGTGGGAATTACTATCTTATCTCCTGATATTATTAAAAGAAAAAGGGTAGTGCCTTCCATTTAGTGTGTGATTACATACCCTTGGTGTTGGTCGCTACTCCAGGACCTATGGAAGGTGGGTTTCAGGGGGTCATGATCTCTCCTTCAACTTAAAGAAGGAAGGGCTTCACAATCTACTGACCCTTCCCTCCTTTTGGTGAAGGCAGGTCATAACAGTTGCATGAAATAAAAAATATCAAAAAGATTAAATTAAATCTCAAAAAATAATTCAAAAAATATCAAGGTATTACGTTATACCCCCCTTAAAATGAATTTCTCCCTTTAATTTCATCTGGGTTATAAAAGGTTTAATAGTTGAAAGTTCCATTCATAAAAAACCACATCATAAAAATTAATACTAAAACTTCATTTAAAAAATAAAATTTAGAAATATAATGGTTACCAAAAGTAACACATAAATAGGTTTCCAAATAGGAGAACATAGGTGGGAAGTGAAAACATGGACATGGAAGAGACATATAACTATCATTTTTTGATGGAGGTTGATAGAGAACGTGGTTCAGATAAATTTAACAATCACAATTCCATAAATATTAAATGATCTAAGAGGCCATTTGATTCATTAGAAATAAAGGTACTAGGATAATTTTTTTGGTTTCAATATCCTTTTCCCTAAAGTTAAAGGATTTTCCTGGAAAGATATAATTACATGATTTCAGGAAAACCTTACCCTTTTTTGCGTCTTGATCAACTTACACTTCATACTTATTCTATGAAATGAAGGTTAATTTTTCATTCATGAAGCATTAATAGATCACGAGATCCATAAAAATAATGAAAGGTCATTCCATCTGTCATTATAACAACAAAAAGGTTATAACTAGCTATCAAATCTGAATAAATCCTTATATAGTGAGATAATAATTTAACATAAACCATTCCATAAATGGCCAACCTTATAGCCCTTAAAAAAGATGAAAAATAAAAAAAATTAGAAAGAAGTTAACTAAATCATCTTAACATTGATCCTTCATATATCATAAGGTAGATCTTGATTGTTGTATACCAAACATGCAAATACATTCATCATTTATTCTCTTAAAACATGGTAATAAATTAATTACTATAAATCCTTATTGAGAATATGCTTGTTTTCTTATTCAAAATTTTATTGGATATATTTATAAAATCCAAAAATGTTTTAAACTTGATTAATGATAGCATAATACACTTTTCAACAAATCTATTATCAGTTATGAGGTAATCAATACCATCTGATTTACTTATTTATATCCAATATATCTTTATCCAAAAAACATTATCATAACATAAGGAAGATATTAAGGGTTTTATTTCCTTTAATCATGTGTTTTCATGGATATAACCTTCCCACTAAATCACTTCTCTAGTCTATTAGAACCATTCAACGTATTCTTGTAAATCCATAGTGAAAAAGAATAAACTAATAAATCCTTAAATATTTCACCATTCATATAACATAATTATTGAATCAAAATGCATAAAAACATGGATTATTAAACTTTATCCTGAACCCAAAAGAAGGATACCTCGTCCTATTACTTAATACCCATTTCCTTTCACATTTCATCTATAACCTCATCATCATCAACAATATAACCATTACTTGTACCACCTTTCTGAATATATTCAAGAGATTTCCACTTAGGACATCAATTTTCATAATGACCATTAATTACACACTTAAATCATTTAACCATCAATGATTTCTTATGGAGACCAATATTCCCATCCATTGAATTAATCAAACCCATCATTTTTCCTTTGTTGTTACTTCATTTGTGTCCTTATTTTCTACATTCAAAACATATTCTTGTTTATTTAAGACATTCACTTAGGTGATTATTTAAAAATTCTTGATATAAAGAAAAATGAATCTTCTTTCCTCCATGGTATCCATTAGGTGAAATCTTAATGAAATCCTTCCTTATTTTATTTGGTGAGTCCAAGAGTTGGTTAAGGTACACATTATTAATCATGTTACAAGAAATATTTTTAGGCATGATCACAACATACTTCACTCTAGTGATCATCCCATTTGATAACTCATCAAAAAAATTATCATCATATTCAATGTTAACCCAATTCATCTTGGTTCCCACCATTGACTAAAACTAGAAATCATAGTGTGAGTATCACTAATCATAGAAAAAAATCATATAATCATGATAAATCACTTATAGGATATCAAAATTATGACACCTTCATTTGAAACCTTAGTTTTATCTTAAGTTCTTCATACCAACCTTATTTTTAAATCCTTCATGATGACTTTTGAAGAGTTTGTGAATTCCCAAAGTATATCTTCCATGAGTGTCAAACCATGTGCACAGTAAGGCCTATTGTTGTGTACCAGGTTATGATTGAGTAAGGACCAACACACCTTGTCGAAGTTGTTACTCCTAAGTAAATATATTCTAGAATCATATTCACTTATAGTATCTATACAATGATGTATTTCTTGGAAACCACTATCTATATCCTTTACTATAATTCTAGGTCATTTTTATATACTTTTACTTATCCTTATCTTTAGATATTCCCTTAGAGTTACCACAAAGGTTTTCTAATCCTAGTTTACAAAGGTTAACCAAAAATTTACTTTGATACCAACTATAGTGACCTAGGATTAACATACATAGAGATTACATGATTTTGTATGAATATTCAGTACATTACAAAAGTACACACCCGAGGACCATAATATTTTAGTGTATTCAGAAACTTAGAACACAATATTCTAACTTGGAGAAAGATCTTCATTGTTTCCCACAATGATCTTCCCCTTTAGTACATATAATTAAAATAATTATTTATAACATGGGTAAAGGAAACATAAGAAATGGGTGATTTTGAATTCTCAGTAATAGTAAATCAAGGAAATATATAATCATAACATTAATATAAGGGTATAAGAACATGATCATAATATTTGAATATCATACCTTTCATATAAAGGATCTGAAACATTTGACATGGCATAATGATTGGCAGTTAATAAGACACAAATCATAATATAATCAAGAACATCTATGTGATCATATCATAGGTATAAGATATATAATTTGTGAAAAAACACACACACACACACATGTAACATCATTCTCTATAATTCAAGGTGCATTTTTAAAAATTAACATGGAACTTCATGGGGAGTACACCTACTAGGTGGGACACACCACCATACCCAGTTTAAGTCCTTTCCTTATAAGGGATCAAGTTTCCTAATATTCTTATAGTGAACCAAGTTTCCCCATCTTCCCATATTGTATTAGGTTTCCCCATCTTCTACAGTAGAATATATTTCCTAATCTTCCCAAAGTGGACCAGATTTCCCCATCTTCTATAGTAGATTGAGTTTCCCCATCTTCCTACATTAGATTATTCCCATCAACCTGATTCCCATCATCATATCATGAGATATTAATCTTTACCTAATGAAGTTTATGGAGATATAGGTCCCACTCGTCACATAATAACATCATATATACATGTTTCACAAGAAAATAAAGCTTAAATCATATCATGACCCATAAAAAGAAATGGGCATCATAAAAAGCATATCATAACCCATGAAATAAAATGGCTATCATAAAAATTTTATAACAGCATTAACTATGGAAAATATATTGGTATCATACTCATTTAATTAAATCATAACCCATGAAAAAGAAGTGGGGTTTGAAATCATATAACCTGTGGAAGAGTAATGGGTGTCATAAACATCATTCCATCAAAACATAAACCTTAAAATAAATAATATTAATGGTATTATTGGATTGTATCCCTAGTAAAGCATAACCTATTAAAAAGTATTTTATATTATATGGATACGTATTTTGAAATATCATACGGAACATTTCTTAAAGAAAATATCCTTTCTTAGAAAATCATTTTTTATAAAACCATTTCAAAAATAATTTTCTTATAATGAAAGATTTATAATTTCAATTAACAAATTTCTTGAGGAAAATATATTTTCTAATTTGAAAAATTATTTTTTAAAACATGAATCATTTTTAAAATATTTTTCTTAAAAAATACTTCAAAAACTAAGAAATCCTGAACAAATTTTGAAAACGTTTTCCCGTGAAAATAGATTTGAAAACATGTAAAGGAAGCTTTAAAAAAAAATTTAAACACTTGAAAAAAATAAAACATTTATTTAAAATCTTGTCCTTAAAAATTATATTAAGAGATAATTTTAAAACATGTTTTAAAACTTTTTTTGTAAAACATGGTTTTGGAATAAAACATATTCTTAACCGAAGAGTGAAATAAAGTAATATTTTCTTAAAAATGCTTTATTAATTATATTAAGTACCAACAAGTTATTTTTTTACCAATACTTAATATATCATGAATAAATATAATAAAAGAAAATTCATGAGTTTTCTTGAGATATGGATCATAGGATTTCATCAATAGAGGCATACTTGTAAATAATTCCAATAAATGATGAGATGGTATCAACAAATGATTACCACTTTAGTAACACTGAATCATAATTAACATGGGAGAATAACATTAAATGAAGATTAAAATATCATGAAATTAGTATATTCAATATATAACATGTAAATGGATATTATATACACTACATAGAAAAATATAAGTGCATAACATGGTATATATGTCAAAGAAGGAAAATTGAGACAAGATTACTTTACCGATTTGGTAACTTTTGAACCATAAAACCCATGAAATAAAGATAATAAATGAATACATAAATTCCCATAAATTTAAGAATAATAATAATATAATACATTATTGGGTATTATATACACCACATAAAATAAATGATTGGTGAATAAGGAATAAGTCTCACAGAAATAAAAGTGAGACGAGAAAACCCTTAATACATTGAGTAACTTTAGAATCATGATACCCATGAGATAATAACATACTTAAAATATTTGGATATAATTAAATAAATTAAATTAAACATATAAAATTTAATAGGGTAGTATATACACCACAAAAAATAAGTTAGTGGTGAATATGACATGTATCTCAAAAAAATAAAAATTGAGATGAAATTCCCTTACCTTAAGTCTTGAATTTCTTTGTACATGTTCAAACCACATATATAATAAACATAAGTTTATTATAAATATACCAAATAAAAATATTAATATATATAATGAAAAATAATATTTAATTATAACTTTATATTACCAATTTATTAATAATTTCATGTTAAAGCAATGCTTCGGGTAATAACTGCTTTGTTTATCGTACATGTTTTGACTTATTATTCTTGATCCTCTTACTTAGATCATGATTTACTTGTTTTCATAATGTAAAAAATTATTTATATTATATATATATACATTATATAAATATTTATAATAATATATAAAATATATGTTTATGAAATAAAATACACCGTTCATGGAGACGGTAGGCCATACGTACGTATGAACGCTGTTTCCATTTTCATGTCATATTGAAAGAAAATTAAGTTACATATATGATTATATATATATATATAATATTATTAAAGTATAATTATTATTTTATATATATAATATAATCTCACTAAAACAATTTTTAATACATTTCATATAGAGTGTGGATGAATCACATCACTTTGAGGAGGTGGTATTCCACACATCTACAAAAGAAAATTATAGTATTTACAAAAAATGAAAACCATGATGGTATGTTTTATATAATAGTTCCAGAAGCATAAAGACATCATAAATACCATATATATCAAATAAAAATATAGTGTTCATCATTATTCTCAACCATGATAGGTGGTAAAAGAAAAATGAAAACATCATTTCGTGAGGCGGTAGTTCACCGTACACAAGAAAGGTAAGTTCGTTACCGATTAGATGGAAGTGTATGAAAGTGTAGGTAGAAACATTATAATAAAAAAATATATTTATATTGAGAAAATTTAGGTTATTATATAATCATGAAATAATAATAGTTGATTGTGTGGAGAATGAAAATAAAACAAAGGAGCTTGAGAAATGATTATACATCTTGTTTGGGGTAACTCCTCTTTGTTTGCAGTAAAGGGATTCCTTGGTTGGATTTATTCCAAAAGGAATGATTATAGGATTAATTTAGGGATTTTTTATGGATATTTAGGTAATTTTTTTTCCAATCCAAAAAGAATTTAGGGTTGTAAAGATAGGGGGATGAGAGGAGGCCTTTTATAAGTGGGAAAAATGAAACATTGGGTATTCTTGAAAAGTTTTGAGTGTTACCCACGTTTTACTTGACCCCCAAGGGTAAAAATGGATCCTTTTGTATCCTTAGAAGCTTAATGGTCAAAATATGTCTAGAAAATGTCTTTTGTATAATTTTATAGGGCATTTTGGGATTAAGTTTAAGGTTTAGTTCTTTTTTAAAGTAATTTTTCTCTTAATTGATGTAATTAAGTTTTATCACTTTCACTAATATTTTTGTTAAAAAAATAAGTTAAACTTATTAGAAATTAGAAATTATTATGATTAAAAATATTAAATCCTTTTTTCCAAATTCCAATAACATAATTGTTATAAATTAATTTAAATTTAATTCCATAGACGAGACTACTAATCAGGGTTTTAAAGAGAAAATGTTCAAAATTTTGTTAAGTTTTTATATCCAATTTCAAAATTAAATTAATTAAAATGACCTAAATTGGATAAATTAATGTATAATTGATCTAATTTAACTTTAAAACCAATCAAAAACATAATTTAACCTTATAAAAAATTTATAGGAAAAATGAGTTTTGAATTAAAATTTAGTATTATTCATTGTTCATTAAAAAATGAAACTTCATAAAAAAATAAAAAAACATTCACCCTAATTTAATTTTTATGTTCCTATTTCAAAAATGAAGTTTATTTTTTAAAATAAAAATTATAAAAGTTTCAAAAATCATATTTATAATAGGTTCTCCATTAAAAGACAATAAAATTGCCTTTTAGAAAAATACATCTTTTTATTCATAAAATTTAATTTATTCTTATATTATACATATCAAATACATGGGATGATTTGTAAAAATATTTTATTGAATATATAAAATATATATTTCATTAATATCATTCTATAATTGTAATTAATTTAATTTATTAAGACAATAATCCTTTGGGAGTATAAAAAAGTATTTCCTTGATATACAATCAGTTTTCATTTATAATTAATTTGTAACCAATGAATTCATCTTATATTTTTATAGACAATATATTTAGATAAGTTATTTAATAATATTCATAACTACTAATTTAATGTCTAGGTTATATTTTATTTTACTAAATAATACATTATTCTTCGGTAAAACTTGGTCTTATGTATAATTTAAGTCATCAAAGAAACTTGTTGTTATATGCGATAGAAGCTTACTCAATATTGCATAAATTATAAGAATATATTTATCTAAAATATTAAATATATTATAAAGTCTGAGGATATTATATTAATTTCTATGTTATGTTTTTAATTTCAAATAAACTATTTTTCATTGTTGTGTGAAATGTAAAATATCAAAAAGATTGAATTAATTAAAAATAACAATTCAAAAAATCTTGGTGTATTAAAATGACATGGGAATAGAGGGGTATGGAATAGTAGTGGTGGGAGATAGTGATATTAGCTTATGGGAGAGGAGGTAAAGGCCGACTAGGGTTTTTGGGAGAGTAGGACAAAACGTGGTATAGGAGGGTGACACCACTATTCTAAAGGGAGATGGAATAGCAGTGGATTATAATTTAAAGATGAGCATGTATATGGAGACAATGATGGGATAGGGTTTTCATGATAGAAGAGTGAGAACATGGGATATGGGGGAAATGATGTAGGACTGAGGGAAACAACAAGGTGAGTGCGTGGGAGGAGGGGACTGGGGGATATGGATTTTGGGAGAAGGGGTCAGTTTTTTTGGGTATAAAGGTTATTTACATACCCAACATGAAAAAATAGGTCCCCAATTTTAAATTTTATCAATTATAGGCCCTCATTCCAAATTATGCCTTTATTTTGGTCTTTAAGTGTCATTCTATATATTTTATTCTTCTTTTAAATCTGATTCCCTGCTTATTTATAATTGAAGACGAAGGACCTAATTAATCACTGAGGTAAATTGAACTTGTGAGAAATAGAAAATACTGTAATAGATAATATAGATTTGGAATAGTATTTAAACCTTTCCCATTAGTTATATCTTTTAATGGTGGGTAACTTACAAGTAAAATAAAATTATATAGAAGTGGTTTTCTTGTGGAATGCATATTCGTAATATGATTTTCTTGTAGTGGAATTAATGTGTGAAGGTGTTTTCACTAATGTAATTTTTAAAATGTCTATTTTTTTTTGATTATTCAACATCTATGACTTGAACTGAATGAGGCATTTAACCTTGTAAGTGGATAAGGGTATAGTGTGGTTTTTGAGTCTATGGATAAGTAATACCTATATTTAATAAGTGATAATTATATGAAGGGGGTTCTCCAAAATCATCACACTTTTTCTCATAGAAGATATTAAGTTATGTTGGGAAAGAAGGATCTAAAGTTTTTTTCTCTAAGGTAAGGAGGAGGTTGAAGGATCAAATGTTTGTGGAGGTTTTACCATATAGAAAATATGTAAAGTCCTTTGTGGATATATTAAAAAAATATTAATCAGGTAGAGATTGGTGTTTTCTAGATCTATCTGGAGTAATAAAAATCCTATTTTAGAACTGTTAGGGAATTGTACACCCCTAAATAGTTTTATATACTCCATCACTAGAGTATTAAAAATTTCATTTATTTGGTATTTGTATTTGATACAACGTTAATGAGTAAATACATGGATTCTATAACGTTACATTTGGGTGTTTAGAAATTGTTTTTTTATAGAGTGGGACATGTGAGAAGACTTGCCCTACTATGGAATGATAGTTCTAATGTTACCATCATGAAATTTTCTCATATCCACATCATTGCATATTTTTGGGATGATAACTTAGGTTCTTGAGATTTTTTGGGTATGTATGGTTGGCCATATGGGATAGATAGGTAGAGGGCATAGTATCTACTCCAAATAATTATATGAGAGTTCCTTGGTCACCTTCTTATCGGGGAATAATTCAATGGGATCATTTTTGATAAAGAAATGATTAATGGATTTAGAATAAGTTATTATCCTATATAGGATTTTTGGAATTATTTTGATGAAAATTATTTTTATAAAATGGGTTATTAAGGTTACCCTTTTACATGGGTTAGTGATAGGAACCATACTACTTGAATATTAGAGAGATTTTAAAAGTTCTTATCTTTATTAGAATAGATGGAATTTTTATCTATTTTTAATTCCACACATTTAACACCCTTAACTTTAGACCATAAACCTATTTTTTTGTTCTTTGATAGGGGTGATATACTTTATCCAAGGTGAAAGAGTTCCAAGTTTAATACTATGTGGATAAAATACTATAATTTTGAGAAGGTTAGTGGAGATTCATAATGTTGAGGGGTGTATAAACATTTTTAATAAGATTTATATGGTGAATCTTGACTTACAAATATAGATATAAGTGAAGTTTCAAATATTTTATATGAACATTCAATAGATAGATATTTAATTAAATTGGGATTATATAAATGTGTCATCTATTTAGTCTAGAAAAGGTATCCAAATACTAGAACAACGTCTTAATTCTATGATGCTGAGTAAGGAAAAATAGTGGAATCTTTAATAAAGAATGTTTCACTAGAAGGATTTAGATCACAATACTAATTTCTTTAATAAAAAACATCTTATAATAGGAATAAAAATCATTTTTAAAAATATTATTTTTATAATTGATTGATAATAGAGAAATATGATGTAATTAAGTGGTTGGTCTCTTGATTTTATGACTAATTATTGAAATCTAAATAAATAGTTATCTTAGAAGATGTGGTTGAGTATCTTCAGCTAGTGAATATATGGATATATAGTTCAATGAGATGGATAAAAATTCCATTTTTAGGGTTCCTATCTTTATAAAGGCAAGGGGAGATTTATTATTCTATAATTTTACTCAGGATGTTGTGAACTCAGTTAAACCTGGGTATTATTTGTCTTTTCAAATACATGATAAATGTTATGATTTGGTCTGGTCGAATATTTGGTTGGTTGACTTGTTACCTATAATACAAGTATTTTTGGGAATTGGTAGTGTATTTTAATTGGGTTAGATCATTTATATATATAAGTCATGTAGTTGTAGATGGAGTTTTCTTATTTTTTGAGGTTAGATAAGAATACAACCTTCATGTTTTTTTATTTTCCATTTGATTTTAACTATCTCATATAAGTGGGGAATTTTTCGCTTACCAGTTTTGGTTGAGGGAGCCTCTATGATTGATGTTCTGGAAAACTATTTTAGATCTATTAATGTTATAGGATTTTAGGTGTTCTGTTTCATCACTTGGTTCATTTTGATAAGGTAGAATGACTATATTTTCAATGATAATAGGTTCTCTGATAAGGTGAGGCTATAAAATTACAAATGGTTTCTTGATGTTTTGAATAGTTGTGGGACTAATCGTGATAACTCTAAGGGAAACATCATGTTGTTCTCTAGTATTTTACCTAGATGGTTTTGTTAAAATTAATGTGCATGCTGTATTTTTAAGAGATTCTTTGGTTGGTGTCATTGTTTTGGGATATGATTCATCTGATTATGTTTTGGATTCTTGGAACCAGTACTTTACTTATAGGTGGTGGACATTAGTTTCTGAAGCTATTTCTTTATACATTGGTATGTGTTTTGAAAAGGACTAGTATTATTTTGGATTTGGATTTAATTTATTGGATTAATGTGGTTAATTATTATCCTATGATTTCTTCTTAATTGGGTCTTATTTTGGATGAAATTTGATGTGACTTATTGGATTATTATCATTGCATCTTTTTTTGTGAATAGGGGTAGAAATATTATTACTCACCATATTTCAAGTTTTATATGTTCATATGATATTTTGATCTGGTTTGAGTGCATACCCCCTATGGTTGTGATTTTTTCATCAAATAATCCAAATTACTAATTAATATAGGTTTCATGTCTACCTTGATAAGAAAAAAAATCATAAGATGTAATAAAAGATTCACCCAAGAAGAATGTTTTAGAAGATTTCATGCCTAAGAAAATATGATACTTTTATGGAAGAAATAACCACTTCATGGATAGTTTTAAATGTTCCATTAATATTGAAGATAATAGAAGTAAGATTAATTTACAAAGATAATCAATCTAAGATAGAAACAAATATATTGGAATGGTAGAATCCATCTTCAATGAAGAAGTTTAAGTTCACCTAAAGTTACCTATGAAGAGTAACTTATCAAAATATAAGAAGCTATGTAGAAGGTGTAAATTGGATAACCACACACCAAACAAATGTATGAAAATATTACCAGCATAGGATAAGTTGTCATGAAATGTGATGCTGACATCATAAAGAAATAATGATAATGTTAAGAATAAAATTCCCAAAAAATCCAAAAATAAAAGTAAATTGACGAAATCCACACACCCCATAAAGATAAATGTTTTTTAAAAAAGCATGTCAGTATAAATAAAAAGTGAGCTAATGTGAAGGGATTTTATGGGTTGAGAAAATTCTCTTTTCCATGTCGATCTAATAGAAGTCAACAGAATATCCACCTTATTCCTAATTTATGAAAATGATTTTATTGAAAAAAGTAATTAAATGTGATGATATTTAGGGGGAGACCTGATGTGATGATGAAACTATTCATTTTTGAATCATTATAATTCGAACGAAAAAATTCAATTTATGGAATACCAAGGTCTTCCAATAGCAGATGTTGAAAAATATGATGGATTGAATATTGAAGGATATAAAGGCCCAATATTTAGATGACGAAGATAAATATATTGATAAAAAAAATCTATATAATTGAATTTGTTTTCAACACTGACGTGTGTTTTCCATACATTCTCATCCCCATATGAGAACTTATGTTTAAATGAAAATGGAAAAAAGTGATTTACTAATGAAAAAGTTAGTTTTTTCTTATAAAAGGTGAAAAACGTTTTTTTATGCTTGAAATTTTTTGATCTATTTTTTGACATAGCTGTAGGAAGGTAAGTTGAATGAAAATATAAGAAACATACCCCTAGAAATAAGATTTTACAATGCTATAATCACTTAGTATTTTTATGGATCAATTTAATGTCCAGGTTAATCACTCTTATTTTCTATACCAGGATTAGATCATGTACACATAGAGATGGTTGATTTAGTTCATATTTACATAAGAAATGTGATGTTATCATTATATAAATAAATTCAGTATTACATTCAATTCAATAGAGAATAAGAATAAAAATTTGAAGAAAGATCCTCCCTCACCCTAAGATGTCAATAAGGGGGATTGAAATTCATATCATCAAGGGGGAGAGAAAATAAATCCCTTAAAAGAGAAGCTTTGAATTTATAGTCAATAATGAGGAGGGAAAACCCATTGAATTTAAATAGAATTTTACATTGAAACCATATCCAAAGGAGGATATTGAAGTTCCCATCATATAATGATTATGATATATTGTATTTATTGTTAATAGTGTGTGAAAAAATCAATAAGTATGTTGAATGAGTTGAAAATACCTATGGGTGTTCTAGAAGTAATTCCACAAGAATGAAATATTTCAAATTGACGATCCATCAGATATAAGAACACTTTAGATGAAAGATTTACTTTTGAAAGATGAAAGTAAGTCATAAAGGAAAAAGTGAAGTGAATTCTATTGACTGGTAGAGATATATTCATTAATGTTACCAGAAGAAGAATATATACATCAGATGATTATTGGAAAAAACTCCATTTTTTATGACTAGTATGAAAGATGATGAATATTTTCAACATTATTTAGAGGTAAATAAGTATGTGTGAGTGGATTCAAAAGGATATTAATGATTTTCTTAAGAATGTAATATTTATAGTAAAATTATCAAATAAAAAATAGTAAATTTGAAGAAACCAAGATGATCAGAATGATGAAAAATATTGAATAATTGAAAAATTCCCAATCATTCATTCATGAAGAATGTAAATAATGATTATTTCATAAATATAGAAAAGTCATGGAGTGAAACACCACCATAATATATAATAAACTTTATATACTGAATGATCTCCAAAAGATGATATTGTAGTGAATGTTGTGAAACCTGAATTATTGAATTGTTTGGAAGTATAGAAGGAGATAAAATAAAGAGAGTGTGGAAGGATATTTTAAAAGGAGAGTGCCAAATTACTAATGGTTTCATAAGAACATATTTTAATGATGGTATACTATTCATTGATTGATATAATGTCACTTTAGAATTAGAAAAAAATGATACAAGATATGTTTAATCTACAAAGGTCTACTTGCATGAATTTGAGTATACATGTAAAAAATCATGGAGTCTTGAAGTCTCCTGATGGATCATTGATAAAATAAATAAAAAATCACTAGAAGAATGTGGAGGTTTGTGAGTGGGATTGAAGGTTAAAGCTCCAAATGTATTCTAATAAAGTTATTTTGATTTAAAGACAAATTATTAGAGATAATACAAGTATAAATGACTGATCCCAAGAAATTAATATAAGAAGCCCAATTGTACGGAAGATCAAAATGTTGGAATTTAGAAGATGATGTTGAGTTAATATGAAGAAGATATTACAAGAATAGTTCAAATGAAATGAAGGTTCATCATTTATAGACCAACAGAAACACATGAATCATACTAGAGAATATTCAAAGTACCAAAGACTACAAAATATTGAGTTAAGGTAAATGTAGAATAGGAAGAATCATACTAATTACTTTGGATGAAATTTTATCTAGATGATTCCATAAGGCCTTTAAATTGATTAAAATTTGAACATTATGATGATGAAGAGTAATAATTTCAAATAAGAATATTCATGAAAGGAAATATCTTAATTAAATATAAGATATAAGGATGAGTGGAATTTTTTTGATGATATGTTTTGTAAGAGGTTCAATGAAGTAAAATCCAGATATCTTTATAAGATATTGAATGTGGTTAATGCAATATATGAGATAGTGGGAATTTCAAGTAGAATCCCACAGAGGATGTTTTCTAATATAAATGGAGGGTGGACACATGAGTGGAGTGTGATAAATGATAGATGTCTACTGGGTATAATGAAATAGAAGTAAAGTAAGTAGTTAACCAAACACCTCTATTATAAGATCGGATGGGTTGAAGTTAATAAGAATTAAACTTGAAGTTCTATAGTAGAATGAGTTTCTTGGATATAGAATAATAGAAGGAGGATAGCCACACTAATGTCAGGTACTAACCTATGGATATTCCAGATCTTGCAGACCAATTAATTGAGTGTTTTGTAAGAATTTTATTTTAAAGGAATAAGGATAGGGAAAACTTGCAAGTTGAGTACAATGGAATATTAAAGGTGGTTTAAGAACCATACTTGAGAAAGAATGAGGACATTACTTAAAGTTTTTTCATTCCAGTATAAAAAAACCCATCATTCCTAATGTATAGGTAGAAGGATATTTTAGAAGTTAGCTCAACCACATTTGTAATATTGTTGTTTCAAAAGTGTGTATGATGCACACTAAGGGTTAAAGGAGATTAATTTCCATACCACTTCTAATATGTGATGGATAATATACATAGAATAATTATTTACTTGATGAGAGTCGACATGGGAGGGAGTATATTCTCATATTGTGGCTGAACGTTGTAAAAATCCCCATATGATATTTACTTTAAATTACGTACATTATATAAAGGAAAAGTGGTGGGGGATAATTTATAAAGATATACACATCATAATTGATAATATATGTTTTATTAACTTCATTTAAGGAATAATTTAAGTTTAAAATAATCATTAAAAAGTTGATCAACCCTAATTCACCCCTATTAGTGTAGCTGTACAATCCCATTGGAATATCAATTAAAATTTTCCTAATAACCGTTTACCTATTATAATTTTATTCTCATAAATCCTCATGATAAAATATCGCCATTATATTTCATATTTTTCCTCAGTTTGATGATAGTGTCCAAAACCAATGGAATGGTTTATGTTTAAGTAAGGTTACCACCGGTTGTGTAACTACATGCATCATATAGGTTGTTGAAAATTAAGTGAAATTTTATTTTTTGTCCCTGAAGCAGGGGATGTTTTATAAAATGGGTTTCAGGTCAGATTATCATGAAGTAGGATATCATAGGAAAGTGTTTTTGGATTTGGTTGGACACCCAAGGGGAGATTCTGGTGATTATGTGTGTGTTGTAATAGTGGTTAGGTGGCCTTGCTGTGATTTTTGGATGTAGGTTGAAGGCCATTCCAGGACTAGTGG
The DNA here is from genome assembly GCA_963277665.1 of Viscum album. Classification (NCBI taxonomy): domain Eukaryota; kingdom Viridiplantae; phylum Streptophyta; class Magnoliopsida; order Santalales; family Viscaceae; genus Viscum; species Viscum album. The sequence continues at coordinate 2,000,872,898 of OY728143.1, read as the reverse complement.
GTGTCCTGGAATGGTATATCTTGCATGTGAGTTTTTATATTTTGAAGGTTAGAGTTAAATTATAGAGTTTTTTAAAGAAGTTTAGGTCATGATTCCTATGATATAACTAATATAAATCATAGTCTACACTTGAGGTTAGGTAAGCATTTTTTTTATAGAAAATCAAATAAGTCACCATGTGTAAGGGTTCCTTTTTTTAGAAAACTTTTTATATCCCCAGGAAAAGTGTACTAATACATTAGGGTAATATGATATGATGGTTCAAAAAATGATAATATATTAGAGTCACCCCATGATTCATAAGGGTACTCATATATAAGGGATTCCCTATAAGATAAAAATAGATAATTTTTGGTGCTCCCTATATACATAAGTGATTATCTATAGTAAATGCATTGTGTAATGGTACATAATTTATTGAGGAAAATGACTAAGTGTTTAGTAACCTTGTATATGTATGGGTGGATCTGGATGATGATAATGCGTCCAAAAATAGTAAAGTGCTAGGGTACCCTATTATACATAAGGGTGGGTGTATGTAAGAGTTACCCTTGATGTGAATTTGGTTAAGTATGGGAAGCCCTGTAACACATAAGGGTTATCTTACCATGCTACGTAAGGGTTAAGAAGATTTCCTGTATTTCCCAAACCATGGGGATGATATATAGGGATTGATGTGTCAGGGATCTAGAATTTTTAAAATTTTTAAGTGATGGGTTTGTTATACCATGACACCATGAGTCACACTGTGACAATTGACATAGGGAAAAAGGTTGTTCTATGAGGGTGATGAACTTGTTATAAAGGCCTGAATATGTGAGTTTAATTTTTACAAGAATATGGGAATAATAATATGAAGAACAAATCCATATCATGATGTTTTGGGTAGGATATTTTGGTTTTAACTTAGAGAAGATTGCAATACCAGGATGAGTTCCTAATGGGTAAGGTCTTGACCTGATGAGTTTCAGTAGGGGGAACCGTCAGGTTTTGGGTCACACCATATATTTTGGTATCCAAAAGGAATATTGATCTATATTAAGAAGTTGTGGCACACCGACCAAGTCTAAGATTTTCGATTTTCCATTTAAAATTAGAACAACATTCATAATTCCTCATTTTCTAAGCATGCATATAAGGGTTGTTTGAGCTCATATTCCCCTCTAATTTCCTCCTTGATCCACATGATTCTTGGTATCTCTGATGAGGTTTTCCATGGATTATGTTGAGTTCTATCCATTTTCATACCTATAATCTTTATCATTCTTTACCCCTATTTTTAGCTGGTGTGGTTTAGGTATTTGGTAAAGATTCTATAAAGGCTTGGTGGGATAATCTTATTATGTGGGGCTTAATTTTGGTTTGTATAGAGGAGGTCTTATAAAGGTGAACAAATTATATTTTATGTATTTTTATTGAGACAAGTCACTATATTGATTTATTTATGAATATCCTTCATTTGGGAGAAATTGGAGGCTGATTTTAGATAAGAAATTGGAAATTTTTAATGCTAATGGACCAAGTGGATTAATGAGGTATTGTGCACCCCTCGACTCAAGGATTTTATTGTGGGATATTTCATTGTATGTGATTATGTGTTTTACCCTTGGTGTGGATTATGGAATTAGTATTTGGATAAATGTTTAGATTGATTATGACTATATTATAATTTAATAAGATGATATTTGATGGAGTTGGGGCCTTATGTTTATGGGAAATAGATTGTAAATATTGGATGAGATTAAGTATTGGATTCTCTTATTTATTTAAAGGGAATAACTTTTAATGATTTATATGGTCACTTATATCTCCCTAAGGATTATAAATCGAGTTATTTGGTATTTGATACGTCATATCACCTATTTTATGTGATCAAACTTAACATAGAGATTGATTGTTTTTTAATCTCTATGATAAGAACAAAAGTTTCTTGGGCCACAATGAACCCTTTAACCCTATCTTAATTTCACAGTTAATGATGGACACGGTCTTGACTATATATATGTTCTAGGTTATGTATTCACCCTAGAAGAGTTTATATGAAATTAATCAAATATAATGAACCTTAGATAAATTCCTTAGACCCCTATGGGTAGAGGTAATTAGGGATTAGTAATGGGTGGCTTAGGGGTAGGCCATATGAAATCTTGAAATGACTTGAAGCCTCTTTCCTTGATGATTTTGGTATGGGGGTGAGTGGTCATACTCCAATTATATGTGCGTGTTTCCAAGGTGGGGATACCATGCAAGGGATTTATGTATAGGTTTTATTTTAGAAGACTAAATGAGTTCAACTTGGGAAGTGGGATGGATGTTATGCCACCCATTTTTGTTTGATATACATAGAATTGTTAGTGTGAGTGATTATAAGATTATGTGACCATGTTTATGTTTAAAAAAGAGAATCCCTTTAATAAAATATCTTACAAAATAGTGTTGGGAATGCGATAAAGGAACCATTAGGGGTGTCTAGACATAGATTTGACCTAGGTACCCACATAGGGTTGCCTAGTGTTACATTGATTATGTAATTAATGATAACATTGAGGCTAACTCTATTGTAACCCAATATGAATGTGTTGATGAGAATATGTTATGTGTTCGAGTGTATAATTTACAAAATTATATATAATAATATAAAATATGAGTATTGATGGTTCAGAGGAGGGTACTTATCCCCTAAATTTTGATGATGTTATATGGTTATATATGATGTATGATGAAATGATGATATGGATTGAGGGAGGGTTCCATTCTACACAAAGATATATGATTATATGCTATGATGTGATAAATAGTGATATCTGGGAAGGACACTTATCCACTGATGATTTTGATATATGATGGTATATCGGGCCATGAAACTTATCCCTTGATGATTATGAAATATGATAGTTTTTTTGGGAATAATTATAATCCTCTAAAAAGTAGATATATGATATTATATCTAGGAGAGATTCTTTCCCCTTGATGATTATGACACATGAAGGTATATTGGGGGGGGGGGTATGGTTTTATTCCCCATTAATTATAAATTATGATATGATATATGAAATTAATATGGGTGGGTACTTATCTAACATCTCATATGATTATATGATATACTCAGAGACATTCAATAATGGCTAAAGTAGGTTTGTTCGACCAAAACTATCAATTTAGAACCTAAGGATTGAAATTGATCGATTTATTTCATTTCAGTTTTTTATTTTATTATTATTATAATATCACATTATCCATGTAGAGTACCACTAGTTATGTTTGGGAAACCTTTAATGGTGGCCTATGAAGTTATACCCATGAATTTCTTGGGAAACCCTATCACATTAGCATTCGAGTAGACCTCAAGATCATTGAAACATGTAGGTAAAAGGCTAAGTTTTGGTTGATTCATCTGTATAACTTAGACATTGTTAGGAGTTGGGACCAGAAAGTCACTCAGTACAAGGTGGTGGGTTTTTGTTTTTTGTTTACATTTGGCTTGGGTTGCCTATTATCATCTAATTAGAGATAATGGTACTTTATACCAACTCATGTGATATGTTTAATAACTCATTTTTTATAGTAAGAGTATTTTATTTATCATGAGTTTGATTGTAAAATATGTTCCTTATATTTAGATGGATATTGTGATGACTGATTGTATATTATTTTAATTCTTTGATAGAAATCAGTCATCATTATCCTATATAGATAGGTATGCAATCACATACAGGCCTCCAAGCATATCATAGGCTCTCAAATAGTCGTGGGGAACTATATTATACAATGGGTAGAATATTTCTTTGATATTATAACAATAAATATCAGATAAATAACCAAAAAAATACACTATAGATAATTAGAGTATGTATAAAGTAATAACATATTCATGCTATAACCAAAATAATTCTTTCACACTATATCCCAAGTGACTCACCATAATGATCAGATATAAAAAATAAAAAAAGAATATATATATTATGAGGATCTACTATCATGTTTAGACCCAAACACAATATGTTAGATTGGTCAAGAGAGGGTGAATTGAATTTTTATTTATTAAATTTTAAATACTCATTAAAGTTTAGTTAATTTATAATTGGAATAATAAAATGGAGACACGTATTTTTAAAGTAGTTTAGATCAAAATGATCATATATATACTATTCACACTCTCAATGTGAGAGTATGGAACCCAATATATAAGTGACATGGCTTTTGAAAGGAGTCACAACCTTTTACAACTTCCTTTTTAACCCGTAGATGCAGAACCCAAAACTTGACTTTTTCATACATAGTGTCACAACCTAGAACCTTTCCATTAAAGTGTAATAAAAACCAACCGTGCCTTATTCCATACCAAGGAACAACTAAATAACCTACTTTTTAATAGATATGGAATTACCCAAGAAGTAACTTTTACATCCTAGAGGCACAACCCAAAATACCTATTTTATGGGGTATTATAACCTTTGACACTAAGGTATTAATTTTTTATAAAAATGTATAAATCACAAATACAGTAATAGATAAGATAGAGAGAATTTAGAACCATAGAAACCTATTTAAACTATGACATGTTGATTCATTTGTATTAGTTTTACTTTAAATATGTAATTATTTTAATATATTACACCACTTTCCACCAAGAAAAAACAAATGAATTTGGGGATTAATTAAAAAATGCAGGTATATAATATATCATCCTAGACTTTTTATATTAATGCAATAATAGTTTACAGAATTAGGATAACTGGTCTACAAAGAAAAACTGAAATGTTAACTTGAAACTATCCCTATAGATTAAAAGTATATCATTAAAAAAAGAAATAATAAAACCATCCTAACATATAATAAATAAATAATATTATGAAATAAGAACAATGAAGAATATAAATAAGAGCACTATGGTACGATAAATAAAAAAAGTTAAAAACAACATGGTTAGAGAATGCCTCATCATGACCAGATATGAAAACCATTTCTCTAAATATGATTAAAAAATAATACAATAAAGTGAAAATATTGTAATCATTTTAATATATAAAATAAGATGTTAAGAGGCATTGGTATTTGAAGATGAAAAATGAAAATTTCAAGTGATTTCAAATCCATTCATATCCATTATGGGTAAATTATTATAAGACCATTTTTGAATAAGGAATAAACTAATCTAAAATATTCATTACTTAAACTATAAGTTATATTTAATGTTTTATCATTCCAAGATATATGATTTAAACCATATTAGTATTTATTTAATTAGATTTTATTAATTTTTTATTAGCTCATTCATTATCAATAATTACTTATTAATGAGTGATAAATAAATATTGTTTTTTATATAAAACTTATTAATAGATGAAAAAACTAGGATATATATAATATTAATATAATATAATTATTAGGGGATTACCTTATTTATGAATTATTATCATTAATGGAATGAAATTGAAATTTTAATTTGTTAAAATAAAAATAAAATTTCAATTCATAGTCCAAACTAGCCAAAATAGCAAGCCATCCCAAGGGAAAAATTGACCAATCTTGAGGGCTAGTTTAAACTGGAATGATCATGGAGATGCATAGGTCATGTTGCACCAAAACATGGGTAGACATGGGTGAGAAATAGAACATGAGTCAACATGGGAGGTAACCCATGATCAGGGAATTAGATCAAGTGATCATAGGGAACCTCCAGGACCCATTAGATTTCAATAGGATGATCAACCATTGATTGTAATATAAGAGAGTTCATGATTGAATATACATTTTATATGGGATCTAGGATGATGATAAAGTGTATCTCGACCATAAAAACATATATAAGGAATTAGGGTCATTTTATTGGATTAATTAAATATGTATGATCAAATTCAAACCATCATCTTTAACCTCTCGAGTTTTCACAACTGTGATATTTTAATGGAATAAACATATGAACTCATACATATAATATTTTCAATAATGGATCACTTATTTTAATTTCATAAGGTGTAGACAAATGACACACAAATAATCATGAACAAATCATGAATGAATTCTTCTTTTTCTCTGACTACAACCGCAATATAATATTTATAGGTATATATATATGTGCTGAATTAGTGGAATACTTTTTCAATCATAAAACATGTTAGGTAAATGCCAATTGATTTAGTGAGAAAATTCTTCCTTCATTTTAGTACGCCACTATAATGAGATCATTAATAGATTATAAAGGTTTTTTTTCTTTTTGTGATTTTACTGACATTGTATTGGGGCCATCATCAAGCTTGGGGTGTCTTGGGAATTTGCATGTATAGTGAATTACAAACCACAATTTCTAGATTGATTCATACAATATTTTAGCATTCATTGAGCATTTGTTACATATATATATATAAAAATACACACAAAAACAAACAAACAAACACACACACACATATATTATAATAGTATCAACAAATTATACATAGATATATCATTATTGGGAATTACACAATAGGTTTGGACAAAAATAGTAAGTTGTATAGTAAAACAAGTAGGAGTGGACATTAAATATACATGAATGAATCCATTTTTGTTTAAAGGTACCCATAAATAGATTATTTAAAAAACATTTTATGATAATATATATATATATATATATATATCATAGTGAGGTTTTCTTATATAAGGTACATTCCACAGATTATCCATCTAATGAATCTATGCTATGATTCTAAACAATTAAATAATAATAATGTCAATATTAAAGTTGGAGAGAGAGAAAGGGCATAGAATGAGTTTTAGGTTTTATCTTTATAGGGTAATAAGTTCTGTAACAAGTTCTAAAATAGTATTAGTGTGGTCTTGTTAGTTGAAAATATTAAGGGATTAGAAATTTTTTTAAATAATAAAATCTTATTTAATTTTTTTTTAAGTAGTTTTGAAAATATGTGTAAGGGGCTCATTATTTCAGATTTTATTCCCTATAACATATTTCTTATTATGAAACATGATATCTTTGATATCATGTGAATAATTTATAATGAATTTATTTATCCATATTTATGAAATTAATGGGGTTTGAAGATCTATATCATATTTTTCTTTAAATGGTCATTGATTCAAATGATAAATAAGTTGTAAGGGTTTCTTATCTGAAATTTCTACCCCTTGAGACATATTTCTTATTATATAATTTGTTTTATTTTTAATGGTGTATATACTTACCATTTAATATTTTTTATCATGATCCTATCATTAGTTAAGGTATTTGATTTTTTATTTGAAGTCATATCCTCCAAGAGGTTTTGGAATGAAAGTTTATAATCTTGTAAGGGTTTGTTACCTCAAATTCCGTTCATTGAGAGATGCTTGTATTATGAATTTTTTTTATATAGTGTATATTATACCTATTTGATTAATTAAACCATGAAATATATTTCATTAATTTTATTATAAGTTCATTTTCATGCTCTCTCTCATTCAAGGGGTTTTGATTTAAATGTTACTTTAGACTTAACATTTTCATCGACTAAAATTATTTCTCTTTGTATAATAATTTCTATAATTTGTTATTACCTTCTTATGTCATTATATTTTCCCATTTATCTATTTAATTTCTATATATTTATAGGTTAGTTACTTATTTTAATTGATATCATACCCCTTGATGAAATAGATTCTCAAATAAAAGTTTTTTCCTTGGAAATAATAACTCCCACTCTTTCCAATATATCTTTTCCTCAATGTCTATATTTTCCATCCAAAAAAGTTCTCCTATATTTTTGTGAAACCTAATCTAGATTATTTATATGATCCTTATAATTATATTTACCTATTTTTGAAAGGAAAATACAATTCACTTTTTTTGATGTGTATTTTGAAACAAGGTATTTCAAAATATTAAAAAAAGGTTTTCCATCCTTTCAAAATAAAATATTTTATATCCCACCCACCTTTCATTTGATAATACTTATTTATTTTCAAGTTTATATTATAAATTTTTATTTTAAAAAAGTAAACATTTTCAAAAGTTTTTCGATAACTTTTTTGAAAGTGACCCATAACTTCATCTTTTTTATGAATATGTTAAAAATTTATTCTAAAATTTTATTTTAATGATTTCCACATGAAAAAAATATTTATTTCACATATTTAATTTCATATGAATTTTTATCTCTACATTTTATTGTTTTCTAAAAGAAATTATTTATCTCCTTGTTTTATGAAATAATATTTTTCAAATTCTTTCATAAGATCTTGGATATATCTTATTTCCAATGTGATTTGTATAAAACTAATAATTTTTTTATCCAAGTCATTGTACTTTTATATATATATTATGATTGATCATGAATATTATTAAAATAATACCATACACCATATTTCTTTGGATTTGTTATTATATGTTCTTTTCTATCATAGAAATTATCCATCACTTACTTGGTATTTCCTAGCTGTAGAAGGGTTATAATCCTAATTTTTCATCAAATGACTTCCTTTTTGTGTACCCTATTTTACATATCTTTGATTAAAGAGTAGTAACCTTGATACCATACATCAATTTATTAGATAAATTATTAACTTAATCATATATCATTTATCTATATAGTGTAGATTCCATATTTTCTATCATCTAGATTGAAGGATATTTATCCAAATAGTTATTAAATATATTTGGGTAAATGTTTATTTTCCATGGGTATACCATGTTTCAATTATTGATGGAATTATTAATGTTTTCAAAAAATTATTCCATTTAAAATGGGTATTAAACCCTTTTTTCCATGGGATTAATATGATGATGATTGATTTCTAATTGTTTACATATTTAAGGGTGATGACGGGTGGGGTCCTATATCACCCTCTAATGAATTTGTTTAGGTTTATAACTCATTAGATAGTTATGAGTAGAAATAATGAGTTTGTTTACAATGAACAGAAATAATGAGTTTAATCTCATAGACAGGCATGGAATTAATGATTTTATTCACATAGGCATGGGCATAATATGTTTTCTCACAAGATTTTCCTATAATTATTGTTGTTCTATATCTATATGTTTTTTTTCATGTTATACCATAACTTTATGAATATTTTCATTTCCAGTACATGTTATATTACATGTTTATACCTCCTTTATATGATATTAAATACTTTTGTGTTATGAAATGCCTTATTCCATGATCTATGATCTATTACTTGTTGGGCATAACATTTATATTCATCCTGATTATACCCTTAACATCTTCTTATACCAACTTATGATATTTTATTTTTATCACTTATCTTTACCCTTATAGATCATCCACTCTCACCCCTTTTCATGTGTTTCCATTTTATTATGTTATGAAGATGAGTGTAACCTATAAGAAGTCTCTAACTAAGTTTAGTATAGTAAAATATAGAGAAATTCTCACAAGTTTATAAAATAATTTATATATATAATCAGTCCTCAAAGTCACTAAACCAAAATGTTCTATAAGTTTTGTGATATTATTGTCAGATGTAATTATAATATTAATTTTTTTGCATATTTATCTTGGGTATTATGAATTAGTATAAAAGTTATTTTTTTAAAAGAAATTGTTTTTAGCATTGCACATGGGAATGCAGATCTAGAAAGCCTTAGAAAAATAAAGCTCTGAATGTTGAGGTTTAAAGGATCTCTCTATCATCAACGATTCATAATGATGAGTCTTAATTGAGTGTGTTGTAGTGATGATCACAAAAATGTATAACATAATACAATTCGAGTACCCTTAACATTTACATTGATTCTTGCATATTCATTGGTTCTATAAACATATTTTTATAGAGTTTCTTAATTCACAACAACATTCAAAAATTAAATAGCCATTTTTTTGTCTTTTCCCATGCAACCATACTTTTCTATTTCAATAATAATGAAAAAATTAAAATATAAGAAAATTTTTCATAATCACTAAAAAATATATTTTCACAAAAAAACCCATAAGAAACATTTAATACATTAGTAAATAAACAACAATAACGTTCTTGTAAATTTCTCGTAAATTTTGAAAGAAAAATTGTTTATATTTTAAGCATTTCAAATTTGAAGCTCATAAGTTTCTAAGAATATATCATGATTATTTATCTAAAATAACAATCATTTAATATTCTATAATATAATTATAATTTTTTTATAGGATAATAATAATTAATAAATTATCACTACCACAAAAACTGTTTTCCCAGCGCCCCCCCTTTATCAGCGCTAATGAAAAAGCACTGATAAAGGGGGTACCTTTATCAGCGCTAAAAAAAGCACTGATAAAGGGTGCCTTTATCAGTGCTAAAAAACGTGATGATAAATGTACCCCTTTATCAACGCTTTTTTTAGCGCTGATAAAGGGACCCACTTTATCAGTGCTTGTTTAGTAGCGCTGATAAAGGGGGGGCCTTTATGAGCGCTTTTTTTAAAAGCGCTGATAAAGGGTCGAATTCAAAAAAAAATTTAAAAAAATATATTAAAATATTAAAATATAAATATAGTTATATTGATATAAATATAATATATTATTTTTAAATATATTTTAGATAAGTATAAATGTACATTTACACTTAATATACTTAATATATAAGATATTTAGTGAAAATGGATTCTTAAAAAATTAAAAACATATTTTTAATTAATAAATTGCTAATTATTATGGAGTAATAGTCATTTGATAACAATTTGAAGACTACAAATATTAAAAAAAATTAAAAAAAGATCCAAAATATGTTGAAAACGCAACTCAAACTTCAAACGACCATAACTTTTGATCCGGGTGTCCGTTTGAGCTATACCACATATCAAATCAAAGCCTGCGATGAGCTCTACATCACTGTAATTAGGGAGGCCCCGGTCAAGGGTTTTTTGAGGCCAAAAGAGGCCCAGAAGGCCTCCAAAACTGAGTTTTTAGTCAGGGTACCCCGATTTTCTAACATTTTGTTGATTTTCAGCCTCGTTTAAGGGGGTATTATTGACTTTTTTGGGCGGGGACTGAATTTATTCCAAGGTATTACATTCATATTGATATTATGTTTTTGAAATTTTATCGTTTTTTATAACTCACTGCTATTTATAATCAAATATATAACAATATATACATATTTTTTATATATTCACACATAAAAATTAATTATAGATATAAATAATAAAATATATTTACATATAAAATATATTATCTTTATCTAAATAATAACTAATATCCATTTTATTTAAAATACAAATATATGAATATTTATATACCTATATATTAATCTAACTATATATATATATATTAATCTAGCTATATATATATATATATTAATATAACTACATATATATTAATATTACTATATATATATATTAATATCACTATAAATATATATATTAATATCACTATAAATATATATATTCATATAACTATATATATATATATTAATATAAATATATATTACTATACGAATAAATATAACTAAATATATATATATATATAAATAGAGATATATATTAATATAACTATATATATATATATTAATATAACTATATATATATATTAATATAAATATATATTACTATACGAATAAATATAACTATATATATATAAATAGAGATATATATTAATATAGCTATATATATATATATTAATATAACTATATATATATTAGTATAACTATATATATATATATTAATATAACTATATATATATTAATATAACTATATATATATATTAATATAACTATATATATATTAATATAACTATATATATATATATTAATATAACTATATATATATATTAATATAAATATATATTATTATACGAATAAATATAACTATATATATATAAATAGTAATATCATGAAATAGTAAAAAAATCAAAATAGAGTAGTGGTAAGGGATTAGGCGCGCAGGGGGAGGTCTCGAGTTCAAAACCCGCTGGAGGCAGATGCGGGCGCATGGTGGTGGATGTGGGGGGCTAGCACAGATAAAGGGTGGAGGGGGTGCGTGCAGGGCGCTGGAGGGGGTAGAAACCGCTATTAAAAGTGGGGCTTAAGCGCTATAAAAGCCCGCCGGATTGGCATGATTTTTTTAATTTTTTGTAATTTTTTTGTAATTTGTTGTAATTTTTTTTTCATTTTTTTAACTTTTATCAGCGCTAAAACGAAAGCACTGATAAAAGACCCCTTTTATCAGCACTTTTTTTAGCACAGATAAAATGGGTCTTTATCAGTACTTTTTTTAGCGCTGATAAAGGGGACCCCCCTTTATCTTCGCTGGCTTTAACAACGCTTTTCTAGCGCTGTTAAAGGCCATTTTTAGCGCTGATAAAGGGCGTATTTCTAGTAGTGTATTAATAAATAATTAAACTTTATTTAATACTAAATATAAAAATATAGAAATTAAAAATACATATAACTAACCAAAAAAGATAATATTTAAAATTTTATAAAAAAAACTTTAAGATATAAATAAGAATCATTTTTAACTTTTATGTAAACAGAAGTTTTTCATAAAAATAATTTAACAATAAGAATAAATGTGATTAAGCATCATTATGTATAACTATCATTTCAATGTCTGGTGTAACCATAAATTAATCAAAAACATTATCTGTATAAGATTAATCTACATTATATATAAACATCATCTATTATGTATCAGTATCATTATATGTTTCATAAAGACAAATATATTCATCAAAAGAATTAATCTATGTACTTATAAAATTATAAAAATAGCCCAAAAGAATCATAGAGAACTTACTTTGTAAAATTCATGTAATTATGAAATACACACAAAATATTAAAAATAAATAAAAATAGAAATAATTAAATAAATAAGCAATAAAACAACAAGGATAATTAATTAATTATTTAAATAATATGATGAAAAATTATAATTATCCCTATTTGAAAACATCAATGTACCTGTATTAACCAAACTCATACTAAAATTTATTTTTCACAAAAAATAGTTTATAAATAATATAACAAACTTTAAGATCAATTTAATATATAGTATCAATAAAAAAATTTCTTTTATATGCATTGCAAGATAAAAAAAATATTTCTTCACCCATGTTAGAGGGAATAACATAATAATTTTGATATTTATTAAAACATAAATTAATATAATATATATTTGTAATTATTAAAATATTAATGAGTTAAGTGGAAAGGTTCCAAATAATAATATATACCTTTTAAATAATCACAAAGAAAATTATAATTTTAAAAAATTCCCCCTTGTTTGACATTATCAGAAAATATATTATCTAAAAAATTATTCCCCTTCAAAAATATTACTATATAGGTATCACTTCCCATAATGACCAATATAACATTACTTAATTAAAAAAATATATAATTGAGAGAATATAATGAAAAAATGGTTCAAATTTGAAATTTTAGAACTGAAATAACATATTTCAAAGCATATTTTATAACATTAAATCTCCCCCAAAATTTATGCATAAAAACAATAATGTAAGGGGACATGATATAAAATTATTGAAACTACAAATAATATATATTTTTTATAATTATTTAAATTAAAGTATCATTGAAACAGTGTAAAGATTATAAATCCTCTATGTGTATAAATAAATGTCTCCTCGAATAAAATTGCAAAAATTCATCTTGAAAAATAATTTAGAAGCCTTAAGGAGAAAAAATTATGATTAGATATTTAAGGAGTTATAAAATTATATTTAATGAATTTATTAGTAACTAATAGTGAATAAATATCCTATTGAACAATATAGATAGAAAATTAATCACGCACTCTAAAAAAATGAAAAATAGATTAATGATCTTATTAGTAAACTATTTAATTGAATTAGAATAATCATATTTACTGAAAAAAGATAACAAAATGTCTTCTTACTGATTTTTTCCAAATAAATAGAGTTGAAATGATTTGGGGTTATTAAGGTTGAATGATTTTATCCTTGACGTAACATGTGGAGTTAATAAAACAAATTAAATAGATTCAAACAGATTTATTTAAAGCTCTCATTTTAAATTTATAACATGATAGGTTCATATTTTTTATTTTCAAACTTTGTTGAATCCAATGGTTTAGTAAAGGAATCTGTATGTTGATAATAAATTGAAATGTATTCCTATTTTTTTATACTTTTGAACATAGCCTCTATAGAAATTATTTCTAAGTTCTATATGGTTTTTCTTGAATAATATATAGGATTATTTGAAATTATGATTACTAAAGAGTTATTACATTAAATAGGTAAAATTTTAAAGAAAATATCAATGTTACATAATGTTTACTTAATCTATAGGGATTGAACACACTAACATGAAGCACCATATATTCTTCTTATATAGTAGATCAAGATAATATTTTCCCTTAGAACTCAAATATTCAATGATTTTTTTTATAAAAGACACATTCAAATTATTACTGTTCTACCCACTTTAGAACTACTATCATCAAAATATATCAAAAATTTTAACTCAAAATTATATTTTACAACATAAAACAATTCAATGATTAAGAAATATTTAACATATTATATTATTCTTTTTATATACTTTAAATTAAATTCTTTTGGATAAATTTGAAATCATGCTTAGATATGAACTAAAAAAAATTGAGATAGGTTAAAAGTCCATCAAATAAAAAATACTACCAATAATGCCTTAATAAATTTAATTTTTAATTTATTTGCTATATTTATCAACATCGAATTTACATGATGTACTCCTGGGGTAATTAGAAATTTTACTTGATCAAAATATAACCCTTTTCATAAACTCTTTAGTATTATTATATTAATTAAAAAAATCATCTTTTATTTGAACAATTTTATTCCTAAAGAAAAATTTAAATTCTACTATGTGACTCATATAAAAATCATTAGTAATCAATTCTAAAAATTTATTACATAAATTTTCACATTAAGATCAAAATATAATTTCAACCATATAGATTATAATAATAAAATTATCCTTTGAATTTTTATTTATAAAAAATATATGATCTACCTTTAATTTAACAAAAATGTTTTTTAAAAGAAATTGTAACCACCTTTCATACCATTATAGAAGGGCTTGTTTATGTCCATATATATATTTATAATGTTTTAACACATAACTAGGATACTTTTCATTTTTAAATAAAGGGTGTGGTATAAAATATAATTCATCACAAATATGTCCATTTAAAAATTCACTTTTCATATCTATTTTAAATAATTTTAATCTATCCAATAATATTATTATAGCTTCTAACATTGAAACCATAGAAAAATTTATTCTTCATAATCTATGCTTTATTCTTGTAAATATCATTTTGCAAATAATATATCCTTATTTCCAAAAAATATTTCCATATTCCTCAATATTATTCATATAAATCAATTTAACACCAATTTAATGGGGATATTTGGGCTATTCAACTAGATCTAGATTTTTTTTCTAGAAAAATAATTTAGATATTATTTTATAGATAAAATTGAGTTTCAATCATATGAAGATTCATTAGTATTTTTAGGAACATAATTTTAAATAAAATCATTTTTATTAGACGAATTCCATAAATATTTTCTAGTGTGTATACTCAAATCAACATTTCCAATTAATTTTTCTAAGGGGTGACTATTTTTAGTTTTCAATGATTTTTCTTGATAGCATATATTCCCCTAATCATTTTAATTTTTAGTTTAGTAGTCACCATATTTATAATTAATGATATTTAAATTCCTCTTTATGTTGGTTGAAATAATCATTAATTTCCTTTAAAATATTTTAATCAAATTTCACATGTATATATTCTTCAACTACCATAGATATTATATTTTAAACTTAATATGATTTACTAGAGATTGAATAACCTAAAATGATACCTATATTCAAATTTTAAATCAAATTTATCCAATTAGTTTGTATTTTTAAGAGTATAAACATTACAACTGAACACTCTAAAATACCTAAATTTTTGTTTATGATTTTTCCAGATGTTCATTATATTTTTTATTTCAAATTGGTCATATAATAACTATAATTAGAAATATAAAAAGAATAATTTATAGATTCTATTTAAAAATATCTAGAAGTTTTAAATTCATTTAAAAAGTATATACTCATTTCACAGAGTGTTTTATTTTTACTTCCTATAAAACCATTTTTTGTTGTGTCCATGGAGCTAAAACATTACCAAAATGACCATTATCTTTACAATATTTATCAAATTTCAGTTTTACCAATTCTGATCCCCTATCACTTTTAATTGAAAAAATTAAACATTCTTTTCATTTTGAACATTATTATAAAAGGAATAAAATTTCAATATGATTTTAAATTTATGACATAGAAAATAAGTCATTATAAACCTTCTAAAGTAATCAATTATTACAAACACATGGATTTTTCCACCCATACTTGCAGTAGATATTGGTCCAAATAAATCATGATGTAAAAGTTGTAAAGAAATTACTATATGTACTTTCATCGTACATATAAAATAATTTTTATGGTTTTCACCTTTCATACATGAGTTACAAAAGTAAGTACTCTCCATTTTAAATATGGAATTTTCAAAACCTTCTAATTTTTTGATAGCTTGTACAATAATATGAAATTAGAATAGTTAAGTATCCTATTCTATAAGATGTTATTTGGTTGAAAAACACTTATGCATTTAATTTTTTCCAACCAACTCATAAAAAATTATAGCATAATTGTTATCCTTTTAATTTTCATAAAGTAAAATAGTTTCATCTTTTTAAATAGTGAACTTATAATTTTAGAAATACCACACCCATTACATCATCACCTAGTTATGACATTAAAATTAAAATTATGTTTTCACCCATCAACATATAATACTTTGTAAATGATAAAAGAATCATAAATTCTCTCCCTAGTAAATGCTTTGACAAAACCATTTGAATTATCATAAACTTTGACATTACCTTAATTATATTTGTTTAATGATAGAAATTTTGTTGTATCACCTTTCATATGTCCTAAAAACCCATTTTACATGTATTGGAATTCTCTTCTTAAAATTTTGAGGCACACTTTCTACAGAAACATGTTAAATAAAACTTTGGTATGCATGAAAACTTGGATCCAATTTGGTTAGAGTAATATTTATTATGAATTTAAAAAGATTGTAAATATTCATTTACATAAAATTTATAAAATAAATGTAAAAACCTGAACCAAATCACTGGGTTTGACATGTAAGGTAACACAACCTTAGGAGTGCCTCCCCACACACCAGGGGATGCTGACTAGTAGTGAGGGTCTTGGGTTGAATTATGGAGAGACTATACCCTCCATCAGAGTAAAGAATAAAAAATTAATAACCCAACATGTAGCATTAAAAAATTAGAGTATTTATAAACCAATAACATACCATTTTTAATGAATGAACATGGAAACAAAAAACTTGAATAGTTATACTTGAATATAAGGAAACTGATCACCCACCGTGATGATCATTTATAAAAATAGAAAACAATAAAAGTTCAAGATGATTTATAATTCCAAGAATCACCTCATATCCATATCCAGAATCATAGAAAAATATCATGATCAATGATCAAACTTGAGCCTCATCCCAATATTTACTTGAAACAAGTGAGGGATGATCAGGTACCCAAATTTCATGGCTTCTAGAGTAGGGTGTGAGTAAAAATATATAAAAACCACTAACGTGGTCTAATAACTGATCGATAAATGTAGTGTATATAAATGTGATAATATGATTATATAGTAGATAGTAAATACATAACTATACAAACATAACTTATAATCACCAATTCACATGTAAATAATCAAATAGACACATGTGGAGTGATCATGTGCTTTCCAAGATGCCAAAAAACCCAATCATAAAAAAATAAGATCTATTTAGGAAAGATAATAAGAATATGTCAAAATAGATCAAGAAATATCCACATATTTAATCCATAATTCATTAAGTAAATATGTCACTTGACTTATTCAAGGAGTCAGGATGATATTATAACATCCCGCCTTTTTATAACATAACTTTTCATTACATTTTACAAAACCGAGTATCTTTAAGGTTTAGTATCTTGGAAACCAGGAACTTGAAACATGAAAACATAAAACGTTCTTCTTAAACACTTGAAAGGATTATTCTTATGTTAATGCTAGGTTCATTACTGCATCTCATAACCTGGGGACATACATCAAAATAAAGGGTGAACAGAAGGCTAAGTAAGGGAAACAAGAGGAAACATTTAACACGTGAACTTGAGATACATCAATAAAGTCATGATAAATAACTTTAAGGAATGAGAAAGAGATCACGAGGCATATCATAATGGAAAGAACATGATTCATAACTTTAATATGTGGCTACAACATTTAACATAGACAATCATGAACATATCACCAAGGTCCATCCCCAAGGTGTCATTTGAAATTACCAAGGTTATTCACCAAGGTATCGTTAAAATTGTAATCTCTAGTGGTTACATCATTACCCAATGCATTAGAGCGCTATCAGTGAGCACCCTTAAATTTGTATTTATTATCATGTGAGTCACATATATCATCATCAAACATTTCATAAATAACCCATATAGCATAAAAGAAATGAGTTTCATTTCATAATCATAACTTTTTAAAAACTGCTTTAAAGACATGTTCTTTATGTCACTTTAAACCCACAGAAAAAGGAAAGCTGGTTCATGTATGTAAGTACCATAATTAAAATAGAACATTTTGATATATATGTTAATACCCCTATAGAAGAAATATCTTTTATTATTCACTTAATAAAATAATATAATTTGAGAAAAATAGAGAGACATTTTGAGATGAAAATTCTACAGCATAACGGCTATGTTACAGGGTTTTAGAAAACATTGAAAAGAGAGGGGATATGGGTCACTCACTCATAAATGATAAAAAACAGTATAGGGACAAAATATAATGGATATAATAACATGGTAATGAAATTTTAAAGACATACCATATGAAATGAAAAACATGGAAGGAAGACAAAAATAAGATTTCTCTTATGAAAATTCGGCAGCCTAACGGCCTCACTTAAATCTTCAAAAATTGAATTGAAGAGATAAAATAGGGTCTATAATCATATGAAAATAAAAGATCAATATGATAGATATATATATCATACCCCAACATAATAAAAAGGAACTTGAAAGACTTGACATGAAAGTAGAACTTTGAAAAATGAGAAGGGTGAAAGAATCCTTTAAAAATTCGGTAGCCTAACGACGCCACTTAAACATTCATAAAATGAAATGATGAGAGAAATAGGGGGTCTCTAATAATATTAAAATGAAAAGGAAAGTAGGATGAATATAAAAGAACATCCCCAACATAAGAACATGGAGCATAAAAGAAATGACATAAAAGAGAGTACTTGGAACGAAAGAGATAGGTAGGATCCCCTATCTTGAAGAGTAACTTCAAAATCTTGAAGTTTGGGACCTTGTGAGGCTTGAGGGAACCTTGGGAGGAATCCTTGAGAGGTAATGAGACCATAAATTCTTTGAAGAGGATTTTTGAATTGAAAGGATGAGGGAATGGCTTGGTATTTATAGGAGAAGTGAGGGGACAAGGCATTAATGGCCAAGGGACACCTCATTGGTGGTATTGGCAAAACCATGGGCTGGCCTATGGTATTTGCCCATGGTATTTTCTACTTGGGACACATCATACCTTATCTTACTATTCATAAGTCGACCATATTGATTACATACTTGATACATCATTTAATGATGTCATTAAACACCCGTAACTTAAAAACTGTATTTTCACTATTCACTGAAAATTCAACTTTCTCAGAAAAATCCCAAAATTTCACCTTAACCAAATATCAATGCTTTGATTTAAAAAATGAACTCAATTTTATAAAAATAAATTTAAAAATAATTTTAATTTAATTTTTAAATAAATACACTATTCACCGGAAATTCATTTTTTCAGAAAAATCCCCAAAAATTACCTTAACATAATATCGATGCTCTGAGTTCAAAAATGAACTCCATTTTATAAAAATAATTTTCTAAATATTTTTAATTTAATTTTTAATTAAAAAACACTATTCACCTGAAAAAACTGATACTTGACTAATAATTTATGAAACCGTTATTTACCTATTTTATTGAATCACATTACTTAATCAAGATGCCTAGATTTTATTAATAATTTCTTTAAGTGAGATTACTAATCCATTTGGTCACATTACTAATCCTAAGCGTAAAATCACTATTCATAATTTACTATTCATCAAAAATCAAGTTGATCTTATTAGACTCTAAATTTCTTATTGAATAGAATTGTAGAAGACCGTTTTTTGAAAATCATTACACATAATTAATTATTTAAGCTTTACATAAATATTTTCAAATATCCTTTTTCTAGAATTCATCAAAAATATGCATACTATATTTATCCGGACATTTTAAAATTCACAAACTTCATCATAAGAAGAAATAACAATTTTTATTTAAATCAAAGGATTACACAAGGAAGTTATGGTCTCCTTACATAGCCCCTTATAACCCCAGCATAGGACCTAAGTGTAAGGTGTGCTAAGGTGAGAGAATCTAAGGGAGGCTCGGCCAACATCGCACGAGTAGTAATTTCTATCAGTTTGAACTTCTCGCAAAGGTGATTCCGTTCAAGCTTCTCACGATGATGTTCGGCTTTGGTTTGGTCCAGAGCAAAGCCCAGTGGTCCTACCTCCTTCCCAAGTTCTGTTAGATGGGATTCAATTGGCCCGAGACTACTGGATGATGTCATCACTTTTTCTTTCTATATTAATTAACCAAGATCACTTGAATTTAGAGACAATAATCACAACATTTAGTTTCCAAAGGTCATACTCACTAACGGTCATATAATAGTCAAAACCCAATAGTCACATTTTAATTAAACTCATTTTATTAAATGAAAAAGTTTTGTTGAGTATGAAATAAAATTACACACAAAATTAGGAAACAAGATTTATTCAAAATTTCGGGTCGTTACAATCTTCCTCCCTTAAGAAATTGCGTCCTCGTAATTTTTAAAATTGGGCTTGGAAATTTCATTGAAAATCCCACATCGAAAAAAGAGTCAGTAACACTATTACTTTAAAATAAAGAAAATGAAGTACAAAGGTCACCTAAGTTAACCAATACTAGGATTCTATATAGGAAAACCTGGATATGGAGGAGAAAACAAAAGGTCATGTTCTGAGGGAGAGTGATAGAAAACATGTATAAGAGGAAGTTAACCACCAGAAAATCACAAACTTGTGATGGGGTAAACGGTATTTGATTACCCATTAGGAAAATTAAACCAAAAATGTTTTTGTTTTACGTCCCTTTTAATAATTTTGAGGAATTCATTTACTACATAGAATAAGAACACAAGGAAATATTTTTACCTTCAAGTAGAGTTTCATCCCTTAATAAGTTTCACCAAGACTAATCTTTTTTCCAACAATGATCATTCAAAACTACTTGGTCTCATCAAAGGACAAGAATCATCTTCTAGAGAATCACATAATCCACAAAAGAATAACTATCTATCTTTAAACATTTATCCAAAAAACAGAAAGGGTAAGATAAAACAACTCTTCAAAAAGAAAGAACCGCATAGGAAAGGAAACTACTTTAAATCTTCAAAGTTCCACAGTACTACCCAAAGTTCATCATAGACCATTCCATAAATAATTGTCCTCAAAATTCTTCAAAATAAACCAAACTAATATTGAAACCCAAATATAAGAAGGATTTGATAACATAGTCTTCCAAGATAAACTTTATCGTTCATCTCTAAACAACATCAATCACTCCTAACATCTTATAACAAAAGTAACTAACCTAAACATATTTTTCCCAAGATAGGTTAATCATTTAATAAATTACTATAAGTTCACCTTAAATTTTCCGATTCTTCAAAATATAAGTCAACCTTTACTCCTGAAAGAAAATACTGTAGTAATCTATTTACCTCGATCATATGAACGTCTTCCAAAATAATAATTATCTTTTAATCCCATAATCATCTCTCTTTTTTTTTCCAGGAAGAACAGCTTCACAATATCAACACGTGGTACATAACAAAAGTTGTTTTCCTTAATGATATAAAACCATCTTAGGTAGTGACTCAATGTTCATAGAAAACATTAAAGATATGCTCATAGATCACAAACTAAAATACAACATGACATAGACAATTATTGCGAAGAAGTTGCATGTACTTTAGTCATCATGATCCATCTCAGCATATGACTTGCATTGTTCCCTTTTCCTTGAAGATTGTTGATGCTCATCATGCTTCTCATCCCTTCAAAGAGAGTATTTCCTTGGATAATGTCCAACTTCTCCACATTTACAACATTGAAAATTATAAGGTACATTAGATCAAACCTTATCTCTATTCATCACATTATCCATTTTTTTGAAGCAATTGGATACTTTATGCCCTATCACCCCACACTTAAAACATATACTGGTTCATTTGTGACATTCTCCTTAGTTCCCCTTTCCACACTTTTTTTTAGAAATTAAATTGGGTCTTCTTTCCCTTATCAACTTTATCAGATGAACATCCTTGAGACTTCGTCTTCTTCTTCCTTGATGAATTTGGGCATTCAACTAGGTACCAATTATTAATTGTGATTTTTGATAGCTGGTTTGGCATAATCACAATATGTTCAACTTGATATCTCATCATCTCTGTCACATTAATAGGGAAATCGTCACATTTCCTATCACATTGGTTGTTGAGACATGTTCTTCTATATCCCGCCATTAACTAAGAAAAGAAATTATAATTAGGGGCTTAAATACTTAACCAATAATCATGAAAAGGAAACTTTAAGCATAGAAGGATAAACTTGTAGAAGAAAAGTATATCCTAACTTGTGATCCCCTAGGTTCCAATCTAGGTTATCCATGATCATATCATCTTATGTGAATCTTTATTTTATTTTATCTTTGTTCCTTTAATAATGGTTCATACTAAGCTTATGAATCTACCAAAGCATATCCCACTGGAGTGTCGTAACCAAGAGTGCAGAAAGGTCCGTTGTCATGTACCAGTTCCCATTTAAATCTATCTCAAGTGGTGTTTTTGGGTTTTACCCCTATGAACATCTGTGCCAGAGCCACATCTACACGCTCATATCTAGACAGGGATGTATTTTCTTGATAAACACTTACTCAATACTCACCAAAACACCAAGAATATTTCCTATATTTAAACTTTTCTATAGGGTTCTTACTAAAGTTTTCATATCCTAATTTACACAAATAACTAAACCATCCTTTTATACCAACTATAACATCCCGCCTTTTTATAACATAACTTTTCATTACATTTTACAAAACTGAGGATCTTTAAGGTTTAGTTTCTTGGAAACCAGGAACTTAAAACATGAAAACATAAAAAATTATTCTTAAACTCTTGAAAGGCTTCTCCTTATGTTAATCCTAGGTTCATTACTGTATCTCATAACCTGGGGACATACATCAAAAGAAAGGGTGAGCAGAAGGCCCAGTAAGGGAAACAAGGGGAAACATTTAACACGTGAACTTGAGATACATTAATAAAGTCATGATAAATAGCTTTAAGGAATGAGAAAGAGATCATGAGGCATATCATAATGGAAATAACATGATTCATAACTTTAATATGTGGCTAAAACATTTAACTTATACAATCATGAACATATCACCAAGGTCCATCCCCAAGGTTTCATTTGAAATTACCAAGGCTATTCACCAAGGTATCGTTAAAATTGTAATCTCTAGTGGTTACATCATTACCCAATGCATTGAAGCGCTATCAGGGAGCACCCTTAAAGTTGTATTTAATATCATGTGAGCCACACATATCATCATAAAACATTTCATAAATAACCCATATAGCATAAAAGAAATGGGATTAATTTTATAATCATAATGTTTTAAAAACTGCTTAAAAGACATGTTCTTTATGTCACTTTAAACCCACAGAAAAAGGAAAGAGGGTTCATGTATGTAAGTCCCAGAATTAAAATAGAACATTTTGATATATATGTGAATACCCCTATAGAATAAAGATCTTTTATTATTTACTTAATAAAATAATATAATTTGAGAAAAAGAGAGAGACATTTTGAGACGAAAATTCTGTAGCATAACGGCTATGTTACAGGGTTTTAGAAAACATTGAAAAGAGAGGGGACATGGGTCACCCACTCATAAATGACCCAAAAAAAAACAGTATAGGGACAAAATATAATAGATATAATAACATGGTAATGAAATTTGAAAGACATACCATATTAAATGAAAAACATGGAAGGAAGACAAAAATAAGATTTCTCTTATGAAAATTTGGCAGCCTAACGGCGTCACTTAAATCTTCAAAAAATGAATTGACGATATCAAATATGGTCTCTCATCATAAGAAAATAAAAGATTAGTATGATAGATATATATATCATACTCCATCATAATAAAAAGGAACTTGAAAGACTTCACAAGAAAGTAGAACTTTGAAAAATGAGAAGGGTTAAAGAATCCCTTAAAATTCAGCAGCCTAATGGTGCCACTTAAACATTCATAAAATGAAATGATGAGAGAAAGAGGGGTTATATCATCATATGAACATGAAAAGTACAGTATTATGAATATAAAAGAACATCCCCAACATAAGAACATGGAGCATAAAAGAAATGACATAAAAGAGAGTACTTGGAAAGAAAGAGAGAGGTAGGATCCCTTACCTTGAAGAGTAACTTCAAAATCTTGATGTTTGGGACCTTGGGAGGCTTGAGGGAACCTTGGGAGGACTCCTTGGGAGGTAAGGAGACCATAAATTCGTTGAGGAGGATTTTGGAATTGAAAGGATGAGATAACGGCTTGGTATTTATAGGGTAAGTGTGGGGACAAGGCATTAATGGCCAAGGGACACCTCATTGGTGGTATTGGCAAAACCATGGTCTTTCCCATGGTATTTGCCCATGTTATTGGCCACTTGGGACACATCATATCTTATCTTACTATTCATAAGTCGGCCATATTTATTACATACTTAATACATCATTTAATGATGTCATTAAACACCCATAACTTAAAAACTGTATTTTCACTATTCACTGAAAATTCAACTTTCTCAGAAAAATCCCAAAATTTCACCTTAACCAAATATAGATGCTCTGATTTCAAAAATGAACTCCATTTTATAATAATAATTTTCTAAATATTTTTAATTTAATTTTTAAATAAATACACTGTTTACCGAAAATTCATTTTTTTTAGAAAAATCCCCAAAAATTACTGTAACGACCCAAATCCGGAGCCCCTCCATTGGTTCCCCGTACCCGGTTCACTACATGACCTCAAGTTCATTTACCCAAATGCCAGAGGCTACCGACTAGCAGCGAGGGC
Source organism: Viscum album (assembly GCA_963277665.1). Taxonomy (NCBI): domain Eukaryota; kingdom Viridiplantae; phylum Streptophyta; class Magnoliopsida; order Santalales; family Viscaceae; genus Viscum; species Viscum album. The sequence continues at coordinate 2,000,847,555 of OY728143.1, read as the reverse complement.
CTTGGTGAGTCGGTGGGGAAACTATGCCCTCATTCGGTAAAGTATACAGCGGAAAAACAACCAGAGACAATAATAGAAACAATCAACTGCATACAACAATTGAAGTGAACAACAGAAGCAATGAATACATAATAATGATGCAACATGGTACATATTTCTATGGAAAGCAGTAAACAAACCAACATGCTAAAGTACAACTGAAAACAAAGTGCAAATGAAAACAAAGTAAACTTCTCAGCATCGCAAGCCTCGAATCGGTCCCATGTTCTCTAGCTCCAGTGAATCAAGAACCCGAAATAGAAGGGCGCTTTCCCTTATCTATACCTGTAACAAAATAGTCTTCTTGGGCCCAAAATCATGGCCCAAACAGGGTGTGAGATACAATCCCAGTAGAAAATCACCCAAAGATCTGTGCCTAACAATCAATGAATATATGGAAGTAATAAAATAAGAAGCAGTAAACATGAACACAAGTAGCTACAATCTACAGTTCTAACAAAATAATTACACAAGTAAACAACCAGAAACAAAGGAAAAAGGTAACCCTATGGGTAGCTCTCACAGCCTAACCCCTATGGTTCAACCTATAAGTACTAGTAACCCTCTAGGTGGCACACACAGTCTCACCCCTCAGGTTCAGCTATGAAATTAATAAACTCTCTGAGGAAGCACTCACCATCAATTCTCCCTATAGTCTCGTATCGCACTAAAGGCTCTCTGGGGAAGCACTCAACATCTCATTCCCCCTGTGGTCCGTGTCGAGGAACTGTAGACTCTCTGAGGAAGCACTCATCATCAATTCCCCCTGTGGTCTCACATCGTATTTAAAGACACTCTGGATAAGCCCTTACGTCAATTCTCCCTTTGGTCTACTACTCTAGGTTCTCACAGTACTAGGTGAAAATAAACATACTCAGCACACGTACATCATCCAAGTAAACCTCAAGAACTACTTGGATATCAGTTTAAGGCTCAACAGTAATAAAGTAGCAGTTCTACTATACTATGGCTAGGCATGAAAACTGAAAAAATTCCAAACAGGAAGAACAAACATGGAAAATCATCCTAAGAGCAAAATAAATTACTCTACTTACAAGCATAAACCTCTACTACAACAATCAAGCAGAGCAGGAAAACAGTAGGGGAAAAACAGGAAACCCACAATTCCCTGCCCAAGGGAATTTTTGGAATTTGCAAAAAATGCTCATCGACTTTCAACAGAAAGTCACAAACCACCTACCTTGATCCTAGAAGATCGATATATGTGAATCACGATGATTGATTCCCCTTAAAACGTCGTAGATTTGAGAAAATTCACAAAACTCTCAACCCACGATAACTCAGAAATGAAGAGGAATCAGAAAATGAACCTCAAGCAGAAGGAAGATCTTACCGCTGCGATTCCAATGCAATCGACTGTGCTCGAATCGGAGAACAGATGAAGGGTTGGGAGCTCGTCGAAGATTCGGCTGTACGGGTCGCTCTCAGACAAACGTGACCTAGAAGGAGGTGTTTCTGTGCATCAGGCGCGACCCCAGTTCATTTAGTAAAAAAGAAGTACATGATGTGTACTTTTAGAGTACACGGCGTGTACTGGGTCCTTTACGTACTCTGCCAAAATCATCCTCCACGTCACCCCTACACACCGTGTGTGTGGCCTGGGCACGACCATCACACGACTTCGAGCCGGAGAAGAGTACACGGCGTGTACTCAGAAAGTACACGGTGTGTACTCAGAAAGTACACGGCGTGTACTCAGAAAGTACACGGCGTGTACTCAGAAAGTACACGGCGTGTACTTAAAAAAATTTCCAGAAAGTTTATTTTTCTCAAAAACTCCAGAAAAAGGAAAAGCATACCTGAAACAAAGATCCGGGTTCTTACAAACTTCTCCCCTTAAAGAAATTCATCCTTGAATTTTCTAGCGACGCATAGAAGAAGAAACCTTGAACAGCTCCGGCCACAGCGATCGTACATCAACCTCCCTCTCCCAGGTCTCATCTTGTACTCGCCCTTGCTGCTATAGCACTCGTACAAGAGGGAAAGACCGGCCTCGGAGAACCTTCATACTGCGATCGACAATCTAGATAAGATGCTCCTAAAATGATTCATCCGCTTCGAGCTCAACCTCCTCAGGCTGAAAGACATGAGATGGGTCTGAAAAGTAACATCGGAGGCGAGAGATGTGGAAGACATCGTGCATGGCCTAGTACCTCTAGGGTAGCTACAACCGATAGGCGACCGACCCAACTCTCTCCAAAACCTCAAACAGCCTGATGTACCGTGGTGAAAGCTTACCTTATCTCCGAATCCTTTTGTGTCCCAACCTTGGTGAGACACGTAGGAAAACTTGATCCCCAACTTTGAACTCCAAAGGTCATCTTCGCTGATCAACATAAGACTTCTGACGAGACTGTGCTGTATCCATACTCTTCCGAATCAACTCTATCTGCTCTGAAGTTTCCTGAACAAGATGAGGTCCCAGCAAAGCTGGCTCTCCTGTATCCAGCCAACATAAGGGTGATCGGCATGACCTACCATACAAAGCCTCGTTAGGTTCCATCTGAATGGTCACCTGAAAACTGTTGTTGTAGGCGAACTCCACCAGAGGGATATACTTCTCCCAAGAACCTCCAAAGTCCATAATTTAAGCCCTCATCATATCCTCTAGAACCTGGATCGTACGCTCGGACTGACCATCAGTCTGGGGATGGTATGCTGTACTCAAAATTACCTGTGTGCCCACGGCCTTCTAAAGTCCCTGCCAGAACCGAGAGGTAAAGCACGCATCCCTGTCTGAAACAATGGAGTGTGGAACTCCATGCAGACGAACGATCTCTCAGATGTAAAGTCATCCCAGATCATCAACACTGAAGGTCTCTTTGATCGGAAAGAAGTGAGAAACCTTCGTGAGCCTATCGATGACAACCCAAACAACATCATTTCTCCAAGTTGTCCTTGGCAATCTGGTCACGAAGTCCATTGAAACATCATTCCACTTCCAATCCGGAATGGGTAACTGCTGTAAAAGGCCTGCTGGTCGCTGATGCTCTGCTTTCACCTGCTGACAAGTAGAACATCTCATGAAAAAACCAGAAACATCTTTCTTCATACCTGGCCACCAGTACTTGTGATGAAGATCTCGATACATCTTGGTGACACCAGGATGAACTGCCCAAACTGAGGAATGAAAATCCCACATCAGCTCCTCGCGTATGTCTGCTGGTACCCATACGCGTCCCTGGAAATGCAAGATCTCATCCTATCCCACTGTTTATCTAGGAAGAGGGTCCTCTCTTGACACACTCTCCCGTAGGACTAAGCCTTCCGAGTCTGATAGCTTCCTCATCCGTACCCAATCAAGTAGTGTAGAGGTAACAACTAGAAAAGATAGGAAAGTCTGTCCCTGTCTGTCGTGCACCTCCAGATGCATCTCATAGAACAAAGCCATCAACTGCCACTCACTGCTGGCCTCCTGAACTTTATGAATCTGAGTTCTCCTGTTCAATGCATCTACCACTGCATTGCCTTTCCTCGGCATATAGGAAATCTCAAAATCAAAAGATTCAAGATACTCGACCCACCCGCGCTGTCTCAGATTCGGATCACACTGAGTGAAGATATACTTGAGACTCTTGTGGTTAGTAGAGACCAAAAAGTTCTCTCTGTAGAAGATAGTGTCTCCAACAGCATAATGCATGAACAATAGCTTCCAACTCCAGATCATGCATAGGGTAGTTCCTCTCATGTGGCATCAACTGCCGAGACCCGTACGCAACGACTCCATCTCCCTGTATAAGCACAACGCCTAGTATGATACCCAAAGAATCATAATAAATAGTGTATCTCTTTCCTATCTATAGAAAGACTAGTATCAGTGCTGAAATCAACCTTCCCTTCAGCTCCTAAAAGGCTGACTTACAAGAATCTGACCATAAGAACTTTTCCCCCTTCTTGGTCAGACCTGTCAAAGGTGCTGCTAGGTGTGAAAAGTCCAGAATGAAGCGTCTGTAGTATCCAGACAAGCCTAGGAAACTCCGCACCTCAAAAACATTCTTTGGTTTCTCCCAGGAAATTACTGCTCTCAATTTCTCTGGGTCTACATATACTCCTTCCTCTGAGATGACGTGACCCAAGAAGTGAATCTAATCTATCCAAAAGTGGAACTTCAAGAGTTTAGCATACAAACGATGCTCTCTCAGTGTACTCAAAACGATCTCAAGATGTGTGGCATGGTCGTGTCGAGTGTGAGAGTACACCAATATATCATCCATGAAGACCATGATGAAGGAATCCAAGTAAGGATGGAAAACTCGGTTCATCAGTGCCATAAAAACTGCAGGCTCGTTCGTGAGACTGAAAGACATGACTGTATACTTGTATAGACCATACCTGCTCCTGAAAGATTTTAGAGGTATATCTGAGGGTCTAACGTGCAACTGATGATAACCGGACCTCAATTCAATCTTCGAGAACACCCAGGCTCCTCGAAGATGATCAAAGAGGTCATCGATCCTTGATAAGGGATATCAGTTCTTTACCATCAACTGGTTCAACTTCCGATGATCCACACAAAGACGAAGGGTGCCATCTTCCTTCTTCTCAAACAGGACCAACGAACCCCAAGGAGAAGTACTGGGTTGGATGAAACCCTTTGCCTGCAACTCCTCCAACTGCTTCTTGAGCTCTTGAAACTCAGTTATGGCCATCCTATAAGGAGGGATGGACACTGGTGATGATCCTAGCACGAGCTCAATAGAAAAGTCTACCTCACACTCCGGAGGAAAACCCGGAAAGTCCTCTAGAAAGACATCCCTGAAATGATCCACCACTAGAGGAAAGTACAAATGTGAAGTCCCCTGATCATCTAGATAAAGACTAGCAATCTGGGCTGTCACCCTTCCTAGCCCATGATGCTCGAGTCTAGCTCGACTCGCCTGAACATCCCATTCGCCTCTATGAAGAAAAGATTCACCCTCTGGTGAAACGAAACTCACTCTGAGGCGATAACAGTCAACGACTGCCTAGAAGGGAACCAACCAGTCCATCCTGAGGATGAAATCATATCCTATCATCTCTAGGACATAGAGATCCCATAAGAAACGATACCCTGCAACCTTGAGAGGGCACTCTCTTCACTGGTGTACACTAGATGTCCTCATCCCCAAAGGTGTGTATAGTGTCAATGAGTTGGCAGAAGAAGGGACACAAAGCCCAACGCTCTCCACAGCAGCAACATAGATAAAACTATGCATAACACTAGTATAGAAAAGAACTAAAGATAAAACTGAGGCTACTAAAACCATACCTCAAACTGTAGAAGGGATGGGATCCTTCTCCTGATTGGTCTGCTCCACGGTGAAAGACTGGCCTGCACCGCGGCCCTGCGCCCCTGGCTAACCACTCTGAGCTAATCCACCCTGCTGGTGTTGAGGGACTGGTGGCTGACCGCCACGGTCTCAACCTCCAGCTCAGCCTGAATAGCTGGAAGAACTCCAGTTCCCTGACTGGTGAGAGACTGGTGGGGCTACTCCTGAAAGAGGAGTCATGGAAGAACCCCGGTCACCAGCTTCTGGTGAGAAAACCTGACAGAAATGATGAAGGTGACCCATCTTGCCTCAAGATCGGCACTCCAGGGGGTCCCTCTGGCACTGCAGCCTCGTGTTCCCTGACCGACCACACTGGTAGCATGTCACATGGTTTCCTGAAGATGCATCACGCTTCCTCGGGTCACCGCACGTAGACTCTCTACAACGCTTTTTTACTGTCATATGGAGGAAGACTAGCTCTAGAAGAAGAACCGCCCTGGTTCGCTGCTCCAGATTCTCTCAGATTGTGCTCCGCAATCAGTTCCTGGTTGACGATGGAAGTGATGGAAGTCAGTTGGAAGATGTTCACTTGCGAGCGGATCTCCCTCCTAATGACATCCTCAAACTTCCTTGCTAAGAACAACCCACTTCCATCCCGGAGGGGTGTGAAATGCTGCAACTCGGTGAAGCGATAGGAATACTCCTTGACAGAAAGAGTACCCTGCTCTAAGCTCATGAACTCCTGGGCTCGATCGACCCTCAGGGTCTCGGGGTAGAAGTAGTCATAGAACACGTGCTAGAACTCTTCCCAAGACGTATCCTGCTATTGACCCGCCTGTGAAATCACGTCTCACCACCTCTTGGCAGAGTCTCGGAGCATGTAGGTGGTGATCTTGACCCGCCTCTCTGGAGGTGTCTCCAGATGGTCAAAAATGGTCAGCATGGATTCCATCCATGACTCTGCAGCCTTAGGTCCTCCTTCCCCTGAGAACGTGGGAGGATGCTGCTACTGAAAAACTCATGTCAGGTCTTCCATAGTCGTGGCAGGAGGCAGAGCTCCCTGGAAGTCTTGCATCATCCTCATGAAACCTTCCCTGAACTGCGCATCAGCACCTGTAACTGGTATAACAGCTGGTGCCAAGGCTGTCTCGACTGGAGGATCGGAAGGTAGTCCCTGATTATCCCTATCTAGTGTCTGATCACTGCCTGATGATAGACGCATGAACGGAGGACGTCTCAGAGGCATAGCTCTGAAAGATCAAAAGTATACCTTAGATCAGGAAATCAAGGATAGAGAATAAAAGAGTACAAAACGGAAACAGGGGACAGAAAACATACATGTTTACAAAACTCGACTACACGGCGTGTATAAAAACTACACGGCGTGTTTTCTTTAGCCACTGACATGGGCGTGTACTCTTGCCCTACAAGTCATGTACACCTCAAACTACACGGCGTGTTGCACCCACACACGGCATGTACTTGAAAGCTGTTCCCCTTCCTGAGTCCCTTACACAGCTAACCCACACGGTTTTCTTAAACTGATAATACACGGAATGTTCCCTACAGACACGATGTATAGTGGACAAGGATTTGGCGGCCCGTGTTGTTAAACACACGGCTTTCTACACGACTGAACCTTACACGACGTGCTCCGAACAAACACGACGTGTATAGGCAAGGTGACACCGTCCCGTGTTGTTCGTGACACGGCCGGGTTCCTGGAAAGACTAAACAGCATGCTCCAAGAGCAACACGGTGTGTTTGAGAGAAGGTCACGTCGACCTGTGTTGTTCGTGACACGGCCGGGTGCCTGGAAGGGACTACATGACATGTTTCGTTACAACTCGGCGTGTGCTACTCGAGCTTCCCCGACCCGTGTTGTTAGTGACACGGCCGGGTACACGGATCATTACTACACGACATGTACCTACCATACATGGAGTGTTCCTAAAGTTACTTTCACGACACCGTGTTCTACTCACACGGTCAGTAACACGGCCTGAAAACTACACGGTGTGTATCCAAAAAGTACACGCCGTGTATTCTGGGTTTTTCTGGGAAATAGCTTAGAAACTGTACAGAACCCCAGAAACACTAAAAACAAGGCAAAGAGGTGCCAAATTCCGATTTGTGAGGGCCCATACTCCCCGCGAATCAAAGTTTGGCATCTCCTATAGTCACATCCAAGGGAAAAAAACAACTCTCTAACATAAAAATAGGGTTTCTATCAAGCATCTATCACAACAGAATGCATAATCTACACAAAGCCTATCACAACAAAATGCAATCTCTAATGCACCCTAGATGGCATGGAAAGAATGCATGTAATGTGATTTCTAGAAGTGCCTATATGATGCATGAGATGGAATTCCCTCATCTCACTGGGTTTAGACCGAAATAGAACCTAAATATCAAAACAATAACCGTACAAGTCATGCGAATCACTCTGGGTGAAAACATATCAACCATAAAAACTCAAAACCAACAAACTACAATTAACGAGGTAGTATGAATTTTCCCTATACACGAGTTAGCTACTCCCAAGCACAGCTTAATACTAAGTACTGAGTTCATCCTATCCCTGGCTAATGTCTTCAAATAGTAAGGCAAGAGAAAATAACCCCTCTGATACCACTTTGTAACGACCCGAATCCGGAGCCCCTCCACTGGTGCCCTGTACCCGGTTTGCCACATGACCTCAAGCACGTTTCTCTAAATACCATAGGCTGCCGACTTGCAGCAAGGGCCTTGGTGAGTCAGTGGGGAAACTATGCCCTTATTCAGTAAAGTATACAACGGAAAAACAACCAGACACAATTGTAGAAACAATCAACTGCATACAACAATTGAAGTGAACAACGAAAGCAATGGATACATAATAATGATGCAACATGGTACATATGTCTATGGAAAAAAGTAAACAAACCAACATGACAAAGTAAAACTGAAAACAAAGTTCAAAATAAAACAAAGTAAACTCCTCAACATCGTAAGCCTCAGCTCGGTCCCATGCTCTCCAGCTCTAGTGAATCAAGAACCCGAAATAGAAGGGCGCTTTCCCTTATCTATACCTGCATCAACATAGTCTGCTTGGACCCAAAAGCATGGCCCAAATAGGGTGTGAGATACAATCCCAGTAGGCAATCACCCAAATATCTGTTCCTCACAGTCAATGAATACATGACAGTAATAAAACAAGAAGCAGTAAACAGGAACACAAGCAGCTACAATCTACAGTTCTAACAAAATAAGTACACAAGTAAACAACCAGCAACAAAGGAAAAAGGTAACCCTATAGGTAGCTCTCATAGCCTAACCCCTATGGTTAAACCTATAAGTACTAGAAACCCTCTATGTGGCACACACAGTCTCACCCCTCTGGTTCAGCTATGAAATTAATAGACTCTCTGAGGAAGCACTCACCGTAAATTCCCCCTATAGTCTCGTATCATACTAAAGGCTCTCTGGGGAAGCACTCAATGTCTCATTCCCCCTGTGGCCCATGTCGAGGAACTACAGACTCTCTAAGGAAGCACTCATCTTCAATTCCCCCTGTGGTCTCACATCATATTTAAAGACATTCCGGAGAAGCCCTTACGTCAATTATCCCTTTGGTCTACTAATCTAGGTTCTCAAAGTCCTGAGTGAAAATAAACATGCTTAGCACGCGTACATTGTACAAGTAAACATCATGAACTAATTGGATATTAGTCTAAGGCTCAACAACAATAAAGTAGCAGTTCCACTATCCTACGGCAAGGCATGGCAACTGGAAAAATGCCAAACAGGCAGAAAAAACATGGCAAAGCATCCTGAGCACAAAATAAATTACTCTACTTACAAGCATAAACCTCTACTATAACAATCAAGCAAAGAAGGAAAACAGCAGGGGAATAACAGGAAACCCACAATTCCCCACCCAAGGGAATTTGTGGAATTTGCACAAAATACTCATCAACTTTCAACAGAAATGCACAAACCACCTACCTTGATCGTAGGAGATCAATATATGTGAATCAAAATGATTGATTCCCCTTAGAACATTGTAGATCTGAGAAAACACACAAAACGCTCAACCCACGATAACTCGAAAACGAAGAGGAATTAGAAAACGAAGCACAAGCAGAAGGAAGATCCTACCGCTTCGATTCCAACACAATCGACCGTGCTCGAATAGGAGAACGGACGAAGGGGCGGGAGCTCGTCGAAGATTCAGCCGTACGGGTCACTCTCGGATGAACGAGACCTAGAAGGAGGTGTTTCTGTGCGTCAGGCGTGACCCCGGTTCATTTAGTAAAAAAAAAGACAGTACACGGTGTGTACTTTTAGAGTACACGGCGTGTACTAGGTCCTTTCGTTACAGATACGCCACTCGACATCCCCAAGGGCTAAGAAAACTTGTCACTTGGAACCCACAAGGAATCGAGTAAACATGTCATTCGACATTCTAAAAGCATCGGGACAATGTGAAACTCTATATCCACAAGGCATCATGTTAATATGCCATTCAACATATAGAATGTAGACATACCTATAATCACACTACCATGGGTCTACCTTAAAGGCTACAACACCCTACCCTATGACTAGGTCCATTATCATCATCATCATCAAAAGTTGTGAACACTTCCCCACTAAGGGTTAACCATATCATGATTGTCCACATATCCTAAGTACCATGAAACACTTCCAAATACATGGTAATAACACACAAGAAATAATTACATTCAAGGTATAATATAACATGTTCCCATGAGTATTTAGTAGCAACATACAAATACATGGGATCATCATTAAACATGGTACAACAAGATATCTAGGCATACTCATGCAATGCAGGAACACACATATGATCAAGGAATCAAACATGATATCATAGGCTACACACACCCACATGTGATCATGGAATAAAACATGGTCTCATGGGATATACATGTAGACACATGTGACCAAGGAATCAAACATGGTCTCATAGGCTTGAGTTCTCATGTAGAAAAACCACACATCAATGAGGGTCCATGTCATCTAAGGAACACATTATTGATTAGGCCTCGACCATCAGTAGTCGATATCAAGCTAGTGAAAAAGAGTTTTCCATTTCCCTTGGGACTTTATTCAATCAAATAAGTCATAGTAACCTTAATTAATTAATACATAAAGATACTTAATTCATAAAGAAGTTCGTTTTATTTATAAAAAATTATGAATTTAAGGATCATTATCCCAATGTGGTGAACCCCATATAACATTCCAACAAACTATGCATAATACCACATGGTAGAGTACATGGGTCCACCTATCTCAAATGGTTTTAACTATAATAAAATAAAATACCAAAAGATTTATCCAATATGACCAAGTAAATTTAGCCTTTAATGATCACAATGAGGTTCTAAATCATGACCAAGATTTCCCAATAATTAATTTTAACTAAATTAAACAATATTAATTGATTAAAAGAATCCTACAACCAAATGTGAAATAAATTCTTTTCGAAGGACTTAACAGGTGTCATAACCTAGATGGAACCACAACTAACCATCCATGGAAGGTCTGTAACACACTTCTGACACTATTCGGAAAAAAATACCTTTCCCGAAACAATAAGACAATGTGAAATTTATTAAAATTTAATTTGAAACCTGATATTAAAAAAAACCAAATGACATACCTTATCTATAATTTCATCTAGAAGAGTTTGACCACTCTCGATGCACTCCTGAATCTAAGATGAGTAAAATACACAAATAAATTCCATGATAAGATGGTCAATTTAACTCAATTTGACCAAAAACCAAAGAAGTTATCACTAAGGGACACACATTAAATTAAATTACTAACAATGAAATATGTTCATCATCATAGGACATCCTCTAGCCATACCATTCCAAAGATCCATTGTTCTCAGATAACTCCATCACGATCTGATGGAATTTTCACCAATTATCCAATAAAGTGTAAGAGTTGGTGTCCTAGAACCAACTAGTTTTACTTTTATTACATGGATATTTAATGTAGTATTACATATTGTTCACTTTTCTTCATTACTATGATGTAATAATGTCCAAGAGTATTTTTTTCATTGATAAGGTCATCGAAGTTCCCCGTTATGATGAGAACCTTGAAATGCTATAAAAATATTCTGAAATATAGTTCTGTAGTTGGATGACATACTATGATGGGACACATAGCAAGAATACCATCAGGTGAGAGTACTCGTAAGCAGATGAGACTTCCTCTCATGAAGTTCATAGTTGGTAATCTCTAAGATAGAAGATTATGAGAACAGACCCGATAATAGGAATTCCGTATGTTTTGGTGTCATCAGATATTTCTATCTGGGAGTGTGTGTAATTATCCTTAGACTTTAATATTATCATTAATTCATGTCACAACTTATGCACTTTGATTTACTAACAAAAACCATCACACAGTCAGTTGGCAGGAGGTAGGGTATGTTGGGTGCGTTATGAGTGGCATGTTATTAATTGATAAGTTGAGGAAGGATTTGTCCCTTCCATTTATGGAAGTTTATATCTCAGACCTCTAATTAAAATAGAACCTTCACACGAAATTCCATGGCCATGGTGTGATGACAAGTTTATTTCAGGTAGTCAAAGAATGGTGTATCAAACATAAAAGTTGATGACACAATCATGAAACCTTATTGATGAGATATCATGACAAAGGGATTATATTACACAGTGAGTGTTTGTATGTGGATGTTGTTGTTATGACTTTACTTTATTTATATTGGGTGACTTGACCCATTGCTAGACAATACTCTTGGACTTTAGGAAAACCCACCTAATGCCAATGAGAAAGAATCATAGAGGGCCACACACTAAGTGTTTTTGGTGGTCTTGGTTAAATTCTATATGAATTTAATTAATGAAATAAATATTATTTACAAGACAATGGAATAATCTTATTCAAGTTAAAATGATCGCATAAATTAAATAAAATATATTTATTTATTTTATTGAACATTTTATAAATATTTATTTACTATTTTGTAAATAAAATGTTTATTTAAGAGAATAAATTTTTTATTTATTTATTCAGGTGATCAATAAATGGAAGTGGAGTTTGAGCGGACCAAGGTTGGTCCAATAGTAAGGTAATTATTTGCAAGACTGTAAATAATTATTTAACTAGTTAGCACAAATTAAAATAACACTGCTATTATTTTGTGATGTGGAATTTTATTTATAATTTTGTTTTTTGCAAGTTGGCGTACCATAAATAATGATGCAATATTATTATTAAATGCATGGGTTTTCTCTAATTTCATGAATGTATTTAATTTTTGCTATGCAATTAAATATTGTAACTGAAATTCCATGTATATAAATAGAAAAGTACACATATTGTGCTATACAACACACCACATGCCTGGTGAATTGAAAATTATTGATCCAAACAATTTCTCTCTCAAATACTCTTCTCTCCCCTCTCAAAAACAAGAGACGTTCTTCAAGGCTGAAGAACAAGCGATCAAGAAAGACCGACAAAAGACACTCGCTTCATCGCGCAAGCACCCATAGAATGAGAAATGTCGATCGGAGGCCATCAGAGCACATGTTGATCACCACTAGAGGGATTCTAGTTTGTATCCTTACAAGCACAACGAGATAATCCGGAAGGGTCATTCTGGATGATCAACATCATCAACGAAGAAAAATACCAAAGATCCAGGTATTATTTTTCTTTATGAAATTAATAAAATTAATTATAAACATGATGTGGAAGATCCTATCTAATGGTTTTAGGCCTCTTTATTCTTTATCTAAATATTTGATTATATTCTATGGATACTGGAATTCATCGCCATATTGATCCCGAAATAATCATTGATCATGGTAAAAATCAAATTTGGGTCCTGTCCGAACCACGCTTCCACTGTGCCCGGAACCTTCAAGTGGTATCAGAGCAATTACATCATAGTTTATAATTATTTAAATATTTCATTGATGACTTAAGAATTTAATAATATAATTGTTTCAATTAAAGTTAATAATTATACAAATCTGAATCTCGAGATCTATTCCTTCTCTTTTGTTTCCCATTCACCTTACAGAAATGATCTTTTCTTTTACTTTTGATTAAAATAAAATAGAGGATCTCATCTGGAGGCGCCAAAGCTTCCTGACTATACAACACCAGATCACATGACATGTATTCGGTAGTAAATGCCGTGTAGTCAAGATTCAATGCATCAGACTAGTCCTCCAAACCAAGCCATGTGTTGGAGTCATTCTAAGTCTTAAACGACTCCGTGTGTTGACTAGGAATAGGTGGTACATGGTTTCTAGATTACACACCGTGTGGCCCAGTGGAAACGACATGTAGTCCCTTCGGGTTAGGGTTGGACCATGTACCCCGTACAAGGATTGCCCAGATAGAGACCCTGTAATGAGGAACTACACAGCATGTGACCCAATGGACACACCGTGTACTCTGAATATTTCCAAAGTACACTCACGCGCTGTTTCCCTAGGTGTGTACTTCAGATAGATGGTGAAAAATAGTACACTCTGTGTAGTTAGAACTACACATTGTGTACTCATCCAAATTATCAAGATTTATTAAAATTTATTATTATATTATATAAACCCTTGAGACCTGTACCATCATGTGGGTGTAAGGATAAGGCATAACATGTGATAGGTGTTTTATATATATGTGTTTAGTTTAACATCTGTGTAATGTTCATTTCTACTCATTGGGTAGTTATGAATAGGAATTCATCGGGTTGCCTACAAGGTACAAGTTACGTATAAAGATAATTTTAAATTAATTTATTTGTTTAAAATTATGATGGATGAGAATCTTAAGGAAATTCAGAAAAGGGTTTAAGATAAAAGAATTGATTAATTAAAGATGATAATTAATTGATTTGAGTGTGATTTATCTTAAAAAAGAACAATTAAAGAATTGATTGATAGTTTTATTTATGCTTAAATATCGTTGCATGTATGGATGATCATGAGGTAGACCAATACCTTTGTATGTGTATAGTTTCTTTTAATTTATTTATTTGAATTAAATTTGTTGGCCTGTGAGCCTTCTCCTCATTAATATGTAGGGACTGCGTGCCCAAGGTTTCTTTTATGTAAACCCCCTTTTTACCCATCACCTACATGTGAGTTAAAAAAGGAATATGTAATGGATGGAACTCCGAATCTATTGGAGGTGGTTTAATCTGGAGCTGAGATGAAACTAATCCCAGGAGATACAGAGGTAAAAAAGTGGAATTTGTAAACACAAACCCAAAAGGTTCTAGGTGTTTCTCCTGTAGTCCAGGGTTAGTTTATCAACCGCTAGATAAAATATCCATTAGAAAATGTCATGATCATTCCATTTAAATTATTTTATTTTTTTCAGTTTCATGGTTTATCATTATGGATGTGTTCTTACGATCACACAATTAATGAATTAAACAATCATACAAGATGGAACTAAAATAAACCAGGATTATGCATGAATATTATCAAGAAATGGTTAATCACTTAAGTAAGTTCCACTTAATATTAATAAGCATGTGATAATGGTAACAATCAATTCATGCATAAGAGATAAAAATCCCTCAAATAAAATATTAAGTGAGAACAAGCCTTCCGTTACTTGATTAAGAGAAAAAATCAATAAAACTATGTGTTTGACCAACCCTTGTTGGGACACTTAGTTTTATACAGGAAGCGCTTATGAAAGGTTTTATGTTTACTTAACCATATTACATCAATAGGAGTAGCTCTTGATAGACATGGTGTAATATTGGAGGCAAGAGTTGAGGAAATCCAAAGTCATGATTTTAGGATTGGGGAGTCTACTCAGCAGATCCAGGAGATGAAAGTCCACAGTTGGAAAAGACCCACCTACCTAAATACCATCTAATATCTTGAACAACCCTTGTTGGGGTTATGCGAAGGGGAATATGGATCCTTACCACTAGAAAGTCATATAAACTGGACATTCCGAGTTCAATGGTGAGGGCCATTGGGAATTGATAAAATAGTTGGAGACTTAATAAAATTTATTATTTATCATAAAATATAATCAAGAAAGTACTAATGATATGCTCATTTAATTGTAGAATAAAAATGACAAGATCATCTACCACACTATCCCTACGATCAATTATGGATAAAGGCAACTTCTTCACCAAAAGTAACTTCTAGGAATGGTTTAGATGCCTTCGGGTTATCCTACTCCATGAACAAAAGTCTTAGGTGCTTGAGTTAGCATTACCTGATCCGCCTACCCAGAAGGAAAGTGATGAGGATTTACTGGTCTATGAGAAACATATGAATGATGAGGTTGACGTTCAGTGTTTGATGTTATCATCAATGTCTAGTGAGATCATGAAGTATCATGAAAACATGTATGCTTATATCATACTCGAGAACCTTCATGGTCTTTACCAATAGAGAGAAAGGCATGAAAGGTTTGATATCTATAAGGCACTCTTTCAGAGTAAGCTTGAAGAAGGAGTCCCAGCTGGGCCTCATGTAGTCAAGTTCATTGGATACATTGAGCACCTGGAGGTTCTAGGGTTTTAACTCCCCAAATAATTGGGCTTCGATCCCAATCTCGCATGAATCCCTCAAATATTTTTTAACTTTTTTTTTCAATTTCAATATGAAAAACATTGAGAAGTATCCATCTGATTTTTTTATCCTCATTCTCCATGTGGATAACGATATGAAGCATGAAAAGCCTTATGTCCTTATGGTGAATAAGTGGAAAGTAAAGGTGAAGATATTTAAGCCTAAAGCCTCTTCACAACCTCCCAGGAAAAGGAAGATCAAAGGGGAGAAAATCGAATAGGAGGATGTTTGTTTCTCATGTGGCAAGAAGGGCCACTAGAAGAAGAACTACACCCAGCCTAAGAAGAAAGGGGAATCTTCAGGTGCATTTTTTATAATGCAATCCATATGTTTCTACAAATTTGGAATTAGATACAGCTTGTGGTGCTCACATATGATTCAGGAAAATTGACCAAGGGGAGGTAGATCTATGAGCAGCCAACAGAGCCAGACTTGCTGTTGTAGCTGTTGGGAACTACCACCTCATGTTTCCAACTGGGATGATCTTGGTGTTAAAGGGTTGTTTTTATGTGCCTTATGTAACCAAAAACATAATTTATATATCCAGACTAGATATATAAGGATTTGTATTCATTTTTTTAAATGAATGTTTCTTCTTTTATAAAGATATCATTTGTTTCGGTAGGGCACATTTATACAATGATCTTTATGTGTTGGATTACACAAATCATGTAATGGTAATCGATGACAAAGATACTTCACCTAACTCATACCACACCCAAATTTGGCATCACTGACTAGGTCATGTAAATGATAAACGCTTGATAAAGTTACATTAAGATGGATATTTAGATTCTTTTGAAATAAAACCACTTGGTATATGTCATGCATGTTTACAAGGAAAAACGAACAAATATCCATTTGGTGGGAAAGGTGAAAGGGCTAAAGAGCTTCTTGAATTGGTTCACACTGATGTGTGTGGACCATTTCTAGTTGAAGCAAGGGGTGGGTACTCATACTTTATAACTTTTACTGATGATTTTAGTATATATGGATATATATACTTAATGAGATATAAGTTGGATTCCTTTGATAAGTTCAAGGAATAAAAGAATGATGTTGAGAACCATCTTGATAAGAATATTAAGAAACTCCGCTCATATTGAGGTGCAGAATACCTTAATTAGGACTTCATTGATTACTTACGAGATTTTGGGATCCTATCCCAACTCACCCCTCCTTACAGACCTCAATGGAATGGTGTAAGTGAAATCAGGAACCACACCGTGTTGGACATGGTGAGATCAATGATGAGTCATCCAAGTCTTCCATTGTCCTTTTGGGGGTATGCGTTACAAACAACGGCACACATACTAAACCAAGTACCAAATAAATCGATAAATGGTATTCCATACGAGTTCTATAGTGGAAAAAATCCATGTTATCGAATTTTCATTTGAGGGGTAGCGAAGCGTTTGTTATGGCCTCTTCATGTAGAAAACTCGCACCCCGAGGCACACAATGTACCTTTATAGGATACCCCAAGGAAATAAAGGGATATTACCTATACAAACACTCATACAAAAAGGTTATAGTGAAAGACATTCCATATTCCTTAAGAGGGATCACATCTACAAAAGAGATAGTGGGAGAAAGATAGACTTCGATTAAGTCAAGGCTTAAGATACATAAGAGTTGGTACAGGAACAGATTCCACAAAGCCCTGTGGAAGAAGAATCTGTTCTAGAGACACAAGTACTGTATAAGAATACAAGAGAGGTTAGAGAACCATAATGGTATAGTTTTATAGTTACTGAGGATGGCGACTCATTATTAGTTGATAATAATGATCCTCTAACCTACAAGGAAGTGGTAAGTGGCATAGACATTGCCAAGTGGCATGAAGCCTTGAATTATGAAATGGATTCCATGCACCAAAACCAAGTCTAGATTTTGGTAGATCCTCTAGTTAATGAAAAGCCTTTTGGTTTAAAATGGGTATTCAAGAAGAAACTGGACATGGAAGGACAAGTCAAAACCTATAAGGCATTATTGGTTGCAAAAGGGTTTAAACAGCATCAAAGAATTGACTACGATGAAACCTTCTCACCAATTGCAATGCTGAAATCCATCAGAATTATACTTTCCATTGTGGCTTACCATGACAATGAGATTTCACAAATGGATTTCAAAACAGCATTCCTTAATAGGAACCTTCAGTAAGATGTCTACATGACACAACCTGAAGGGTTTGTGACTCCAAAGGATTCCAATAAGGTATTCAAGTTGCAGAAATCCATTTATGGATTAAAGAAAGAATCCAGGTCATGGAACATTCATTTTGATAAAACTATAAAAGATTTTGGTTTTATCAAGAATGAATGTGCGCCTTGTTTCTACAAATAGTTTAGTGGGAGTGTAGCTATTTTCCTAATAGTACAGGTTGATGACATATTACTTCATGGAAATGAGATACCAGTCTTACAATCTATTAAGACATGGTTGAATAAATTATTCTCCATGAAAGAATTGGGAGAGGCAACATAAGTTCTTGGGATCAAGATCCATTGTGATAGATCCAAGAGATTACTGGGACTAAGTCAAAGTACATACATTGATAAGATACTGAAGAGATTCAGTATGGAACAATCAAAGAGGGTATTGTTTCCAGAATCACATGGCATTCATATTTCCAAGAAAATGTGTCCTCTGAAACATGAGGAAAGAAAGATAATGGTAAATAATTCATACACATTAGTAATTGGATCAGTCAAGTATGCCATGCTATGTACTAGGCTTGAGGTTGCTTATGCATTGAGTACGAAAGGTAGATATCAAGGTGACCCAGGTGACCACCATTGGATGGCAGTCAAGACTATCCTAAAGTATCTGAGGTATACTAAGGATATGTTCCCAGTTTATGGAGGAGATGAAGAGCTAGTCATCATAGGATATGTAGATGCTATTTTCCAAACAGATCAAGATGATATGAATTCATAAATGGGATACAAATTCACTTTGAATGGAGGTGTAGTAAGTTGGAAGAGCTCAAAGTAGAGTGTGGTCACAGATTCTATAGAAGAGTATGAGTTTAGCGCAGCTTCTGAGTTATCTAAAGAAGCAGTTTGGATGCAAATCTTATTCTAAGAGCTAGATGTGATACCTAGTAGTAAAGATCCCATCACATTGCACTATGATAATATTGAAGTAGTGGCTCTCGCAAAAGAGCCAAGGTCACATCAGTGAATGAAGCACACACTTTAGAAGTATCATCTCTTGAGGGTTTTTTTCTCAAAGAGGTGAAGTTGCAGTGAGTAGTATTTCCATGGAAGACAATGTGGAAGACCCCTTGACTAATGCCTTGACTCAGTAGAAACATGATCATCATGTGAGGTCTAGTAGACTGAAAGTCATAGGCAGTTGGCTCTAGTAAAAGTGGGAGTTTGTAAGAGTTAATGTCTTAGAACCAACTGATTTTACTTTGATTTCATGGATATTTAATGTATTATTACATATTTTTCATTATTCTGCATGACTATGATGTAATAATGTATTAGAGTATTTGTTACATTGATAAGGTCATGGAAGTTCCCCACTATAACAATATTCCTAAATATATTTATGTTGTTGGATGACATACTATGATGGGACACATAGCATGCAGACCGTTAGGTGCGAGTACTCCTAAGAAGATGGGACTTCCTCTCATGAAGTTCGCACTTGGTAATCTCTAAGATAGGAGATTATGAGAACAAACCCACTAGTAGGAATTCCACATGTTTTGGTGACATAAGATATTTCTATCTGCGAGCATGTGTAATTATCCTTAGACTTTAAGATTATCATTAATACATGTCACGACTTATGCACTTTGATTTAATGACGAAAACCATCATGCAGACAGTTGGCAGGAAGTAGGGTATTTTGGGGGCGTCACGAGTGGCATGTTATTAATGGATAAGTCAAGGAAGGATTTGTCCCTTCTATTTATGGAAGTTTATATCTCTGCCTTTTGATTGAAATAGAACCATCACGCGAAATTCCATGGCCATGGTGTAACGATGAGTTTATTTCAGGTAGTCAAAGAACAATGTATCAAGCATAAAAATTGATGACACAATCCTGAAACTTTCTTGATGAGATATTGTGGCCAAGGGATTAAATTACACAGTGAGTATTCGTATTTGGATGTCTTTGTTTCAACTTTACATTTTTTCTCTTGGGTGCCTTGACCCGTTGCTAGACAGTACTCTTGGAATTTAGGCAAGCCTACCTAATTCTAATGAGAAAGAATCCTAGAGGGTCACACACTAAGTGTTTTTGGTGGTCTCGGTTAAATTCCATTTGAATTTAACTAGTGAAATAAATATTATTATCAAGACCATGGAATAATCTTATTCAAGTTAAAATGATCGCATAAATTAAATAAAATATATTTATTTATTTTATTGAACATTTAATAAATATTTATTTACTAGTTTGAAAATAAAATGTTTATTTAATAGAATAAATTATTTATTTATTTATTCAGGTGTTCAATAAATGGAATTGGATTTTGGGTGGACCAAGGTTGGTCTGGTAGTAAAATAATTATATGCAAGATGATAAATAATTATTTAACCAGTTGGCACAAATTAAAATAATGATGCTATTATTTTGTGATGGAGAATTTTATTTATAATTCTGTTTTACACAAGTTGGCGCACCATAAATAATGAAGCTGTATTATTATTAAATGCAAGGGTTTTCTCTAAGTTCATGAATGTATTTAATTGTTTCTATGAAATTAAATATTGTAGTTGAAATTCCATGTATATAAATAGACAGGTATGCCAATTGTGATATACACCACACCACACGCCTCATGAATTGAGAATTTTTGAGCCAAACAATTTCTCTCTCTAATCCTCTTATCTCCCCTCTTAAGAACGAGAGACGTTCTTTAAGTCCTAAGAACAAGAGATCAAGAACGACCGACACAAGACACTCACTTCTCCGCACTAGCACCCAGAGAACGAGCAGTGTTGATACGAGGCCATCAATGCATGTGTGGATCACTGCTAGAGGTATTATAGTTTGAATCTTTACAAGCACAACAAGATAATCTGGAAAGGTCATTCCGGACGATCAACATCATCAATGAAGAAAAATACCAAATATTCATGTATTATTTTTCTTTATAAAATTAATTAAATTAATTATAAACATGATGTGCAAGATCCTATCTAAAGGTTTCAGGCCTCTTTATTATTTATCTAAATCTTTGATTATATTCCTTGGAGACTTTCGTTCTTCGTTGTATTGATCATGAAATAATCATTGATCATGGTAAAAATCAAAGTTGGGTGCCATACCAACCACACTTCCGCTGCGCCCAGAACCTTCATCAAGACCATAGAAAGAATAAAACATTAATAAAGATGATTTAGGGGAAGATTATTCAAGGATAATTGAGACATCAAAGGATCATAAATTCCGAGACATACCAAGAGGACTATCTATGATGAAAGAAATGATGATCCTACACTACCCAAGGAATAAGGATGCCTTGATTGTTGAAGAATAAAGGATATCATCTTGATTCATCATCAATTATCATATATATCCACCTCAGATCAAGGGTATATTATAGAGGGATATAGAGAGGATAACATGGATGAATAGATCTCATAAATTCAAGATAAAGGAAATAACCTGTGTGATCCTTAGTGGATAAAGGACCAAAACACCCTCTATTAAATATTACACAGCGTGCCCCACCAACTATCCAGTTTGGGTCCATCGATTGGATGTTGAGTCATGCTAGGAAAAATGGGTTCTTCATCCATCATTGGATATCTGGTGTAGGATCACCAACAAACCAGTGTATCCTATTGGGTTATAGGGCTTCCAACTAACCCACTAGTCAGTTGGTGGATACTGCAGTATCCCCGACTAATCCAGGCTTCCCCTGATATTATTCTAATAATTCATTCACCTATTGTGCTTCTTTTCAAGTCCAAAAAATCACTTAAATATTTTCAAATAGGCTTCACCTCAGTTCATTACCTAGTTCTCCAAATGATCCACCCATCAGATGTAAATTTCATGTTTTCTCCTAAATTCTCAACCGAAAATGATTCATGTCATTACAATCTCCCCACCATTTCACTTCTCATTATAGAGAGGTTATAGTAAAACATGAATCATACCTCCTGATCTATATTAATCATCATACTCAAGGATTTATCCACATTCTATTCCTTAATTACATGTAATTACTCAATGTAACTCTCATTCTTGAATATCCATCATCCTCCTACTGCATGACTCCAAGAAAAAATACCAAAAGATGATCCAAATGATCATTATCATTTAACATCGAAGCCATGATAAACTAATCCATTAAAATCAACACACCATTATGTCTTAAATCAATTCCTTCTGAACATCGTAGTGCTCCTCACCATAAAAATCATTATATGGAATAATATTTGGGAATTACAATGAAACAACTAGAGAATTTTAGTTCCATAATGCTTGATCAAATACAAAAAATGGTTTAAAATTAAATACCAATACCTCATTACCAGTTCTGAGATGAACCAATGATTCTTTTCTAACCAACACAAATCAAACTCAAAAAACCATTCCAAATAGACTTGGATGATAACTAACACCTCAGTCATACTTGATATAATGAGCGCGATGTGGTTCCCACCCACCACATATAGTTTCACAAAGAAACACTAGTTGATACTTTTCCATATGTCTTCTTACAAAGGTTCCTAACCTATGAAAACAACACAATAAGAACCACTTATCATGATTCCTTAATCCTATGAGGATAATTTAAATCGATCCAACATACTTTCCAAAATTACAAATTGCCTTCGAAGGATTTTTCCATGGTTGGTTCACCAACCACTAACACCAACCCCAAGTCTCTCAGCTATGCTTCAACTAATCAATGAACCGACCTAATATTGGCCCACATTGATGTTTCACAAACTATGAATCCCACATATGTTCTCCTTCTAGATATACATCCAAATAAAACATTATACATCCAATACATAACCTGATATTATTGGGTTCATTTCATATCAGTCTCCTAGATCCCTCACAATAGTTTAACGGTCAGTACTATACAATAACATGTCCATTATGAAAGATAATTCATTTCACACATGACCTAGTTGATTCTACTCTCTATATAAGTATCCTTATTATCTCCGCACAATAGTTACTTCAGTTTACCTAGAACTCAGTGTTTCCATCACTAAACACAATAGATAACTGTAATGGTTCGTTCATACATTATTACAAAGAAAGAAATAAGCACTGACAGAACTAGATACCCAAAATTTAATTCACTATATTCACCTATCCATACATGTTGTGATTGAAATTCTTGGACATAATGGGCATGGGTTATGACTTCTGACCTAGATGAGTCTCTTCCCCTCATAGAAGAAACCACATTGAACCACAACATTTCCAACAGATTTCAAACTCATGTTGACTACATGATAGTACCTTGATCCATTACTAATGCAATATTCTTCCATATAGACATTTCTACTCATAATAACCTCTAATATTATGTTCCTTATGATATTTATGCCAAACACACTGGTTTGAAACTCTAAGGGTGACCATGCATCAAAACATTAGCGACCTACTATCAATGGATCTTCTAGGATCATCAATGGAACTTGAAATTTTTTCATCATTCCTCTCACCAACCTTCTTAACTGATTCAAAAAACCATGTTCCTAACCACACTATTAATTCTCATTCATGTAGTATTTCTCAACTAGTCATGACAATGATACTCTTTACTCAAAACATAGTTATTTTCATTGAGTTATAAACCTATAGGATGGGATCAAGTGACACTTTAGATTCCCACACAACAAGTAATGATCTACACAAAACTTGAAGAATATCTGTACTCCTATTAATGATTTTAATCCAATTTCTATCTATAATCATCATGTAACACTCATCGCACTGGTGTTATATTAACCACCTGAGTGTGAACCCATGATCTAACTCTCCTATGTTTTACCACATAGTATTTTCAATCACTTTCTAATGATATTTTCATTAAATAACAATAGTCTATACAACCCATGGACCTACCCTCCATTCCATAAGAATCAAAGTTCTCTAAAATCAAACCTTGTATCATGAGTAGTAGCAATCAAGGTGGTCTGTACTCATGGGTTTTAAGGAACCCTAAAAGAACTTCCCTTAATAATTTCACGATTAATCTCATGCATAGGGTGTTTTCATCAATGAAAATTACCCCTAAGGAAATTAACCATCATTATCCATATGAATATCCTCACTCAGGTTACCCTCACACAACACGAGTCACCAGATCACAAGTAACAAAAATAATATTCCTAGGGTCACATGGTCTTAAAAATAAGCCCTATAAGGATTTCCTAAGGTTTATAGATCACATAAAATCATCTGGGAACATCTCTATAGACATTCCATGATGGATTCTCCAATTAAAGAACCATATTTAGGCTAAATATGTTTGGTTTGGTTAAAAAAATGCCATTGGGTACTAGATAGAAACACCATATAGGAAATATTTAGAACCTTATCTAACTAGACCTATCTAATGGTTCCCCATACAAGGTTTATTACTAAGTAAATTAACACCCAACAATGAAATAACAAGGTACACTACATTTACCATGCATAGAATGACTACATCGTCTTCACCATCATTATCACCCATGTGTAACACATTATAGTCTCACACGATCTTCTCTCGTAATTAGAAATAGATAGGGATTAATTCAAATATAATTTAATTGAAAAATAATATGTGAAAATATATAATAGTGTATTAATATAAAATAAGATAAGTCCTCCATTTCCAATACAATCACATATAAGAAGCATATATGTCATGAGAAACCTACATGACAAATATGATGTATGTGATGCCTCTTTTCAATATTTCCATGTTTTAAATCCTTATAAAATCCAAAAACTCAAAATTCATGTTTTTCACATGAGGTAAAATCATATAAATATAAGAGAGAAAACCAATAACATCAGTCACTTACCCAAGTAAACTGGACGTCCCTCTGTAAAGGTGTTCAAAATGCACCAAGACAAGTTTCATTATAGGCTCTGAAACATTCCTATGGAAAATATCTACAGACTCCCTATAATAGGAAAATAAGATAGTTTTTATACCTTTTATAACATCCTTACCTAGATCATTGGGTCTTATATATAATTCCGCATGACCTATAACGTGCCACTCCATATGCCAGAGGCTACTGACTAGCAACGGGGGTCTAAGGTGGAGTCATGGGGATACTATGCCCTTCACCCGAGTTTATAATAATAATTTAATAACAAAACATGTAATAACAAATAATTAGAGTACATGAAGACTAATAAAATACCATATGTAATGTATGAATGCAGAAACAACATACCAAAATAGTCATACCAAAATACAAGGAAACTGATATCCCACTAGGCCGATCATGAATAAAAATAGAAAAGAATTAAATTATGGGAAGATCTATAAATCCAAGACTCACATTATCCCAATATCTAAAATCATAGTGAGAAATAATTATAATTAATAAAACCTAGGCCTCACCCAAACCTATACCTATAACAAGTGAGGGATTCTCTACTACCCAAGTGCCATGTCAGTTCAAGTAGTGTGTGTATAAAACTTAGTAAGAAACCAAGAATATTCTATAATAACTAAATGGTAAATTTACCATACATGAATTTATTAATATTATTGGAAATTAAATAGACAATACATTACTTCACAAACATGGAATATACTTAGAAATAGACATGTAAGAAATCAAACAAAAGATTTCTAAGTGGTAATGCACTTACCACACTACTAAAAACCTTGGTTGTATATGCTTCGATTACATGCAATAAGTAAAATCAAAATTTATAAGAAGATATCAATAAAAAGTGACAAAGTAGATCCATAAGGAATTGAGGCAACTTACCACTTGACATTCACAAGGAATCAGAATGATAATTCACTCAACATCACCAAGGATCGAGACAACTTGTCACTTGACATACACAAGGCATTATGTGAACATGTAATTAAATATTCCATAAGGATCAAGACAACATGTCACTTAGAATTAACAAGGCATGAATTGAACATTCCATTTAGCATCCAAAAGGACATTATACCCCCAATTAAACTACCAAAGGTTTGTATTCATGTCTGTCAGGCCCTACCCTATTCCTAGGTCCATCATTGTCATTGTTGAAAGATATTCACACTTCCCCTCTAATAGTTAACCATATCAAGAAGGTCCACACATCCTGAGTACTAAGAAACACCTCTAAAGGAATAGTATTAACACACAACATGATAGTACATACAAGGAATAAAATGTAATGTCATCATGATAATTTAGTAGTAATATATAAATACATGTGATTTTCATCAAACATCATATAAAAATATATATAATCAAACTCATGTAATCATGGAACACACATGTGAAAATGGCATAAAGCATGGTCTCAAGAGCTACCCACATACACACATGTGATCAAAGAATCAAATATGGTCCCATAGGATACACACATACACACATGTGATCAAGGCATCAAACATGGTCTCAAAGTATCTAGGTCTCATGTAGCATAACCACACATCAAAGAGGCTCCATATAATCTAAGGCATACATTGGAGATTAAGCCTCAACCATCAGTGGATGGAGTCAATCTAGTAGATAAGGGTCTATCATGACCCTTTTCACATTGTTCATTTACATTAGGTATGGTTCCTTAAATTAATTAATAATTAAATATTATTAATTAATTAATTATTTGTTCTTATTCATAACACATTATTAATTTAAGGGTCATTCTACCATGGTAAAAAACATAATATCACATTACAATACACAATGTATAATAACATAGGGTAGAGTACAAGGGACCACCTACCACAAACAGATTCAACTCCCATCCAAGAAAATCCCAACAACTTTATCTAAGTCAACCAATTCCATTCAAACTCCATTAATTTCCATGAGTTTCTAAGTAAGGACTGAGAATTCAAAATAATTAATTATAACTAAATTTTAATTAATTTATCGATGATAAGAAACCTATAATCAAAGGATAAATGAATTATTACTGGAGGACTTATAGTTTGTCACCTCCTAGCCAGAACTTAGACTATCCATCCATGGAATATCCTTGACATGCTTCCAAAATCATTCTTAAAAAAATAATTATCGTTTGAAAATAATAAAAAGGACAATTTAATATATATAAATTGGAACCTTTAGAATAAAAATAACCAGGTGACATACCATAGTCACAATGTCATCTAATGTAGTCCGACCAGTCCTGGTGCACTCTTGATTCTGAGATGATAAAAATCACTAAAATCAATTCCACGATACAATGGAAAATTTAATCCAACTTTTCCAAAAACCAAATAAGATATCAGAGAAGGACACGACTTTAATGAAATGACTGAAAACATAATGAATTCATCAATATGGGATATCATATAACCATTTTGATATAAAGATCCAATATTCTTGGAAAATACCCTTAACATCTGATGGAATTGTCACCGATTATATAATAAAGATCATGAAAAGAATAAAAAATTTATCAAGATGATAGAGGAGAATAGGATTCAAAGAGAAATGAGACATAAATGGAACTTAAGGACTCAGAATTACCAAGAGTATTATTCATGAAGAAAAAAAATTATGATCCTCCATAATACTAGGAAGGAGGCTAAGATTGATGAAAAATAAAGGATGTTATCTAGATTCATCATCAATTTGCATCTAGATCCACCATATATCAAGATCACATGGAGGGAGAGGATAAATAGAACATGGATGAATGAACCTAACAAATTAAGTCTAAGGGAGTTATTCTCTGGGATAATATATAGATAAAAGGATCAAAAGAACCTCCAATAAATGCTCTATAATGCACCCCATCGGCTCATTGGCAGAGTTCCACCATCTTTTCAGCGAGTCTTTCTGGGTAGAGAATATTATTCACACCACACAGACTATATGGTGGTTTATGTTGTAGCCTAGAATTATTCAATATTTTATCACTATTCTATTGATCCTCAAGTATTCCACTGATCTTACTTTCAAGTCTAAAATTCCACTTCAAGATGATTAAATAGGTCGCACCTTATTTCATCAATTAGTTCTCTGTACAAGCCATACACATGATTAATACTTCATGTTTCATTAAAAATTAAAAAACCTATTTATGTGGGTAATTAAAATAAATATTTTGATAAAAAAGATTCAAATATGTCCAAGATATTTTGGATATCTTAGTTGACATTTAGTTACATAGTTCCCCTTAATTCCACATTTAGAACAAGTTATTTCTGAAACACCTCCCTATGAAGATTTTATAATAAATTTATTTACATTTTTTTAATTGATAATAATAACCAAGAGAAGTTTTGATTACTTTTATTTAATCTTCTATTTTTATCATAGCTTTCCCTTCATTTAAACAATCTGGACTAATCTAACTTTAAGATTTTAATTTACTTTATCATATTTTCATTTTCATCCAGAATAAAATTCAATTTCATTTATTGATCCATATCAAATTTAAAACTAAAATACTTTAGATTTTTTTTGAATATTTTTAAAATATGTATAGATGTTTTCTTTAGAAAAAAAATTAGATTTTCTTATATTTTAGTTCTCTCTAAGAGAAATATTATTTTATTCAAAAAATTTTAATACTTAATCATGGGTTCCTATTGTATTCTTCCAATTTTAGAAATATCATTATAAGAACCTTGAATTTCATCATACAATTATTACATCATATATTCATTAGAATTAGATTAATATGATTCAGAATCATATTCATTAACTTGATTTGATAAAGAAATCATGCAAAATTTTTCTATTTCCTTCTTAGAACTAGATCCATCATTTCGATCTAAGTCTTTGATACACCTCTATCTACCTGCAAGTTCCCTATTCTACTTCTAGATCCTTTATTTATTATTTCATTTCTGATTCAGGATTTTTGGACTTATATAACTCTTTATTATGTTTTCATATAATGTTACTTGAGTATTTTTATTCAATATATCATTACCTTTTTAGTTTGTTATGTGATCATTTTTTTAAAAAATATATATTTTTCTTCCATGAAATATCTTATTTCTTTTGTAGGTCCCTTTGACAAGATGACTAACTTCAACATTATTATTTTCATAAAACTCATAATCTAATGAGTAGCAAGTAGTAATATTAATTTTTTATTTCAAAGAAATTCATTTTATTTTACTAGATTCCTCTTCATCAATATATTTCAATTTTAACTCATATTTTAATAAGGATCCCAAAAATCATCATGAATATATTATTTAAAATTATCAATTTCATTAATTGATACTTTCTTAGAATTCCATTTCTTAGGTACATATATTTATATAATTTTAACTAATGCTTCTAAATATATGAAATATTTGATTTAAATTTTGATTATATCCCATTTAAAGATCTTGATATTCCTCCCTTAACATACTAATCATAGTTCTAATTAAATTATGAGAACCATAATGTGTCATTTGTAATATATTCCACACATCATGTGAATTTTTACATACTAAAATGTGACTAAAAGAACATAGATTAATAGAATAATAAATTATGCCCAAGATTTTATAATTAAGAACATATTTAAAAGCATCAAAACTTGTAAGAGTATAAGGATAAGCCTCATAGAGTTTATTTGTTTTTTAAAAGGCTATAAAATGATTAATACTTAGTGGTTTTATATATAAATCCATCTGAACATACTAATAGGAAATATAATTACAGTCAAATAATGATGTACTTTTTAGTGAACATGCATCATTATTTTTTATTACTTTTATTTTATATATATATATATATATATATATATTTACTTGGATGATTATGTCTAGGATAAAATTTAGTAACAATGATATACATAAAACATTACTAACTATCCTTTCAAGGTCTATTCTCTGATAATTAATTTTTAATCCCAAAGGAAATATGTCTGAATGTTCAATGGGGGGATTAATCTTTTTTTATAAAATTTTAAATACTTATCAGAGTTAAGTTAATTTATTAGTAAAATAAATAAAATGATGAAAAGTATTTTTATAGTAGTTAATATCAAAGTGACCTGATATTTAATCTTCAACTTCTCAACATGGGAGTATGGAAACCACTATATAAGTGATCTGAATTTTAAAAGGAGTCAAAAAAAGTTACACCACCTCTTTAACCACAGTAGGATCAATCCAAAACCTGAATTTTACAGACTTGGAGTCATAACCCATATCCTTTATTTTTTAGTGTGTGAGGAATAAAAATATCCATTTTGAGACTAGGGAAAAATCATGTGTCAACCTAGATGATCCTAGAAATAAATAAATCTTATGATTTATAAGAATTGATTTTATGGATTTATATTCATCATTGTTTTATAAATAATTTTATAAAAGTATTCAGTCAAAAAAGGAATATTTTTATTTATCTAATTTTTTCCATGAATTACATAATTTTTTTAAATGATAATTTTCTTAAAATTATAAATTAAATTTGATAAATGTAATTCATTTTTGGATTCATCATGTCTAATTTAACATATAAATAATTTTTTGATTTTTCTAGAATTTTTAATTTTTGTTTGAATAGTGAAAATACTGATTTTTCAAATATTTTCACTTTTATGAAATTATTATGATATAAGAATGAATTAATAAATTATAAAACAGTTTTTTAACCAAAGTTTTAAGTATTTAAATAATGTATTTTAAAATATTATTTGGAATTTAGATTCTCATGGTTAACTTTTATGAACATAATTTATAATTTATTTAAATTAATTTTTTGTATATTTACATTTAATGGTATGGTTGGAAGGTTCTATTCAATAATATATTGATATAAATTAAAAAAACCATACTTTTTTTTATTATATAAGAAAAAAAATTCATGGAAATGAACATTATATCTAATCTCAAGGTAAATTTATTTTTACACTTAAATCAGGTATTTTTCTAAAAATAGGTTTTATACATTTTGTGTTCTTATATTAAAAGTGATTTATACTACCTATAAAATTTAAATATGCTAAAATGGATTATATATTTATAATGATAATTTAATTTTTTTTTAATATGTCCCCTTTAATTTTTTTTCTTCATATAATTATGTTATCATGGTAAAAAGTTAAGTCATCACGGCGAAGGTTAAAACAGATAAAATGGGATTAAACTAAGATATAATGATTAACATATCCCTAAAAATTTATTAATTGTGATTAGTTCAGAGTATTTATACATTATACCTTATTATCATTGAAAATGTATTTCCTTTGTGCCACTTGACCATGAATATGACTTAATATTAATTTTAAACATTGAATAGTTTCAAGATTTTTCCACCCCTCACTTACAAAAGTGCACCTCTTCTTAAATTTTTCACACACTTTTCATAGTTTGAACAATCCATACCGAAATCCCTTTTTAACCTTCCTCTCAATGTCATAGAGGCTCTGGTATCATCAAAATACCAATGTATATGTCTTAAGTTTTAATCCAAAGGTGGTTTTCTAAAGAAGCAGTATAATTCTTAACCGATTCATTCATTATTATTTATTCTTATAACTACTTCAAATATTCTTTAACCATGATGAAATAGTAAAATATGAATATTCCATATAATTATTTTTTTTATTATGGTGAAATTCTTTTTCATCCCTTATTCTATTTGATGGGAAATAAAAACATTCGACATGTGTACCTGTAAAATACCATTTTCATGAAGTAATGGGTTTCATTTTTCATCACCAGATCATATGGATAGTTAAAATGATTAAAAAATGAATAAATATTTTTCTACTATATAATTATCATTCTTTAAAAGTAATATTTTACTTACCATCTTAACTTTATATATGTTATAAATTGATAATGTCGCTCAAGTGTATGTGTGGAATACCACCTCCATGAACCGATGTAATTCATTTTTCATCTCCACCTTATAAGGATAGTCATAAGGATGGAAATAATGTATAAATATTAAATATATAACATATTTATTATTTTTTTAAATGTAAAATATTATCTAATTTAATTCATTTCCACTTGTTTGAAAAATGAAACATCATTCATGCATATGTATGGAGTACTGTCTCCATGAAACGATGTAGATCATTTGACATGATTTCTTTTCATGGTTTATTTTAAGAGTTTATTTAATTTTTAAATATGATAATAATATAATTTTTAATATTTTGGAGTTAATGGAACTAGAACAAATTTGACCACATTCAACAAAATCATTTTTTTGAGGTTATAAACCAAATGTCCTCAAATCATACAATGTGAATTTAACCATGATAGTAACTAAATAAAACATGATAATAAATAAAATAAAAATAATAATAATAATTAAAATAACTTTAAAATGGTTATTAAGAAACAATGAAACTAATATAATTATTTTACTTAGGAGGGTAAACATACAAACAAAATGATTTGGGATTCGAGGTAAGGGATTTTTCATCTCAATTTCCATTCGTAGACAATTATGACATGTTCATCACATAATTATTTTTTTGAGGTTCATGAAATGATTTATGGATGCATTTTATCATGAATTTAGTAAAAAAAGTGGTTTTTAAAATCCATTTCTTATTATCTTCTTAAAATTTCTTTTGTTTCCAAAGTTATGAAAGTTGTAATGGATTTTTATATAAAACCTTTTTAAATGTATTACTTTCAAATATCTTTCCCACAGGTTCATATTCTTTATATTTTTTCAAGAATGTAAATATTAATAATTAAAATGATATTATAAGTAATTTCCAACTAATTTTCTATTTATTAACAAATATTTTAAAAGGAATGTTTTTAACATTTTCCGTACAGGTCACTTTCGACTCTTTGTAACAAATTGAAAAAATAATGTTTTTTAATTTTTATTAAATGAGTATAATTTTATCCTCTTATTCATTATAAATATTAGTATTTATGTTTTAATATTTTTAAAATGTAAATTTAACTCCCATTGTATTGTGGAATTTTTCATTTAATTTTTTTTCAAAATAAAAGGGATATTTCTCCTCATTCTTATGTGAAAATGGAAAGTGATTTTCATTTGTGTTGAGTCAATAAGGTTTTTCTTATGACTTTTACATTCCTTCTTTCAAGGGGGAGATTTTTGAGTTATTAATCTTTCCTTATGACTTCACGATTTATTCTTGTTTTGAAAATCACAAAAACCTTATTTCAAGGCAAAAATCTTTTTACCCCTGTTTTACTTCTACAAGGAAAATTTCCTTCCCCAAGGAAATTTACCCTTACCTAGATTTCATTACTCATATCAAAATTTTTCTAAGTATAAAATTCGGATTGAAACCAAAACCTCAGAATCCCATAATTACTTAGATATGGAGCATTCTATTTTAGGATCTGAATTCTTAGAATTCTAGTTACGAACTTTCTGAGTTCTGACTCCGAATTCTGAATACAAATTCTGGATATGAACTCTTCTGAGTTCTGACTCCAAATTATGAATTAGAATTCTGGTTATGAACTTTCTGAGTTTTGACTCTGAATTCTGAATACGAATTCTGGATACGAACTCTTCTGAGTTCTGACTCCGAATTCTAAATACAAATTCTGGTTACGAACTTGTCTATGTTCTGACCCCAAGTTCTCTGAATTTAGAATCCAAAATCCTATGAGTTTTGACTCCGAATTCTCATGAACTCTGAATCCAAACTTTTTAAGTTTAGGTTCTGAATTCTTATGAATCCAGATTCCAAATTTCTTTGAAATTCAGACTCCGGAATTCTATAGAATTAAGGTTCCAAATTCCTACAAAACAGAATCCGAATATCCTTGTATTGTGGACTCCAAATTCAATTTTGGTTTGAATACGAACATTTATTTCCTTACATTCCGAATATCAGATTCTAGTTATGCTTACACCTGTTTAGTTATAAAATGATGTCACGCTTTCAGTTGCTCACTAACCGTTGTTTGAGTGAAACATGTACAGGTCCCTCCGAAATTCTAGGAAAAATGTGACCATTGGAGGAGGGAGCCGACCATTGGAGCTGTACCTATAAATAGAAGCTCATTTGAAAGATTTCAAGACTTTAGAAGACTTTTAGAGACTTTTGAAAAAGTGCTGGTGAAGTGATTTCTAGAGAGAGATGCTCTTATAAACTCTCAGGATTTGTGCAGAAAGTTTTGAACTGCTTGTTCAAACTTTTTTTCATGAAAATTTTCTTAGTACAGAGGTTCTATTTCCTTAAAATCAGAGATTTTGGGTTGTGAAGTCAGAGGTACCGATTTCCTTACAAATTGAGGGCTTGCGGGGATAGCAAGACAGATACCGATCTTCGGATTGAGGGCTTACCTGGGTTTGGGTAAGACAAACTTTCTTGAAAGTATACATCAAGGAACCTCTTATTGAGGGTTGTTGGATACCCTCCTCCTTGGGTTAAAAGAGTTATTACTTGTTACTTGTAATATTTTGTTTTCCGCTGTGTATTTTAGTTGTTGAGGAAAGTATAACTTTCATATACTTCATTAAACTTGTACTCTAATTTTATAGGATTCTATATGCTTTAAGGTAGAATCTTAGTTGGTGTAAACTTTTGTTAAGTTTCATTTCTGGAATCACTTTTTTAGAATCAAGCAACTTATAAGAACTTAGATGTGTTGTGAGTTTTGGTTATTCAAAATTTCCTTAGGGATTTTTAAAGAATACAATTCACCCCCTCTTGTATTTGTATCTCATTTTACATATTCGATCCTACATTTGGTATTATAGAGTATATAATACTCACATACCATATCATAATTGGTATTAGAGGTTGGAAACCTCATATTCTGAATGAATCTCAACAATTAGTATTAGAGGTTAGAAACCTCATATTCTGAAACAATCTCAACAATTAGTATCAGAGCATTTGGTACAATCTGAATTAATCTCACGATTAGATTCAGAAGAGAATTCTCGGAATTGAATTTTCCGGATTCAAACTTTTTCGGATTCATATTTTCGGACTCATATAGTTTGGATTCACTTTTTATTATAGATACAATAACTTGTTCCTTGCTTAGGATATTTTCTCTTGTTTATAAACTCATACTGCTAACAAGTTTGTGTGCCAAAGATTTTCTTAAGAATGATAGATTTAAATGTTGGTTATATTGATAACCTAAATCCTACCAGACCTCCTGTTTTTGGTGGAAATGATTATGAGTAATAGAGAGATAGGATGAAGACTTTCGTTATCAATTCTATAGTTGATAACTATCTAATGATGACTGGAGATTATAAGATTCTGGATAAGGAATTTAGAACCTTTACGAATCAGGAGAAATCAGAATATCAAGAAAAATTCAGAGTCAGAAATACTTTGTTATGTTCCATGACTAGGAACATCTATAGTCAAATATCATCGTGTGAATCTATAAACAGTATCTGGAAGAAACTTTAAGTTACACATTTTGGTACATTTAAATTTATATAGACAAGAAGAGCTATGATCAGAGCTGAATACCATAGATTTAACTTTCCTTATAGAGAACGTATAAGCAAAGTAAAACAAAGGTTTATGAATATCATGAATAGCTTACAATATATAGGAGAAAAAGGTTTTTATGATTAATCTCTTATATAAAAGATCATAGATATCATTCCAAATGAATGGGAGTCCAAGAAGACAGCTATTGATGAGAATAGGAAAGTCACTTAGATTTCTTTAGATGAGTTGTTTAGAACTCTTCTTCTGCATGAAATCAAAATGAAGAGAGATGCTGAAAATATTAAGAAGAAGAATGGGAATGGAAGAGTTGCTTTTACAACCACTTATAAACATATGAAATCCAAGACCCCAGAAAGATTAACTAGATCAAATAAAAATAAAGTCGTTATTCAGTCAGAATCTAGTGACACAGAAAAGTCTGAGAATGGATTAGCTAATCTTTCTCAGAGAATGAACAATATTTTAGCTCAAAAGAACCATCAGAATATGTACAAGAAGAAAGACTACAAAGATAAGAAAGATGGTGAAGTTACATGTTATGAATGTATAAGAACAGGTCATATCAGACCTGATTATCCTTTGTTGAAAAATAAGGAAAAGAAGGAAAGGAATTCATAAGGGAACAAGAAGAAATTATATCAATCAAAGCACAAGAAAATTATTAAATCTAATGATACTTGGAGTAATATCTGTAGAGACTCTTTAGAAAGTGAATCTTCTGAATATGATTCATCAGCACAGAAGAATATGTGATTCATTGCTACTACTTCTTTCCCTAATACATGTCTTATGGCCAAGGTAAGCTCTGCCAAGGATTTAAAAAATTTAACTCTCGATAAGAATTACTATTCTGAGAATAATAATTCTAATGAAGATACTTCATCCTCAGAAAATGAATAAATACCTTCATATAAAGAATCTTCTATATTTTCCATGTTACTTGAAGCAAGAAATTGTAAAATTTATAAGAAATTAGACAAGGTAAATACTAGGGAAGAAATTATTACAAAAGAGATTTCAAATCTTTCTAGAGATCTTAAAGATAAATATGAGCTTTTAGAAAAGTTTTCTAAAGACCATCAGAAAGAAAATTCTGTTAAGGAAAAACTTTCTAAAGATATTAAGAATACAATTTTATAGATAAAAGTTTTTGAGGAAAAATCTAACTCTAAGGAAATGATTCCTGATGATAGGAATTTAGTAATCAAACTAAAATATGAAATATTTTCCTTTAAGAAGATTCTTGCAAAATTTACCTCTAGGAAGGAAAATTCTGACAAGATGTATTCTCAAATTAAACCTCAAGCAAACACTATTGGAGTAGGTTATACTCACCAAAAACAGGTTTTCAAAAACAACAATTTTGTTCCTTCTAGAGCCCCTTTTTGCAATAATGTCAAAGTGGTGGGCATTGTAAGAAACATTTACCATTGAATAAAGTTCAATCTCTTGGGTTTCATACAGCTTATTTTTATAAACAAATGTGGATACCCACAATTTTGTTGTATAACAATTCCTAATCCAATAAATTTTGGATTCTGAAAGTATAAATCTTTTGTTTTCAAGAAAATAGAGAAGGTACCAACAACAATACATGTGTAGAGACCCAAAGCTTGACGTACATGGACATTACATTACTTTTGAGGAATACTTAATACATGACAAAAACAGATGCCCAAAGACCGTATTAGTTTAGTGTCTTTGGAAACTCGGAATGTAATATTCTAATCATTGTGAAAGATCTTCAACATCTCCCATAAAGATCTTCCCCTTTGGTTTTCTTACCTAAAACCTTTCTTTATATCCTGGGGAAAAGAAAACATAAAAAGGGTGAGCTCAAATGCTCAGTAAGGGAAATCATAGAGAACATAAAACAATCCATAAACATTTGAATGAAAAAACTTGAACATCAAATCTAAACATCAAAATCTTGAGCAAAGACATAAACCTTGGAAGTACGTAAGGCATATATCATAATGGATCATCAATCATGATAAAATAGCATGGGAATAAATCATGTAATTGTGGAAACCATTAAGCACATGTTATGATTTCCATAGTAGCCAAGGCATTACTGCCATGACCATCTTAGTGGACAAAGTCCCTTTCTGAATCGAGTTCACTCCTCATTTTAGTCCTGTAAAACTGAACCAGATTAACTTACCATTCCAGCCATGTCTATCTCACGAGATATAAATCTTTACCCAATGCATTGGAGGGAGATATAGGTCCCAACCATCTCATAATGAAATCATTCTTACTTTTTCCATAAAATAAACTTAAAACATTCATCATAACCCAAAGAATAAAATGAGTTTCATAAACATCATCCCATCATAACATAATCCATATAAAACAAATGGATATAATTTCATCATAAGAGAAGTAAGACCATGTAAATCATAGAGACATTATACTTGAAACATACACATATTAAATAATGTCATCTTAGATGGAAAATGGGTTTGATAAAACACTTGAAATGGATTCTTGAAAAAAAAAATCCTTTCTTCTTCAAAATCATTTTCTTTTCACAAAATGACATGAAATCTTAAA
Source organism: Viscum album (assembly GCA_963277665.1). Taxonomy (NCBI): domain Eukaryota; kingdom Viridiplantae; phylum Streptophyta; class Magnoliopsida; order Santalales; family Viscaceae; genus Viscum; species Viscum album. The sequence continues at coordinate 2,000,809,553 of OY728143.1, read as the reverse complement.
AGAAAAGTTTTTTGTTGAAAATAGTCATAAAATTTTGTAGATTAAACTTCATTGAAATAATTCGTTATGAAACCGTAAAAATCCTTACGCCGTATAAGTTAAAAATAACATTCTTCTCGTACTTTTGTCGGAAAAGTCAAAAAGTACCTCGTATGGTAATCAAAAGAAAGATTCCTTACATACCATGTAGTAAAAGTAAAAAATGGGTAAAAAGGACTTTAAAAATACATGAAACCATTTTTAGAAAACATGCACATGGATAATAAATATAACTCCAATAAATACTTACGAATAAACAATCTCGGATAAAAACAAGATTGGAAAAGTTATCCCTTACCTTATGTCCGATATGATTTGTATGTATCTTAACCTCATGTATAATGATTTAAATAATGTCATTGACTTATTACAGAATCATATTCATTGTTATGATATCATATATAGTTTACTTATAACTTTATATTACCCATTCTTTTGTAAATTCGATGTAAAAGCAGCGATTTGGGTAAAATCGTTTCATTTATTGTATGTGTTTCGATTTTTTGTTCTTGATATTATTACTTATATCCCGATTTAATTAATTACATAATGTAAAACATGATTTATATATAATATATATTCAGCATATACATATATATATGATAGGTCGATAAATGGAATGAAATACACTGTTCATGGAGACGGTAGGCCGTACGTACGCATGAACGTTGTTTTCATTTCCTTATTGAATCTAATGGAATTAAGTAGATGAAATACATATATATATATATATATAAATAAATCCTATATCATTATTATGTCATATATTTCATTATTATTCATTATATATACTTTATAATCATTCATGAATGGTTAACATGGAGAATGAATCTCATCGCGTCGTGGAGACGGTAGTCCGTACGTACACACGAGGATGATATCATTATCATGATTGTGGAATTGTATTGAAGTGTATGTATAATATTTCATAATCAATATCACTTTACAATAACCATATATAGTTATTTATTTACACCATTATACCCATCCAAGTAAGGTGGTTGTCGAAAACAGATTACACCACGACGTGGAGATGGTATTCCGTACGTACGCGCGCGGGGTGATTTCGTTTTCCCCAGGATGGATAGAAGGTGAAATAGTGTTGTTTCATATTTATAATAACATATAAGTATATAAGTAATACATATGTTATTACTTTATAATGATATAACTAAATAAGAAGAAGTATAAGAAGAAAGAAACTTGAGAGAATCAGAAGAAGAGATTACCTCTTCTTCGACGCACCTCCTTTAAGCTTCCTCTTAAGGAAGTAGAGTTGGTCTTTTGAGAAGAACAGAACCTCCAGAATGTTTCTAGGGATGTTGAGAAGAGAAATGGGCAGGGGTTTCCCTAGCTTCAAGGCTCAAAATGGTGTGAAGAGAAGAGGGAAGGGGTGCCCTTTTTATAAGGGAGGAGAGGGGCACCTTTGGAAAAACATAAAATATTATTTTATAATAAAATCATATTCGGTTAATAATAGCTCCAAATTGATTTATTTTGAATATAAAGTGAGTAAGGGTCGAAAGACTCTCAACCAATTGGTTTTAGACCAGTTTATGTTACTATTTTAACATTATCTTTTAGATTTAACTCTCAGTTAAATAATTTAACTTTTATCGCGTCTTCTTGTTTTCTGACACTATATGGTTAATAAACATACTATAACCAGCCAAAAAAACACCAAGTGGTTCATTGTTAATATATATAACCTTATCTAAGTCATTTGGACGAACCTTAGATTTTTAGGAATATAATAAAAATTAATAATATAAAATTTGTTTTAAAAACTATTTTATGTCAATTTTGACACTATTTGGTAATTGATTTTTGTGAAAATCATAACAGCATGATTAGTTTGAAAAAAGTTAATGAAATCAATACTAACATTTCATATTAACCTATAAAATTAGTGTAATTCATAAAAAGTCTCAAATTACATTTATTTGGGTATTTATAATATCAATTATTTTAATATTGCATTATTTGGGTAATTACTGCATCACCATTGTGTCATAAATAAATTAAATTATTTAATGTATGAAAATTATAAATAAAATACCATTAGGTAGGAAATATTTTTAGCGTTATAATGAATATTTATAGTCGAATTTATCTTATTTATAACCCTAAATTAAAAATGTTTTAGTTATTAAACTTTGATTTTAACTATTTTAACTCTTCTTTAAATAAATTAATATTAAATGTCCTAATCTAATCCAAGTGGACCTAAATGGTCATATGTTATTCCTAAGGTTTTTTTGGACGAATTAAACTCATCCAATAGAATTAGGATATGTTTTAGGGTAATAATAATATCATTTTTACCCTTAATTACCCTATTTACTTTTAACCGTGGTAAATAAAAGTAAAAAGTTACTATTCACCAAAAATTATTTTTATCTTATTGAACCACATTTTAATCCTTGATATTAACTGTGTCTCTCGGATTTTCGAAATTCCACTCACAGAAGTGGTAAAATTAAGTTTTATGTAAATTTTCAAATTCTCCTAGGAGTTGGGTAAAAGACGGTGAGAAGTTCAATAACATTTTTATATATCTAAAATTATTGTAAAATGACTCCAATGAATTACATTGAACTTATATAGGTATTATGTATCAATTTTTACCTAAAATAAATTTGAATAAAAAAAATAATTATTTAAATAAAAAGTCAGTTTTTAAATTGTAACCTAGTGTTTTCACTATTCAATTGAAAGTTTTCAAAAAAAACACCAAAAAATCACCCTAGGCTAATTTCGATATTCCAAATCCAAAAATGAAGTCCATTTCGAAAAATAAAATTTCAAAAATTTCAAAAAGTGGCTATTACTATTCCTAACGGCTAGTTCATAATAATATTATAATAATCTCTTGTTTAGTGAAACTTGGTATTGCGTATAACACATGCTGTCGTTGAAGGTCGCGATTGCGTGTAATGAAAGCCAAGTCAGGGTTGCGTGTAGTTCAATATTCATTTATTGTTGTGTATAATAGAATCCAACCATATTTCATTTATACATTAAATATATATATATATATACACTCAATGTTGCGTAAAATAACTTCTATCAAATGAACTTGAAATTGTGTGTAACAAGATCCAAGATTAGTGTTGTGTATACTGCAAGCTAATACGGTGTTGCGTATAGAACAAGATAATTTTGGTGTCGCGTACAACACAAGACATAAATGAAATTAAAAATAATAATTCTCATAAAATCTCAGGTTGTTACAACATGGTACGTGGATAATGAATGTTCTAGACATATGACTGGTAACAAAAATTATTTTGAAAATATTATCATGACGAAAGGAGGAAAAGTAACTTTTGAAGATAATGATTAGGGAGAAATTATTGGTATAGGTAACATCGTTCTTCTTGGAAAAACTTTGATTTCAAATGTTTTATTTGTTAAAGGAGATATCATTCTTCAGTTTATCAGAATGCAAGATAAACTTGCTGATATTTTCACAAAATCATTACCTTATGATAGATTTGAATACATCAAACAGAAGTTAGGAATGATAACCATAAGGTAATCCTTCTAAATTACTTCCTGTTGAACCATTCTCCTTACAGTAATAAACTCCTTCTCATAGGGGGAATACATTTTGTAATGATGTTTTTTTATATTTTTTGTAATGATGTTTTTTCATATTTGTCATAATGAAGTTTTTCATATTTTTCATAATGATGTTTTTCAAGATTTTTGTAATGAAATTTTTGTACTCGAAATTTTTGTAATGGAAATTCTTGTACATAAAATTTTCGTGATGGACATTTTCGTGCTTTAAATTTTTATAATGGAAATTTTTGTACTTGAAATTTTTGTAATGGAAATTTTTGTACTTAAAATTTTCATAGTAAATATTTTCATACTGAAGATTTTTGTATTGAAGATTTTCACAATGAAAATTTTCGCAATGAAGATCTGTGTACTCAATTTTTGTTCTTCTTCTTCGCTTACAAGTTTTTTTCGGAATCTAAAGTCTTTCAAGAAGAATTTTCTTCAATACAAATAATTATGATGATAATCCGAAAGGTATGATTCTTTCTTAAGTTTTTGTAATTAACTTTTACTTGTTGGTAGTTTCTTTTGTTTTTAAAATTTCTCGGATTCTAGTTTCCCTAAATTTGAATTATTTTTAAAACCTCAAAATATCAGATCCTACTCAATTTTTCCTTGCGGCTATCATATCAACCATTAGATCAGATCATAAGGTTTCCCAACCATTAGACTCGATTTGGAAGTTGAAAGGTCACTTCCATCGCCTATATAAAGGACCACTGAAGGGTTTTCCCACATCGGTTTTCAAATCTTGTGTGTGTTAAAGCTCTGTTCCTCTACAAAATCCCGTTCCTAATTTTTCAGAAGTGCTTAAGTCTAAATGTCTGCAAGAGTACCTTCTCAAGATATGTCTATAGTCAAGACGATTCCGGATTGACAAATATACCGAGAGAGGTTAGTGTATCAAAACTTCTTCATCAAATATAACTATATTATTTCCAAGAATATCAAACTTAATGGATGAGAGAGTGTAGCCATTTCAAAGACACGAGATCAAGATATAGTCTATCTGGATCTTCTTATAGAATTTTATGAGTCAGTTTCTTTCTTAAAGGAAGATGGAAAAGATAAATTCTCCTTCAAAAGTTATTGAGAGACATATGCACTTTCTTATACCAAGGCGGCTAGATTGGTGGGGTTGTCCTATGAAGAGGAAGCTGAGTTTTGTTCTCACAAATTTCCAGAGGTTCAAGGAAGTTTTGTTAAGACAAAGGTTATGGAATGTCTTGGTCTTTCAGATGTCAAGACCACAAATATTTCTCATCTGTCAACCAGCAATCGGATCCTACAGCTATGGGTTAAAGGATTTATCGTACCGAGGAAGGGTGATAAGGAAACCCTTAAGAAAAGTGACATTTATATCTTGGAATTTTTAGCAAACCTAAGGAAGGTCAATCTCATGAGGCACATTCTCATTACGATAGAGAATAATAAGAATGGGAATCTGAGAGATCAGATTATCATGTATCCTTCCTTACTTTCCAAGCTGATAATTCGGTGTCTCGAATCATTCAAGATCCCCTACAATTCCAAGTCAAGAAATTGAAAAGTTATTCTGATCAGTGATGATACCATAAAAAGGATGAAGGTTGGTTTCTCCAAGGAGTCAGGTGAATTTTATGATCTACCTGAGGAAGAGGCAGAAGTTGTTCCAAAAAATGTTGAAAAAGCTAAACCATCAAAGAAGGCTAGAAAGAAAGGAAAATCAAAGGAAGTGGAAGCAACCGAAAAAACCCATAAGTATAAGGAAGTCCAATCCACACCTCCTAAAACCAAGAAGCAAAAATCCTACCCCGATGAAGTTTTAGAAAAATGGAGGGAGGATAAGAAAATTAGAAAAGCAGGGGAGCCATAGTTCTGTTTGGATCCTTCTAAGGCTAAGGCCTTGAAAGAATCAACTACTGAAGAGTATGAGAAGAAAGCCAAGGAAAAGAAGATGAAGAAGAAGATGTTTGAGGTAGAAATTGTCCAATCCCTTTTGAAGGCCACTGAAGTTGCATCCGAAAAAATTCTCATACTGAAAAATTTCTTGGTGGAACCATTGCCTGAGACACTGGGAAAAAATTTCATGACTCCGAAAAAATCACAAGAGAAGATTATAGAAGAGAAGAAAGCTGTAGAAGAAGTACAAGAAGCCGAGAGTAGTGGTGGCTCTGATGATGTGATTAAGAAAGTTGAAGATTATCAGGAAAAGAAAATTGCTTCCAAAAAGTTGTCAATCCAGACTTCTCAAGCAGGATCCTCAAAACTTGCTACTCCTGGAGCTGGTGAGAAGGGTGAAGAATAAAAAGTGAATAATTTTTTAGAGGAAGAGAGTCATAATCATGAATTCATTCTTCCTGAATATGTTGAGGCTGGTGTTGAGAAAGAAAAATTTGATGAAGATAAGATTTTCTAGTTATCAGGAAGTGAGCATGAATCTCCTGATGAAGAAGCTATTCCGAAAATCAGTAAGGGTAAACAAGTGGTTTTTGATACCCCAACCAAAGATATTTTTAGGAAGAAAGGAGTTTGAGGAACCTCTAAGAGGAAGCTAATAGAGTTATAAGAAGAACCATCACCAAGTAAAATGTCTAATTCGGAGTCATCTGCCTCAGGACATGATTTTGTTGTTCAGTACCTGAAGAAGCTGGTGGATACCATTCTTATTTTTCTAGCAATTGATTCTAGATTCCAGATGATTCAGCACATCATGAATCAAAAGTCAGACTCCATATCCATGGTGATGGATAGATGGGTTAAGATTGAGGCTGATTATAGAAATTTCCTGATCAACTATGAAGCTCACATAAAATCTTGTAAGAAAATGACCAAATGGTTTAAGAAAATCGTTGAATATTTGGAAGAGCTTGATCAATTTCAAGAATATTTCAAGGAAGATTTTGATACCGAAGATACCAAAATCAATAATCTTACAAAAAACTTTTAGGAAAATCTAAATCTTGAACAAAATTCTCAAATTCAAGATGTCAAAGATCTGAATGGGAAGACGAGTTATATTGTTCACAGCTGTAAAATTGAAAATGATCTTTGGATCGAGATGCAAGAAAATCTAGTGAAATAAGATGAATTGCTGAAGGTTCCAGAAGAGGCCATTGAAGCAAAGGAAGACAGTATCAAAGCATTAGAAAATCAAGCATAGGATGATCAAAAAGATCTAAAAAAGATAAAGACCATTGTGAAGAAGCTAATGCCCAAGGAAAAAGAATCAAAATAAATCTCTCTGATCTTTTGTTGTATTTGTTTTTACATATACTAATACTTCCAATATTAATGAAATTTTGGATACATGTTTTGTTTGGTTGTTTGTACTAATATTTTAGGTACCACATTTTTTTTTCATTCCCTCAAACTCTTTGAAAATCACAAAATGGGAGAAGGAAAAAGAATTCTAAAGGGGAGAATGAAAAATGTTTCTAAGTTAGGGGGAGTTTATCTAAGGGGGATTTCTCATTACAAAGATTTCCATATTCAAATGAAAATTCTCATTCCGAAAATCTATAATACAATCCTTAGTGTTCCAAAGCCTAAGGGGGAGTTAGTCGTATTCACCATTGTTTATATGTAAAGGGATATAAGTTTTATTTTCAAAGTCTAGAATTTTCTTTCTAAGACCTTATATTATTTTTCGTAAGGATGTTTGTGCTTTCAAAAAATAAGGACATTGTTGAGTCAATAAGGTTTTCCTTATGACTTTTCCATTCATTCTTTCAAGGGGCAGATTGTTGAGTCATTAAGATTTCCTTATGACTTCCCGATTCCTTCTTGTTTTTAAAATCACAAACACCTTATTTCAAGGAAAAACTCTTTTTACCCTAGTTTTAATTCTATAAGGAAAATTTTCTTTCCACAAGGAAATTTACCCTTACCTATATTTCATTGCTCATAAATTTTTTTTTTCTAAGTATAAAATTTGGATTGAAAGCAAAACCTTGGAATCCCATAATTACTTAAATATGAAGAATTCTGTTTTAGGATCTGAATTCTTAGAATTCTGGTTACGAACTTTCTGAGTTCTGACTCTGAATTCTGAATCAAAATTCTGGTTACGAACTTTTTGAGTTCTGACTCTGAATTCTGAATACGAATTCTGGATACAAACTCTTCTGAGTTCTGACTCCGTATTTTGAATTAGAATTATAGTTACGAACTTTCTGAGTTCTGACTCTGAATTCTTAATATGAATTCTGGATACAAACTCTTCTGAGTTATGACTCCAAATTTTGAATACAATTTCTGGTTACTAACTTGTCTAAGTTCTGATTCCGAGTTCTCTGAATTCAGACTCCGAACTCCTATGAGTTCTGACTCCGAATTCTCATGAACTCTGAATCCGAACTTTGTAAGTTTAGGTTTTGAATTCTTATGAATCCAGATTCCAAATTTCCTTGAAATTCAGACTCCAAAATTATATAGAATTAAAGTTCCAAATTCCTACAAAATAGAATTCAAATATTCTTGTATTGTAGACTTCGAATTCAATTTTGGTTATACTCCTAACTTTCATTTCCTTACATTTTGAATATCATATTCTAGTTATGATTACACCTTTTTAGTTATAAAACGGTGTCGTTCTTTCAGTTACTCACTAACAATTGTTTGAGTGACACGTGTACAACTCCATCTAAAATTCAAGGAAGAATGTGACCGTTGGAGGAGGGAGCTGACCGTTGGAGCTGTACCTATAAATATAAGCTCATTTGAAAGAGCTCAAGACTTCATATGACTTTTTGAGACTTTTAAAAAAGTGCAGGTGAAGTGATTTCTAGAGAGAGAGGCTCTTATAAACTCTCAGGCTTTGTGCATAAAGTTTTGAACTGCATGTTCAAACTTTGCTTCGTGAAAATTTTCTTAGTACAGAGGTTCAATTTCCTTGAAATCAGAGGTTTTGGTTTGTGAAGTCATATGTTCTAATTTCGTTACAAGTCGAGGGCTTGCAGGGATAGCAAGACAGATACCGATCTTCGTATTGAGGGATTATTTAGGTTTGGGTAAGACAAACTTTCTTGAAAGTATAAATCAAGTAACCTCTTATCCAGGGTTGTTGGATACCCTCCTCCTTGGGTTAAAAGAGTTATTACTTATTACTTGTAATATTTTGTTTTCCGCTGTGTATTTTAGTTGTTGAGGAAAGTATAAATTTCATATACTTCCTTAAACATGTACTCTGATTTTATATGATTCTATACGATTTAAGGTAGAATCTTAGTTGGTGTAAACTTTTGTTTAGTTTCATTTCCGGAATCATTTTTCCGAAATCAAGCAAGTTATTAAAACTTAGAGGTATTGTGAGTTTCAGTTATTCAAAATTTCTTTAGGGTTTTTTAAAGAATACAATTCACCCCCCTCTTGTATTTATATCTCATTTTACAAATTTGATCCTACATTTGGTATTATAGAGTATATCATACTCACATACCATCTCACAATATGTGTTTAAACGCGTTTAATTAAATGGTTTTAGGATGAAAAATTGAATACTTTTTTTTGATTTATGATGTGACACTTGAGCATTATATATGATGACGACTGAGCCTGATAAAGCTCTTGATTATGGGTGAATCTAATATAGGTCTCAAATGCATTTAGTAATGATTAATCTTTGATGTTGAAAAATTAGGGAGATAAACAGGTAGGTTACTCTTATAGAATTAACTTGGATTCAATTATATTGAAATAGGTTAAACACAAGTGAACATGTGTTATGAATATGATTCTATAAGATACCAATATTATGCTTACAAAAAAAATTTACATATGGATATTTTTATTTTATTATGTGGAAAGGTTTTCATTTATAATAGGGTTTAAAGGTTTTCATTTAGAAAAGGTTTATTTTATCATGTGGAAATTTTATAATTATGTGCTCAAAGTATTATTATGGGAAAAGTAAATGCATCATAGGTTTTACTATTTTTTACTAGACTTATGGGATTTATTTAATTTTATATCATTTACTAAGATTTGTTTTTCGCATCCCATGTTTTTAAATGTTTTTCATAAGGAATAAAAATGAGTAGGACCTAATATTAATTATATCTCCAAATAAAGGAAATTGGTCTTGAATAAAACAAGTGCAACCTAAAATAAACACGAGTCTAAATATATGAATCCTATTTTTATGGAAAAAAATTAAAAGTATGTGTTAGTCTTAACTATGTAATGTAATGTTTTTCCTAATTCTCTAAAATTATAAACATAAAATATCATGGGAATGTAAGAAATTAAAACCCTTTTCAAAGATCATGTAATTATGGGATTATTATGACACTTGAATTATAGTTGGTATTAGAGAAAGGGATTAGATAACATTAGAGGATATAATGATGCTAAAATATAATTTTAAAATATTATAGTTATATTATCATGAGATAAATTTTTAATATCACCATGTTGCTTCATCTTATACAAGTCTTTGTAGAATAGATTCCTGTAGAGAAAACAAATAAGTAGAAGTAGTAAGAAATAAATGGGTTAAAAAACTTATAAATCATAAAACAATAATGATTTTAATAGATAAATTTGTGGTATTATTGACTTTGTTGATGCAGTCTATTAATGGTGGAGCACATGATAGAGTATGAAAAAATTATTAGTATTGGAACTTGTCTAATTTGAAGAATTTCATGAAACAACACCCTATAGTTTTTGGTGGATCATCAAACCTGATTACGGATGAATGATGGATGAATTATTTGGAAGTGATATTTGAATTATTGGTATATACAAAATATCAAATTGTATGTCTTTAAATTTATCATGTTAAAGGTAAATCCAATCGATGGTGATCTCTGATTAAAAATACCAAGGAAAACGATGACATTGAACCGTAGAATGGAAGAATTTTGAATAATTTATTCATGATAAGAATTTTACTAATGTTCTTTGGATTATAATTAAATTGAAATTTATAGAGTTGAAGTAAAATAAAGAAGAATTAATGGACATTTATGAGAAAAATTTTACTAAATTGTCTAGGTATGCACCAAATTTCGTTTTTTACCATGAGAGTAAAATTGATAGATTTTAAACAGGTCTAAATCCTTGTTTATAAAGTGCATTATACTCTCTTAGAATTTAAAAGTTATGAGGATGTTATTAATTATTATTTGAATGTTGATATTAAGTTTTCAGACTATTTTGTACTTTGTGATAGTAAGAGTTGGAAGTAGTCCAAGAAGAAAACAATGTAGAATCAATCAACTAATAAATCTAAAGGAAATCCTCCCAAATGTACAGATGTGGTAAAATAAATTTTAATAAATGATATATAGGATTAGGAAAGTTATACTAATGTTTTTAGATCAACTATTTGTCTTGTGAATATGATGAATTTTTTTTAATTATACTAGTAACATGAAAATAGTTATTCAACAGGGAGTGAGATGTTTTAGTTATAATTAGTTTGGACATTTTGATAATGTGTGTTTAAAGTTAGTTATTCATGGTTAGAATCATCAATAATGAAAGGAGAAAGATTTATAAAAGTCCTTTTCTACTACTATGATAGATACTAGATTTTCAAATAAAGTGGTTTTTGGTATATTGATTATTTATTTAGATTATTCCAATATCTTGTTTGATTCGAGATCAAAAAATTATTTTATTTCTTAGAAATTTTAATATACAATGAATATAAGATGTGGAATTTAATTATAGTATTTTGAAACATCATTTCTTATACTAAATATGTATTTTTATTTATAAATTAATAAATTAATGGTAATTTATTTAATTATGTTTAATTTATATTCAATTTGGTAAATCAATGATATTTAGGATAATTATGTTTAATTATCAATTTTTTCATTATTTTAATTATTTATTAATATTTGTTTTATTTATCAATAGTTTAATTAAAATTTTTCTTTTTTATTGTTTTTTAATTTAAGTGATTTTTTAATTTTTTTACATTGTATTTTTTGAACTACCTAATTAGTATGATTTTTTTAATTTACCATTAATTTATTTAGTTTTATTTATTTATTAAATTATTATTTTATCAATTTTTTATTTGTTGATCAGGTTCACATATTCAATTAAAAATACATCCAAATAAACCAAGTATAACTACATATCCAAATGAACGATGAATCACTACATAACCAATTTCCAATGATTTCTAATATTTCCAAAGGTTGTTATTATTTCTCTCGAGTCTAATCAAAATACAACATTTATAAAACTCTAACTAGTGAAACTAATTAATTAAAATATAGTATGTAACAGTTCAAGGTAGAACCCATAAAGAATATGAATTATTTTTATTATATTTTTAAAAGAATTGATTTATAGAAAGTGGTGAAGAATTATATTTGGGTTTTGGAAATAGTTTTAATATTGAAAGAATCAAAATCAAAGAAGATTGATTGGTTTGAAATCAGGTTTTGAAGGTGTACTTGGGTTTTTTAGTTCATGGTTCATGCACAATTAGATTTTATAAAATAATTTTATGAATTCATGTTTATCATTGAATTTAAGACGAGGTGGATCCAATGGTTTAGGTATACCCCACTCAACATGGTAATCCCCTATTTCTCTTGGTTTGATAATTTAGGGTTTTGCCGAATCAAGTTGATCTTGATACCATTTTTAATCCTGGGAACCCTAAATGTGAAAATGGTCCTGAATAATTTAGGGTAACCAATTTCACAATTAAAAAAGATCATTTCAGGTCTAATTAAATGGTAATTAAATGAAAAAAAGAAATTGTAATTTTATTAATTAATTGAGGAAAACCAAATAAATGAATAAAGGAAAAGAAATAAATCTAATGAAACCATCCCCATTAGGCTACATAATCCTACCACATGGTTGGTTAACCACCTCATCATAATGATGAGTGAGTAATGGAGATTAAATATTTAATACTAAAACATAAATGAAATACGGGTATAAAATTGGTGAGGAGATTGCATAATGCAACTTCTCACTCCATGCTTTGGTCTTCTGATCTCTTTTTCCAGCAGTAGTGTGATCCTCTATTTAAATAACTCTAGGGGGATTAGTTTACATTTAATTCACCATAATTTTATCAAATTATAATACATGGGTCCCCCTCTATGTTAAATGGCTACATGTATTTTAAATATTTTAGATTTTTATTAAAAATCCCTTCAAAATCTTTTAACTGGTTCTATCCAACACTTACATGTTGTGTAATGATTACACAACGTGTAATGTTAGGGGATTTTCCATGTAATTTTCTTAACTTCATGTTGTTTCTTGTTTTCACATTGTGTACTTATCCAAAAAATGTAATGATTACATGTTGTGTAAATTTATCTTCTTGCTCTGAAATCTCTGTTTCACTCTGGTTCTTTAGTTTCATGTATCAGAAGTGTTCCATGATCATCATTAATTATGTAAGGCCTTCTATTTTCTAGTGTTATACATCAGCGGAGAGTGTCTTTTTCTCCTCATATTCACCTCTATTTTTCCCTTTTATGATTATTGATTGTATCCTTCCAAATATCACAAAACAAGTTAAGCAATCTAAAATTTTCAAGAATATCATTTAAATTATTAAAATTACCATATTAAAACACCTTTAAATGCATGCATGACACACAAATATCAATTTCACTTTGAAAAATATATCAGGATACTCAAATATCCAAATTTGGAGAACCTCGTGTATCTGAAATATCAATAGGAATCGAAAGAGTTCAATTTCTTGAAGAGAAAGAATGCTGAAATTTTTTGCTTGAAGGACTCAAGTCGTGCACCATCAATGAAATATCCCAAGCTTGGAAAACTAGAAAAAATAGAGAAATTGAGGGATATTTAAGTTGATCCTAAAACATACTCATATGAAGTATACACACAATATTGGGGATCGAGAATAAAATTGAGGGTAATTAGTGATCGATTTCTCTTTATTGGTTTGAATTTGGAATATGGAAAGTAAGATAATGATGACAGACTAGGTTACCACATGTGTTTAAGTTTTTGATGAAACATAGGTTGAAGACAACTTAATAAGGGGATACAAAAAGATATGATGGGAAGAATAATGGAAGCTATCAATACCAACATGGAGAATTTCATTTCCAACAATCGCTATTGATGGAACCTCAAAGTTTCCAAATTCTTTGATGTATTTGTTGGGGATAATTTTAGTAATATTTTCTACCGAACTCAAAATTTTATGACAGCCACATTTAGTATCATTTCTCGAATGTTGTTCTTGATGAATACGGGAGTTATCTTGATTGAGTTGTTGTGATGATATTGTTCATTGGATGGGTTTATATTAGTTTGTAGGTTCTTGATTCAAATATGGAAATTCCTTATTCCACTGGATCATTGAATAAAAATTTGATAGTCGAGTTCAGTTGGTATTCTATTTGAAATCGAATAAATTTGGTTTCCATAATTTTTTTGTTTGTTTTAGGATCATTATTATGATTAAGGGAGTATTTAAAACTCATTAATGTTGTGGTTTTTTTCTTTAATTTGGGTTCACATCACCTGTTTGAGGAAATTTACAAAATTTAGCTCTACTAGAATCGATGCATAAATCCCCTGTTTAAAACTGTTTGTGTGAATCCTTGATGGAATCAGGTTGTTTGAAATTATTAAGACTCTTTATTGAATGAATATAATTTGAATTTAAAATTTAATTGCTGTTGTTGGTTGTTGTTCTATTGGATAATGATGTAGGGGTATAACTCGGTTTGTTCTAAATGGGATGAGCGAGATTTGGTAATAATTATAGTAAGGGAAAATAGTAAAATTTGTGATAGCTGGGCTTGTAAAATAATAATTGGTCAACAAAAATCATTAATTGAAAAATAGTGATATTTCTGGAGACCTGGGATATAGATACAAGAATGGATTTTCAATCCTATCAAAGTATTTAAGGAGTTTGGTTTTATATCCAGATTCAGGTAGTGATAATTTGGAATAATTTTTCATGAATCACATGTAGAAGGAGATTTGTGTAGTGGAAGTTTCCACATGGATACTAAAACATTCCAAAACAGGATCTAAAATTGGTTCCTAGAGCTGGTTAGCCACATGGAATCAAGTGAACCTCCCCATAGGCAAATGAATTCCAACTACCAGTGAGGTCCTAGGGTGTGTCCATGAGAAACTGTGCCCTCTAGTCATAGTGGAGCACAATTGTGAGTAAAAAATAAAATCATTGAAAGTGGTATAATAATAATATGAATCAAAGAATATAGAAATAAATCATCTTGATAAATATCAACAGTTTCATATTCAAAATGATGATCGTGTCATGATACTAGACAAAAATGGGAAATACTCAGGATATAGAGAAACAAACATATAAAATTATATACAAAAAGAAAAATTCCCATTATAAATCTAATAGAATCATGATAATAAGATCGGTCCTCGTCTCTCATACTATATCCTAGGTACATAACAAAGCATCCATTGTTGGAAACTTTCCTTTGTCCCAACCTACAACCAAGAGGTCTATTAGAGTACCAATTAGAGGATTTAAAAGGGTGTGATATATACTCAGTAGCCCACCACCAATGATGTTTAATATAATAGAACTATTGTATCTAAGACTTTGGTGTGACGATATTACAATGTAATGTTGATTTGTAAACTATAAATGATTTAGATCTAGTTCTTAAAGGATAACATGTTGACACTACCTGCTTCTATCTAGGTTGGGATACATCTGAACATGGGTCACTATATATATATAAGTATATGTTTATATATATTTATATCAATTTTTAGGTATATATATGAACTATATAGATTGTGATATATATAGACATATATTGTAGTTGCAGATGGGCTTAATGGTAATCACCCCATAATACTACATCATAAATGGGGGTTCAAAACCCATTGGAAATAGGTTATTGTAGTTGTACTGTAGAATACTATATCATCAGTGGAACAATTGACCGACAACATTGTAGTGGTAGTAGGAAATATAGCAGTGGATACACTATAGTAGGTTGGGTATTGTAGCATCACTATTCACTGGAGGGTCTTCGGGTCAAAAATTTGGGCCTTCAGGGCAATGTAATGGGATTTCATTCCATTAGGCCTATGGACCTTGTAATAGGCTTCATTCCCACTCAGCCTATGAGCCATGTATTGAATAAATAAGGCATGATGGGTGGGATATCCCCTGTGGGGGGGGGGGGTGTGGCCAGCCTTTCTAGTCTGTTCATGTGGTGTATGTGTTCTTAATGTAATCGTACCATTAAACACGTAATATATATATATATATATATATATAGACACACAAACACACACACTAATACTAGTTAGGACCTGAGGGGTAACTCATGCATCCATGCATAGTCACACAAAGTGTAGAGACCCAAAGATTGACAATCATAGACATTACATTACTTTTTTTGGAATACTTAATACATGACAAAAACAGACGCCCAAATACTGTATTAGTTTAGTGTCTTTGGAAACTCGGAACATAATTCTTTAATCATGGTGAATGATCTTCAACATCTCCCATAAAGATATTACCCTTTGGTTTTATTACCTAAAATCTTTTCTTTATATCATGGGGAAAAGAAAACATAAAAAGGGTGAGCTCAAATGCTCAAAAATGGTAAACATGGAGAACATAAAACAATCCCTGAACATTTGAACATAAGAACATGAACATAAAACATCAAAATAATGAGTAATGACATAAATCATGGCAGTGTATAAGGTATAGATCATAAGGGAACATTAACCATGATAAAATAGAATGGGAATAAAACATGTAATTGTGGAAACCGTTAATCACATGATATGATTTCTATAGTATCCAAGGCATTGCTACCAAGACCATCATAGTGGAAAAAGTCCCTTACTAAATTGAGTACACTCCTCGTTCCAGTCCTGTATCACTGAACCAGATTAACTTTCCATTCCAGCCATGTCTATCTCATGATATATAAATCTTTACCCAATGAATTGGAGGGATATATAGATCCCACCCATCTCATAATGAAATAATTCTTACTTGTGCCACAAAATAAACATAAATCATTCATCATAACCCAAAGAATAAAATGGGTTTCATAAACATCATCCCATCATAACATAATCCATATAAAACAAATGGATATCACTTCATCATAAGCAGAATCAAACCATCTAAATAATAGAGACATTTTACTTGAAACATAAATATACTAAATAATTTCATCTTTGATGGAAAATAGTTTTGACAAAACACTTGAAATGAATTCTTGAGGAAAATATCCTTTCTTCTTCAAAGTCATTTTATTTTCACAAAATTCCATTCAATTTTAAAAGAAAAGGATTTTTCTTAAAATAATCATGAAATATTGTAGAGTAAGATTAATGAAAATTAGGCATTATGAAATCGTAAAAATCTATTCATGCCGTATAAGTAAAAAAACATTCTCCTTGTACTTTTGTCAGAAAAGTCAAAAAGTTCCTCATATGGTAAACAAAAGAAAGATTCCTTCCATAACACAATGTAAAAGTCAAATAGGGGTAATCATTGCTTAAAACATACATGGAATAATATTAATCACTTTATGAAAAACATTTTATGGACATGGATGAAAAATATAACCCTAGTAAATACTTACGAATAAACAATCTTGGATAAGAATGAGATTGGAATAATTATCCCTTACCTTAGGTCCAATTTCTTCCATACATGTCCAAAACTCATGTATAGTGGTTTTAAACATATTATTAACTTTTAACAGAACCATAATAATGTTTATGATATCATATATGATTCACTTATGACTTTATATTACCCGTTCTTTTGTCAATTCCATGTTAAAGCAGCATTTTGGTAAAATCATTTCATTTATCGTACATGTTGGGACTTGTTGTTCTTGATATTATTAATTATATCCTGATTTACTTAATTATAGAAGTTAAATCATGATTTATATATAACATATATATTCAGCATACAAATATATATGTTGGATCAATAAATGGAATGAAATACACCGTTCATGGAGACGGTAGGCCGTACGTACGCATGAACACTATATTCATTTATTTATTGAATTCAATGGAATTAAGTAAAGGAAACATATATGTACATAAATCCAGTATCATTATTATGTCATATATTTCATGATTATTTATTATATATACTTTATAATCATTCTTTAATGGTTAACATGGAGAATAAATCTCATCGCGTTGTGGAGACGGTAATCCGTACATACGGACGAGCGATGACATCATTCCCATAATTATTGAATGGAATTGGAGTGGATGATATAATATCTCAGAATTAGTATGTTGTTATAATAACAATACATAGTTATTCTTTACACCATTATACCCATCCAAGTAAGGTGGTGGTGGAAAAAAATATTACACCACGGCGTGGAGACGATATTCCGTACGTACGCACGCGTGGTGATTTTGTTTTCCATTGGATTGATAGAAGCTGAAATAGGGTTGTTTCATATTTATAATAACATATAAGTATATTATTGATACTTATGTTATTAATTTATAATGAAACAAATAAATAAGAGGAAGTAGAAGAAGAAAGAAACTTGAAAGAGTCGGTAGAAGAGATTACCTCTACCTCAACATGCCTATTTTAAACTTCCTCTTAGGGCACTAGAGTTGGTCTTTTGAGAATACCATAACCTCTATGATATAACTAGAGATGTTTAGAAGAGAAATGGTTAGGTTTTGGCTGAGTTTGAAGGATCAAAATTGTGTGATGAGGAGAGGGAGGAGGTGCCCTTTTATAAGGGAGGAGAGGGGCACCTTTGGAAACATAAGAAATATTAATTTATAATAAATTCAAACCCCACATAAAAACCTCCAAAAATGACTCAATTAAAATATGAGATGGATATGGTTGAAATATCATAAACTAATAATATTTAGACATATTTTATGTTTATTTTAAACCTTATCAATTTGATTTATCCTAATTTAATCTATTGAATTTTATTTGGGGTAATAATGTTATAAATTTTATATGGTTATAAATACTTACTTATGTGTTGTTAATTATACATAATTTGATACTTTATGACATGTTATATCATATAAATCTTAATTTGTAATTTTTAAATATTTTTGTGATTTTTAAACAATTTAATAATATAAAATATCAATAGTGTCAATTTTGACACAATTCATTTATTTGAATTTAAATAAAATCCACAGAGAATATATTTTCAAAAAAATTATTTAATATATTAATAACAAGTCATATTCATCTATAAAATTATTGGAGAACATTAATTAGTTCATATAATATTTATTTTAATACTTTTAAAATCATTTATTTGATATTTCTATTAATAAAATAATTAATACAACATTTTTGTATAATTATTTAATATAATTATTTGTTGTATAAAAATTAAAAATAAAATACTATGTTGAAGATAAATATAATATATTCTATAAGAATACTTTTAGTCGAATTTATCTTCTAAAAAAACCAACTTTTAAAATTTTATCTTTATTAAAGTATGAAGGTGACAACTTTGACATCATTTAAAATAAAATAATATAAATGTTTTAATATGTTTTATAAAGCTCCAAATGGTCCATAATTCGACCTTTGGATGATTAGGGTATATATATACTCTACCAATAAGTTTTGGTCAAGTTTATGGTCCTTTTGATGGGTATTATTATTGTAATAAAATCTATATTATTTATTTTTTTACTAAATAAACAATTACTGCATCACTATTGTGTCACCATTAATGATAATTATTTAATCCCTAAAAATTATAAATAAATTATCATGATGTAGATAATTTTATTATATTTTTTGAGACTATTTATATTCAAAGTTTTATGAAGTTTATCACTAAATTAAAATTATTACACTTATAAGATATAAGAGAGTGACATGTTGTCACTTTCTTTGGTTTTAATAATAATTACAGCATTTTCCTGGTCAAAAGTCCATGAAATGAATCTATTTCGACCCTTAGATGATACGAGTTGACTTTTATTCATTCAATATAATTTTGGTAGGTGTTAGGATAATTTTATAATCTTATTCTTAACCTTAATTACTCGATTTACCTTTAACTATGGTAAATAAAATTTACCGTAGTTACTATTCATAGTGCCCAAAAATAAAAAGTACCCTATTAACATAATTTTTACCTACTGATTACAATTATGGAATAAATTTTTCCAAATTCAAATCACAGAATTTTCAGAAATTAATTTAAAATTAATCCCGTTGTTAAGAAAACCAGTTTTAAAAGATAAAACATTCCAAAAGATTGAGATGATTTTACCTATGAATTTAATGTAAAATAATTGATAATGACATACATTATATTAAATGGTAAAAATATATTCTATTTATACTTTAAAACCACTAAATATTATAATTTAACCATATAAATTATTACGATGAAAAAATTTGTTTTAATTAAAATATAGCGTGTTTTTACTATTCATTAAAATATGAAAGTTATCAGAATAATATGAAAAATTTATCCAAAGTAAATTTTTATATCCTGATTCCAAATAAGAATTTTATTTTTTCAAATTTAACTTTAAAAATGTCAAAAACTAGATTTAAAGTGGGTGCACCATCAAAAGGCGGCAAAATTGCATTTTTTGAAAAATACTTATTTTACCCGAAAAATTTATTTTGTTCTCATACCATGTTCTAGAAAATGTGTAAGATGAATAATAATGTTATTAAATTAAAAATGTATCTAATACTATTCATAACAGCTAGTTCATAATAATATTATGACAATATATCATTGTTTAGTGAAATCTGATATTGCGTACTACACACGCTATCAAGGAAGGTCGCAATTGCGTGTAATGTAAGCCAAGTTAGGGATGCGTGTAGTGAAATCTCCCTTTGGTGTTGCGTATAACATAATCAAAACTTATTTCATTTATAAACTAAAAAAAATCTATACTTAATGTTGTGTAGAATAATTTCTACAAAATGAACTTGAAATTGTGTATAACACAAGCCAGGAATAGTGTTGCGTATACTACAAGCTAATACAGTGTTGCATATAATACAAGATAATATTGGTGTAGTGTAAAATAGAAGACATAAAAGAAATTAAAAAGAATATATCTCAAAAAATATCGGGGTGTTACATTCCACACCCTTAAAATGAATTTCACCCTTGAAATTCGTCGGGGTTATAAATCATTTACTACTAGAAAGTATCATTCATAGAAACCACATCGTAAAAAGGAATACAAAAACTTAATTTTAAAAAGTGAAGTATAAAATGCAACATTTACCCAAATTAACTCATCACTGGGTTTCCACATAGGAGGACATAGGTGAAAATATGGATATGGAAGAGAAATATAACCATCATGTTCTGATGAACAGTGGTAGAGGACATGGCTATGAAAAAGCCAACAATCACAAAGCCATAAATTTCTGATGATCTAAGGTACCATCTGATTCATTAGATATAAGGGCACTAGGACAACATTTTTGGTTTTCAAGATCATTTCCCAAATGTTGAAGAATTTTTAAAAGAAATACTTCCTTGATTTATGTATAATCTCACCATTGCTCGTGCCTTGAACAGTTTACACTTCATCTCTTACAGAAATGATGTTGAATTTGTCTTTCATGAAGTGTTAACAGATCATGCGATAAAATGATAGGTCATTCCATCTGTCTCCAACATAAGGTTAGCAAAAGTTATGTACATAAGTCCATATTATGGTGAGATTAACCGTATATGATTCCAAAAATGGACTTATACTTCAACTAGTATACTTCTTAATAAAATAAAATTAATTTCTACTAACCAGGGAGTTCCTGTAGGCCAGTGGTAGGCGATAAAGGCCTGTCTCACTTTGATTGTGGGTTCGATTCCCACAACCTTGTCCAACGTGAAGGGTTGTCGTCCATCCTGCAGGTTTTCCTTTTTTTAAAAATTCACCATTATAACATTCGAGAAATAATATTGAAAAAAGGTTCTTTCCTTAAACAATACTATCTGATGTCCAACTTAATCCATTCCAATCTTTAGGCTTATCCAAAATACTTCTATCCAATCTCATAGTATAAAGTAAACGATTACTAGAAATTTCATCTACCGAGCATGCGAATACCATCATTTATCATATGATATATCTTGTTGGTCAAATTCCAAAAATTTGAATTCCTTAATCATGTATTCTATTGAAAAATGAATACCCATTGATCCTTAGTGAAAACATGAATGCTATCAAAATTTAACCCTTTCCACATACCAAAATCCGAAAATTTCTATATACTCAAACCATGATATCACTTTGTCCATATATCAGTCATGAGCTCCTTAATACTATCAAACATATTATTTTCTCCTTATCCCTTCATTATGCGCATATCATCTTCTTTCCAAAAATATATAAATAACCTTTCATGGTTACCGATACCTTTCAACATATACATTCAAATACTTTAGGAAAAAAATAGTGTAACAATCCTTAGATGTTTCTTTATTCCATAGTACCATTAACATAACTCTTGGTAAACATACAATAATTCCACTACCTTTCTATAACCATTGACTGAGCTTCATCATTTTATTCCTCATATATAATTTGTAGTCTCTTCATCATCATCAACATAAATACTACCCATACGACCATGCTGATTCTCTTCATGAGATTTTCCCTTAGATAATTGGTTTGCATAATGCCCGTACATTCCACATTTAAAACATTTAACTATTATTTATGTCTTAGTAATACCATTATCCTTGTCCATAGTGTTAACTAAACCCTTTACTTTGCAATTAATAGCTTTGTGTCCTTCTTTTCCACACCCAAAGCATCTTCCAGTTCCTTTGAAACATTCTCCTTTATGTCTCTTCCCACATGATTTACATGAGGAAAATTGAACTTTCTTTCCTCTATGATCATTATGAAACTTCATATTTCTCTTATTAGCCAAGTCAGAAAACTTACCAAAGATGATATTATTGATCATATTATGAGATTGCTGATTAGGAATAATAATGATGTTTCCCCTTCCAAATCCCATTTCATTTGGATTCTCAGGAATAATATCTTTCCATTGTCCATAATATTCTCCATTAACATGAATATTCCTCTTTTCAGCCATTTTTTAAAACCCAAAAAGAATAGTGTGAGAGGCAAAAATCATGCTAGTAAAACAACATAATAAAGGGGATTACTTTCAATCTCTAACATCATAGGTTTAATCCTAGGTTATTCATGATTGTTATCATAATTCTAATATAGTAACCTATACTTATACTTATCCTTAGGGACATCCCTAGACATACCTTAGAAATATTTCTAGGGATCTCACTAATGTTTTCGGATCCTAGTTTCCAAAAGTTAACTAAAACTTCTCTCCGATACCAACTGTAGAGACCCAATTATTGACATTCATAGACATTACATTACTTTTGTGGAATACTTAATACATGATAAAAAAATATTCCCAAAGACTGTATTAGTTTAGTGTCTTTGGAAACGAGGAACATAATATTCTAATCAGGGTGAAATATCTTCAACATCTCCCATAAAGATATTCCACTTTGGTTTTCTTAACTAAAAACTTTATTTATATCATGGGGAAAATAAAACATAAAAAGGGTGAGCTCAAATGGTTAGTAAGGGTAAACATAGAGAACATAAAACAATACCTGAACATTTGAACATAAGAACATGAACATAAAACATCAAAATCATGAGTAATGACATAAATCATGGAAGTGCATAAGGAATAGATCATAAAGGAACATTAACCATGATAAAATAGCATGAGAATAAAACGTGTAATTGTGGAAACCATTAAGCACATGATATGATTTCCATAGTATCCAAGGCATTGCTGCCAAGACCATCATAGTGGACAAAGTCCCTTACTGAATCGAGTTCACTCCTCATTCCAGTCCTATATCATTGAACCAGATTAACTTTCCATTCCATCCATGTCTATCTCATGAGATATAAATATTTACCCAATTCATTGGAGGGAGATATAGGTCCCTCCTGTCTCATAATGAAATCATTCTTACTTGTGCCACAAAATAAACAGAAATCATTAACCATAACCCAAAGAATAAAATGGGTTTCATAAACATCATCCCATCATAACAAAATCTATATAATACAAATGGATATCACTTCATCATACGCAGAATCAAACCATGCAAATAATAGAGAAATTATACTTGAAACATAAACATACTAAATAATGACATCTTTGATGGAAAATAGTTTTGACAAAACACTTGAAATGAATTCTTGAGGAAAATATCCTTTCTTCTTCAAAGTCATTTTATTTTCACAAAATACTATTCTATTTTAAAATAAAAGGATTTTGTTGAAAATAATCATGAAATATTGTAGAGGAAGATTCATAAAAATTAGGTGTTATGAAACCATAAAAATCCATTTATTTCATATAAGTAAAAAAACATTCTCGTCGTATTTTTTTTGGAAAAGTTAAAAAGTTTCTCATATAGTAAATAAAAGAAAGATTCCTTACATAACACAATGTAAAAGTCAAATAGGGGTAATCATGGTTTAAAAAATACATGGATAATATTAAACACTATGAATTTTTTTATGGACATGGATGAAAAAGATAATCCCAGTAAATACTTACGAATAAACAATCTCGGATAAGAACGAGATTGTAATAATTATCCCTTACCTTAGGTCCAATTTCTTCCGTACATGTCCAAAACTCTTGTATAGTTTTTTAAACATATTATTAATTTTTAATAGAACCATAATAATATATATGATATCATATATGATTCACTTATGACTTTATATTACCCGTTCTTTTGTCAATTCCATGTTGAAGCTGCATTTTGGTAAAATCGTTTCATTTATCGTACCTGTTTAGACTTGTTGTTCTTGATATTATTACTTATATCCAGATTTACTTAATTAAAGAATGTAAAACATGATTTATATATTACATATATATTCATAATACAAATATATATGGTAGATCAATAAATGGAATGAAATACACCATTCATGGAGACAGTAGGTCGTACGTACGCATGAACGCTGTATTCATTTCCTTATTGAATTGAATGTAATTAAGTAAATGAAACATATATGTACATAAGTAAAATATAATTATTTTTTCATATCATTCATGATTATTTATTATATATAATTTATAATCATTCTTGAATGGTTAACCTGGAGAATGAATCTCATCGCGTCATGGAGACGGTAATCCGTATATACGCACGAGCGATGATATCATTTCCATAATTATTGAATGGAATTGTAGTGGATGATATAATATCTCAGAATCCATATGATGTTTTAATAACCATATATAGTTATTCTTTACACCATTATACCCATCCAAGTAAGGTGGTGGTGGAAAAACAGATTACACCATGGCATGAAGATGGTATTCCGTACGTACGCACACATGATGATTTCATTTTCCGTAGGATGGATAGAAGGTCAAATAGAGTTGTTTAATATTTAAAATAACATATCAGTATATGATTGATACTGATGTTATTACTTTATAATGAAACAAATAAATAAGAGGATGTAGAAGAAGAAAGAAACTTGAAAGAATCGGTAGAAGAGATTACCTCTTCCTCGACGTGCCTCTTTTAAACATCCTCTTAGGGAACTAGAGTTGGTATTTTTAGAATAACAGAACCTATATGATATAAATAGAGATGTTTATAAGAGAAATGGTTAGGGTTTTTCCGAGCTTGAAGGCTCAAAATTGTGTGAGGAGGAGAGGGAGGAGGTGCCCTTTTATAAGGGAAGAGAGGGGCACTTTTGGAAACATAAGAAATATTAATTTATAATAAATTAAAAACCCACTTAAAAACCTCAAAAAATGACTCCATTAGATGATGAGATGAACTAGGGTTGAAATATTATCAACCAATAAAATTTAGACAAGTTTTATGTTTATTTTAAACCTTATCAACTTGATTTATCCTTATTTAATCTATTTTATTTTATTTGTGGTAATAATGTTAAAAATTTTATGTGGTTATAAATACTTACTTATGTGTTGTTAATTATAAATAATTTGGTAATTTATGACATGTTAGATCATATAAATCTAAATTTTTAATTTTTAAATATTTTTGTGATTTTTAAACAATTTAATAATATAAAATATCAATAGTGTCAATTTTGACACAATTCATTTATTTGAATTTAAATAAAATACACAGAGAGTATGTTTTCGAAAAAAACTATTTAATAGATTACTAATAAGTCATATTCGTCTATAAAATTATTTTAGAACATTAATTAGTTCATATAATATTTATTTTAATACTTTTAAAATAATTTATTTGATATTTCGCTAAATAAAATAATTAATACAACATTTTTGTATAATTATTAAATATACTTATTTGTTGTATAAAAATTAAAAATAAAATAATAAAATTAATATAAATATAATATATTTTATAATAATACTTTTAGTTGAATTTATCTACTAAAACAACTGACTTTTATAATTTTATCTTTATTAAAGTATGAAGGTGACAACTTTGACATCATTTAAAATAAAATAATATAAATGTCCTAATAATTTGTATAAAGCTCAAAATGGCCCATAATTATACCCTTGTATGCTTATGGTATGGATATACTCGAAAAATAAGTTTTGGTCAAGTTTCTGGTCCTTTTGATGGGTATTATTATTGTAATAAAAACTATATTGCTGATTGTTTTACTAAATAAACAATGTCTGCATCACTATTGTGTCACCATTAATAACAAATTTTTAATCCCTAAAAATTCTAAATAAATTATCATGATGTAGATAATTTTATTATATTTATGGAGACTATTTATATTCAAGGTTTTATAAAGTTTATCACTAAATTAAAATTATTACACTTATAACATATAAGAGAGTGACATGTTGTCGCTTTCTTTGGTTTTAATAATAATTACATCATTTTCATGGTCAAAGGTCCATTAAATGAATCTATTTTGACCATTATGTGATATGGGTCGACTTTTATTCATCTAATAGAATTATGGAATGTTTTAGGGTAATTTTATAATCTTATTTTTACCCCTAATTACCCGATTTAACTTTAACTATGGTAAATAAAATTTACTGTAGTTACTATTCATAGTGCCCATAAATAAAAAGTAGCCTATTAACATAATTTTGACATAATTATTACAATTATGGAATCCATTTTTCCAAATTAAAAATCATATAATTTGCATAAATTAATTTAAAATTAACCCCGTTGTTAAGAAAATGAGTTTTAAAAGATAAAACATTACAAAAGATTGAAATGATTTTACCTATGAATTTAATGTAAAATCAATGCTAATGACATACATTATATTAAATGGTAAAAATATATTCTATTTATACTTTAAAACCATTCAATATTATAATTTAACCATATAAATTATTACGATGAAAAAATTTGTTTTTAATTAAAATATAGCGTGTTTTTATTATTAATTAAAATACTAAAGTTATCAGAATAATATGAAAAATTTATCCAAAGTAAATTTTTATATCCTGATTCCAAAAAATAATTTTATTTTGTAAAATTTAACTTATAATAATGTCAAAAACTATATTTAATGTGGGTGCCCCATCAAAAGGTGGAAAAACTGCATGTTTTGAAAAATACTTATTTTACCCGAAAAATTTATTTTGTCCTCATACCATGTTCTAGAAAATGTGTAAGATGAATAATAATTTTATAAAATTAAAAATGTATTTAAAACTATTCTTAACAGTTAGTTCATAATAATATTATAATAATATATCTTTGTTTATTGAAACCCAGTATTGAGTACTACACATGCTATCGAGGAAGGTCGCAATTGTGTGTAATGTAAGCCAAGTCAGGGCTGTGTGTAGTGAAAGCTCCCTTTGGTGTTATGTATAACACAATCAAAACTTATTTCATTTATACATTAAAAATATCTATACTTAATGTTGCATAGAATAATTTCTACAAAATGAACTTGAAATTGTGTATAGCATGAGCCAAGAATAGTGTTACGTATACTGCAAGCTAATACGGTGTTGCGTATAATACAAGGTAATCTTGGTTTAGTGTACAATAGAAAACATCAAATAAATTAAAGAGAATATATCTCATAAAATCTCAGGGTGTTACACAAAGTCTCATGCTCTCCTAGGGTACTAGCCCTAGCATTCGATATGGGATACCAATATCATCTTGTTTATCAAACGAATGAGTGAAGTGAAACTTAATATCCAACAACCTCTAGGGGAATGAGAAACATCATGTTTTCTGTTCAATAATTGATTTAAGACGTCCCAACCAAGATCACGCATTATGGGAGCATGAAGCGTTATGTCCATAACTATCTTTATCCATGTCCCGATGTTCATTATGCATGGGAGAGAATAATAATTATAACTATCATGTAAATAATGATTTAACATAAGATAAGGAATGGATTTAAAATCATTTAACATTACATTTAATCAGGGGAATAAACCATTGTTTATATAAGAGTTATGTGACATGGCTTGCCTTTCACTTTCTATTTAATTACAATAAAAAATTCAATTAGGTGGAAAAACAACACTACCTATAGGGTTGTTTGGTGACATTAACATCTAATAAGTGAGGTGTAATACCCTAAGATTATGTGAATTATTTTTTTCCCGAATTAATTTAATCGTTTTTGATATTTTGTTTTTCATGTAACTCTGAAAATATATTATTTTATATGTTTAGATTGCGTTATATGGAAAATAATTTAAGCACACTACTTGTAACATAAATTTTATCTTTCTCTACATGAAATAATGAGTATATCTCTCATTATATGCAATAATGACTTTCCTCAATGGATTGTGTAACCTGCAAGACCAAATAATGATAATGATATATAATTAACATATTATTTAATATAAACTAGCCGTTAATTTAGTATTTATGAAAAGGGTTAACTAAATTTTGAAAATCTATGGTTTACACAAATATAAAATTAATTCATTTGTTACAAATGAATTAGAAATAAATATAAAAACTGCTTGAATATAAAGGAAATTATTATTATTTTTTTGCCTACAAAGCTATTTTACCCTTATAAATTATATTAATTACAATTAGTGAGTGATATTAATGTGAAATATATATTATATATTCAATCAAATATTTTTTATATTTATCCAATAGATTTTGTAGGCTTAAGATAAAAAGAAACCCAATTTTATGCATAAAATACTATATTTTTATTAAAGCATTTTTACCACGTTTTAATGGAGAACCATTTTTAAATCCAATTTTTGTAAATTTTATGGATTATATATGTCTAAATAAACTTAATATTTTAAATATAAATATAAAAATTAGGTTTGGGTAATTTTTTATATTTTTATGTAATATTTCATATTTAATAAATTCTAAAAATACAGACATTTAATTCAAAACTATTTTTTCATCTAATTTATTTATATGTTTAAATTATATTTTAAATTAGTTTTTAAGTTGAATTATATAATATTTTTATATGTTAATCCAATTTATGCCATTATACTCAATTTAAATTTGAAATGGACCATAAAAACATAACAAACTTTTGGAGGATTTGACTTTAAAAACTAACTTTGTCATCCCATTCTTGGGATTAAATTTAAATTAATTTATAAGAATTATGTGATTGGAATTTGGAAAAATGGATTCCATATTTTTAATTAAATAATTTATAATATCTAACATTGTCAAATTTTTTTTTGAAAAAAATATTAGTGAAACTAATTATAATTAATTACATCAATTAAGGTAAAATTAAGCTTAACAAGGGAAAAAACCTTTAACTTAAGGGCCTAAAAGACCTAGAAACTTGTAAAAAACCATTTATGGAAATATTTCGTCCATAAAACTTCCATTATTTATTTATTTTTATTTTGGAAGACTTTTTTAGATAGAAACGTGGGTACACTTAACTTGTTTTCAAAAATGCCAAGTGTGTCCCGTTCCTTCCCTATAAAAGGCCTCCACCTCTCCCTCTACTTCAAACATCTAAAACCTCTTAGGTTCGGCCATGATCTAACCAATACACCATAAAAAATTCCTACAATACTCTTTTAATCATTCATTTGGGATTAAATCAATCTAAGTTATCCCTTTGGTGAAAACTAAAAGGAGTTACCCAAAGAAGAGGTAACACCCTCCCCCCTCAAGCACCTTTCTTTTATTTTCCATTATCCACTCCATAAACTCTTATTATTCCATGATTTTATAAAAAACCCATCATAAAAAATATAATCTAATGTTTTTATTCTAATATTTAGACCTAAAATTATACACACATCCATCTAATGGATAATGGACATACTGTTTGTGTGTACGGTGAACTATCACCTCACGAAACAATGAGTATTCATTTTTTCCTTTACCACCTATCATGGTGGAAATTATGCTGGAAAATATATTTATATATTATATATATGATATTTATAATTTCTTAATTCTTCTTTAAGTTTTATTTATATCTAACCTTTTTCTTTCTATCTTGTGTAAATACAATAATTTTGTTTGAGGAAGTGTGGACTACCGCCCTCTCAAAGGGATATGAATCGTTCACACGCTACATGGAATGTATTATTGACGTTTTTAGTTAAATTATATGATATATATGGCATAATAATTATAACTTAATTTTATTATATACATATATACATATATGTCATTTTCTGTCTTTATTTCAACACGACAATAAAACAGAAACAACATTCATGCGTACGTACGACCTACGATCTCCATGAACGATGCATTCCATTTTCATAGTTTTATATTATATAGATTATTATAATACACATATAATTAATATAAATTATATTAATATCATGTTTTATATTCTATAAATCATTATATACGTATAAGTACCAAAGATACAACAAATTAAAACACATGCGAAAAACAACGTGAATATTACCCGAAGTGAAACCTTAACATATAAATGTTAATAAGATAATAATATAAAGTCATAATAAAAAATATATGGTATTATATATAAAAATATGGTTCTGTTATTAATTTAAAATAAAATTATATTTATTATACAATAATTTTGAATGAGTACGATGAGAGTCAAGACACAAGGTAAGGAGATTTCATCTCACTTTTGTTTTCATGAGATACATGCCTTAATAACCACTCATTTAATTTGGGTGGTGTGTATACTACCCATAGATATATTATATTAATAATATTATTAAATTTATAGGTATTTAAATATCTATTCTATGATCTTTCTTTCATGGGGTTTATGTTTTAAAAGTCACCAAAGAAATAAGATATTTTTATCTCAATTTTCCTTCTTTGAGAAACATCTTTTGTTATACACCTACATTATTTTTTTGAGGTGTATTGAAAATGTTATATCACTAATCTACTTAATTTAATTATGTTTTAAGCTTTATAAAATTTAGTTTTTTTACAGGATGATTATGATTCATTGTTACAAAATGATAATATGTTTATTGAAACAATCTCATCATTTATTGAGATTATTTATAATTATGCTTCCATTGATGAAATTATATGATCCATCTCTCAATAAATCTCATGAATTTTCATACGCTATGTATATTCATGCTATATACATGAAATGGTACCATTTTTTGACTCTTTTGTAATTAAGATAATTAAGAAAATGTTTTTATGATAATGCATCAATATCATTATTTTTGGATGGAAATCTACATTATTTCAAAATAGGAATTTATAAAAATGATTTAAAAAGTGTTTTACTTTTATACTATGATTCTTAAGGAAATTTTTACCCTTATAATTTTTTTAGAAGTAATATTCTTTTTGTTTTCTGATCAAGACACTTTTATGAACTTTTAAGTTAAAAAGAAATGTTCGACATGTACATACATACCCATCATCATGACCATATTTTCCTTAAATATTCCATTAAATGTTTACATGTTTATTTTTTATGATTTTTTTTAATATTTGGGACATTCATTATGTTTGAAGTGGTATTCACAAAAAAAGGTTTTTAATTTTTTTTGGTTATCAATGCTTCCTTTAAAAGTTTTCCAATATATTTTTTAAAGAAAAATATTTTCAAATTTTTTTATGTTTAAGAAAGTATTTTAAATGTTTTAAAGTATAATTTATAAGATTTCAAAGCATTTTTAAAAAAATGGTTTTCAAAAAACAATTTCAGTATTCTTTTATTAGTTTTCAAAGAAAATGGTTTTACAAATATTTTCAAGATTCTTTTATAAGTTTTCAAGGAAAATAGGTTTTAAAATGTTTTTAATTTTATTTTATAAGTTTTCAATTGAATATGGTTTTCAAAATATTTTCAATCTTTATTTATAGGTTTTCATGTTTATTTTAAAGATTTTTTTCAAAAGGTTTTATGTTTTTTAAAAAATCATTTTCAAAATAAGAAAGAATATTTTCCTCAAGAAATATTTTTAAAACATCTTTAAAAATTATTTTCCTTCTAAGATGATAATTGTTGGTGTAAATCATACCTTTTTGGGGAAATGATTCAATGTTTACATTCATATTATCTCTCTGAATGGATTATGTTTTGATGGCATGATGTTTATGAACCCCTTTTCACTTTCATGGGTTACATACCTTTGAAACCCACATCTTTTCATGGGTTATGATTTTAATGAAATGACTATGATACATTTATTATTTCCACATGTTAGGATATGATTAAATGTTTATAATACCTATTTTATTTCATGGGTTATGATATGATTTTTAATGATCCTAAGGAACATGTATGTATGATTTCACTATGAGATGAGTGAGACCTATATCTCCCTACATTTCACTGGGTAAAAATTTATATCTCATGAGACAATGATGTGAATCAAATTGACAAGATTGATCCAATATGGGAAGATGGGGAAACCTAATCCCTTATACAGAAATGACTGCGACTCGAGATGGAGGTGTGTCCCATACAATAGGTGTAGTTACGATGATGTTGGAATATGTGGAAACCTGATCCACTATAGAAAGATGGGGAACCCAATCCCTTACAAGGAAAGGACAATGACTGGGGATGGTGGTGTGTCCCACCCAATAGGTGCGGTTCTCATTAAGTGCCTTAATATGTTATAGCAATGAGTCTTGACTTGTAGTGAGTGATATCACATGTCTATGTATTCCAAAATTTTATGCCTTATTCCTATGATATGCTTTCATGGTTTATTTTCTTTATTTCCTTATGATTCATGTATTATGAACTACCTTGATTTATGACATTATTCATGTTTATGATATTTGATAAACAAGGTATGACATTCTAATGTGACGATCACATTCTCATACCTATATTCTCATGTTTCTACTTACATGTCTCCCTTGTTTACCCTTAGCATCTGATCTCACCCATTTTTTATGTTTCCTTCCTTAGGTTATGAAGATATGTATTAAGTATGATGTGTCCAAGAATAGTTCTTGTCATAAAGAACCTAGTGGGA
This sequence comes from Viscum album, assembly GCA_963277665.1. NCBI lineage: Eukaryota > Viridiplantae > Streptophyta > Magnoliopsida > Santalales > Viscaceae > Viscum > Viscum album. Next base: position 2,000,776,534 of record OY728143.1, on the reverse strand, counting down.
GATAATTTATCTTACTTATCTACCAGTTTTTACCATTCCATGTTTCCAAAGGTACTAAACTAATACGGAATTTGGGAATCTATTTTTTTAATGTTTTAAGTATTCCAAAAAATAAATATAATTTTTATATATGTTAATATTGTGTTATTATAGTTGTAATTAGAGAAATATTTTAGTTAACCTTTGGAAACTAGGATGAGAAAACTTTAGGGAGATCCCAAGGTATATTAATAAGGATATGTCTAGGGATGTTTCTAAAGATAAGTATAAGGATGGGTTAATGTTTAGGAAATTTTTTAGGAATTTTGGTAAAGGATAGAGTGACTGATTTCCTAGAAATACATCCCTATATGGATACTGAAAGTGGATGTGGTTCTGGCATAAATATACCTAGGGGTAATAACTCTGACAAGGTGTGTCAGGCCTGACTTGACGCAACATAGTATATGACAACGGGTCTTCCTACACACCTAGTTTGACACTCCCAGAGAATATTATTTTCAAATTAATAAAGTATTTATGAACCATCAGGAAGTATTTAAATATAGGATGACAATGAATAACCTAGGTTAAATCTAAGGATCCATAGATTAAAGAAGTAGGGGTCATGATTTAGACATCCTATAAGTAATTTTTTTAATGATTATGTGGTTTTCTTCTATTACATGCGTTTCGCACCATATGATTTCTGGTTTTAGTCAATGGATATTACTATAAGAATCTTGGTTAATAATGAATGTTTCAAATATGGAAATTATGGGTATTATGAAAATTAATTTCTGATGTAGAAATATCATAAAGAGAATTAGGAAGGTGGTATGATTATTGGTTATACTTCTAAATATAAGGAGACTGCAAACAACATGTGAAAGGTATGTGATGTTCTTCCAGCATTTTTTACATTAAGAATAAAAAGCATTAAGTGTTTAATATTGATGAACCTTAAAACATGATTCATATTTTATATTATAGTAAAGAGGTATCAAGTAATATGTTGATAAATCCCGAGTAATGGTTTAAGAATAAATTTGGATGAATGAAGTATTTATGTTTTGGAATTCAAAGATTATGTTATATGAATCATGAAATATATACATATTTTTTGTTTAAGTTTTCATTAAGGACTGAAAAGTACATTTTGAATGGTGATGAATACATATAAAAGTGATATTTTGATTATCTGAAGGTAACCATTAATTAATTTTAGATTTTGAGATAATAATGTTTGGATAAAGATATATTGGACATGAATAAGTAAATTGGATGACACAGATTACCCTAGAACTGATTATTGACAAAGTGGTCTATGTAACCAAGGGTGTAGTTTAAAAGTTATTGTATTTAAAGAATGTAACCAGTAATCATTGTAATAATGAATCATTCATATTTTTCAAAAGGATCTATGGTAATTAAGGTTATTACCATGTTTCAAGGGAATATTCGATGAGGGTATCTGCATGTTTGGAATGTGGCAACCAAGTTGTGCTTTGTAATATTTTGGGAATCAATGTTATGTTAATTTCATGAATTTATTTATGAATTTTTGGATTTTCATCTTTCACAAGGTTTAGAAGGTTAAGCATTTAGGAAATGTTTAAGTTAAACTTTGGAGAAAGTATTTATGTATTGATATTGTATTGAAAATATCAGTTAAAATGATATTTAGTGATTAATCTTCTTTCAGGTATGTTCATCATATTTATTTTGGATATTATATTAATAGGATTTTAGAAAATGACATCATGTATGTTGGGTGATAACTAATCAAGTCCTGCAAGGCCGTGGGTCTTGAACCCAAGACCGATGGATGACAAGGGTTTCACACCGACCACTAGCATACATGATTTCCTGGTTAATGTATAATAATTTTTGAAGAATAAATATTTATGATGAAATTGTAGTGTTACTTTTTATGTTTAGATAACAATGTATTAACCATATTGATTTTGAAGGATATTTAGAGACAAATAGTTATAAATCTCATTTTTTATAGGCCTTAAGATATTTTAAAAGTGTATTTTAGTGTTTTAGGCATCAAATTGAATTTCTAGACATCTATATCTTGAACTAATAGATGAATTAGAAATAGATAAAATCAAAAAAACATAATTAATTTTTTTATAGAAATATATCATGTAAGTATATTTCTTTATATTTTTGGTCAATAAAATAATTAATAAAATATAGGATAATGTTTAAAAATTTTATTTCCCTAATACCTTAATTTTTTTGAACTGATGGCATTTTAAATCATCAAAGATTTATTAATTTTAGGCCCTAAAATTTTCTTTTAACATTCAATTGTTTATGAGTTATGAACTTATTAAATATTTATGCTTTTCCTCCAGCTACAATATTCACTCCCAACTTAAGTTATCCTATGTGGAAACTTATTTATAAATTTCTTTGGGTAACCATTATAGTTTTAACATTCCATTTTTAAGGTAATTTTTAGTATTCATTTTTATGATGTGGGTTTCTATGAATGAAACTTTCAAGTATTAATATTTTCTTAAACCAAATTAATTTTTAGGGAAAAATTCATTTTAAGGGGGGTATAATGTAACACCATTAGATTTTGTGAATTATGTTTTTCAAATTAATTTAATATTTTTTATATTTTTTATTTCATAAAACACTGAAAAAAGTTTATTTTATATGTTTGGATTGTGTTATACACAAAAACAAGTCAATAATTCACTACATGCAACATAAATTTTATCTTTATCTACATGGAACACTGAGTATACCTTACGTTACATTAAATATTGAATTTCCTTGATGGCTTGCGTAACACACAAGACCAAATAATGATAAGGATATATTATTAAAATATTTTTTTATATAACCTAGAAATTAAATTAGTAGTCATGAAAAGGGTTAACTAAATTATGAAAATATATGGTTAAAAAAATTATAAAATGAATTCATTGGTTACAAATAAATTATAAATGAATATGAAAACTGCTTGAATATAAAGGAAAATATTATTATTTTTATGCCCACAAAGCTATTTTACCCTAATAAATTAAATTAATTTTAACTGGTGAGTGGTATTAATGTGATATATATATATATATATATTATTAAGTCAAATATTTTTTATATTCATCCAATATATTTTATAGTCTTAAGATAAAAACAAACCTAATTTTATACATAAAATACTATATTTTTTAAGACATTTTTATCACCTTTAATGGTGAACCTATTTTAAATCCAATTTTTGAAATTTTTATAGATTATATATATCAAAATAAACTTTATATTTTAATGTGAAACATAAAACTTATGTTATGGTAAATTTTTGGTATTCTTCTCTAAAGTTTTATTTTTTAATAAATTATGAAAAATATTGAAATTTATTTCAAAAATTCTTTTTTATCTAAATTATTTTTATGGTTAAATTATATTTTAAATTTATTTTAAATTTAAATTAAATAATATTTTTATCAATTAATTAAATTTAGGTCATTGAACTCAATTTCACTTTGAAATTGACTAAAAAAACATAGCAATCTTTTGGAGGTTTTTTACTTTAAAAACCTGCTTTGTCGTCCCATCTGCATGATTAAATTTAAATTAATATCTGCCACTTCTATAAATTGAAACTTGGAAAAATGGATTAAATATTTTTAATATTAGTAATTTGTAATTTATAAAAAGGTCAAATTAGTTTTTGACCAAAAATATTAGTGAAATTAATTAAAATTAATTACATTAGTTAAGGAAACATTAAGCTTAACATGGGAGTAAACCTTAACCTTAAGGGCCTAAATGACCTATCCACTTGTCCAAAACCCATTTTATGGATAGAGTTCAGCCATAAAACTTCCATTATTGATTTTTGGATGAATTTCAGTAGGTAAAAATGTGGGTACACCTAACTTGTTTTAAAAAATGCCAAGTGTGTCCCCTCCCTTTCCTATAATAGGTCACAAAATATCCCTATTATTAAAACCTATAAAACCTCTTAGGATTAGAAAATATCTGAAAAATACACTTACCAAAATCTATCTCTTACACCTTTAATCCTCCCTTTGGGAAGAAATGAATCCAAGGAATCCCATTGGGGAAGACCAAAATGAGTTACCAAATAAGAGGTAACATCCGTCCTAAAGCTCTTTTATTTTATTTTAATTTATCCACTTCTTCGAAATATTCTTATTCCATGATTCTATAAAAACAAAAGTATAAAAAAATACTAGGTTGTTTTTATTCTAAGGGTTCTACCTACACTTACACACACATCCATCTAATGGGTAACAAACATACTAATTGCGTGTATGGTGAACTACCACCAGATGAAACAATGGTTGTTAACTTTTCCTTTACTACATCTCATGGTGAAAATTATGATGGAAATGTAACACCCCAGGATTTCATAGTACGTTATCTCTTTAAAGTAATTCAATAGTTTGCGCTACATGCAATACAGAGTTTGAGCACACCACGACTAACCAAACTACCCATTCAAAAGCGGTTATGAATAATATTAACTGAATTTTGAATTTTATATATTCCATATAATTTTAACATCCATATTATGTGTTTCTTAGACCTAATATAAGAACATATTCAAATTTTCAGATAAAGGAAGTATTTTTCAAGAAATGAAATTTTACCGCCTTTTAATGATGAACCCTTTTTAAATCCAATATTGGACACTTTTTTATATTATATTTGACAAAATAAAATTCATATTTAGAAGAAAGACATAAAAATTTAGTTTGGATAAATTTTTGATGCTTTTCTAATAACTTTCATATTTTGATGAATAGTAAAAAATAATAAATTTTAATTGAAAACAACTTTTTTAATTGAAATATTTTATAGTGTTAAATTATGAATTTGAGTGTCTTTAATGTATAATGAGATTATATTTTTATCATTTAATATAATTTAGGTCATTATAAGTAATTTCACATTTAAATTGGACATAAACACATCTTAATCTTTTGATAGTTTTTACATTTTAAAAACCCACTTTTTGGTTTTGACAACGAGAATTAATTTTAAATTAATTAATGAAACTTATATGTTTTGAATTTGGTAAAATAGACTTCATTTTTGAATTATTATTAACAAAATTATCTTAGGGTGATTTTTTGGTATTTTTCTGAAAACTTTCAATTTTTGATAAATAGTGAAAAACACTATGTTATTATATAAAACCGAATTTTAGTTAAATAATTATTATTTTATATTTACATTTATTTTAAAGTAAAAATAGATACATAATACCTATATTAGTCTAATGTAATTAATTAGAGTAATTTTATAATAAAATTAGATATATAAAATTTTATCAAACTTTTAACGTCTTTTACCCACCTTCTAAGCACATTTGAAAATTTGCATAAAACATAAATTTACAGCTTCTATGAATTGAATTTCAAATATCTAAGAGACACAGTTGATATCCGTAAGTAAAATTTTGTTCAATAGGAAGAAAATAATTTTTGGTGAATAATAACTTTTGACTTTTATTTACCACGGTTAAAAGTAAGCGGGGTAATTAAAGGTAAAAATGATATTATAATTACCCTAACACATTTCCTAATTATATTGGATAAGTGTATTTCGACCAAAAGAAACCTTAGGAATAAAATATGATCATTTTTTATCCACTCGGATTAGATTTGGACATTTATTATTATTTTATTTAAGGAAGAGTTAAAAGTATTAAATTCAAATTTTAATAACTTTAACATTTTTAATATAGGGTTATACATAAGATAATTTCAACTATAAATATAAATTAGAAAGATAAAAATATTTACTATATCATGTAATTTTATTTATAATTTTTATACATTAAATAATTAAATTTATTTATGACACAGTGATGATGAAGTTATTACCATATTAATGAAAGATTAAAACAATTGATATTATAAATATTAAAATAAATATAAATTGAGAATTATGATGAATTAAACTAATTTTATAGGTTCATATGACATGTTAGGGTTGATTTAATGAATTGTTTTCGAATAAATCAGATTTTTATGACTTTCAAATAAACCAAATACTAAATAGTGTCAAAATTGACATAAATGAATTTTTAAAACAAATACTATATTATTAAATGATATAATATTCCTAAAAATCTAAAGTTTGGGAAAAAACTTATATAATTATATATATGTCAATAATGAAACACTTGGGGTTCTCTTGAATTTTTATAGTAAGTTTATTAAACATTAATTATAATAATACAAGAATACATGTTAAAATTTAAACTATTTAACTAAGAATTAAATCTAAAAGATAAGGTTAGTATGGTTACCTAAACTTTACTAAAACCTATTAGTTGAGAGTATTTCTACCCATACCCACCTTATACTCAAAATAAATCCATTTTGAGCCATTAGTAACCGAAAATGATTTTATAATAAAATAATATTTCTAGGTTTTCCTAAGGTGCCCCTCACCTCTCTTATGAAAGGGCACACCCCCTTATCTTAATTTCACACCTCCAAAGCCATTTAGCTCTGCCAAAACCAGCTACAATATCCTCCAAACTACCCTAAATTCATCCTAGAGGCCTTAATTTGATCATAAATCCAACTTTAGGATCCCTGTTAATCAAATCAAAAGGAAGAACCCGAAGAAGAGGTAATAATTTCATCACGTCTTTCAAAGTTATCTTCTTCTTCCACTTACTCTTTCTTTGTTGTTTCCATAACAAAATAATAACTCTAGTATTTTCTACATACTGTGATGTTATTATAAATATGTACTACCATATTCATTATTCTATCCATCCAATGAATAACAAAGTCACTATACATGCGTACGTACAGTTTACCGTCTCCACGTTGTGGTTTAGTTTGTTATTCAACACTTCATTATTGGGATGAGTATAATAATGAGTATAATTTATCTAAATAATAAATATAACATGTTAATTATTATGTATATAAATATAAGATCCAATTATATATGACTTCACCATCAATATAATGATATCTTCGCTCATGTGTACATACGGCTTACCGTCTCCACGACAGAATGAGATTCATTTCCATGTTCACCATTTAATGATGATTATAAAAATATATATTATTAATAAGTATTTAATATATGACATAATAATGATACTGAATATATATATATGTATATTTATGTATTTACATATATCTAATTCACTTACTTTCCTTTAATACGATATGAAAATGAAACAACTTTTATGCGTACGTATGACCTACCGTCTCCATAAATGGTGTTTTCCATTTAATTTATCTATCTATTATAAATATTTATATTCTAAATATATATGATTTATAAATCATGTTTTATATTCTAGAAGTATTTAAATAATGATCTAAGTAATCCGATCATGAATAACAAGTTAAAACACGTATGATAAAGAAAGCGATTATTATTCGAAATGTTAATTTATCATGGAAATTATTATTAAATGGGTAGTATAAATTCCTAAATGAATCATGTATTATATAATAAATGTTAATATGGTTCTGGTATAATTTAATAACATAGTATGGTCATTATATATGAGGTTAAATGTATCCTTAACTAAAGGAAAGTACTAGGTAAGGGTTAATTCCTTAATCTCATTATTATCTGAGATTGTTTATGTGTATGTTTTTACTGGGACATATTTAATATCCATGTCCATGTTTCATAAAATAGTTTTTAAAAGGATTAATTTTATGGTACTATTTAACTAAAACATCATTTTAAATGTTTTAAATGTTTTCAAAATGGTTTTAGTAATTTATTTATATGGAGAGGGATGTTTTAAAATGTTAATTCATATAAAAATTTTCAAATTGGTATGAGACACTTTGATTCAAAAATATCTTTTAAATGTATTACTTTATAAATTATGTGACTTTTAAATGATTTCATGAAAAAGGGTTATTTCACTCAAAGAGTTTTAATGATCATTTTAAACTATATCAAAATCTTTTACTGGATATTATTCTTGATTGAGATTGATTTATTATAATAGAATCTTCCATATTGTATTGAATGAGTTATGATATGTTTTACTATGGATGCGATATTTTTATACCATTCATGGTCTATTTCTAATGTATTGACATTTCGTATACTATTTTTAATGCGAATGTTTATGTTAAGTTTCAACATTTTCATATGAGGAATAAAATAGACTTAGTAAGTTATGGGTGATGCCCTCTATAGCCCCTCGATGCATCGGTAGGTCTCATGAGACAAGATAGTGTCTTGGAACAAGGCCTTGACAAAATATTATTTGTAGTCTTGGCATGCGACCTTGAATATGTGGTAATGATGTCCGACATTATGCATTACCTCTCTATGAAATTAGTTACTACAAGTGATTATTCGACTAGTATAATATCTATATGGAAGTTTATATGATAATGTTTTATTTATTTTTTCCGTATTATGTTCAATATTATATTTAAAAAGGCTTTTGTTTTTATTAAACATATTTCCTTAAATGTTTATAGCTTCCGCTAAATTATTTACCCTTACTGAGCATCTGATATCACCCCCTTATTATGTTTTATTTTCCCAGGATGCCAAGAAATGCACTGTGATTTATATATAGATTCAAGCTAAAAGAATAATGGAATTATAAAAGGATTATCTATGTTGTATTTTTTGTTAGAAATTTTAATGTAAAGTTCATGTATGTAATCTATTTTCCAAGACTGCTAAATTGATCGGTCCTTTCGGGACTCGATTCCTTGTAATTATGTCAATGTAGTAAAATAATGTACCGGATCCAGGCTTCTCGGTTTGTGGCCTTATAGTTGGTATCTGAGGAAGTTTATCAATAACTATGGAAATTAGATTTAGAAAAACTCTAATTAGAGAACATTACCCTAAGATAAAATTTTAGGATTAGTATAGAAGAACTTCCTAGAATTTTGGTAATATAGAGATTTTTTAATTTTTACAAGCAATACATCCCTATATAGATACAAGAAGTTAGAGGTGTCTCTAACAAAGATGTACCTTGGAGTGAAAAATATGACAAAGAGTTTTGGGCTTGACCTGGGGTATCCTAGTACACGACAACGATCCTTTCTACACACTTGGTTATGATACTCCTGGGGGATATGCTTAGGATAATTCACATTTTCTTTACAAACCATTATGAAGGATTTAAGAGTAAATACTTACTCAATGAAAACATTTTTATTATTATGGATTATATGCATAATCTTTTCAATTTATGTTAGGTATTTTACAAGTTGGAAATTATGCATTACGATTCATAAACCAACCTAGTGTATTCCATTGTTTAGAAATGGTGGCTAGTAGATGTAATGAGAACTCTAGCAATACACATGATCCAAAGAGTAATAAGGATCGTATCTTTCATGGTCTTAAGACACCATTTAGAAGGGAAATATTCTCCTATCTATTCTCATAATATGAGTAAATAATATCATGTGTTAATAAGATAAGTAAATAATTCTCTAAGTCCTATGGCTTTGAAGGCAAGCTAGAGAATAAAAGGATGGTAGAGAGAAAGATGGATAAAGGGAATAAGGGAAAGAAGGATTTTCCAATATGTGATAACTATGGAAATAATCACCTTGGTAGATGTTTGAAAGGAATAATAGTTTGTTATAAGTGTGGAGGAAATGGACACCAGGTACGTGATTGAATGGGTAATAAAAATGTTTCAAATGTAAAATGATTCATCTGCAAGGAATTGAGATACTATGTGAATCAATGTCTCAATCATCAGATTATAGCTCAAATGATGCGATTGGATAATAATCAAGTTATGATACTAATGTAGATAAAGAGGAATAATTAGTGTTCTTATATTATGTTATTTAAGTGTTGTATCAATGATGTACTTGTAATATTAATTATTGAAATAAATATGGATTGTACTATAGTATTATTTCATTAAGGATTTGAGATTATATGGTACGAAGCAAAGTGACGCAACAATAATTTAATTTTTTTTAAATACATGGTTTAAGGAAAGATAAACCTTAATATGGTCCTAATACTGAGGTAGTGATTTTAGAATAAGATATGGTTGATTTGGATAAATTATTTTGGATATTCTTGACTACCTTGGAACTGATTAATGGTTTTTTTATTCCATCATTGTTGGAGTATTAAAAAGTTTTGGATATAAGGAACATATCTTGTATTTTATAAGGAATAATGGAGAATTAATGTAATCAATAAAGATTTATGGTAATTATGGGTGTTACCATGTTTTATGAGAATACATGATGATGGTACTCACATATTATTATGTGGAAAAAAGAGATCTTCATTATGTTATGTTCACCTTATAAATTTTTGGACTATAAGTTTGGACACAAGTATTTTGGATAATTCTAAAGGTTAGAATGGATTAAGTTGGAAATTGGATACTATGGTTTAATATTAAAAAATTTCATAAAATTATTTTTGGATTTTTTATAAAAAGGACAACACGAAGGTCGAGCAACAACCCATCACATATGACAAGGTCACGATACTTGAACCCGCAACCGAAGGGTAAAAAAGGTTAATCACCTAACACTAGCCGACGTGATGTTCTGGTTTGTATAATGTATTTTTTTAAATGATCTGATAGATGAATTATAAATTCATTTTTTTGAAACCCTATACAATTAGGATAAATAGAATATTTTTTAATTCTATTATATTTTGGATTGAATGATGAGTTTGTGGTATAAGTTAGTTGAAGGATGGAACTCTACTTTTCAAGTAGTTTTTTATATTATTCTATAAAGAAATTAATTCTTAAACTTTAGGGATGGGATCTTAAAACCAAAAATGTGTAATCCTAATTCCTTATGTTTTTTTTGAACCGATGGTATTTAAATCATCATAGATTTTTGGATTTGAGGCCCTCAATATTCCATTTATTGTTCACTTGTTTATGATTGATGACCTCAATCGCTCACTATAAATATTTAAATTTTCCCACCAATTATGTGTCTCTAATTTCCACTAATTTCTTTCTATTAGATATCATAATTTGGTGGTGACTTTTTCATTTCCCTTTCCCTCTTATTAATACTAAATTTTATTAACCCTATTTTTTATGTTGGCTTTCCACAAAGGTATTTTCTCTTTTTAACCTTTTATTTTCGAAGAACAATTTCAAATTGGAAGGGAAAAATTTATTGAAGGAGGGAAGAATGTAACACCCTAGGATTTCATAGTACATTATCTCTTTAAATTAATTCAATAGTTTACGCTAAACACAGCACCGAGTTCGAGCGCAAGATGACTTAGCAAACTAGCCGTTGAAAAGAAGTTAAGAATAGTATTAACTGAATTTTGAATTTTATATATTCCATATAATTTCTACATCCATATTATGTGTTTCTTAGTCATAATATAAAACAAATTCAATTTTTCAGATAAAGGAAGTATTTTTCAGAAAATGCAATTTTACCACCTTTTAATGGAGAACCCTTTTAAATCCCATATTTGACACTTTTATATATTCAATTTGACAAAATAGAATTATTATTTAGAATAAGGACATAAAAATTTAGTTTGGATAAATTTTTGGTGCTTTTCTGATAACTTTCATATTTTGAGGAATAGTAAAAAATACTAAATTTTAATTGAAAACAACTTTTTTTATCGAAATAATTTTAGTGTTAAATCATTTATTTGATTGGTTTTAAAGTATAATTAGATTCTATTTTTATAATTTAATATAATTTAGGTTATTATAAGTAATTTCACATTTAAATTTGATATAAACACCTGCCAATCTTTTGATAGTTTTTACTTTTTAAAAACCCGCTTTTTGGTTTTGACAGTAGAAATTAATTTTAAATTAATTAATGAAACATCTATATTTTGAATTTGGTAAAATAGATTTAATTTTTGAATTTGGATTATCAAAATTGTCTTAGGTTTAAATTTTGGTATTTTTCTGAAAACATTCAATTTTTGATGAATAGTGAAACATCTTTAACTTATTGACATACCCACACGCCATGTATATCCCCTATACATGGCTATACTTCATGGCGTGTACTAAGAGTACAAAATGTGTAATTTTTTAAACATCTCTATAAATACAACACGCCTACACTTCATGTATGGCCTTCTCACATGGAAAGGGTACAAGACATGTACTGGGAAGTACACGACATTTAACCTGGAAATTTTTGGAACTACCCGGTTCCCCTAGTTTTCTCAAAAACACAAAAAAAAAACGAAGAAACCCATAACCTAAAGAAAGAACTGGGTTCATATAAAAATGGTCCCATATATTATCTTTTTATAACTCGAGGATGATTCATTTCATAAAATTTTATTAAGAAATGTTCAGTTTATTTTGGCTATTTTTTTGACCATCAAAGACACATTTTGTTTTAATTAATATTATGTCTATATATTAGTTCCAGAACATTAAATAAGTTATAATATACTAATTAAAATATAATTCAACCATAGTAATAGTTTTATGACTAGCCTTTAAGGTGGTAATAGAAAGTAAAAAATCATTATCCATAGAGACTGTTGATCACCATAATTTGAAAAAAGTATTATTTCATTGAATAAGAGGAGATGAAAAAAGGAAAAGATATAAGATATTTCCATAGAAACAAAAAATTAAAGTATATAAATTAAAATAACATTATTATTATTTTATGGATGAATTAGGCGAGGATAAACTAGAATAAGAAACTAAATTAGGAGAGGTTATTTGAGAAAGTTACCTCCGGAATATATTCTCTTAGAAGGACCCCTTAAGGACATTGGAATTGGACTTTTGGTGGGACCAGTGGTGCTTGGATGTGGGGAGAGTTTATAATAGATTTTTTTCTAACATTTTAATATATTTAAGTATTTTTAGGAGAAAGGGGGTGGTGAGGAGTGATATTTATGTTGAGTAGGGATGATTTTAAGTGATTAAATAATGATGATTTTATATTTAAAGATGAACACATTTGGGAATAATTAATTATAATTAATTATATAGATAATTAATGTTTTAAGGAATGTTGATTTTCAATAAACACATCAAACATCAATATAAAGTTTTAATTTTTAGTTATTTTAATATCTTACCTTTTAACTTTATCCCATTTCTTTATTTTACCTATTCTGTGGTAAATCTTTTTTTACCATGGTAAACTTTTTACAACTAAAAATTAAATTTAACCTACTACCAAATTTGGAACTTTTTATTCCAAATATAGAATTAATTTTACCAAATTCAATTCACATAATTGGAAAAAATAAATTTAAAACAAAACTCACTTAGGCAATGAAAAATTAGGGTTTCAAGAAGTGTATTTTTCACCCAAAAGATGATTTTATATGAACTATATGACTAATAATTATCATTTTATAAAAATAAATTAATATTTAGTTACGTATAATATATAATTTTTATATAAAAAATTACCCATTAGGGATTATTTTAATTAATTAAAAAGGAGAAAAATTATGTAATTTAATATAGTGTTAAGAAAAATACTGTTTTTAGACAAAAAATAAACCCATTCTAAAATAAAATTTAATATTGATTGAAAATAATTTAAGTTGATGAAATATAAAAAATAATAATTATTTCACTTAAAACCATATTCAAATCATAATGAAACATTTAAATTTCTTAAATTTTTGAAAAGAAATGACATTTTGACAAAAATCGGTATTTTCACTATTCACTAAAAAATTAATATTATTATAAAATTTTAAAAAATCATTAGTAAGATAATTTTGAAATTTTGAATCTAAAAATGAAATTATTATTTTTTAAATTAAAATTTTATAATTATTAAATTAATTTTTATGTATAACCTTATAAGAAATGAGGTTAATAAAACTATTTCTTACTTAACTTATTTATAATGAATTTAACTATTTAATTAATTAATACAAATAAATATGAAAAAAATTATTCTATCGGTAACTAGGTTGTTATAGGTATAATTATGTTTCATCACCATTTTTTTCGTATGGTAAATGAATACATCTTTCATGAATATGTGTGGACTACCACCCCCTGAAGCATTAAGTTTATGTTTTAAAACTTGAATCATATAGTTTGTTAAAATGATTGAAAAAATGAATAAATATGAAATTTATTACATTATTATTAATTTTTAAATATAATATATTAATTACCTTATTACCCTTCCATCCATTAAAAATTAATAACATCGTTCCTGTGAACGTGTGGAATTCCTCTTGTATGAAGCGATATAATTCATTTTCCTTATACAATATAAGAGGCCGGTAACAAGGATAGAACTAATGAATAAATATGAAATCTTTAAAATATTAAAGAATATATAAATATAAAATATTATCTAATTTATTTATTTTACTCGTTAAAACAAATGTAAACTTTGTTCATATGCACATAAGAACTATCATCTCCATGAAATAACATAAATCATTTTTATGATAGACTTACATGGTTGATTTAAAAGTTTATTTAATATAGAAATATAATAATTACAAAATGTTTAATATTTTTGGGATTATGGGACTATAACCCCTTTTATCATATTCAACACATTGATGTTGTTTTCAGGTTATATACTAAACATCATCAAAACATCCAACTTGAATGTAACCATTTTGGTAATTAAATAAAGCATGGTAATAAATGAAATAAAATGAATAATTATAATGGGATGAACATGTAAAATTTTCATAATAAAATATAAAAATGATATATTTTTATTATGAAGGATGGTAGACATATGAATGAAATGATTCGGGACTCATGGTAATGGATTCATTGTCTCAATTTATATCCATCGAGACTTATGCCATTTTTGTCACATGTTTTTTGTGTATGGACTACCTTATCAATCCATTTTATAATTAATTTACTAAAAAAATTGGATTTAAAATCCATTTCATTTTCTCTTATTCAAAGTCCCTTTGTTTCCATTATTATAAAAGGTATAAGGTATTTTATTTAAAACCTTATTTTAAATTATTCCTTTAAAATCATTTTCCTAAATGCATATATTATTTAAAATTATTCAAGAATTTTATTATTTATAGTTAAATTTATTTTAAAATTTATTTTTAGCTCCTTTTAAATTTCGTTAAAAATATTAAAAAAGGATAATTTTTACCATTTTCTGTATTGATCACTTTGAACTTTATTTAACAAAATATAAAAAGAATGTTTTTTTAACAAATATGAAATCATCATAGTTTTACACCATCATGTCATTTTTTGATATAATTTATATTATTCATTTTTCATTATAAAGTAAATTCAATTCCCATTTTATTTGATAAATTTTAATGTTAAAGAGCTTTCAAAAGAAAAGGGCCATTTCTACTCATTTTCTGTGAAAATTGAAAGTTATTTGTTTATGGGTTCAAATAAGTATTTGTCAAGGTTTTTATGATGGAAAATGGAAAGTTCATTTTTTTTATAATAATACAATTGACAATTATAGATAATTATGGGTGATCTCGATTGAGCTCATGGAATCGGGTGAACCCGATATAGTTCTTCAATTCATTGGGTAATGATTAGTCTTCGAAGAAGGAAAATAATGGAGGTAGCCATGCATGTTACTCCTATGGAATTAACTGGGGCTTAGTTATTTTGATATTTGTTATAAACAAGTGAACCTGAGTTATGATTATGATTCTCCCGGATACCAATATTATTCTTTTTAAAAAGGTGTTTTATGTAAATATTTTAATTTTATTAGGTAAGAAAAGTTTAATGGTGAAATATTTTTTTTCCATATGAATGCTTTCATGAGATCCCACATGCCTTAGGATGATTTAATTGATTTTCCTAATCATAATAATGGGTTGAAAATGTTTTATAATATAAATTCACTATTATCTCATGTAGAAATGTTATATTTATGTGCTCAATCTTTTATTGTGAAAAATGTAAATTCCATCATGGGTTTTCCAAATTTTTACTAGAATAATATGATTCCTTTATTTTCATATCCATTACTAAGATTTGTTTGACCATCCCATATTTGAAAATGTTTTCCAAGGGATTGAAGATGAATTTGAACTGTTATAATGTCTATCATTGAATAATAGGACTTTTAATTGAACAAATAAAGTGTGTCATTAATGAAATTGAAATGAAAACATAAGAATCCTATATCAATTGAAAAAATTAACACTTTATGTTAGTTTTCCATATGTAATGTAATAACTTTCTTAATAATCTAAAACTCAAAAACTAAACGATCATGAGAATTTAATAATGTGGAACCCTCATCATAAATCATTTAATTATGAGTTGATTATGATAATGTGTTTTATAAACCTAATCTATGTCCTTTTACCTGATATGTAACAACCTGAGAATTTCCTTTTTCAACATGGAGGTTCAACCCAATGCAAATTTTGTATAGGTATTATAGTCCTTGAAATGAAGGAATTTTTTAGTCAAATTCATAAGGAACATATATTGTATAAAAAACATAGAGTGAATTGAGATCCATGAAAAATAGTTGAAATAGTAAAGCTTTTATTTTTGTGGTAGGAAGGATCACATCGACTTCAAAGATTGATAAAGACAATATTCAACTAATAGTGTTACAATGATATTAAAAAAGTGTGTTTTAGAGTATAATTCAAGAGTCCTCAACAAATACTTTGGTTTCCACATATGCATTGGTTCAATCAAACTCTTTTAAAAGTGTTTCTTCAAGCATGATAACAATAAAAAATATAATTGTTGTTGAATTTCATCTTTTACCATTCATTTGTACTTTTATCATTCATTAATAACTTTCTAATTAAATGTTGAGAAATTTTTTTGTAATTGGTTAAACATAATACAACTTTACAAAAAAATCATTAGAAATATTTAATACATAAGTAAATAACCACTAATAAAGTCCTTGGGACGTTCACATAAATCCTGAAAGATAACCTATTTATATTTCAAACATTTAAAATTTGAAACTTGTGATTTTACAAGAATGAATCTTGATTTTTTAAACCCATGTTATGATGATTTAATATTTTATATTATATTTTTAATTAGTTTATATAGGATAAAAATAATCTATAAATTATTTATAAATAATTAAATCATGCATAATAATTAATATAAACATATAGTGACTCAAAATACATATAATTAACAAAAATAGAAAATATTTTATATTTCATAAAAAAAATTTATATATGAATAAGTTTTAATTTTAACTTCAATGTAAACATCATTTTTTGTGAAAACATAATTTAATTATAAGAATTAATCTATGTAATAATCATTCCCTGTAACCAAATTTTTATTGTTTTGTATAAACATTATATAACTAAAAACATGGTCTATTTAACCATCATCTAGGTTTTGTGTAAAAATCATCAATGGTGAAAAATAATCATTCATGCTTGAGTAAATATCAATCTACTAATTATATACATTTATTTGTGTACCGTAATAATCAGACAACCAGTCTATAGGGATTATACAAGTCAGAAAAACAATAATGTGGAAAATTATAGTACTTGTAAAATACCCATAAAATGGTTTTAATAAAGATATGTCAAAATAAATAAGCAAACTAACAAAAAAAAGTATGATTAATAAATTAAGTAACTAATACTATGAAAAATTATAATTACCCATTTATGAAAATTTTAGTGTATGAGTTTTAACCCGAATCATGCTAAAATGGATTTTTCTTTAAAATTTGTTCATTAGTCACATAAAAAACATGAATAATAATTTCATTAAAAATAACAATAAAAATATTTTATTCTATAAGTATTGGAAGATTAAAGCTCATTTCATCACCCATTTTATAGGGAATGAATTAGTAATTTAAAGATTTATTAAAACATAAATAAATAAAATATATATTTATTATTATCTTAACATAAATGAGTGAAGTGGAAACAATAAACTCAACAAGCTATCCCCGATCCCCATATCTACCCCATATGAAAATCCATATTTCTCAACTCTAGTCCAATGTACCAAAAATCCAATTCTCATACTTACATAATATACTGAATTTTAGTACACATACAATGGTAACAATGTTGCGTTTGGGAAGAATATCTCAGTAGGGTCTCACCAAGTGTCCCTTATATATACCATCATATACATGTACATTCATGAAGAAAGTAAATGATAAAAAAAATAACATACAAGAATAAATGTCACGTCATCATATGTTACTAAGGCCACCATGATACCCGGACATACCTGACCAACTGAAAAGAAGATGAATCATGCCATAAATCCGGACCTATACTCAAATGTTCTTGTTATTGTGACCCACTATTCTCTACCCATACACATAGATGTAGGGTAAGGTGAATCTATGAGTTTTTAACACTACACTCTCCAAGTTTATGGTCTCATACCGATCCTTAATCTTACCTCATACAGTAACTACATCACCAAACTCTCACATAGGGTGGGTATCACCATTATATCACATCTAACAAAAGAATTGACAAGGGAATCCTGATAGCTAACCTCTCACGCAATCCAAACCATCAACTCATGGTAATGTACTATGGACACAACCCATCTCATAACATGTGTAATAAGAAACTTTAGGAGCGAAATAGAGAATCTAACTCTCACATTGTTCATACCATTCCATTAGGGAAGTTCCCATAGCTATTGACATATTTCCACAATAAAAAATTGATTTGAGGTGGGAAGAATATATCAAGCCTCTCACATAGGACAAGCTATCAACCTTAATGTAGATCCCATGGATAAGCACATATCTCAACATCATCAAAGAAACCAGAGGAGATAAAGTTTGAATCCAACCTCTCAAATAAGATGAATTATCCCTTTGGGCTGGGTCCAATTTAATAGGTTAAACCACACCTTCACTATGTGGGCCCCATGGTTAATGATATTCCTATAATCAACAGAATCACAAAAAAATAATAATGAACACATGGTTATCCCAAAACCCGGTACAAGTCACTAATGACCTTGAACTCAATTCAAAAACATCACATCACTTGACTAGCATTGAAGGATAATCTATTGAGTAAGAATTATACACATATACTCTCATACCAAACCGCTCAACATTCTCTCCTCACTTGTAAGTACCTTCACTGGGATCCTGGAGCTAATTTAGTATTTCTCATTGATACTAACTTATGAACGTCACCTCATTATGATCTTACAACATGTATTACCTACTTTATCATGGAATCAATAGGTTAAACAAACCCTCTTCCAATCCCAAAATCACAACCTAGTCCCACCAACCATAGAATTTATTAATATATTTGATATGTGCCTCTTGATAACTCAATAGAAAGTTCAAAAGAGATTTCAACTACCCATATGTGGGTCCCAAAACTTATCTCCCTTATGAGATCTATAAAGACCATAAACTAGAAGAAAAATTACCTTTCATACTATGTCTAGTCCTAAAGGACTTAACCTACACTTGTAACATGCTAAGACTTTTCGCCACCATCATGAGGGTGTTTCTAACCATTTAAGAGATATATGAACATCTAACCTATAATAATTATGATTAAGCCACTCCTATGTACTCAGAATGACTAAGAGGCTCAAAATATGTTACTAAATGTTTATATTAACTTTAGGGTATACCCTAGGACTCTTGTAAACTCCACCATCATCTTTTATCCCCTTTGTGACATAGTTACTAATTTTCCCAAAATACTCAACGTTTAACAAAACTTTTTATCCATATCTAGGAGCCTTAATTCCATCCAAATCATTAATTTGGGTGTTCTTATTTTATATCCCCTTCACCAAAATTCATATTTTTATTTAGTTACACACACTCATGCATAAAAAATAATATGATTTAATATTATTAATACCACCTACCTGAAACACAATGGTATCCTATTTCTAAAAAGCTTAGCCAATATCACCTTAGAATTTTATGACTTGTCATATAATCCAAAGCCTGCCAATCCCTTATCTCAAGACACAATCCAAAAATAATTAATTAGAAAATATTTTAATTAATTAATAATTTATATCCAAGAGGAATAATCACAAAAAAATAATTTGGAAATACATCATCATCAAAACCATATAAAACATAGAGAATTCATCCACCCAGGATCCCTTATAGAAAATATGGATAAAATCCTCATTATTAAAGATTATTTTTACCATGATAAAATGTAATTAATAATAAAAACCCTATCCAAAATCACTAAAAATTTTAGAATATACAAAATAATAATAAGAAGAAGAAAGTTAAGAGATTACCCTACTCGAGAATACCAAAACTACTCGTGATCCATAATGAATTGGGGGGTGGGGTGGGGTGGGGGTGGGGGTGGGGTGGGGTGATTACTCTTTAGGGAACAAATGAATGTGTATAAGTTAATATAATACCCTATATCGAGATCTAATTTTATTGAAAAAGGGGAGGGGATGACCCTACAATCATAGGTATACCCCTGATTTAAATAAAATTAATAAAGTGGAATGTCACAGTGTGACCCTAAGTGTTAGGGTATAATTCATAGTGTGACAATAAGTGTTACGGTTCAATTCCACTTCCAATGATATGGCCATGGAGTGTTCTAAGGGATCATGAAATAACACCACTTTTAGGGATACACATCTATAGTGAGACCTAATGTCCCATGATATGGCCTTCTCTTTTAGGTAACTCATCATGATATTACCTATTTGGTTATTGTTTGGCACCCTTATCTAAATAATAACTATTAATCCAATGGAAATTACTTCACGACATATCCAATGGATATTACTTCATGATATTACCTATTTGGTTATTGTTTGGCACCCTTATCCACATGATCGTTTCAAATTGGATCGTCAGAATAGTAACATGACTGTTAAGAATAGTAATCCGACCATTAGAATAGTAACCCCACATGTAAAAGTATAAAATAAAATTTAGGAACCTGAAAAATAAAAAATTTCATATTTATATATTGGTATTAGTAAATTAATGTTTGAAAAATTCTAAATCATATGTTGGTATTTTTTGTAAAACGTAAATGTTTATTTACAATTTAATAATTAATAAAATTCTTTAAAATCAAATTCATTTTCATAATATTAATTCATAAATTAATATTATTTTTTATTATAATTATAATATAATATTATGTGAACTTAATTAATTTTTCAAAGGGTCAAAAAATTTATTATAATATTAGAATCAATAATTTTTGAATAAATGATGATTTTAATTAAAAAATAAATTTATCATATTTAGAAAATTATTTTTATAAATTAGATTCCATTTTTAAATCTAATCATCAAAAAATGGTTATGGTGAATTTTTTTGGGTTTTTTCTAAAATAATTAATTTTTGGTGAATAGTGAAATATAGTAATTATCGATATTTAACATTATAAGCCAAATACATGAAATTTTGAGTCATTGATGATGTAAGAACCCATTGTTACAAACTCAATTGAACAATTTATGGTATTTATTAATATTAATAAATAGTGTTGATACCCTTGGTCCAAAATAATAAACTAATGAATATAATAATTAAAAAACCCCTCTCCCCTATAAATACTGCCCTCAACCCTTATCCTCACAACATTTAAGAATTAAAGATTATTAATATTGCACATGATTACCTTACCAAGACTATTACCAATGAAAATGTTTTTATGGTCTCAACAAAATACCAATTCCAAACTCCTTAAGAGTTCCTTCAAAGAAGTGATATTCAAGATGTAACTTTCTCAAACAATATCTTTTAATTTCATTTATTTTTTACCTTATCCTCACTTACTTCTTAAATAAAATCATAATTAATATAGTATAATTTATATACTAAAATTTTATATTTCGAATGGAGTATATTTTTTCAACCCCTTTTCCCTTCTCCTCTAATTCAAGGAAACGAAATCGTTGTCCAAATTATGGCGGTTTACCATCTCCATTGATAATGAGATTTCGTTTTCCATTACCACCTTCAAGTATGATCATAAAAACATTATTATGGTTAAAAAATATTTTAATATGTTTATTAAAACTTGTTAAATGTTATGTAACTAATATATATACATAATACTAAATAAAATGAAACTATTTTTTGAGGACTGAAAAACCGCCAAAATAAACTAAACATTTATTTTTAATGTTTTATAAATGAATCGTCCTCATACTAGAAAAAATAATATATGTGATAATTTAAAATTATATAAGTAAATTATTACCATATAATTTCACTTCTAGATAATTAATTTCATTTTAAAATAACTTCCATAATTATATACAAGTAAACCGACTGTGAAACCCTGAGAAAAACACTCAGGAAACGATGAAATTGAACATTAAAAATCATTGAAATGGACATAAATTAACTTAATAAAATTATTATAAATAAATTATATTTATAATAGGTTATTAATTAAGTAATTAATTAATCTAATATTATTATCCATGACATTAAGTTCAAGTTTATAAGGCATTTATATATAAAGTAAGGGATCTATCCGAACCTCCATTTTTTCCACCGGGTTACGCTTTCTCTCTATTTACCCCAATGTATTTCTTCACCATTATTATATAATTCTCCAAAATTATATTTATATGTTAAAAAATTCTTATAGATAAATTTATCCTTATTTTATGGGGAAATACATATTTTAAAATGCTGCCTTCTCAATTTCACTCGATAAGCAAACCCTATTAAAGACAACTTTTTTATTTTTAACCGATTTTCGTATATAATAAATAAAATATTTTAAGAATCCAATATTTTTTATAAAATAAATATTTTTATAAAAAAATTAACTTTTTTTCATTTCTAGTTTTATGGAAATAATTTTGACTTTACCCACTTTAAAAAAATTCAATCTTTTCCCTAAAACGAAGCTAAAGTGGCACATTTATAAAGTTATATAACAACTATTTTTCACATTTTCACTTAAAATTTTGAATAATTATTCATTATATATTCATATATTTACTTTATTAATCTACAAAAAATTATTTTAAATATCTTATTTCATGTATACCATTATTATACGCCCTTTGGTTATGCCTTATGACATGATTACGATACCCATTTCATTCCATGGGTAACACTACTGTTTATTCCTTATGTTTTATTTCTTATTGTGGAACACATATTCATGAAATTATTTTTATGGGTGCACACATATTGTGATCAAATACATTGGGTAATGTTTAGTGACATGGGATGTTATGTATGGGATTAGAGAGTAAACTTAATCCATTAAGAGACACTTTCCACCATGTGATATTGTCTTAGCAGTTACCCTTGACTCATGTTTATGTCATGTTATGTGTTGCTACAAAATTTCTATTTTTTCAAGAAACTATGATTCTATGTTCCTTATTTTATGTCTTCATATGTTTATTCACAAGACAAGCCTTTTATTTTATCATGTTATAACTTCTAACTCATGTTCTATGATTCATTCCCATGTTTATTCCAAAACCAGGGTTTTATCCAAACCCTTTTGTTTATGTATTTACCAGGTTATCCTATGATGTTTTAGGACATAAAATGGAGTTAGGATCTCATTATAGAGATTAATAAAATGTTTTTTTTATTATATTTTCATTTTCTCTAATTACATACCTATTCTTCCAAAGACACTAGTCATTTCGATCCTTGGTTTATATTTCATGGACAATTATTCCTAAAATCATATAATAATACATGTAAAAGGATTATGTCACTAAAGTTAGTATCAAAGTGTAGTATTGTTATTTTTTGGTATTAGGAATAGAAAAATTTAGTAATAACCCTAGGGTTAATTCTATCACCATGGATAAACAGGATTGAAACTTAATAAATTATAAGTTAGGATATAATTTTTATTTATATGTTATTCCTTCCATGTTATAGATGCCTTTTTATATGATCATTAGATAAGTATCAAAACCCAATAATTTTATTTTATTTATTTTTATTATTTAATGTAATGAAATAGGATAACTCATGATAACGATCAATATTATAGGAAATGTGAGGATTTCCCTAATGAGATGCCAAACCAGATGGGAACAGGATCCCTGAACTTTATGATATTACTGGATCAACTGGTTCAAGTTATGAATAATAACTTGAATCATATAGAACACCCTAATTATACTAAGAAATATAAAGTTTCAGTTGAATAATTTATTTGAAAAAAGCCTCTTATATTTAGTGGATCTTCTAATATTCTTGTCATGGAACAATGGATTAACTTTATTGAGAGGATATTATCAGTCATCCAATGTTTAGAAGAAGAGAAAGTTGTGTAGGTGGTCTATAATTTTTATAGGGATGAGGATCAGTGGTGGAAATTATTGAAAAAAAGTCTAATGTGGAAATTGATTCAATGGATAGAGAAAAATTCAACAAAATATTTTTCAATAAATATTTTCCTAGAACTCACCATCATAAATTGGAGAAGAAGTTCCTTAGACTAAATAAAAAAGGTGATAGTTCTATTAAGATGTATGAGGATATATTTACAAGACATTCATGATATGAATTTTTCCTTATTGATAGTAGTGATATTAAAGTGGATAGCTTCATCAGTGGATTAAAGTTGAGTCTACAAAAATCTTTGGGGATTTGGTACTTTAACTACTATGGGGATATTTTTTGATATGCCCTAAAGGCTGAGATAGAGATTTGGGACTCTTAGTTGGCTCATGGGATCATATATTAAAATAGTATAAAGATTTTTAATATGGGAGGATCAATGGATAAATCCCATTAATAAAATAAAACACAATATCCAACATGTCAAAAGTCTGGGAAGAAGCATCATGAGAATTATATAAAGGGAACCCATAGATGGTTTAAATGTGGAAGAGAGGGGTGTTAGAATAATTATTGTGGAATGGATTTGAAGAAGACCACTATTGTGGAAGAATAAAGGAAGGTTCATATCAACACTCAATCTATAGTGCACTATTTCAACTATAAGGAACATGAGAATTATTTGATCCAATTCTCTAAGATAAGGGTCATCTAAGGAAATAAACAACACCAAACTACAAGGAATCATGAAAGGGAATATTCTATCAGTATTACTATGGTGGATCCAAATAAATATGTGGTGTTAGGTATGATGGTAATTAATTCAAGAATAGTGATTATACTATTTGATTTCAGTTCTATGTATTCTTTCATATCTTGAAATCTTAGTATAACTATTCAAACACCACCTCAAAATATGAAGTTTGAGTTATTTGTGAGAACATAGAATGAGGAAATTACTATATATAAACTATATAACTCCACTAAAATTAATGTTTGAGGGCTAAATTTCCACAAAATTTTCGTTTTACTTCCTTCATTTAAGATTGATGTTATATTGGGCATGGAATGGGTATATTTATACAAAGAAAACATCAACTATCATGAATGGGAGATCACTCTTCACATCTTGATGCATCTTCAAATTCTATACATGTTTAAGGAGGAGGATGAATCTTATTCAGAATCATAGTGTTAATAATGGATACTAATACCTTATTAGAAAGCATATAAAGCTCAAATTATTGAGACAAAGGATAGGATTATGCTCGAAGACATTCCCATTGTGAGGTAATATACTGACTTGTTCCTTGAATAATTTTTTGGTCTTCCTTATAACCAAGAGGTTTTTTTCTCAATTTATCTTATTCCTAGATATCTACCCATATCAAATACTCCTTATAGGATGTCCACCATTGAGGTGAATGAATTAAAGAACCAGTTTCAAGAAAATATTGACATGGGTTTTATACACCCAAGTACATCACTTTGGGGTGCGCCAAACCTCTTCAACAATAATAAGGTTAGATCAATGTTCCTCATCATTGATTATCATGTGATCAATAAAAACAATTATCGACTACCTTGGATAGTTGAATTTTTCAATCAACTATATGGTGCCAATTACTTCTCTAAGGTGTACATTTAGCTGGGATATCCCCAATTAAAGGCGAGGAAGGAATATATTTCCAAGAATACCTTTTAAATGAGGTATATACACTATGAGTTCATAGTGATTCCATTAAAATCTAATTATTACACATCATATTTTTTGGAAATTAATGAATAGGGTCTTTAGAAATTACTTCAAAACTTGTTTTGTAGTGTTTGTAGGTTATATTATGATATACTCCAAAAGTAAGGAGGAGCACGAGGAACATTTATATAATGTGCTGATGAATTTTAAAAGGTAAAAAATATATTCAATGTAAGGTAAATATGAGTTATAGATGGAGGAAGTATCATTTTTGTGACATTTTATCACCAACAAAGGGATATCTAGGGGCCCTTCTAAGATTAAGTAAATTGAGGAGTGGCCTAGACTTGAATCTATAATGAAGTTCTGTAGTTTCATTAGTATAGATATGTATTAATGAAAATTTGTTAGGTAATTATAATTATTTTCAAACCCACTAACCAATATGACTTTAAAGGGAGAAATTTTTTTTGGAATAGTGAGTGTAAATACTTCTTCAAAGAGTTGAAGAAGAGGCATATCAGTGCACCAGCACTTACAATACCAACAAGAGGATAATATATTTGGTATATAGTGATGATTTAAATAAGGGATTAGGTTGTGTACTAATGAAAAATTATAAAGTGATAGCCTAAACCTCAAGAAAGATGAAATTAAATGAGATAAACTATCCAATTCATGATAGGAAATTGGAAGCTATGATATTTTCAATGAAAATATGGAAGAATTATCTATATAGGGAGACATGTTATATATATACTAATCAAAAGATCCCAAAATACATATTTAAATATAATAATATTAATATATACCAAAAAATATGGTTAGAACTCATCAAGGATTATGAATTCTCAATTCACTAACATCCTAGTAAAGAAAATAATGTGTAAAACTGTATAAGTAGAAAGGATCCAGTAACTTTATCAATGAAGAGAATTTAGAATGATACAATCTTATTATACTTTCCAAGGATAGAAATTGGAATCATAATGGAATTTACATCATCATTAATTTCACAAATGATTTCTCAACCATCCCTTTTAGAGAATATAAAGGATGCTCAAAGAGGTGATGTCAAAATTAAGAAAAATGTGGAATCTATAAGAATATGGAAATCCTTAGAGTTCAAAATCTATGGGGAAGGAGTTATAAAATTTGTATCATGACTATGTGTACCATATTATCCGAAGACAAAGAAAGAGCTTGTAATGTGGCACATAGATTTAACATCTCTATTCACCCAGGGAGCACAAAGATGTATCAAGATTTCCAAGGGCACTATTGGTGGGACAATATGAAGAAGAATATTAATGAATATACATTAAAGTGTCTAGTATGTATGCAATTTAAGGATTAAAGGAAAAAGTATAAGGGGATGATGCAACCATCACCAATACCTAAATATAAATGGGAAAATATCACCACAAACATTATCACCAGACTTCCAAGGAAAACCAGAGGAAATAATTATATATAGGTCATTGTGGATCATATTAAAAATACTAATCACTTTATTGTGATTTGAGAGTAATTTTCAATCAATTTTATTGTATGAATATAAATCATTGAAGTGGTGAGGCTATATGGAGTACATTTATCAATTATATCTGATCATGATCAAAGATTTACCTCCATGTTCATGTAAAGTATATATCATGATTTAAATACTGTGTTTAACTTTATTAAAACTTATCACCCTAAAAATGATGGCCAATCTAATAGGACTATTCATACACGAGAAGAGACTTTGAGGGAATTTTTAGGGACTAAAAAGGGGGATGAAATGAACATCTTCCACTGGTGGAGTTCTCTTACAATAATAGTTTCCAATTAATCATACAAATGGATACATATGAATCCCTTTATAAGAAAATATATAGAAAAACTACATACCAGGATGAAATTGGTGAACTTAAGCTGCTGGGAATTGAAATAGTTTTTGAAATGGTAGAAAAGGTGAAGACTATTCTGCAATATATTCGAGATGACCAAACTTGATAGAAAAGTTCTAAAAATAATCATATATGGGACTTATAGTTTGAGGTTGGAAACATGGTGTTACTCCATATATCTTCATGGAAGAGGGTCATGAAATTTGGGAAGAAAGGAAAGACAATTCCTAGATACTTTGACCCCTTCGATATTATTGATCATTTTGGACTTGTGGTCTATCGACAATAACTTCCACCAACCATATCTCAATTATATGATGTATTAAATTTATCCATCCCGAGGAAGTACATACAAGATCCCTCACATTTAATCAACATAGATGTGATACAAATATAAAATTATATCTCTTATGAGGAGAATCTAGTAATGATTTTGGACTATAGAGATAAGGTTATACACAACATGACCACTCACATAGTTAAAGTACTATAGAGAAACCAAAAGTATGAAGATGAAACATGGGAAACAGATGAAGCAATGAAGGAAAAGTACCTTTATATTTTTTTCACTATAGTAAGTAATATGAAAATTCAGGGTGAAATTTCATAAAGGGGAAATTGTAATGGCCCATAATTTTAACAATTGAATTTCCTTCTTATAATTATTTTAGAAAAAATATACATCACATATAAAACCCAATAAAAACATTATTCTCATAAATGAATAACTATAAATTAGTTTGAAAATAAACCAATTATAATGCCAAATATTATAGCAGGACAATAAATAGAAAATAAGATAATAAGAATGGGAAAATTTGATTATACTATATTCACTTGAATGACCACACCCATGAAAAAAGCTATAGAAATAAAAAATAATATTAATAATTTAATATTTATTTGGAATATGAAACTATAAAACATTTCTATGAATTATAAGTTAATGAATAATGAATTAAATAGGTAGTATTTATTGAAATTAAGGAATTTATATAATAGATATAAATATAATTGTTGGAATATTAATCTAACTTATAAGAATAATAATTTTTACATTATAATAGTAAACTCACCTATGAAAGTATATAATAAAATTTAGGCATCTTATAAATAAAAAATGATATATTTATATCATGGTATAAGTAAATAGATGTTTTAAAAATTTTAAACTATGTGTTGGTATTTTTGAAAATTATAAATGTCTATTTAAAATTTCATAATTAATAAAATGATTTAAAAGAATATTTATTTTCATAAAATAGATTCATAAAGTAATATTAAATTTTATATTAATTATAAGATAATGTTATGTGATGTTAATTAATTTTTCCAAGGGTAAAAAAATCGATTATAATTTAAAAATTGGTATTTTTCAAATAAATGATGATTTTATTTAAAAAATAAATTTCTCACATTTATAAAATTATTTTTAAAAAATAGATTCCAATTTCAAAATCTACACATCAAAAAATTAATAGGGTGATTTTTTTCCTCAAAAATAGTTGAATTTTTGTTGAATAATGAAATACAATAATTTACTATATTTTACATTATATGCCAAATACATGAATTTTTAGTCATGTGTGATGTAAGCACGAATTATTTCTAACTCTACTAAACCATTTATAGTATATATTCATAGGAATAAACACTATTGATAGTATTGAACCAAAATAATAAACTAATGAATATAATAATAAAAAACACCCTCTCCCCCTATAAATACCACCCCTCACCACCCACTGTCCTCCCACATTATAAGCCTTGTATATTGTAAATATTATAAAAAATTATATTCCAAATACTATTACCCATGTCCAAGATCTGATGGTATAAAAAAGACAAATTCTGAATTCCTTAAGTGGTTTTTCAAGGTGGTGATATTCAAGAGGTAACTTTCTAAAATCATCTCTTTTAATTTCATTTATTTTTTATACCTTATACTCACCTCCTTCATCCATAAAAGAATAAAAAATATAGTAAAATTTATATAATATAATTTTATATTTTTAATGGAATATCTTCTCTCTAACCATTTTTCTCATATCTTCTTATTCAAAGAAACAAAACCATTGTCCAAATTATGGTTGTTTTCTGTCTCCATGGATAATGAATTTTTTTCCATTAATGCCTCAAAGATGGTCATAAAACCATTATTATGTTTAAAAAATATTGTAACATGTATATTAATTTTTTTTTATTATTCTAGAACTAATATGTATACATAATATTAAATAAAATGAAACTAGTTTGTGATGATCAAAAAACCATAAAAATAAACTAAAAATTTATCATTAATGTTTAATTAAATGAATCATCCTCATAAAAAAAATGATATATAGAACCATTTAAAATTATTTAAGTGAATTAATACCATATAATTAAAATTTTGAATAATTATTCCCATTTTAAAATAACTTCCATAATTATATACAATTAAACCGAATATAAAACTAGGAAAACAAATCCTCCCAAAATGACGAAATTGAACTTTATCTCATAGAAATAGACATAAATGAACGTAATAAGATTATAATAAATAAAATAAATGTATAATATGTTATCAATTATGTAATTAATGAATCTAATTTTATTATATATTTCATTAAATGAAAGTAAATAATGCATCTAGACATAAGGTAAGGGATCTCTCCAAAGCACCATTTTTTCCTTCGGGTTACACTTTATCTATTTTTTACTATAATGTATTTCTTCATTATTATTATATAATTATCTTAAATTATGTTTATATGTTACAAATATATATATATATATATCTAAATTTATCCTTATTTTATGCGGAAGTATATGTCTTAAAAGGTTATCTTCTCAATTCCACTAGATAAACAAATTTGATTAAAGTGGAATTTTTGTTTCTTACACATTTTCAAGCACACCAAATAAATTTTTTATTACTATAAAATATATATTTTTTATAATAATAAATAATTTTAGTTCATTTTTGGTTTTATGGAAATGATTTTTTCTTTTACCCTCTTTAAAAACTATTCAGAATTTTCCTTAAAACCTTGTTTAAGTGGGATATTTCTAAAGTTATATAACCATTATGATTAATGTTTTAACTTAAATTAGACACAATTTTTCATGATATGTTATTTTATTTCCTTTATGTATTTTCGAGAATGATTTAAATCCATTATTTAATGTATATCACTTTTATATACCCTTTTGTTATGCCTTATTACATGATTACGATACCCATTTCATTACATGGGTAACTCTGATGTTTATTCCTTATGTTTTATTTCTTATTATGGAATAGATATTCATGAACATATTTTGATTAGTGTTCCCATATATTTATCCAATTACTTGAGTAATGTTTAGTCTCATGAGATGTTATATATAGGATCAAAGAGTAAACATAATCTATTACAAGACTTTGTCCAACATCTCATATAGTCTTGCAATTATCCTTAACTCATATTTATATCATGTTTTGTGTTTCTGATACATTCTTATGTTTCCATGATCCCATGATTTCATTTTACTTATGTTATTACTTTTTATGTTTATTCATGATACAAGCCTTCGATTTTATCATGTTATTCCTTCTAACTCATATTATATGATTTATTCCCATGTTTGTTCCCTTACTGGAATTTTTAGCTCATCCCTTTTTTTAAGTACTCTACAGGATACCCTATGCAGTTATAGGATCTCAAAGGGAGTTATGATCTCGTTATGGAGATTAATAATTTTTTTTATTATAGTATCATGTTTTCTAATTATGTACCTACCCTTCCAAAGATACTATAATTTTCGATCATTGGTTTTTATTTCATATATAATTATGTTTAAAATCATATAACAACATTTGTAAAAGGATTTGGTCACTATAATTCACTATAGGGGCCTTTTGGACAAAAAATGGTCTTTTAGGCCCAGTATTTGGGCTTTTAATCCCCAGGGTCTTTGAGTCATGTTCATGGGCCACTTGGTTTGGGCATACATTCCATGTAATGGGTATCCATTTACCAAAATAGAAATAGGTGTTTGTTTTCATAATAAAAAATAGTTTTCATCTGCAACTTAAAAAAATGGTGTGACTTTCTACAATATAGAGTGATCATACGTAAGGGTCGTTACCTTTTCCAGAAACCCAATACAAATGTGCTATCATCCTGGTATGATTCCCCCCACAATTGAGTGACTATACATAAGGGCTTTACTGATATCTAATATTAAATATAAAAGAGTGACTTTCATGTAGTGACACCCTAGTATAGAACATGTTTTCTCTTGAGCAATGTGTTTACACACCCTAACCACCACACTTTAATTTTCACACAATAATTTTTCCATAATGTGACTCCCCCAAATCCCAGAGTGAATATATATATTCATGACATGGTTTTACCTTAGTCCATAATGCGATCACCAACTTATAGCGACCCATAATTTTCATACATAAATATTACATTTTTATATTATTATTCACTCCATTCCAAAAAAATAATCCTGAGGACTATAATTATTTAATTTCTATAGAGACTAGATACACAATCATATTATTTCATAAATGAGCATCCACATCACCCAACATGATCTTACTATTTATTATTATTTATAGATATACCAAACATAAACAATTATTCATAACCATTAGAAATTAAACATAAGAAAGGGTTACTATAGATGCTCTGTAAGGGTAAACATGGGAGATATCAATCAATGATTATAATAAATAATAAGATAATTATAAGGGTATGTGATTATGAATATAATTTAAAATTTTCATGATAAATCTTTCATGTATCACAAATATTTTTCCTAGAATAAAACCTTATCATTTAAAAATTAATGTATGATAAAAGTGATAGGTCATCATAAATCAATCATGAACCATATG
Organism: Viscum album; assembly: GCA_963277665.1. Taxonomy (NCBI): domain Eukaryota; kingdom Viridiplantae; phylum Streptophyta; class Magnoliopsida; order Santalales; family Viscaceae; genus Viscum; species Viscum album. The sequence continues at coordinate 2,000,743,873 of OY728143.1, read as the reverse complement.
TTCATGACATAAGTGAGGAACCACCATAAGTATAGAGACAATTTCCTATATAATGGTTAAATACTGAGGCCATAAAATCAAATCATATCATGAATCAATTTTTTTTTCTGTATTAGATCAAGCACATTGGGTTCTTTCCTATATAGGATCAAGAAAATAAAAATGTTTCGCATAGAGGATCCATAACATTAACCTGTTTACAACAATTATAAAATGAGAAAAAATAATCTACCTTATGAATTGTAGGGATATATAATTTTGGGATCACCTATAAAACAATATAAACCATTAATATGTGTGACATAAGATAAAAAAACATCCATCATATCATTATATCATAACCAATTCATAGAAACTGTGTTTCATAAGCATTTCATAATTTCATCATAGCATAACCCATGGAAGAAATTCAGTTTTGTAAACATCTAATAATCATAATAATAAACCATCCATATAAATAAAAATTATGGTATCATTGTATCACATACCAAGTAAAAAATAATTATTATCAAAGGATGTTATCATAGATGAAAATTCCTTTAATAGAATCACCAAAATATTTCTTGAGGGAAATACCATTTCAAATTTGAAATTACTTATTTAATATGTAATTTTTTTTAAAAATATGAGGGAATTTTATTTATTAAAATGAAAAATGAAAAATGGAAAATTATTATTTAAAGTATTGAGAAAACATGGTGATTGGAAATTCCGTTCATGACATATAATTTAAAAGAAAACATTCCCTTCACAATTTTGTGAAAAAGTCAAAAAAGTACCTCATTTAGAATATGGAAGGAAGATTCATTTCAATTTATTTTATAAAAGTTAAATTTGGGTAATAATTAATTTAAATAATCATATTATAGCACTAAAATATCTTTGGAAATGTTTTAGAGAAAACATGGACATGGAAAAAATGGGATTTTTGATCGAATAGTAAGACATAGTTGATTTTACTTAAAAAACATATTTCATTCACTTGAGAACATAAAGAGAGGAAAATGAAAGGAAACCATTAATAATATAGATATAACTAGTGTATATGAAAATTTAAGGGTTATATTAGATAAGTATAATATAATTTCCTCAACATAAATTCAAGCATAGGTAATCCCCATTAAAAATGATTGAAACATAAATCCCTCACCTCGAGTCCCATCTTTCTTCATACATGTTCAAACATCCTATGTAATAAACATATATTTATTATAAATGTATTAAATAACCATACCCATATTTATATTACCATTTATTATTTAACTATTACATCTTATCATCCGTTTAGTAATAATTGTTTATTAAAACCACTATTCTAGGTGATAACTACTTTATTTTTTTATGCATGTTTCAGTTATGAATTATCTGTCCTTCTATGATGGTCATGTTTATATCATCCTAATAATATTATACATGATATAAATATCATATATATTAATTAAAAAAATATATATAATCATCCATAAAAAGGTATATATAGGAAAATAAAATACACCTTTCATGGAGATGGTAGACCGTACATACGCATGAATACTATTTTCTCCTTTTGAAGAATAAAATGAAATAATTTGAAATAATAATTCACCATTAATAATAAATATTATATCATATATATAATATATATTTTTTAAATCCATACTTGTTAACATATAAGTAAAATGGAAGTGAATAACAAATCACATCGCTTTGTGGAGGTGTCATTCCACAAGTACAACGACATTATCCTTTTTAAAAAGGTTAAATGGAAAGAAGTTTGATGTGATATTATAATTAAATAATTATAATTATTTAATTAATAAAATATATAAACATTATACCCATCATAATACTTATACATAAAGGATGGTGGGAAAAAATGAATTGTATCACTACGTGAAGATGGTAAGTCGTACATGCGCATGAGTGACATTTTCACTTCCCATTTGATGGGAACGAGGGTCGATAATGATTTTTAAATAATAATAATTAAATTTAATAATATTTCGGAAATTTAAGTTATTATATTTTGATAAATATCATATATTTTTAGGTGGTAAAATAATAAGTAAAAATAAAGTGATCAGTTAAGGTCATTGGATTTTTTTAAAAGACCTCCTTTGGATACCCTCTTAAGGAATGTAGAGATGATATTTTTGAGATAAAATCACTTATAGAAGATGTATTGGAAATTTAATGATGTAAGTTTCAGGATTTTCATTGATATATAAGGATTAAGGAGGTGTAAAGAAGAGAAAGTTGGGGTGTCCTTTTATAAGGGGGAGAGGCTACACATGCAATTTCTTAAAATATTAAAATATAATAAATTCATTTTCAAGATAAATGATTAAAAATGGAAAATAATTAGAATAAAAAGATAACAGGGTATAAATAACATTATCGAACAAAATATTGACATTTTTTTGTATCATTTTATTCATTATCCTTTTAATTAACACCTTCATTTTCATTTTTGACCTTAACCATAGTAAACGATATTTTAATACTAAAGGGTTAATAATGATAACATAAATGGTAAAATGACTCATAAATTGGACACGTTTGATATTTTAAACAATATTTAATACAATTTGATAATTTTAATATTTTTATTTATTTTATATCATTTAAGAAATTATTATCTGTTATAAAATCTAATTAATGCCAATTTTGAAATATTTATTTAATTTGATTTTGAATACACCAAGACAAAGTTGTAATATTAATATAATATTTTATCACATACCTAATATGTAATATTTATCAATAAATATCACGTAACACTATAAATCCATAAAATTATATTTATTTTAATATTTTTAAAATAATTTCTTTATTTTTCTTTTTATTGTTGAAATACTGTGGTGACCTTGTGTATGAATTTTAGGAAATTATATAATTAATAAAAATTATAAATAAATCACAATCATGAAAATAATTTAATTATTATAAAAACAACCATTAATATTCAATCATAACTTTATTTTATCCTTATGTGAACACATAAGATATATTTAAAAGTAAGTGACTGGCATTTTTATTTTTTTCTTAATTTAATACAAAGGTGATATTCAAATAAATATGGCCCCTAGTGGCCATATATTGGAGTATTGGATGGAAATGTTCGAAATATACTCATCCCATAGGATAAATGAAATTATTTCCGAAATTTTATAGCCTTATCCTAATACTTTACCTCAATTTTACCCATTCTACCCTTACTGAGGTGACAAAAATTTACTATGGTACTATTCATATTTACAAGAGAATTAAAGAGTCCATTGTACCAAATTTTATCATAATGATTTAAAACATGGAATCTATTTATCAATATTTAATTTATATAATTGGAATAAATAAATTTAAAATAAGTGTGCAAAATATAAAAAAACTATTTTAAAAAATACATTATTTAACATTAAAACTGGATTTATTCTTATCCCAAGCCTAGAAAAAATATTTGATTAAAGTAAAAAATTTGATTAAATATATAATATATAAATTTCATTAAAATAGTTCAAAAATATCAATCAATTTAATTTTTTAATATAAACATGCAATATTTTCATGAAAATAGTTTTTCAAAACACCATCTCCTTTATTTTCAATTGATGTTTTTCATTTATAATTAAATGATAACCAATGAATTCATTTTATGAATGTATAAAGAATAAATTATCATAAATTATTAAGTAATATTAATACATTCCAATTCAATGGTAAGTTAATAACTTTGATGTTAATTAATAATATTTTAATTGTTTATAACAATTTTTTTAAACTCAGTGTTTCGTATAACATAGGGAAATGAAGAAATTAATTTTTATAAAAAACATATTTTATAAACTATTAGAATGTTATATTATACCTAACGTATAATTAATTTCTCTATTTAATTTTTTTATTTTGATACAAAATAACAAGGATATTTTTGTTTCATTACATCCTTAACTTCACAAGTCACTTAGTCAAATTTTTGATTCCTTTGGAGAACATTAACCTAGTGAACAGTCTGATTTCATAGAAAATTATCTCTATCATACAATATTTATACTAGTTTTTAGTGTCACATACATAGCTTATTTTAAATGCATTTTTATTTTTAATTTCCTTTAATGATTTGTTTTGGGGGTTTCCAAAGGTTTTATGGAGAATAGGAGAGTTTTCATGAATTGGGCCAAACCGTGAGCCCAATTTCAGATTTAAAAATAAATTTTGTTTCTTTTATAAATTATTAATTTTTTAATATTTTTCACTCATTCAAACTCCTAAATGTCCTCCCCTAATATATTAACACCATAATTAAAATTTGGATCCTTTGGAAATCCAAAACCAAGGTTTATTTTGGTTTTTATTTAAGGGATTGGGCCTGCCCGAAAGCCCATATCCAGTTTTAAAAAGTAATTTTATTTATTTAATAACCTTTTCAATTTTAAGTATTTGTTGATGATTACAAGCCTCATATTCGCCCCTTACACCCATACGCTACGCTAGCCACTTTACACCCTCTTTGGATCTCTTAAGAATCGCTATTTAGAGACGAACATCTTAGGGTTTCTAAAATCGGCCAGATTTGATGAGGTATGTTCATTAAATCATAACTCTATAAATTTATACTATTTTCCCTCCATTTAAATTCCTAAATGACCTAATAATTATTGTGAGAACATCCCCTGAGTTTTGGCCGTTTTAAATTTCATATACTGGTGCTTTGGGGAGATTCATTCTAGATTTCTCAAGTAAGTTAGTCCATTTCATTTCCCATTTCAAATTGAATAGGGTTTCATTCTATTTTTCTACGGTTTCCTCCATTTTCATTAAAGTTACAAATGAACAGTGGGTAGGGGTTAGAACCTAAGGTTTAACCTTTGTTTTTCTTGGTTCAATTTTCTATTTTTAGGTTTTATCTACCCTTCTTGAGGTGTGGCGGTGGTGCGTTGGTGTTTTCGCACAAAGGATTCAATGGTTCATTTGATTTGGTAGGTGATTCCAATGTTGATGCAATATTTGTGTATTAGCATGCTGTATTTATCATATTTTAAGATTTATATCATTTTATTATTTCTGCAAAAATTGGTTCTAATGATGTTTCTATTGCAAGTGAATTTTAAATGCCAATTTGGTGTGAAATTGGGGGTTTTCCAAAGAAATGTTTTATTTGTTTATTTGGGGATGCCCTATAAATACTTAGTTGTTTTTATTGACCTATAATAATGCATAAAATACTGTTTTTAATGTTTATCACCTTTGGTTATTGCTGCAAAAATGGGTTTTAATTGTGTTTGTAAAGAAAGTGAAGTTTTGGTTCCACTTTTATGTGAAAATGAAGGTTTTACAAAGTTATCACTTCTTGTTTAACATGGGGATGCCCGAAAATTGATTTGTTGATTTAATTGAAATTTATTGGGATGTCTTTACTGTTTTGGTAACTTAAAAGTGTGAACATAGTGTACAAGTGTGTTTCTTAAGGGGTTTTGTGTGCAAAACAACACGGGATTTTGAGAAATTGATTTATTCAAATTCAAAGTGTTTGTTGTGTGTTTTAAGTGGTATAAAATGCGATAGGTGCTGTATTTGGTGTATGTGAAAAGTAGTGGTTTTTTAAATTAAAATGGATATGTTTTAAATCCTGAAATTGTTTGAGCACAAAGGGAGAAGCCCGGGTACCTAGGTGGGGCGGATTTGTACTAGTACGACTAGTGGACCAGATGGGTTTTGTCCCTGTTTCACTTAGCATTTGAACAACAACAACTCTAAAAAAACTATGTGGATTATTATTGGGGACCACTAGGTTATGGGTATTTTCCCTACTAGTGGCTCGTGCATGAGAATGAATTTTACTATGGTTACATTACACCGAGGTACGAGGTACATGGGGCCTGAGAGTATCTAGTGCCTAGGGGTGTTCCCGATTTTGTTGCTCATTGGATTTTAGGTATTTTCCCATGTATTTGTGTGTCTTTGGAATTATATTTCAGTATCTAACATGTCTATTTAAATGTGTTTAAATTCTGAAAGTTTTATCTTGAAAAATGTTTTCAATTTAAAGTTGCATTTCTTGGAATTTGTCACCGCTTTTCATTGCGTATTAAAACTGCTTGATTTTTCACCTTGTATTGCATGCACCTTGGAATAATAGGGTGGTATCATATTGGGCTTAGGATCACACCCTACTTACACCACTTGGGTGTAAGTAGACTTTTTTTTGACCCAGGTAAATGAAAGGCTAAGGGTGATGGCAGTTCAGGGTGTTAGTCCTTATCCTTGGGGCAGAGTAGTGGAGACGGATTGGGGGTGATGACCCCTTGTCATGGGGAGTCCATGGAGCTATTTTGTTTCTATTCCATTGTGTCTTTGGACCTTTTGTATTTCATTTGAACTTATGTATTCAGTTCTGTTTGTTTTTTATAAACCTTGTTTGAATGAATTTTTCAGATTCATTTTATCAAATCTTTTTGGTGTTTTACCTATAAATATTCAGGTAAATCGTTCCCAAACCAAGATAAATGATACTCGGGAACTTGTGCCAGCCCGTGGGGATAGGGAACACCCTTCAGTCCTTGTCACAGGCTGGGTCTGGTACCAGTTTTGGCGACGAGCAGATTCAGAACGTGACAAAATGGTATCAGATCCAGGTTCAGGTTAACACTTTGTGTCATGTTATTTGGGGAAGAGTCATGATAGTATGGAGTTAGGATTGTAGGGAATTGGTATTATAGTTATGGGTAGTGTGACTGATCACCACACCTCATTATAGGATTCATGTTTCTAGGGGAAGTTAGGTTTTATCTAAGTCCTTTGGTTTTCTTGGTTTGATGATGGTTAGGGGAAATGAAAAGAGAGTTGGGTTAATGGTCTCAGTGAGCTCGCAGGGCCTGGCAAGCCATGTGGAGCCAGGGATCTTCCCTAGTACACTATTTGTGACTGTGAAGTGATTGGATTATGGTCACCAACCATATGTCCAAGTCACCCACTGAAACTAGTTTCCTGTCGCATTGTCTTGTGCTTTTTAGTTTTGAAATCTTGGACTTTGGTTTTAAAGTGACATGGTTTTAAGAAGCGTAAAGTTTTTTTTGAAATGATTTTAAAATAACGAGGGAATGGTTTTGTTAATGAAATGGTGTAACTAAATTTTCAGAATTATTTTGAAATGTAAGATGGTGTGCTTACACCTCTTTTGAAAGCAGGAACTATATTGATTTTGGTTTTGGAAAGTGTTTCCAATAGAGTTTTCTAAATAATCAAAGGGTGTTTTAATGGGATGAGATGTTTTGAAATTGATGTGAATATCTTGAAATTGAGTTCTTTTATAAATGTTTGTGTCTTTCTGAAAATTTTAGTAATATTTGAATTGGGATTTTGATCTCCTGGTTAGCAGTTTTGAAAAAAAAAGGATGCGTTGGTTGACCGTTTTGGTTTTGAAAAGTGGAAATAATATTTGTTTTAACCTTTGGTATTTCCGTGAGTAACCACATGCATGGGGTTATATGAGATGATGGATGGTTGATGGCATGACTTGATGAGTGCCGGGATGTATATGAGGAGGGTTCCCAGTGTGGAATAAAACATGCATGTGTGAGGCCCATGGGGTACCATTGGTGGATATGCTTACTGCTAAACAGTTTGTTTTCAAAGAAAGAGTTTTAAAGAAAAACATGATGTCTTGATGAATAGTTTGGTATTGTTTGTATTAAGGGTTTTTGATAATGTTGATGTTATGGGATGTCTTGAGTCCAAGAACCCCTCCTGTTTGAACTGTGTTTTGGGTTTTTGTTTGTTCGGTGAGCTGTGTTGTAGTGACAATTAGTGGTCTATTTTGAAAAATGTTTTGGGATGCCTTTGTAGTGGTTACCTTCATGTGTTTGGATTTGGATTGTGGTATATCGTGACCAATGGACCATCTTGGTTGGGTCCTTTAGTTCAATCGTTGGATAAGGTACATCCCATTAAAGGTTAGTGCACAACTAAAGTGCAACCCAGATTGTTTAGCCTTTTGAAGACCCTCCATTTGATCAATATAAGGAATATTTTTCTTGAAATTTTTATATTGAGTCTAAAACCTTTCCTTTCTTTGATTTTTAGAACCTCTTGTAACGAGAGAGTGCTCATGGAAGGTTGAAAGAGACCTTAGTTTCTTAAGTTTCTTGATACGTCTAAGGTGGATGTGGTCTAGGGTTGTTAGTGTGGATGAGTGACTCAATGGTGTCTAAGAGGACCTTTGGGTTCTTTGAAGTTTCTTTGATGCATGAATTCATGTTAAACCATCGGTGTGGGGAATATGGTCATGATAGGATATTGTGGCCACTTTCTAGAATTGTGTGTTGTTTGGGGATGTTGTATAAGGTCCCTCTCCATGCATTGTTTATATCAGTCACAATGGTCATGTTCGGTGATGCCTTATGATGTCATGGGATCAATTGATCGTAAAGGTGAAAGTTGGGAAATCATATGAGAGTCTCAGTTATATTGGGAGAATGTATCCCTTGGAAAAAAGCTTTAAAATATTCCATTTTAGAGGAAGGTGAGTATTTTTTTTCTTTATTTCTATTGTTTCTCACCCAAAAAAACAAGGTGTGATGTGTGTGCATATTTTAAGGACTTGTTTCAGTGAAATATCGAGTTAGGGTAAAGTGAGTTTGGAATGTGTTATGTCTTGGAAAACTTATCAGGGACTGCATTGTAGTTGTTAGTTTCACTGAAAGAAGAATTATCGTTCATGGGGTTTCCTAAGCCTAACTGTGAGGCCGAAGATGCTTCAATCATTTGAGCTCCAACCATAGGTCTCGGAGAGAAGCTGGCTCATAGTCAGTGGAAATCACAGGGTCGTTTAAACCCTTTTACAAAGTCATATCCTCAGTATGAAAGTTAATAAGAGTTTTAACCTATGGTTTCATTATCTTTCTTTTATTTTCCATCTTCGTTGGAAATAGGTGGAGGGCCGTGTACCCATGTCATCGCCTAATGTTATTCCCTCCCCCTTTGGTTTCCACTGAGTCTTTGGAGAAAGGTTTGAAGTTTGTCTAGACTATTTAAGAACACAGTTTTCACTTGGTTAATAGTGACCATGCCCCAGAAAACCATGTGGATAGAAGGATCCCCACTGTTAGGGTATGGTTTCCCAAACCGTGCAAACTAACCCTATGGTTGCCCCAACTCTTTAAATTTTGGGGTCTTTCTTTACCCGCCAATGCTGGTTGGTTAAGATTGTTGGTTCTTATGGTGTGGAGACCCACAATGAGTCTTATATAAGTGATTTTATAAATTTATGATGGAAGTATATCCTTTGTACTAGTGATTCCATTAAGGCCTCCCCCTGTTAGTCTCTTGATTCTGTCTCAGGAAAAAAAATTATTAGTTGTCTCTTATGGTGGGGAGCATATTTGTGTCCCCCCGTACCAGTAACATAGATTTTTCCATGGTCTTGGATTGGTGTAGATAGTCTTGTTCAGATATATCTAGCTACCAACATCTTTATTGAGTAAACGTTGGGTCTGGAGAGTGCCCAATGGTTTAGTTAATGTAAGGTATATATAATATTGTTCGAAGTTGTTGTTCGTTTGGGTGAATTGCTTGAGTCTTGTTTGGATAGTGTTTGAGGAGTTTTATTTTGGGATAAAGTATGAATGTGCTTGATTGTTTTAGGAAAGTGGTGTAATTTAGGTTTGTGAGAGTATTCCTTTCTTTATTGATCACTGGAGGTGTTTTGGCCTTTAGGGGAGAAACCTGGCAAGGGAGTACCTCTTGGTTTCTCAGTTGGGTTTGGTCGTTGCTTTGGCCTTGATGTGACTTTCCGGGGCTGAAAGTTTTCATGGTGGGGATAATTGTCACATAAATATCTTATTTTAAATGTATTTTTATTTTTAATTTCCATTAATTATTTTTTTGGGGGTTTCCAAAGGTTTTATGGATATAGGTGAGTTTTCATGAATTGGGCCAAACCATGAGCCCAATTCCAGATTTAAAAATAAAGTTTGTTTCTTTTATAACTTATTAATTATTTAATATTTTTACTCATTACAACTCCTAAATGTCCTCCCCTAATATATTAACACCAAAATTAAAATTTTGAGCCTTTGGAAATCTATAACCAAGGTTAATTTTGGTTTTTATTTAAGGGATTGGGCCTACCCGGGAGCCCATATCTAGTTTTAAAAATTAATATTATTTATTTAATAAAATATTCAATTTTAAGTATTTTTCGGTGATTCCAAGCCTCATATGCGCCCCTTACACCCAGCCGCTCCCCCAGCCTCTTTACCCCCTCTTTGGAGCTCTTAGGAATCACGATTTAGGGACAGACATCTTAGAGTTTCTAAAATTAGCCAGATTTGATGAGGTATGTTCATTCAATCATAAATATCTCAATTCATACTATTTTCCCTCCATTAAAATTCCTAAATTACCTAATAATTCTTCTGCGAACATCCCCGGAGTTTTGTCCATTTTCAATTTCAGATACTGGTGTTTTGGGGAGATTTATTCTAGATTTCTCAAGTAAGTTAGTCCATTTCATTTCCCCTTTCAAATTAATTAGGGTTTCATTATATTTTTTAGGGTTTCCTACCTTTTCATTGAATTAGAAAATGATCAGTGGGTAGCGGTTCAAACCTAAGGTTTAACCTTGGGTTTTCTTGGTCCAATTTTCTATTTTTAGGTTTGATATACCCTTCTTGAGGTGCGGCGGTGGTGCGTTGGTGTTTTCACACAAAGGATTCAATGGTTTCATTTGATTTGGTAGGTGATTACAATATTGATGCAATATTTGTGTATTAGCATGCTGTATTTATCATATTTTCAGATTTATATCATTTTATTATTGCTTCAAAAATTGGTTCTAATGATGTTTCTATTGCAAGTGAATTTTAAATTCCAATTTGGTGTGAAATTGGGGGTTTTCCAAAGAAATGTTTTATTTATTTATTTTGGGATTCCCTATAAATAATTAGTTGTTTTTATTGACCTATAATAATGCATAAAATATTGTTTATAATTTTTATCCCTTTTGGTTATTGCTGCAAAAATGGGTTTTAATTGTTTTTGTAAAGAAAGTGAAGTTTTGGTTCCACTTTTGTGTGAAAATGAAGGTTTTACAAAGTTATCACTTCTTGTTTAACATGGGGATGCCCGAAAATTGATTTGTTGTTTTAATTGAAATGTATTGGGATGAATTTACTATTTTGGTAACTTAAAAGTGTGAACATAGTATACAAGTGGGTTTCTTAAGGGGTTTTGTGTGCAAAACAACACGGGATTTTGAGAAATTGATTTATTCAAATTCAAAGTGTTTGCTGTCTGTTTTAAGTGGTATAAAATGCGATAGCTACTTTATTTGGTGTATGTGACCAGTAGTGGTGTTTTAAATTAAAATGGAAATGTGTTAAATCCTGAAATTGTTTGAGCACAAAGGGGGAAGCCCGGGTACCAAGGTGGGGCAGATTTGTACTAGTACGACTAGTGGACCATATGAGTTTTGTCCCTGTTTCACTTAGCATTTGGATAACAACAACTCTAACTATACTATGTGGATGATGATTGGGGACCACTAGGTTATGGGTATGTTCCCTACTAGTGGATTGTGCACTACAACGGATTTTACTATGGTTATATTACACCGAGGTACGAGGTACATGGGCCCCGAGACTATCTAGTGCCTAGGGGTGTTCCCGATTTTGTTGCTCATTGGATTTTTGGTATTTTCCCATGTATTTGGGTGTCTTTGGAATTATATTATAGTATCTAACATTACTATTTAAATGTGTTTACATTATTAAAGTTTTATCCTGAAAAATGTTTTCAATTTAAAGTTGAATTTCTTGGAATTTGTCAACGCTTTTCATTGCATATTAAAACTGCTTGCTTTTTCACCTTGTATTGCATGCACCTTGGAATCATAGGGTGGTATCCTATTGGGATTAGGATCACACCCTACTTACACCCCTTGGGTGTAAGTATAACTTTTTTTGACCCAGGTAAATGAAATGATAAGGGTGATGGTGGTTCAGGGTTTTAGTCCTCATCCTTGGGGCCGAGTAGTGGAGACGGCTCGGGGGTGATGACCCCTTGTCATGTGGAGTCCATGGGGCTGTTTTGTTTCTATTCCATTGTGTCTTTGGACCTTTTGTATTTCATTTTAAATTATGTATTCAGTTCTGGATTTTTTTTATAAACCTTGTTTGTATGAATTTTTCAGATTCATTTTATCAAATCTTTTTGGTGTTTTACCTATACATATTCGGGTAAATCGTTCCAAAACCAAGATAAATGATACCTGGGAACTTGTGCCAGCCCATGGGGATAGGGAACGCCCTTTGGGCCTTGTCACGGGCTGGGTATGGTGCCAGTTTTGGCGGCGACCAGATTCGAAACATGACATTTAGTCTTAAAAAGATCCTATTATGGAAGATCTACCAATGAGTTTAGTACATGTGATGGATCTAGTATGTAATTCCTCAAGAGAGATACATGGAATATATTATGAACTTGAGAGAGGTTCGATAGAAGCGCCAAAAAATATTCCACCATCCCTACTCAATAAAGAATCTCAAAATGGAAAATATATCCAAGGATTAAATTTCTTTTTATTTTAGATCTCCTTAAATTATACTATAGTGAAAGTTATAGGAATACATTCTCACTAATTTTAGACTATATATATCAATGATGATTGTTAGGAAAATATTTTTGTCGACTCTAGGCTGCTCTTATTTTTTGCCGAATAGATCTAAATATCTCTACCATTTACTTGTCTATCTCAGGTCTTAATATATTTCTCTCTTTAACTTTATCCAATTATATTTAATTTCTTCCCTCCCCACTATTGTGTGACTCATATGGATAGATATGAATTCTCAAGTGATAGCTATTATTTTCAGAAAACTCAACTAGTTGAATGTATTTATCCAACCACATTTTAAATATTCATTAAAAAATATCATTATATACTCTAGGGTTGGAGTCATTATATCTAAATTCCTATATGTCTAAGGATGATACATATCACTAAAACTTAATTCTATATCATGAGCTTGTTAAATACATCTCAAAAACGTCAAGGTAATCATCATTTCCAACCATATAAAATAGAATATAATACTCCATGAAATGAATAAAATTATTTAATGAATATTCTATAAATATAACTAAGTGAGAAATATTATGTTATATAAATTAAGTATGATAAAGTTATAAGGTGATCAACTATAACTCAAATAGAATTATGGAATTTAGATATTTTGGGGAGTCTGATGAAAAAAATACATGGTGATATTTTACCATTTCTATTCTTGAAAGGGAAATGGTTTTAACACCCCCTAATAATTTTTTATCTCATCCTTAACATTATAACTAACCAATAACCAAGATAAATATTCAATAATATCCCTTTTCATGTGGCCCCATTATAAATACTCTATAAGATCTCTATACTTCTTTTTTACTTCCAGGATATATAAAGAATGATGAAATATAAGATTCATCCAAAAACTCCTTCTTCAGATATGGAATAGATGGAAAACATACATGGTTCCTGATCCTTACCATTCCATAAAAAATAATGTTTAACTTAGGGACATTTTACTTGTTCTTTTTCCACTCCATATCTTTATTTTCACCTCTTGAATCCTTACATTGATAGATGGTTAATCATTTATTTGATAAAGGAAATATTTCTCCCCTAACTTTATGATTTCAAAATCCATTCATTTAAAATATAAAAATATTTGAAAATTTTCGAACCTCATTATATATAATCTTATATGAACCTTTATAATTAGATCATATACCACCATGTTCACCTTCCCCAGGTGGTAATGTATGGAACATTAATAATATTTAATCAGATCTAGCTATTTTCTATGGTTCATATTCATCTATTTTTGAGTGAATTTATTCTTAAATATTTTATGATCAGTATATATAATACTTCAATATCCATAAATAAAATTCCTCCATATAATTAATGTAAAAAATACCATAGATAACTCCAAATCTTGAGCTGGGTATTTTTAATCATGAACCCTCAATTATCACGAGACATAAACTTTACCCATATAATTATGCATGTTAATTCATACTAGTGAATTCACTAATGCATCACTATAGATTATAACCCTTCTTCAATACAAGGAAATATAAGCATAGGTTCAATAACTAAAATTCTATTTAGTTCCTTGAAATTTTCCTCATATTAATATTTCTAATGGAACATGGATCCCTTTTCAGTTAACATGGAGAGTGGATTTTAAAATGATGAGAAATTATTAAAAAAATCATTGATAATATCCATATAAACCAAGAAAAATATAGTTATAATTAATTGTGGTTATTCTGTTCCATTTATCTATAACATCCATCTTTGAAGGATCCATCAAAATACCCTCACATGTGATTATATGAACCAATAATGAAACATTATGAAGATAAAATTAATATTTGTTTAATTTTTCATACACATTATCCTTACTTAGGTTATTTAGTACAATTATAAAGTGATATTCATGATATTAATTTATTTCTTAATATATAACATTGTTATATATAAATACTACAATAAACTGATCATGGTAATCTTTAAACACCCTATTCATTAAATCCATGAAGATATTAGGGGTATTTGTAAGACCAAATGGGTTATCTATAAATTTATAGTCTTCATACCTTATATGTATGGATGTACTAGGTATGGTGTTAACTTTTTACCCTCAATTGATAGTACCCATATTTAAAATAAATCTTTAAAAAGTATTAAGATCCTCGTAATTGATCTAAAACATCACCAATATGTGGTATGGGATACTTTTTACAGATACTAACGTAGTTATGATATCAATATTCAATAAAATTTCTCATTTATCCATATTTATTCTTAAAAAAATGAATAGGTTCACCCCAAGTTGATGCACTTGGGTTAATAAATCCCTTATCAAGGTTAATTTGGAGTTTCTTCTTTAATTCATTCAACTAAATTTGGGACATTCTACAAGGATAAATTGAAATAGTTGTATCCCTTTTTATGATTCATATTGAAAAATAAACTTCATGACTTAGAGTAAGGCCATAAAATTATTCTGTAAAGGCATCAAAGAAATACATAACAGAATCCATTTCATCAATTTTGAGTTTCTCCCCAACAATATGATATAAAAACCCTTTAAAATTGGAATTAATACCCATATAATTGGTGTAATTTCCATTATAGGTTCATATTTATCATCGAAATGATGAGTGATAATAGATTGGTTCAGAATATAAAACATGAAATTTCTTCCTCAGAAATTGATGTGTTATTTATGTAAATAGAGGAAATACATTACAAAAATAGCATTTATTTCAAATTGCGGGATAATAATGAGATTTAAATAAAGCACATTCCCACTAACTTCAATCTTAGTAAAATCATTGAATTATAATGCAATCATCATAAATTTATGATATTTTACTACTAATTCAATATCTAATCATTGAGGATAAGAATTAATATTACTTACAACATTTATTGATATACATAAATTCATATAACTATGGTCAAATAGTTTATGAAAATATTTGAGCATACCTATAACCACCTTAACCTTATCATTATATCTTCAATCCCTTAGTAAAACCAAAATGATTTTCTTGACCATCAAGCATCTTTTATCAGAGTGATCAATTATAAAAAATTATTCATAGGATATATAAATCATGAAATCTTCTTTCAATCTATGATACCTTATTTTTAACCTAGATCACTCACAGACATAATCAATTCAAATCCTTCATAATGGTTCTTAATGAAAATGTTAATTAACCCAAGTATATCCATCGAGAGTGTCAAAAAAGGTGCACAATAAGTGAACTTTCATCATAAATCAGAATTACATGCGACATGTACTCAACCTAGTAATTTTGAGGTTAAAACCCCTATATTCATCTATGCCAAAAACCACACCCACATGTTGTATCCAAAATGGATGTATTGTTTGGAAACCCACATAATATTTTCCATACCAAAACTTTAGGCTGTTATCATATATGTAGAATTATCCCCATTATTTTAACTAAAGTTTTCTAATCCTAATCTCAAAATATTGATGAAACTGCTGCCTCATATACCAACTATAGTGGCACATACTTTTCATACATAGACATTTCATCATTATAGATGAATATTCAATACATTTAACAAATATAAACCTATAGACCATAAAGGTATTGTGTCATTGGAGACTAGATACAAAATATTATTATTTCATGAATGATATTATGATTTGTTACTCCTAATAGAATTATCCTACATAAAATTCTATTCATAACAGAGGGAATGGAAATGTAAGAAAGGGTGAGCTCATATGCTCAGTAAGTATAAATATGAGAGATATCAATCAATGACCATATGAAGACCTAAAATAAGCATAAGGGTATGGGACATAGAATATAAATTAAAACATTTATACCCAACATATCATTGATCTTAGACATAATTTACAACATACAAATTTATTATTTCAAAATACATGTTTCATAAGAGTGAGAAATTATCTGAAATCAATAATGAACTATCAGTTCATGTAATAAAAGTGTAGCTCACTCATAAGTATATAAACTGTATCATATGTCCAATTTAACTACGAAGATCAAAAAATAATAATGTATAATTTATGAACACCTATTCTATATATTGGATCAAGCACATCGACTTGTTTCCCATAGTAGATCAAGAACATTGACTTGTTTCCCGTAGTGTATCAGTAAAATCGACTTATTTCCCAAAATTATTTCAGGTGATATAATACATTACCCAGTACATAAGAGGGATATATAATTTTCATTCCACTAATTACATAGTGAAAACAATAAATATGTGTTCCCCAAGATCCTAACTTTTTTTTCATTTGATCATATCATAACCCATAAAAATTAACTAGTTTTTATAAATATTTCATTATTTCATCATAGAATAACCCATGTAAAATAAATGGGTTTCATAAAGATATCATTATCATGATCATAAAATATAAATTTAAATAAAAAGTATAGAATCATTGGATAATATCCCTAGTAAAATATATTAACATCAAAGTATGTTATCATAGATTAAAATTCCTTTAAAATGATCATTGTAATATTTTTAAGGAAAATACCATTTTTATTTTGAAATCACTTATTAAAAAATTTAATAATTTCCAAAATATTATGCATATTTTTATTATAAATAATATATGGAAACTCATAAATGGTGATTCATACTATTTATAGTTCATGAAAAAAAATTCTATTCATTCCTTATAGGTTAAAAGAAAATATTCCTTCCACACATCTATAAAAGAGTAACAAAAGTACCTCATCCAAAAAATGACAGGAAGATTCCTATTATATTTTTAATAAATGTTAAAATTTTGGTAAAAATTACTTTAAATAATCATAGGTTAATATTAAATCAATTTGGGATACATTTTAGAAAAAACATGGACATGGAAGAAAAATGATATTCAATCGAATAATAAAATAATGAGTCTGACATAAAAAACTTCTTTAAGTATCATAATTACTTAAAGTGAGTAAACTTAAAGAAGAAATTTTTTTCTATAGAAATAACTAAACGTTTATAAAATGAAATTATTTTATTAGATAAGTATAATATAATTTACTCAATATAAATTCAAGGATAAACAATCCCAATTGAAATAGGATTGAAAAACAAATCCCCTTACCTCAAGTATCATATGTATTTATACACAGTAAAAATTTCTCTATAATGAATATAGATTTATAATAAATATATTTCGGAACCATAATAATATTTATCAAACCATTTATGATATAACTATTATATATTATTTCCAATTTATTAATAATTTGTTATTAAGATATCTATTCTGGGTGATTACTACTTCATTTTTATCCATGTTTTGGTTTAGAAGTCTTGGTAATTTTACATCGATCATTGTTAAATAATATAATTTTTTTCATGATTTAAATATAATATATATTAATTATAAATATATTTATATTCATACCTAAAAGGTAGATATAGAAAAATGAATTACATCATTCATGGAAATGGAAGGTCGTAGGTATGAATGAAAGTTTTTTTCACATTCAAAAAGATGGAATTAAAGAAAGGTAAAAAAATATTTTTCATTTTTATAATATTTTTATATCATATAAATCATATATATTCATAAAATTCATTATTATTACCA
Organism: Viscum album; assembly: GCA_963277665.1. NCBI lineage: Eukaryota > Viridiplantae > Streptophyta > Magnoliopsida > Santalales > Viscaceae > Viscum > Viscum album. The sequence goes on along the minus strand of OY728143.1, from coordinate 2,000,725,715 downwards.
TTAATATTAAATGTAAATTAAGAAAAAAATCATATCTCTTTGAGGTGGTGGTATTCCACATGTACGCACTAGTGGCATTATAAGTTTTAAACATCTTGGAAGGTAAGAATTTTGAAGTGATATTATAATTAAATATTTATAGTTTTATAATAAATATAAAATATAAAAATTATTCCCATTATAATACCCATCCATAAATTATAATGGTGAAAAATGAATTTTATCTCTTTTTGGTGATGGTAAACCTTACATACACACGAGCGATAATTTCACTTCCCATTTAAAGGGAAAGAGGGTGAATAATGGGGTTTAAATAATAATAATAACATTTAAGTATTTTAGGTCACTTAGTTTTTTATTTTTTTATGAATAACATATATTTATATGAGTTAGAATAATAATTAAAAAGAAATTGATCTGTTTATGTGATTACCTATTATTTGAGAGAACTCATTTGGATCACTACCTAAGGACCATAAAGTTTGCCTTCTTGGGAGAATTTCACCTATATTATGTGTATATGTAATTTTATATGATAATTTTATAGGCTTTTTTCAATATATAAGGCTCAATGTTGTGTTAATAATAGAAACATGGGGTTTCCTTTTATAAAGGGGGGAGGCGACACACTTGGTATTTATTAAAATATTAAATTATAATGATATTATTATCCAAAAAAATTATTAAAATGGAAATTATTTCAAATAAAAGGATTTTATAGTCAAAATATGATCATTAAATTATATTTATAAAGGTTTTGGTTTCATTTTAAATCTTATCTTTTTTGTTAACACCTTCATTAGTGATTTTTTTCTATAACTATGATCAGAACTATTTCAATCCCAACTTGCCATGAATATTACTATAAATGAAAAAATGACTCATAAATGGATTATGAATGATATTTTAAACCATATTCCTTAAAATATTATGAATATAATATATTTATGAATTTTAAACCATTTAATAAAATATTTTTCTATATAAAATATAATTAATATCTATTTTTGAACTATTTGTTTAATTTGATTTTAAAGATAGTGAGAAAAATATGGAATTATAATCTATTATTTTCATATATCCCAAAGGTGTCATATTTATCTAAAATATTCATGTTACCATATAAATTTCTAAAATTATATTAATTGTAATATATTTAATATTATTTATTTTATTTTACTATTAGTTGATGAGATACCGTGTCAATGTTGCATAAGAATTTAATGTAGTTATATAATTTAAAAAGGCTATAAATAATTTTACATCATTAAAATAATTTTACTATTATCAATATAACCATTAATATTCATTTAAAATATTATTTTATCTCTATGTGAACAAAAAAGAGATATTTAAAAGTAAGAGAGTGGATTTTTGTATTTTTCTTTCTTAAATTAATATAATGGTCATATTCAAAGAAATTTGGAACCATGTGGCCATATATTAAATAATTTTATGTAAATTTTCTAAATACACTCATAAAATTTGATAAATTAAATTTTAATAAAAATTTAAAAACTTTATCATGAATTTTTAAACTTAGTTCACCCATTTTACCAATAACGTGGTGAATTTTTTTTACTATAGTTACTATTCACATTTACAAAAAATAAAAGGTCACAATTTAAAAAATTTTGTGTTACTCATTCAAAATTTCTAATCCATTTTTTAGTATTCAATTTCATTAATTTTAGGATATAAAGTTTTAAATAAGTGTGCAAAAGGAAATATTTTTTTTTAGAAAAATACTTTTTTATGCATTAAACTACATTTATTCTTATCCCATTCCTAGAAAAAATATTTGATAAAAGTTAAAAGGTTTTATGAAATATATAATATATAAATTTCACTAAAATAATTAAAAAATAGTGATATATTAAATTTATTAATATAAACACACAATGGAGGCATAAAAAATGTTTTTTAGAAAAACTTCTCTTTTATTTCCAATTTATTTTTATTTTTTATTTCTAATTAATTAATATCGAATGAATTAATTTTATACATGTATAATTTATTAACATTAATTATATATTTATTACTATTCTTGCTCACCAATCTAATATCTAGGTGATAACTATCAAATTAAATAATAATATTTTAATAGTATATCGTGGTATGTTTAAACTCAGTGTTTCAAGTAACGTGAACTGTTAGAGAAATTAAATTTATTTGAAAAAGATATTTTATAAAATATTAGGTTGTAAAAAACTAGTCCATAATCATTTTTAACCATCAAATATCATGACATTACTTTCCACATGCATGAAGAATTCACACAAAGGGCTAATCTATCCCTATTATGAGATTAAAATTCCAATTTATCTTAAAAGAAATGACCCTTCTATTTTTTGGGTCATTAAAATTATTCTTATTATTTTATGTCCTCTAATATGATGGTATAAAATCCCTATGGTATAAACATATACCCCCATTGTTATTTTTCAAACTCTTGTGTATGGAGAGGTGCTCATGAGGACTGGTGGTTAACAGACCTTGTTATTATATGGTGATCCTAGATGAAAACTTATAATGTTTTATTAGAGATTATTTTTTTGTTTTAATATTTGGGGTATGGTAGATTGAATATATGACTGACCAAAAAATTGTATTGATGATATTTTATGTTCCTAGATAGTATCTACCAGAGCTCAAGTCCATGTTTCCTAGATATGATGATTGTTGTTTGTGGTTTTTTATATTCCAATTGGTTGGAATATTTTCATTTATAATGTTATGAGTTAATTTATTTTCTTCTATTTTATCTTTAATCTTTGTGAAAGGAGGCATAAATCCATGCATCATATTATAAATATAGATTCACAATAGATGTTCATGTTTATTTGTGATAATGATACTAATTATGGAAAAAATAATAATAAAATATGTATGAATTATTTAATGTTTATACATTAACTTAATTAGTGGTTCGTAAAATAACTTATTGGTGGTATTATATTGCCACATGTATTTGATTATGATCCATGAGGGTGTATTTTGATATAAATAATTCTAGTGGGGATTATTATAATATATTGATTTTTAGATGAGTATGATATGGATACTAGATAGGTGAATATATGAACCAAAGAGTGGGAGTATTGGATTGTGAGTGACTTTATATGTGTTCAGAATTTTAGATTATTTTTTTAATAATTAATACATGGGAGGTTCAATATTATATGTGTTATAGTCATGGTGATTCCTTGGGTATCCAGAATGTGAAAGAAAACTTAGTTTTATGTTATGATATGTATGACATGCATGAGAGACATGTTCAGCTGGTTGATTAGAAAATTAATCCTAGGATTCATGTTATGCACCAATGTATGATATGCAGTTAGTTGGTGGATTAGTAATGTGATCCAAGGATTTAAGGGTTATGACATGACATGAAATGCTTTGAGTTTTATAGTAGGGAACCACTGTGGTGTATGCCTAATTGGTTATTCTTTGTTTTGGTAATGGGGATGTTCAGGGAAATGGTTAAGTGTGGTGTGACTAGTGGGAACCGATGTATCAAGATATGACCGGTGTGGGAGATGAGGTCTATGTGATGTGATGTAAGGATGACTGAGTGGTCATGAGGAATTTGGAAATACAAAATGGTAAAATTATATGAGATATGAGTTGTGACATCTTAAGAATTGAATTTTTTTATAAATACTTATGATTATTTTGAAACATTGATGGTCTGAGTGGATTAAGGTGATGACTAGGGGATCTGGAGAGTGGATTAACTATGGTGAGTTGGGCACCAATGGGTTATGAGTTATTATTTTATAAGTTTAGAGTCATAAAATTATGAAATGTGAGATTTTTTTAATGATAAGGAAGATTATGGACACGGAATTTGATCAATCCGAACCATGTTTATAGAGGTGGATTTTTGGAGATATTGGACCGTAGTTGTGAACAGATCAAGGGTATCATTAAACCCTATAGTATGGATCAGGATGTGGATCTATTCGTGAAATAAGAGTGAGGATTAAGAATATAAAATTCTGTTCTATTATAAATATCATACTATATAATTCTTTTGGATCAGTGATAGTGAATTTCATAATTCAGGGATAATTCATTGGATGATCTAAGCATGTGATGCCCATTTTTTATGGTTTTTGGGGAATATAGAGAGTGGAGTGTCATTGTATGAAACCAAATATGGTTTCACTTTTGGTATGATTCATGTATAAAAGTGTTTAGGTTGTGTATGGTAAATTGAAAATACCCAAATATGGGCATCAATTAATGTGAATTAGGAAATATCAATATATTCATTAACTGAACACTCTTGGATGTGGGATGATACTTAGGTGATACTTAGGTGTGATGTTAGGTGAATTTTGGTCTAGTGTAGACCAGTGGTGGATACTTATTATGTGTGAAATCATTGAATTGATGTTTAACAAATACTTCCATAAGTGGGGAATTATTGGGGAATGGATGGAAATAATTGGTAACATAATGCAGAAGATGAAGGGGTTCAAAATAGTGGAGATGGTTTTGGTGCGGTGTAGGCATGAATATAACTAGTGAGAAACATATTTTTGGGTATGTGAATCAATATTTAGTGACTCTTATAGTTTTTTAAGGATTCATTATTATACTTTTCATGGAAAATAATCCTCATGGTTGGGAGATTATAATGACATGCATCATATGAGTTGTTGAAAATCATGGGAAATTTCAATTTTCTATCCCAGAGTAGTGAATGATTAACAATTGGAAATTGTATTATAATTATAAGGAGTTTTATATATCAATAATTTATTCTTGGAAGTGGTAGGAAGATTGAGAAGTTTTTGTGTGATTAGTTGCGTTTTAGAATAGTGATAATGCAACCTTACTTTGATTTTGTGTGGTAGGTTGTATGTGATACCATAACTAGTGGGTGAACAAAGTGGCATATATTGTGTGTGATATTTTATTTTTAGAAGGATATAAATTAATACTAAAGGTTTATAGGATTTTCAATTCATGTTTTTAGGATAAAAATGGTTTAATTCATAGGTAAAAATTGAAATTATGTGACAATCCATATTATAGAAAATTGAATTTGACCTCAAGTGTTAGGGTTTCCATTTTTCTAAAATTTTTGGTAAAGTATACATCATTAGGGTACTCATACATGAATTTACACTAGTATTGGTAATGTATTGGGCTATCCATATTATGTATAAGGGTACTCATATTTAAGTGTTAAACTATGGGGTGAAAATGGATAAGTTTTGAAAGCCTCTATATATGTTTGGGATAATTTATGGAAATTTTAGTGTGTAAGGTTGAAAAAATTCATAAGGGTATGTGACTTAGAAATATTTTTATGTGCTTATTCATAGAGTATAAATAAGGGTGGATCTGAATGATGTGTTTGTGTTGGAAAATAGTAAAGTGTTGGAGTAACCTATAATATGTATGGGTGGATTTACAATATAGTAACCCTGTGATTTGAATATGGTTAAGAATGGGAATCCTTATAATACATAATGTTTTTTTTCATGGTGATACACATGTGATAAACTAATTTGTATACTTTTTGAGAATTTCAAACCAAGGGGGTTATATGTAGTGATTCATGAGTGAGGGTTCAATTTTTTTTTGAAATTTAAATGTAATGGGATAATCATCCATTGAGGTTTTCTTGAGAGAGAATGGGTTTTCATATGAGGCTAATAGATATGTTATGAACATCTATTTATGGTATTTTTAGTTTATCATGGAGTGGGGATTCACATCATTAAGAAGAAATCATAACCATGAAGTCTTGGTCTAGGTATTTTAATATTATACGGAGAAATGTTTCATTTTGTGATGAGTTCATGAGTGGGAAGTTAAAACTATGTTGAGTTCCAATAAGGGAGAGGCCATTTTGTAGGGTGTTGAGTAATGCCAATGAGAGTGGTAGTTGTGAGGACTATGAATCTGGATGAGGGAGTTATGACTCTTTCTGACCAATTTTTCATGTTGTGAAGGGGAAATGCAATACTGTTTTAAAAGACCATAGTTGGGAATGTATTTTATCTTTTGAAATTGAAAAATCTATTCAAATTTAATCATTTTATATTCAATATAATAAGGGTAGGTTTATCTCATCTTCCACAATAATTCCCTCCTTGAACCTCATGATTCTTGGTAGATTGGGTGAGCTTTCTCTATGGATTAAGGTTATTTTTCTCTATTTCAATCCCATTATCCTTCTCCTTTTTCACCAAATTTTATTAGGTTGGGTTTAAGTATTTTTTTATTGATTTAACTATGGAATATTAGAATTTACTTGATATAATATGGATTTTATGAGTTTTAGATAAAACAGGTTTAGAAAATATTCTTACTATAGGTTTTATATGGTTTTATCGATATATAATGTTTTATTAATTTATGTATGTATTTAAATTATTTATTTGAAATTTATAAATTTTTAGAGATAAGAAATTTGGTATTTTTTATAATAATGTTTTGGGTGGAAGTCATGGGTGGTGTACAAACCTTTGGTAAAGGATTTGGGAATGAGAGATCTCTTAGTAAGTGATTCCTTATTTATTACTCAAGTGTTGTTTGTGGAATTAATATTTTATATAATGTGAATGTTTATTATGAGTGTTTTATAATTGTATTATATGGAATTTTATGGAGTTAGAACATTGTGCTCATAGGTGATAGCCAGCCAGGATTAAATGATCTTAAACACTGGTGCCTGAGATTTTTTAGGGAATAACTCCGAATGAGGTAGGGTTTCCCTTGAATATACTTAAGGATTATGAATTGTGTTATATGGAATATGGTATAAATTTCATCACTTTTTTTATCAACATTATCCTAGAAATGAATTATTTTTTTAATCTCCATAAGAAGAAAAAAGGACTTATTCCATGATGGACCCTTGAACACTAGTTTGAGGCCTCTGTCATCGATGACTAAGGGATTGACCACATATTTTTATTAAGTGGTATATAAATCCCATAAAAGTATATAATAAATGTGTGAAACACAATATACTTTGTATAGGTTCACTTATTACCCTATAGGTAGATAAGAGTTATTGATTGGAAATGGGTGGCCTAGGGGTTGGCCATATTAAATGTTGTGTATAGGGTGATTATTCCTCCTATACTTATAAATTGTTATATCCTAGGGGTGGATAACATGGAATGGTTAGGTTCATTGTTATAGGGTAAAACTAGTTTACCATGGTAAATGAGATGGATTTTATTCTATCCCTTGGTGTATCTGTTACATAGAATTGCTAGTGTGACTGATTAGGACATGGAGTGTGTGTAGCTATGATGAGTAGAGTGATTCACTTTGAATGAATGGATTTTTACCTAGATTTAGGAATGAGATAAATGAACCCATGGTGGGTTTCTAGGCCTAGATGAAATCTAGGAGAACATGGAAGGTATCTCAGTCTTTCATTGAATATGGAATGGATGAGAACATGGTGGCTAACTTGATTGTATAATAGTATGAATATGGCGATGCCAATAAGTTTTTCTCTTGAGAGGGTGATTTTGGAAACGATATTAGAGGATATGACATTTGCGGTGGGATGGTTTCGAGTTGTGTGATTATCCCCCATAATTAATGAAGTTATATGGTGATATATGATAAATAATGAAACAATGAGATGGATCTAGGGTTTGTGAAATTCCCTTGATGATATATTATGGTATGATATGATATACGGTGATATCTAGGAAGGCTTGTTATTCCCCAATGATTATGATATATGTTTGTACATCCAATAGGGGTTCCTCTTCCCTAATGAATATAAAACATGCTATTATATCCATGCATGTCACTTATATTCGTATGAGTATTATTTAAGATTGTACATTTAGGAAGGATTATTATTTTCCTAATTATTAAGATATATGATTCTATAAAAAGTGGGCATAATTACCTTTTAATTATATATGATTATATGATATGTGATACTATTGTGGGTGGGAACTTATATAACCCTTTGTATTGATATAATAATAGAAATATGACGTTGAACAATGCAAGTATGGTTGAACTTGGGTGTCACCTTAGAACTCGAGGACTAACTATGATATATTTATTGTGTTTTAATTTTTTATTTTATTATTCTATGAATATCACCTTATGAATACGCAATATTTACAAGTTATGTTAGGGAATCCATTGATGGTGACCAACTAACTTATACCCAATCCTTACTATGGAGTCCTTAGCATATCAGTTATCAAATATACCTTATGATCATAAGTATTGGTTGGGTAGAGGCCTAGTGTTGGTTAATTTATCTAGATGTATTAGAAATTCTATTTTGTTGGGACTAGGTGGGGATTAAGGTCAAAATGTTGGTTTTAATTTTATTTTCTTTTGGTTTGGGTTATATATGGTCTACCCATTAGATACATTTGTATTGTCTACATGATTAGTGTGAAATGTTGTATATTTTTTTATAGTATGATTATTTTATTTATCTTGAGAAATAATTGAAATGTTTTTATTTTTTATTCATTTGGATATCGTGATTAATGATTGTATATATTTTTTACTATTTCTTCTACCCCAATATGATGGTATAATATTAAAAGAGACATATTTTTCATCATATTTTAATATAAAATACAATTTTTATATAAATAAATTTATAAACTATGAAATATTTGATTTATTTTTGTAATTTTTAGTAGGATACAATGATTTTTCAGTAAATTGAATAAATATGATGGATCCAACATGAAATTGATGGCCCATGATGAAGGAAAATAGAAGGACCAAGTGCAAGTCTTGAAAATAATGCACCAAGTTGAATGAAATTGAAATATATTGAAAAACACCAATTCACATTGAGATTTTAATTCATGACATGAACCTTGAAGGAATTCAGAATGTGATGTCAAAGTGTTAATAAAAAAAGGAACTTGAGAGAAAGAAAACATGTTTCATTACATGAAACATATGGTTATTCCATGAAACTTCTTCAAGAAATTTAGAACATGAATTCTATTGTGAAAAAATTCATCCGGTGTTCTAGCTTGATGAATTCATGATGCTAAATCGCTAATCACATCGTTAAATCCTATAATGGAAACATTATTAGTTATATTTGATGTATTAATTTCTAAAGACCTCTTTATCACCCCATTATGACCCACGTTGACTTAAGAACCATTAATTGAGAAATTATGACACCTGAGGATCTAGGTAAGGCCTATAAAGTGAGGTTTGGGTGATTGGAATGGGGATATAATAGATCCCATGGATTGGCCATTGCATTGTAGAGTAGGAATGTTACTTTAGTTTTTCTAATTTTTTAGTTAATTTTATTTTATGTAATCACATACTCATATTTTATTAAAGTGTTTCACCTTTAAACTTTTATTATTCTTATAATATCATCTCTTTATCTCCTCTATATTTCATCAATGATCTGATTCTCTCTTAATGATGTGAGACTTACATTAATCTTGGCCTTGGGAGAGATTTCATGGTGTGATTAAATTATCTATATTTAATTCTTTAAATGTTTTAATTTTATATTTGGTGAATAAGAGGGATGAAAAATGATGCAATGATCATCCACCACGACATGAATCTAACATTGTTTTCTATTTTCTACCAAGAGGAGGTGAAATTTTATTTGAAAAAGAGGTTTCATAAACATGATTAAAATCCCACTCAAGATAGGGGATATCAATATATGTACGGTGAGGTGGATTGTTAAATTAAATTTAAACAATAAAAATGAATAACGAAGGAACACCCATAATGAAATTTGTGGACCAATACCATTCATTCTATCATCTTTTTATTTTATATCTAAAAGTTTGGATAGTTTTATTTTTTAATTTAAATTTATTCTAAAAAAACACCATTCTATAAAATAATAAAATACCAAAAAGAATTAGTTTACGTGAATTAGAATTTGTGATTGATTTTCAATTATTCTCCTCATGTGGGATGAACCTAGTCAGTCACTATGCTATATTAAGAAGATAAATTAACTTTTTTTCCTTCCTAAGATAGGCATTCCAAAACTATCATCATTGCTGAGGAGGTGAGTAGTCTTCCTTATATATATATCTCTCTCTAATTTCACATTATTTGAAATATTTTAAAAAAAATTATTTTCAATGATTTATTCAAAGTGTTATTATTCTACCAGGGAAGATAAATTATAGGTGAAATATCTAGATAATTACTATTTTAACACTGCTGATAGGACTCACATACATGGATCAGAATCCCAATGGAACAAGGCCCATGCATAGCCCGGAGGATTAGTGTAACTGAGGAAAAGTACAAGATCTCCATTACCAATCTCTATGACCCCCACACTAAGATGTCCATTTTCTCTATGTCATAAATATTTCACTCTATATTATAGTACCTACTTCACATTCATTGTATCTATTAATGCCTCCCTCCCTACAGTCTTATACTAGTTCTTGGTAGTTCCTATAATAATGAACTACAATATCTAACTGATCATCAAGTCTGACATTTTCATCTTCAACTCCCCACCAGTCAAGTAATTCTGCATTATGAGGTCATTGGCCCTATATATGGCTTGAAGGACCTATGGGATGAATTACTCAAATAATATAAAGGTCTTATAGCCCATAGGCCCAAATAAATGGCATAAATGCCCAAATCATGTGAATAGATCTACTGTTATAGTTATATTATAGTGCCTACTCTATAATACTTCTACATTATTTGGAAATACCCCCACCAAGATTTGATGCTGAGTTTAATGTAGGATTACAATTTGTGTTAGCCACTTTGATACCGCCCCAACTATAAGTTTTAAATCTCAATTATAATAAAGAGTAAGAATACAGGGAAGGTCTGAAGAATTAAAAAAATAACTACAATAGTTATAATATTATAATAAATTACATATATGTGTATAATAGGATAAAAATAGAAATACCCTATTATCTAAATTGACAAAATAGGTTCATGTACAAAAGGTATTAAAAGGATTAAAGAATATATTTGAATTTTTAAAAACTGAACAATACAAAATTCATCCCCACTCTCATGTATGTCTATATGGTCCACTAGTCCCAACAACATTTACCATTGAATATAACCTTAAGGTGATCATTACACATGGTTTTTTAATGATATATTTATTAATGAAAATTCCATTAACATTTTTTGAATTAAATATTGTATTTATAGAAGTAAAAACTAACTAGAACAGTCCTCAAAAATTTGAAAAAGTGATGCTAAATGAGTAAGAGAAAATTGAAACTCTAGAAGTGTAATAATATACAATTGTGTATGAAAAAAGGGAATATATTATGAAAATTTACCTTTAAATTAATAGCTGAATCTAAAATATAATGGGAATACATTCCCAAAATCCATTTAAAATGGGAACCATATAATGTGAAAAATATTAAATACAAGCTAGAATAATTGAGTCAAGTAGCATAAACTTTTATAAGAGACTTTTAAATGTACCAAGAGTTTTCATTCAACATTGGATGCACAATTCTTGACTTAAGGAAAGCTCAAAAGGATATGAAGAATTGAGAATTTGTGTCCTAGTAAGAGAAATACAAAGAAGAGTCACATATATCTCCAGAAATTTAAATGTAATGGTTTAATAGAGAGTTTTTTTGGATGGAATCACTACTGAGGATTGGAAAAACATATAGAATACTTTTCTAAATTTATATCATTTAGAGCCCTTACTATTGTAAGATGGAAGAATGTAGTTGATAACTAAATATTTTAGGGGAATAAAGTAGAAAAAATTTTATGTATAAAATCGAAAATTTAGAAAAATTGGAAGTTAAAATAAAATCATTGATATAAGAAAAACCTAGGTTCTAATTAAATAAGAACCAACTACATTGATACTAGAGTTTAGTATTTTAGAGGAATTTTCTATTGAGACTATAAAACTAGTGATTCTTGAGAGGAAAACAAAGAAAAAAATTTCCATCTTTTATATATTTTATTTTTAATAAAATCCCCCAAACTGAGTTTGAAATATATTTTTTCTAGATACAATTAGAAATTAAGGACACATAAATTTTGGAAGCTGAGGAAACAAACCCTACAAGAAAGGAAATTGGCATAGTAAAAGGGAGCGTTATAATGTATGTTGTTTTTATTTCTAAGATGCATGAATTCATTTATTACATCAAGGTTTCATATCAATGATTATGAATTCATTGATCAAACATTAAAATCCAAGTGTGTAGGAAGGATGAAAATTTTGTAGTGTTCTTTGTATTAGAAAAAAACATGAGAAAATATATCGAAAAAACATATAGTGGAAAAATCATCTTATAATTATTGAAACTCTTGCTTGAATCACTTGATAACTAATGGGTAATAAGATAAATATTGTGTTATTTTTTTGAAATTATTACATTTTATTTATTGACCAAAGAGTGAGTGATTAATTTTTTAAAAAAATGGCTAAAAATTCAATAGTACACCCCAAACAAAAAACAAGATATATCATTTTAATTATAACTGTGTGAGCAATAAAAACCTACAACGAATTTCGTAAAATGGATTGGAAAAAGTGTATGTGTGTGTGTATAAAATAAAAATCCATTAATAAGAGTGAATGAAAATATAATATCCAAATACCCATACATACATTCATGAACTAAAGATTTTAATCTGTCCTGATGCAAGCCTTTTTCTTTGGGTAGCTTAATTATAGATTATTCCCCGTAATTTATTTAATAAGTGTATTATTTTTCTCATGGTTAAAAAATAATGAATATTGTTTAATGTTTTTCAGTAGGATGGAGGGAAAGGTGAATAATGAACTCTTGTAAATAAGATAAAAAATGAGATTATCTATTTTTTCTATAAATATGACACATTGATTAAGTGATATTTTGTAGTATTATGGTGATCATGATTAAGGGGATTTGAAAATACTCTTCAAGTTAGAAATTTTATTTAATATGTCCTTAGAAATAAAAATTCAATCAATTGGGCTTGAAATTGAGAGGATATTAATTGTTGGTGTGATCCTTTATTGAGGGGAATTATTTAAGGATAAGAAATTTTTAGTTGTATAGGAAAGTGGTTCACTTTATTTTATCATTATGTTTCATTTATAATTTATAATTTTTTAATATTTTTTATATATTTTCTTGGAATTAGATTTTTTATTATTTTAAGAGTAAAAATAAATTCTCACAAGTTTTACACATTAAAATAATTAAAATAATTTTATTTTTTTAATATTATATCTTGATAGTTTTATTTGTGGTACCAAATTATTGATTTTTTATGTTTTTATAGGATAAAAACCAGAAACATAGAATTATTGAAATTTATAGAAATTAACTTGGTGAAAAGGGTAAATTCTAGACCTAGAAAAAGAAATTTATAAATTTAAGTTCAACTAAGGCCCAAGGAAATACATGGGAAGTGTTAGGCAAGGAGGCTCATAGAAAGGCTTAGTAAGTTCCCATAACCACATGTTGGAACTATTAGAGATGAGAAACAACACAAGATGGTGATTTAGGATGAGCGGGAATCGTATTGGGAGGTTGTTCCCTATATGAAACTCATTGTTAATGTGAAAGAGATCTATATATAATAAATGAGTTTCTATCTGTGGTATAAAATCGATGTGAGATATGTTATTTACCACAAAAGAAATGTAATGTTCTAAATGAGAGACATTCCCCCTTGGTTAATCTCCACCATATTTCTAAACCCTATCATTTACCTACCATTTTAAATTATTACTAGGAACCTACTTCTTCTATATCAAGAAACAATTGCTAGATCAATCTAATCAAACATTATTTCTTATAAAAATTATGAAAAACTTACAACCACTATGATTTCCATGCCCCACCTATTTATACACTACTTCATCCGGGACACATTAAGACATTAAAATGATTGATTAATGGGGAATCAATATTCATTTGTAACCGTACAATTCCCCAATCATGTTTTTTTCTATTCAATGATCATAAAATCCAATTCTGGAAGAAGTGTCTTTATCTTGAGTGATCTAGACATGCCCCCACATACATATATAATACCATACTACACCCATGACACCTAATGTTCTAACTCTATCTTAATAACACCTAGTGGAACCTCGAGTAATAAGTATTCATTGAGATCACCAATGGAAGCTCTACCACTAACATATCCTCACAAGCCCAAAATGGTGTCCTAATATCTTCTCCTAATAATTTTTTTAATCTAAATAAATACTCTGATGCCTAAAAATAGGCAATGAAAACTCATTTAAATTTTCTTATTCAAATAATATTCATTGATACTTTCTAAGGTACATGTGATAATATGAATTCGATGATTATTTTATCATATACTTTTATTTTCACAAATCAGGAAATTCATTATAATATCACTAGATTGAAACGTCATGAGGAGGGATGAGATTCTAATAACTCATATTATTCCGCACAAAGTGAAAGTGAATTTAGAATATCCTAGAAAACTATATAAGGTAAAAGAGAAGGATCATTTGATTTATGCACACCACCACTCTAAACCCTACACCTTATTTATCCATATTATTTTCCCCATTTTTTACCCCTTATTATGTTGGATGAACAAATTTTCATCCCATTAATTTCTTTAAATTCTCATAATAATCATCAATAGTCATTCCATTTCTCTCCATTTGTTAATTTCATTTTATCCATTTGGATAAGAAGTTTTTTACACGTATATTCCACAAATTTTTAATATCTTCCCCGGTACTAACCACATACACCTAATGAAAATTTATTATTATATAATCATCAACACTCCCATTAAACTTATACCACTTCTTCTATCTTGGTATTTGAGTCAACAAATAGATATCTGGTAGAGGAGTAGACCGACCATCACTCAATGAGGGATAAAATTTATTTTTCTGGTTTTTTATATAGAATTAACCTGATATGCTAGGTTTTTTTGTAATGGGTGAAGGGGTTGTGATCTTTTATTCTATTTTATAACCTTTTTACCTAGAATTCTAATTATGTTTAGATAATTATTAATGCTTCTAGTTGATTTTTAATTTGATAAATGAGATAAGGGGTAAGGGTGATGAAATGAGAATTGAATCTTAAGTCATGTACTAATACCATTACCATGGATTACTGTGGTAAAAGTGACATTATCTTGGAATATTATTGTAAAATTGTTTATGTGGTGTTATGGTATCTTAATCAAAAGGAATTAACTAAGATCATTTATCATACGGGACAAAATAACACTTATAGAGAATCATTACATTTTGAGTAAGCTCTTGAAATCCATTGGAGTGAAGTCTATGAGATATGTGATGTTTCCTATGAAATTATTTTAGATAAACTTTTTATTATAAATCACATTATTGATTATCCATCATAATTCCCACAAAAATCACAAATTTAATTCAATGTATAATTACTTTTTTCTAGTTTCCTTCACATTAGATGTGCCACACACAGAGACACACACAATGTAGAAAGGAAAAAAATTATTATTTTTTCATTTTAAACAAATAAAACAACATTATATATGATTTTTTTCATTCATTTTACATAAGTAACGAGTTAGTTTAACAATCAACCTTTCCTTGTGTTTGACCCGATTACTCATTGATACAAGTATTATCTGTTCCCCAAATATTTATATAAACAATTTGGTACCATTTTTAGGGATAATTAGGATTTGATTCATATATTTTCATTCTATTTATTAGATAAAATGAAAAAAAATCTAAAAACAAACTAAGAAATTCTGATATTTTTCCAAATATATTCACATTGTATGAATTTTCACTCTTGATATCTTTATTTTTAAGAGTGTTTTAGGCATCTATAGGCTCTCATTTATTGACTTTTAAGAACCTAAATTGAGTAATTTAAGGGAAAATAAGGTTTTTATGTTTTCAAAAAATTTAATGCATGTAATGTTATGAAAATCTACCTTTTTTGTACATAGAAATTATAAGAAATCATCTATGAAACCTTACCAAGAATATTTATAATCAAAATTGAATAAGAATATAGGGAATTGAAATACTCCAAGTGGGTGGGATTCGCTAAAGCATCTATATATCACCTAGAGAAAAGGAATATGATCTAAATAACTATCAAATAAATTCCATATATGATTTTAATGGCACTCCAAGAGATAATTCATTTAACTTCACAAAAGAATATCCTACAGCCATAAACCCATTCCCTCTCACAGTATTGGAATATAATGTGCTTAAAGTGATTTAATTTTTAATTAAAGGTTGATAAAAGGATATAAATTCTCCAATATCAGGAAGATACATTTTAATCTTGTGATACCATTCAACATACCATTTTTATAAAATACTACTCAATTATGAAAATGAAATAAGTAAGAAGGAGAATCATCAATATAACTCAAGAGGTGAGAACCCATTTTATGAATATTTAGAGCGGCTTAATAGATACCATAAATAATTACCAACAAATAAAATACCATACCCATTACACATACATTAAATTTATAATGGATTTAATATTTATGGATAGGATTTAGTATACAATGTTACTAGAAGATATTTTTGAAACAAAATAGTCATGGAATCACATTTTTTTTGAGATTTTATCTTTAAACACTCAAGAGAGGGTTAAAAGAGCATGGATAGTAATAAAGAAAATAAAATAATGATAATCATGATTATTAATTTTGGATTATCCAACTTCAATAACAATTATTATGTCAAGGACTAAGGGGAAGAAGGTATATATATTTTTTCATATGTAGTGATTGAGAACATCTCAAATAAGTATTGATTTTTCGAATATTCCACCATAATTTACACATCCATTGGATGGGGAAAAGTTAACAAAAATATTTGGAAATAAACTATGTAATAGTAAAAAAATATTCAAGATAAAATATCTAAGTTAGGAGGGTTAATTAAAATTTGAATTTGAAGGATGAAATCCAATTCTTAAATGCCATAATTTCTATAAATCAAGATAAGAAAAATATTTTCATAATATTTTGATCTAATTTGAGAGAAAAATATAAAAATTCCTTTAAGGTAATAATATGGTATCATTAATGATTAAAATTCAGGTCAAATATGAATTTACATCTTACTTTTTTTGAGAAAAGTGAGCAATAATATCAAATTTTTTTGATAAGGACCCTGTTACTGAGATATTTTTCAATATTCTAAGATAAATAACTAAAATATATAAAAGAATTAATATAGAAAATAAATCTTTAACAAAAACTCCAAATTTTATAATCATATTTTTTTTTTCAAGAATGGGTACAAGAATTCATAAAATCTATGAAAATAATTAGGCATGCATTAATAATATTAATAATAAATTGGGGGTTCTTGAAATAAGAAATAGTGAAAGGGATTAATAATTCATGATAATCCAAGATAAAAACCACACATTACATTGTTTTAGGGCCCTATTAAATGGAAATAATATAGAAGAGATAATCCCATATGATGATATGTATGAATTTATTATATAGTAAGAACCAACTAAAATTTCATGAAAAAAACCATATGTCACTAGAGGGAACCTTGAGGTGTGAAGTATATAAGGTTCTGTTATTTTGATGTTAACTAAGGAAAAGGACTATAAAAACCATGATCATTATTTCACATTTAAACATGATTTATTACATAAAATTACAATTATTACAACCCAGATGATCGAGAGGTCTAGTGTATTTGGGAAATTAGGTACATTACATAATAACATATAGCCTTAAACAAAACATATTTATTGAAAACTTCTTTAAAATGACCAAAACATTCCTTCATACTTAACACTCCTTGTAATAACCTGGGGACATATATAATAAAGGGGTGATCTATAAATCCTTGTAAGGTACAAAACAATTCATAAAATAAATAAGATCATAAATTTTAGTAAATAGGCATATTAATAGAGTATAAAAGAAACATGGATAATAATCCATGATATGGAATGAATATCATAACATGGGAAATATGTTAACAACTTAAAACACTGCATAATAAAAATAGGTCAAGGATAATCTCATAAAGACATCATGGTGGAAAAAGTACCATAATGAAATCAGGTAAACCCCCCATTCCAATGTGACATATCATGATACTAACCATTACCCAATTCATTGGAGTGCTATATAATTTCGGGCCCACCCGTCATATTCATTTCATTCTCATGCTTAAGTTTTCCACATAGATCAATCAAAATGGATTCATTTATCATCATAATTTTTTTGATGATAAAAAAGTGTTGATTAAATACATGTGTTCCCAAATAAATTAATTATATTTTTATAAATTTGAATACTTATGATAGAAAATGGGCATGATATTCACTACAGAATTATTTTGGAATGAAAAATTACGTTGCAATTTCAGCAGTATAATGGCCTCACATAAAAATTAAAAAAATGGGTTGATGAGAGATAAAGGAGTATATCATAATTTAAAAAATAAATGGATACTAATGGGAACATGTAAAGACATTTCCCAACATAAAATATTGGATATTGAAGGCATAACATAATAAAAAAACTTGAAGAAAGGGAAGAAAGGAAAGAACCCTTATAAAATTTTAGCATGGCAATAGGTGTACATAAGGGTTTATAAGTGGTAAAAATTAGATTTAAATGGTATATAATCATTTATAAATAAAATTGATAGTAATGGGGGATATGGAAGAACATATCACAACATAATAAAATAGAAATTAATAGAAAAAATATAAAAGGAGTGCTTGATAAAAGATGAGAGTGGAAGATCCCTTAATTGAATTTATGACTCAAAAGGATTTATAAGGAATTATTGGGAGATTAGGGGATCCTTTTGAGGACTGTAGGTATTGTAGGGAAGAGTTTGGATGTGACTCGAGGAGTTTTAGTGAATATAAATGTGAGTTTTGGTGAGTTTATATAGGCAAAGAGAGGGGTTTCTTTATTATTTTGGGTTTGGACTCTACATAATAAAATATCCCAAACCAAAAACCATCCTAAGGTTTTTACCTTGGTTTCTACCAAATGGGATTGGTATAAATTAGTTTAAAATTCCATGGTCTGAAATTGTTAAAATATTACCATTAGTGATGTGGTGGTGAGTCACACTTTTAAAGAAATGATTTTAAAATCATTAAATATATTATATGTCTTGGAGGATTCATAATGAATTTAAAAAATAAATGAAATAAACATAAAATCATATTATTTTAAAGTGAAAAAAATATTTGGTCATGGATAATATTTATACTACTTATTAAGTAACTTTTAGTTCATTGTGATGAGATAAAACACAAGATATATTTATATATTAATTAATTTTTACCTGTAATTTTGACTCTCAAAAAATTATGAAAAAATAACCATTAGATAATTTAGAAATTATAATTCCAAAAATAATATAAAATTTATCTAAATAATTTTTTAAATATGTGATTTTTCACTTTTAGAAATAAAAAATGACATCTATTGAAAATATCGTGTTTTTGACAATAACATTTTGTTGAACCCTTATAAAAATAAAATTTGACATAAAAAAATTATATGGTCATTTATATTTAAAAAAAATTATTTAATAATAATATTTTATTAAAATATCATTTATTTCAACAATCCTTTAATTCATTAAATTAGATATCTTAATTAACCAAAAATACCATTGGTGTTTTATTCAATCAAAATAAAAAACATTTATAAAGTAAAAATAACAGGATGAATATATATTACTTATTTTAAAAAAATAATGAAAATATTATTATTGATAGTATCTTGATACATATCCCTTTAATACACTAGTATATTCCCTAAGAGTATGGTGTGCGATGGTGGGGATTTCCTGGGGCTGTTCAGCAAACATGGTTTGTGAAGTTATGTCAATGAGCTTGAATTTCTCCCCCAAACAGTTTCACTCATGCTTATGTTATTACATATAAGATTTTTATTGGTATAGGGAAAATCCAAAAATTGATACCTCCCTCAGAAGCTCTGATAAATGGGCATCATAGGGTACAATCCTACTGGTTGAGGCCATCACTTCCTTTATCTACAACAATTGGATTGGTTAAAACCCTATGTTAATACTAGTCATGTGTTAACTATTCAAAAACAATGATACTTAATGGTCATTTAAATCTAATTCAATATAATAAATGAGTTCATGTGTTTTCTATAACCGTATCACATAATAAAACATTAAATCATAAGGAAACTTTATTTATAATAGTTCATGTTTTTAAAATATTCCCCTTTGAGAAATTTTTCTCTAAAAAATCCCATTTAAAATTCTTAAAATAGATGAGGGTAATTCTATTTAATAGCTTCCTTTGGTTCCCACATTGCTTCTTAAAAGTTATGGTTTCTCCAAAACACTTTTACTAGGGGCATTGTCTCATTTAATTGGATCTTTTCTCTATGATCTAAGATATTCCCCAGCTGCTCCTCATAGGAAAGGTCTTTATACAATGGTACCACCTATGGATTGAGTACATGTGATTGTTTTTCTAGGTATGTTCTTAAGAGGGTTACATTGAATAAATCATATACTTAAGAAAGGTTTAGTGGGAGTGCTAGTAGGGAGACCACTGCTGCTATGCGATCAAGGATGTCAAAAGGGATGATGTAACTGGTACTAATCTTTACCTTCTTCCAAAATATCATCACTCTCTTACTTAACGATATGAAGAGGAATACCATGTCTCCAATATCAACCTAAAGTTCACGTCAATGATTATAAGTATAACTCTTTTGTTGACTCTAAGTAGCTTTGATGTGCTGCTGAATGGTCTCAACCTTCTCTACAGTATCTTCGACTATTTCAAGACCTAGAAGTTTTCATTCCCAACATCATCCCAACATGACGATGTTCTTCACCTATTTCCATAAAAGTATTCATAGGGATCCATATGGATTCTATAGTGGAAACTTTTGTTGTAAGAGTACTTAACTAGAGGAAGGTGTTGGTCCCATCCTCCTTTGATGTTAATTGAGCATGCTTTCAATATATCCTCAAGTGTTTGGATAATATGCTCATATTGGCCATCAATTTTAGGGTGATAATCACCAATGAAGTCCAAATCAGCGTTTAGAGAATACTAGAGGATTTTCCAAAACATATATGTGAATCTTGGATCTCAATTAGACATAATAAATAGTACTACTCAATGCAGCCTTACCACTTCTATGATGTATTTATGTTCCAGTTGATCCAATGAAAATTCCTCTTGAAATGAAATGAAGTGTGTTTTCTTTATAAGAAAATCCATAACAACCATGATAGAATTGTTTCCCTTGGATTTCTTTTTACGTCTAGTGAAAAATTCCATGGTGATGTTTTCCCAATTCCATATCAGTATGAGTGATGGTTGTATCATCTCCTAAGACATATTCCTTTTATCCTTCACTTCCTGAAATACCATGAAATTTATTGTAAAATCAATGATATCCTTATTCATTTTATCCCACCAATAGTGCTATCAGAAATCTCAATACATGTTTGTGTTTCTTGGGTAAATGGAGAAATTTAAACTATGTGCATCATCCAATAATTTCTTATTTAACTCAGGATTTGATGGAACACATAGTGTTGACCCCAATCTCAATATTCCTTCTTCATTAACATTGAACTCCAAGGATTTCCCTTTTCTTAAAGTATCCAATTTCTTTTTTAATATTTTCAACTTTCAAGAGGATATGGTTTAGAAATAATTTGTGAAAGGATTGATGATGTTCCTTCCTTTATAATTCCCACAACATCTTTTTAAAGATCAATTCCTTCTCATTTCTCATTGATGATAGAATTTTTGGATCCTTTATATTTATAGAATCTTCAACTTTGTTCACATTATCAGGATTTTAGTGTATTGATCAGTTTTAATCCTTGATAAGATCTAACCAACATTGTTGGTGCATATTCATCTCTTTCTGCATGAATATATATTTTAGACTTTTGTGCTCTGTATATATTTTACACTTCTCCACAATGATATAAAGCTGAAAATTTTCCAATTCTAAGATCACCCCTTCCAACACAAAATATTGTGTTGAATAGTTTTTTCTCATGAATTTTCAAATTCCTTGAATCATAGGCTATGAATTTTTCATTTTCATCCATACTCTACCCAATCCCTTCTTCAAAGCATCGCTGAAAATTACGAAAAGTTCCCCACTTGTGGGTAGTGTGAGAAAAGAAGTAGTGAAAATCCTCCATTTTCACCTCTATGAATATTTATTCACATTCGTCATTCCAAGAAAATTTGACTCCATTTTGGGTTATCTTGGTAATAGGGTTTGACAATCATGATAAATTTATCACAAATCAATGATAATATCTAGCTAACCTATGGATACTACAGATATCTGTCATAGATGTTGGCCTCATCCATCCAGGAATTTCTTTTTTATTTGAAGGATTAATAGATATAACATTAATTGTAATGATATTACCAATAAATATACTTCCTTAAAACATAAATTACATAAATATACTTGGATTAAATCTTCTCCTTTCAGATGGTCTTTAACATAGTTCTCATATGCTCCTCGTGGTCCTCCTTGGTTTTGGAATATATTAGAATATAATCTATAAATTATACCATGAATTTGTAAAGATAATCTCTAAACAATATATTCATTAAGTACATGAAGATTTATGGAAAATAAGAAATTTTTAAAGGCATCACTATTAACTCATAGTGACCTTACCTCATACGAAAAGTAGTCTTGGGGATATCCTCTTTCTTCACCCTAAATTGGTAATATATCGACTGTAGATCCACCTTGGGGAAGTATTGTGCTCCATGTAGCTAATCAAAAAAGTCATAAATCCATGGAAAAGGATACATTTTCTCTATCATGATCTTATTGAGATCATGATAATCAATGCAAAGTAACATTGAACCATCCTTCTTTTTGATGAAGAGGACTGGTGCACCCCATGGTGAAGCACTTGGGCATATGAATCCTTTATATATATTCTTTTATAGTTGTTTATTTAGTTCCTCAAGTTACAAAATATCCATAATATATAGAGTATATGATATTGTAAATTCCCTAGGTATAAGCTTGATTGAAAATTTTACCTCTCAACTAGGAGGAATACAAGACAATTCCTCGAGAAACACATCACCTTGTTCCCTCACAATAGGCATGTCTTCGGGATAGATCCTTTAATTTGACTAAATTATTTGAGATATATATGATTTATAATAAGGAAATAATATCCATGATTATGATTATTATTCTAAATAATATTCATCATCCTACTTTCAATTGTATAGAATTGGGGGTTGATTTTCTATATGGTGAGTGATTTCCTTCTCGTGGAAATTTATGTTTTCTCTATATAAGGAAAGATATTACATGAACATAATTGCACCAATTTCCACCAAGAAAAGCACAAAATTTTTATTTGGGAAGTTAAATCCACAAACATTGACATGAGAGGAGTTATATACTTGGTATTCAATAATTTATCAATTTGCAGTTTTCACCAATATCTCTACTTCTATGCTTTGTGGTCATGTTTAGATAGTTCTAATAAACTTTCATGATATTAATGAATGTGTAGAAACAGAATCAAAAATCAAATTTTCTATTCTTGAATAAATTACTAGAGTACCTACCACCGTTTCATTTTCAGGATTCACTTCTGTGGTAGTGATGAAGAAAGCTCACCCTTGATGCCTTGGTGGTTGTTGGTTACCTCCGAAAACCCTTAGCTTAGGGCACTGGTTCACAAAGTGTCCTATTTACTTGAAGATGAAGTAGTGAACATCACATTGAGGTTTGACCAGAGAATTTATTTCCTCTATCATGTTGGTTGGTTTGTCTTATCAGATATCCTTGTCCAGGTGATATTCTCTTCCGCACCTAAAACATTTCCTTGTTCCCCTTGGCCATTTTCAGGGTGCTTCTTTCCATACCTTTGAAAAGTTGGATACTGAAATTTCTTAGCATTGTTGGATTTATCCATCATATTTCTAGAATTAAACTCTAATTTACACTTCTCTCCATAATACCCTTTGAATTCTTCGATCACTATTTCAAATTTGAGGGAACATCCGACAATTTCTTCATAGCTATCAAAGACACAGATCGCCAAGTCTTTTTATAGACTAAGATTTAACCCACCAAAGAAGTGGAAAACCTTATATTAATGGGTAAAAAAAACCATAGGTGTATCATGAAAGTATTGTGAATTTTTCCTCATATCACCCAATAGATTCGTTGTCATTTGTCTTGAGTTTTTGGAAAACCCTTTTCATTTTAAGACATAGAGTGCGAGAAATATTTTCATCAATTTTTTTTTTCAGAATTACTTCTAATCCATTATTTCAATATCCTACTTAGGATTTATATTTTTGATCAATGTACACCACAGATCAAATTATCCCTCTATATGATAAATAGGCAGAAGAAACTTCTCTTGTTCTGAACATTGAAGTATGGAGATGACTGTATCAATGGAGTTGATCCATTGTTCCATGATTAAGAGACCAAATGACCATTGAAAGTAGGAGGACTTTGTCACATAAAGCTCTTGATTGTAGATTGTTCTATCTTAGGGGGGTTTAGTCACTCCTCATAATCTAGGTTTCTATTTAGAACATGAGTTAGTTGAGAGATTTTCATGACAATGTTTGAGATTATTGCTCAAATCGGATAGGGAATCTCATTGGGGTAGTCATCACATTTCCCTTCACATCGTGTTTTATCCCAATTCCTCTAATTAGCATCCATTGGATAGAAGAAAGGGAAAATTAGGGATGAGTATTTTATAACTATTAAACACATTAAGGGAAATACAATGAAAATAAAAGGATAAATTATAAATTACATTTATTTCTTAACTTATGAATTTTTAGGCTTTAATCTATGTTATAAATGATATATTTCCTAGAATATTTTCTTATGGTATTTTTATTTATTTTATTAACAATGGTTTGTAATGAAATTATGAATTTACCAAAGAATATCCCCCAAGAGTATAAAACTAGGTGTGTTGTAAGGCCTATTTTTGTATACCAGATTACCATAAGCTAGGCCCAAAACATCTTGTCAAAGTTGTTACCCCTATGTACATCTGTGATAGAACCACTACTATACAAAAATGACCTATTTGCGGATTTTTTTCCGAAATGGCGGCAGTTTAAACCTCGACCATATGATTCTGAGGTGGTTTCTAAAATCCTCCACTAAAGTGTGTGTAAGGATACAACACATGACAATTTCCTCAATTTAGTGACAGTTTATGGTAACCATCATAGTGTGTGCATTTCGATGCGGTTTTTATGCATTTAGTGGTGGTTTTTCCCCACAAAAATGATATTTGTTTAGGGTAGTTATAACCGCCGCTAAAAAAATATCAGTTTTGCAAGGAAAAACCTCCGCTAAATCAATAAAACCACCGCAAATAATAAAGGAATATGAAACTGTGTAGCGGCGGTTAAAAATTACACTAAATTATTGTCTTTTTCAGTGGTTTTAACCACATTGGATAGAAAAGTAACTTAACTATAGTGGTGATTAAAACCACTGCTAAATATATTATATTTATTTTGTGGTGGTTAAACCCACTGGTAAAGCCATATTTACAAAAAGAAATGAAACTGATACTGTAGGCCC
The DNA here is from genome assembly GCA_963277665.1 of Viscum album. Taxonomy (NCBI): domain Eukaryota; kingdom Viridiplantae; phylum Streptophyta; class Magnoliopsida; order Santalales; family Viscaceae; genus Viscum; species Viscum album. The sequence continues at coordinate 2,000,700,131 of OY728143.1, read as the reverse complement.
ATTTCTAATTCCCTAAAGAAACCATTCCAATTGATATAACATATAACACATCATAACCACAACACATTGCAACCACCACTCATCACAACCTCCCCACATCACTACCACCACTCACCATAACCACTACACATCACAACCACTATGAATAATTTAGTTTCAAAAAGGGTTTTTATCATAATTACTAAATTATTTGGAAGGGTATTCACACAGAAATACAATATTTCATGGGAAACCAATTTAATAGTTAGATATATATTCTTAGTCATTTTCATATTTGGTAAGGTTATACAAACATACATAGAAATTTTTATAAAAACCAGAAAACAAACTATCTAAAAATAAGTCATAATTGGAAAACCAATTAAGTGTGGCCATATAAGAATAAATAACAAGAATAAGTAAAAATCACGTGATTTATCCCTTCCCCTTAAAATTCAATTAATCTTGTTCATTATATTTATTAGGATGATATGTATCATGTAACTAAAGAAATTAAAAAGCAGGATATTTCCAATTCTTAGAACATGGAGTGGTCTAAGCCATAGTGGTTCTTCTATATTCTTACATGTATAGAATCCATGACCTAGTTCCCATTTCTAAACCATTTTACCCTCACTATGCCCATGTATACAATGTGGTGAGCTTGGGTTTCCTATTTTGGATAGGTGTTCCTCCAATATTCCATGCCCACCCAAGGGCATTTCAAGATTCTCATGGTGCATATGAAAACCACTAGGACAACATGCATATCACCATGTCATCCCCAAGTCATGTTTATATATCCCATTTTACACAAGAGCATGCCCAACATAAAACTACCTCCTTCATATCCAGACAAGTCATTGCAGAATCAGTGGTGGCCGTCAAAAGGATAAAACACCACCTCAAACCTCAAAATCAAAATAGAACTCTCCCTAAACATCCCCAAGACTTGATAATGCACATTGGGAAGTTCATAAAGGGTATGTACCATTACACTCAATCTATTTATTTTGGGTTCCCTATTATTTCACAATTCTAAGTCAAGGTGATCATATTTTCCCCAAAATTATAAGAACTATGTGTGGATTGATTCTTATTTTCATGGGATACATAGTGATTCCTAGATCTCTTATCTCAAACCCAACAAAAAAACTGATATCAAAACCCCCACATTATCTTAGTGACTGGTTTTATTCATTCACATTGGTTTTCCATCCATAGGGTTGGCATTAAGACAAGTTCATTTCATTTTAAACATCAGTTTAAAATACATTAAACCTCATATAATAAGGTATTTTTAATATCATCTTAAACTATAGATTATTTTAGTCATTTTGACATGATGTTAAACAATGTGATGCATGGTCAATCTTGTAAGACTTGAAACTTCTTTGAGCAGTCTACCTAGTAAGATCTGTCTTCCATTACATATTATACAAATATACATTAGGATCCTTAGTGTGTATTTCTTTATCCAGAAACCTATGTTATTAAAAATATGAATCTTACCCTAGGAAAGGGAATAATATGCATAGGGGTATTATATAAAAACTATATATGGATTGATTCTTGATGTTTCAATATATGTAATGATGTTGGGATCTCCTATAATAGGCCTTGGTGAAAATTATAATCACACTGGTTATACCCTAAAGGACAGACCCTTACTCATTCACATAAATTTGTTTATTTCTTTATCAAATAATGGTTCCCATACATCTCATCCTTCTCCTCCTATACACAAGACACATTTTTATAGAGGACATTTTCCAAGAATAATGAATGGATTGATTCCTGTTACTAAAGGATATGTTTTTGATCGGCCATCCTTGGGTAACAAACATAATAGATTTAGAAAAAATGAATCATAAAAAATTATTCATGACAAAAAAGAGTCAATATATATGGTGCATACCACACTCGAGAAATCAAGACATAAAAGGAAACATCAGAAATCAATAAAATACATAAAAGAAAACATGAGAAATCAAGAAATTGTTAGGTCATGAAAATGTTTGGTGGAAACTATGTGCCACACATGATACATATACAAACTGACTGTTACCATATTTGAAGAACATATCAACAAAAAATCTCATCACTATCCGATGATGAACAAAGATCGTCACCCTCTCCACCTCCATATCTACTTCCTACTACCACCTGAAAGAAAATTATATTAAAAATTAAACACTATTTTATATTGATATTTAAACATAAGACCAATAAAAGTTTTAAAACTAAATGATTTTTATTTTTGTGATTTACCTGCTCACCACCAGTTGATACAATACCACCGGGGGAAGATCTGATTGTATTCTGATATAAATCAATCAACACTTCCTGCAAAGCAGATATCTAAGCCCCTTAGTTGTGAATTGTGTTTCTTCGAGAAATAATCTATCTCTGAGTATCTCAGGGTATTGACTGACTACAACCAAGAGTAGAAGAAGATGAAATCCCCAGTGGCATGCCAAATACCTCAGATGGTGCGGGTCCCAAACCCATCCCATGCACTCTACCAGGATGCTCATTCCCAAGGACTTTGGCAACCAGATCATCCTGGGAGACAGAGTTGGACTGCGTAAGATTGACATCTCACAGTTTTTTAATCTTTATCTATAAATAAAATAGTAGCCATATTATAATAAATATATATTAGCATATTAATAATTGATAATAAGTTATTATAATAAAAAAATGACTTCATACCCCAACTTCTTTTGCAGGATAATTAACAAATCTTCCATCATATTTTTGGTGAATATTTAACCACACTTTTGTTAGGTATTCTTCATGCCCTAAACTTTGTGACTACATTAAAAATAAATAAATAAAAATTTTAATATATTAAACAAATAATATTGTCTTATAAATTTGTAAACTAATGAAAATATTACAAGAGAATATCAGTTTCTAGAAAAACTCTTTGACCCCACAGTGTGAGGGATGGCCTGCTTAGTCCAGCTTAATGCATTCTTTCTTGAAATATCCTGAAATAAATAAATTTTAATTTAACAGTAATGTATTAAATGTCATCACTTCATCATATACATGTATAAATGTGAAATGAGATTATTATAGTAATATATATTTAAATATAATCTACTTCTCATCATGATTTTTGTCTACAAAAACTTTCCATTTCTGTTTGGCCACCCCATCTGGTAGCTTGTCATACATCTATTGGGTGGTCAACGAAGTATCGTTGATATAGACCAAAAATCTCCATTTAAAGTCTTTCCATTTTTTCCAAGTTTTTTCAATGTCATGTTTCATTCTATCACATTAGCAACTGTAAAGTGGAAAAACATATGCACACAAAAATTCATTTTGAAAATATTAATAACATGACATTAAGTTACGCCATAATGTATTAAAATTACCTTTATTTGGGAATCAAAAACATCATTTTTCTATCTTGCAGACATATGTCTTCTATCATCATATAAAATAGGAAGGGAAATGGGATCTGCGGCCAACTGACCTAAAATATGGCCAAGTAATCTAGCGGCGTCATCCGTAGGGACCCCATATGAATCAAATGACAAAAATATCTTCTCTCTGGTCAGATTACATACATCTAAACTTTTAATATTTTCCTCTATAGTTGCATTACTTCCATATTTAATGAACAAAAAGTTAGTATAAAAAATTACAATAAATTTATTTATATTATAATTTGTTCCTATAATAGTCACCCTCTAGTATCCTCGTGAAGAACTAGAAGTAGCGTGTCACTCCCCCACTACTGAGGCTCCTGAAGTGGGAGGCGATCACTGAGTTGCTGAAGGGATGCTCACATAGGGTGTGAGATATGGTGTAGGGGAGATGGTGAAGGGGGTAGGCAGATGGTTGCTCATATTTCATAGGGAGGTAGACAGATGGATCGTCATCTGTCGTAGTGGTCGGTGAAACAATATATCACTCCCTCTTTGGCATTCCTATCTTTTAATCAAATAAAATTATGTTCAGAACATATATTTGATAAAATTTATGCATAAAAAAATAAAAAAGATAATAGATGCTGTAACACCCCAAACATCCATGGTACGCTTCTCTTTGAATAATACAGTAGCGTGTGTTGTACACAACTTCGAGTTCTAACACAACCACAACCAATCAAACTAGCCGTTATGAATAGTAATACCCACTTTTTGAAATTTTATAAATTTTAACTTTCAAAAGGGACATCATTTTTGGATTCATAATATCAAAATTATCTTAGGGTGAAATTTTGGTATTTTTCTAAAAACATTCTATTTTTGATGAATAGTGAAAAAACACTGAGTTATAGTTTAAAACCGAATTTTTATTTAAATAATTATTTATTTAATTTAAATTTATTTAAGGTAAAAATAGATACATAATACCTATATATGTTCAATTTAATTCACTGGAGTTAGTTTAGAATAATTTTAGATATATGAAAATTCTATTGAACTTTTCACCGTCTTTTACCAACCTCCTAGGAGAATTTTCAAATTCACATAAAACTTAATTTTACCACTTATGTGAGTGGAATTTCAAAAATAATATAGAGATGGTTAATATAAAGGAGTATAATGTGGTTCAATAAGATAAAAATAATTTTGGCGAATAGTAACTTTTTACTTTTATTTACCATGGTTAAAAGTAAATATGGTAATTAAGGGTAAAAATGATATTAATATTACCCTAAAACATGTCCTAATTATATTGGACATGTGTAACTCGACCAAAAACAACCTTAGGAATAAAATATTATCATTTTGGTCCACTTGTATTAGATTAGGACATTTATTATTATTTAATTCAATGAAGAGTTAAAATAGTTAAAATCGAAGTTTAATAACTAAAACATTTTTAATATAGGGTTATACATAAGATAAATTCTATTATAAATATTAATTATCAATATAAAAAGATTTATTACATAATGGGATTTTATTTATAATTTTTAGACATTATATAATTTAATTTATTTATGACACAATGGTGATGTAGTAATTACCTAATTAATGAAATATTAAAATAATTGATATTATAAATATCAAAATAAATGTAATTTGAGACTTTTTATTAATTAAACAAATTTTATAGGTTAATATGACATATTATTATTGCTTATATAATTTGTTTTTGAAGTAATAATGTTGTTATGAAATTATCAAAAAACAAAAAGCCAATAGTGTCAAAATTGACATAAAAGAGTTTTTTAAAACAAAATTTATATTATTAATTGATATATTATTCCTAAAAATATAAGGTTTGGAAAAAGGACTCATATAATGATAGGTGTATCATTAATATACCACTTGGGGGTCTCTTGGAGGTATATAGTAAGTTTATTAACTATACAATATAAAAATACAAAGACACATGGTAAATGTCAAACTATTTAATAAAGAGTTAAATATAAATGATAAAGTTAATATAGTGACCCAAACCTATCTAAAATATATTTCTTGAAAGGATTTAGACCCATACCCACCTTAAAATTTAAATAATACACTTTTAATCCATTAGAAACTGAATATGAATTTATTATAAAATAATATTTCTAGCTTTTCCAAAGGTGCCCCTCACCCCTCTTATAAAAGGGCACTCCCCCTTCTCTCTAATTTACACCTTCAAAGCCTTTTGTCTTGGCCAAAACCTACCCAAATATTCTCTCAACTTCCCTCAATTCAACCTAGAGCCCTTATTTTTATCAGAAAGCTAACCTAAGGAGCCCTTTTGATCAAATCAAAAGGAAGAACTTGAAGAAGAGGTAATGTTTTCACCACCCTCTTTCATGTTCCTTTCTTCTTCAACTTCTTCTTTATTTTTTATTTACAGTATAAAATAATAAATCTAGTATCTTATATATATTGTGATGTTATTATAAATATGGTACAACCATATTCAGTATTCTATCCATCCTTTGAATGACATGTCACCGTACGTGCGTACGTACGGCTTACTGTCTCCACGTCATGGTGTAATTGTTATTCAAAACATTATTATTTGGATGAGTATGATAATGATGTGTAATTGAAGTAAATAATAATTAAAAAATTATAGTTATTCTTTATATATGATATACCATCCAATTATATATTATTTTAAAATCAAATGATGATATTGTCGCTCGTGTGTACGTACGAACTACCATCTCCACGAACGCGATGAGATTCATTCCCCATCGTATCCATTTAAGACTAAATTTCATTTTATGATTAAAAATAATTTTTAGAGACGTTATATCATTCTTTATTTGAATAATATACATCCCATCCATAACAAATATGGCTCACATAAAAAATAATATAAAGGAAAACGAACCCGTTAACATCTGAAACGATGATAATACTAAGATATTATTAACAAATCAATGTTAAAAGATCATATGTGATATCATATTAATGTATATGATTCTTGTATAATTAAATAACAATTATTTTTCAATTATACAGTAGGTTAACCTACCCTCAACCAAGGAAAAGTACAAGGTAATGGTTTATTTCACAATCTCTTCATTATCCGAGGTTGTTTATACGTAATTATCTACAAGGACCTCTTTATCATCCACATCCATGTTTCTTAAAAATGTATTTCAAATCATTATTAATATTTTATAGACTATTGGTTAAAGTCATTTATACCCTTGTTGACTTTTTATAAGATGTTTATAAAGGAATCTTTCCGTCATTTTCCAAACATGGTCCTTTTTAACCTTTTTGACAGAATTAAGGTAAGAATGTATTTTTTAACTTATATGGCGGGTGCAGCTATTTTACACCGTTATAAAATTGCCGAAGTTTCCATTAAAATATTATTAGAATATTTTCAAAGTAAATGTTTTATTTTATAATTATGTGACTTATAAATGATTTCAAAAAAAGATAAATTTCTCTAAAATAGTTTTGATTTCATCTATGTCAACATCCTTTGATGGATTTTAAGGTTATTTGAAGTTGGTTTATTATGATACAAAACTTCCATTTGGTATTGAAGGTTTTGTGATATGTTTGAAGGTGGATGTGTTATTTTTATACCATTCATGGTTTATGGATAAAGTATTGACATTTTGTATGATAGTTTTAATACGAATGTTTATGTTATGTTTAAACCTGTTCATATGAGGATTGCATTGGACTTAATAAGTGATCGGTGGAGCCCTCTATAGCTCCTTGATGCATCGGTAGGTCTCATGAGACAAAGTAATGTCTTGGAACAAGGCCTTGAAAAATCTTATTTGTAGTCTTGGTACAAGGCCTTGATTATGTGGTTATGATAGTCTGGCATTATGCATTCCATCATTATGAAAGTGGTTGTTGATATTGCACATGATTATTCGACTAGTAGAATATCCATGTGAATATGTAAATGGTATTATTTCATTTTATTTCTTCAACATTATGCTAAGTTCAAGTTTAAAATGCTTTTGTTTTAGTTATACATTTCCTTAAATGTTTATGCTTATTTATAAAAGTTTCCTCTATATTGTTATCCTTACTGGGCATTTTAGCTCACCCCTTTATATGTTTTATTTTTCCTAGGATTTGAAGAAGTATTTTATGAATTAAATTCATGGATTGTATAAGGGGATATGAGTGTGGATACAAGATGTTGTTGTAGTGTTCACTTTATGATGTAATGTAAACTTTATGAATGTATCTAGTGTTTCCAAGGCTACTAAACTAATCGGTCTTTCAAGAATTAATTTTTTGTGATCATGCCAATGTTATGTAATAATGCACCGAATCTGGGTAACCGGGGTTGGGGCATTACAGTTGGTATCAGAGGAAGTTTAGTAAAAACCTTGGAAACTAGATTTAGATAAGCTCTGATTAGAGAACAAAGACCTAAGATGTACTTTGAGGATTAGTATAGAAGAACTTCCAAGAATTTTGGTATTGTAGATATTTTTTGATTTTTCCAAGAAATACATCCCTTCTTGGATATGAGCAGGTAGAGGAGGCTCTGGAAAATATGTACCTAGGGGTAAAACCTAAAAACACCACTTTAAGCTAGACTTGAACAGGAACTGGTGCATGACAACGGGCCTTGCTTCACTCTTGGGTACGACACTCTTGGGGGATATTCTTAGGATAATTCTCATTTTCATTACAAATCATTATGAAGGGTTTATGAGTATATAATTCCTCAAAGAAAACATTTTTTATGATTATGGATTATATCCATAAATAGTTCAATTTATGTTAAGTGTTTTACAAGTATGGAATTATGAATTTTGATTTATAAACTGATCTTGTTTATGCCATTGTTTATAAATGGCACCTAGTGGAAGAAATGGAAACCGTATCAATGCACACACTCCATGTAGGGATTTACCTCCTGCTCAAGATAATTATAGTGGAGCTGGTGATGCAACTGGTGCTAATCAGCTAATCACCATACATGGACAACTCACTCAGGTTTTGGATAATAACCTTACCCGTATGGAGCACCCTGATCCGCAGCATGGAGGATAAATGTTAGATTGATTCATGAGGAAAAAATCACCAACATTCAATGGGATTTCAAATACATTGGTAGTTGAGTAATAGATAAGTTCCCTAGAAAAAATATTTCAGGCTTTGGGGAGTAGTGAAAGGGAGAAAGTTATCATGGCAGTTTATCGCCCCACTGGAGATGCTGATCAATGGTGGTCATTGATACAAAACACAAAGGAAGATGATGAATTATCAAATATGTAATGGAGAGAGTTCAAAAATATTTTCTTAGAAAAATACTTTCCTCGTGACCATCGAGCAGATATGAAAAGGCAATTTCTGAGTCTAAGACAAAAGGTGGATGAGAATGTCGCAAAGTATGAGGCTAACTTTACAAGTATAGCAGGGTATGTTGGAGATTATATACGTAACTCGAAAAGTAATATTGATCATTTCTTTGATGGGTTAAAACCATTTCTTCATCGAGCATTAGTGTCACAATCCTTCTCATCGTACAAAGATATTGTCTCATGTACTATCAAGATAGAAAAATAATTCTCTAAGTCTTATGACTTTAAAGAAAAGCAAGAGAAGAAGATATATTCTGATTACTCTGGAAATGGAAATAAAGGGAATAAGGGAAAAGTTTATTATCCATCCTACAGTAAATGTGGGAAGAAACACCCCGGTACTTGCTTTAAAGGAATGAGAGTCTTTTACAAGTGTGGTGAAAAAGGCCACCAAGATCGTGATTGCAAGGGGAAGAAAGAAGCTACCAATTTTCAATGCTACAACTATAGTGAGATGGGACATTATGAAAATGAATTTCCTAAGCATCAGGGAAACTTACCTCCGAAATGGCCAAGGGATCAAGGCCAAGCTTATGCTATCACTACTACTGAGGTAAAAGCTCCGAAAGACGCGGTGGGTGGTAATTTAATGGTTTCCTCAAGTTTATAAAATGCATTATTTGATTCTAGATCATTGCATTGTTTCATATCTTCCCAATTTTCTTATAAAATTAGATATTTCCAATTTTATTTAACAAGGGAGTTATCAGTTAAAACTCCCAAGGGAAGTATCATTGCTACAATGTTCTGTGGATCCGTTCCCATTAGGGAATATAAATATTCGTTATCTGCTGATCTCATCATCACACCTATGATTGAGTATGATATAATTCACGATATGGATTGGCTTTCATACCATGATGTGAATATTTATTGTAAGAAGAAGGAGGTTATAATTTTTTGATAATGATGATAAAGAACACCTTATATTTAGAGAAGAATCATCACCACCTGACTCTTATCTAGATCCACCCCTAGTAGCTCAACTAAATTCAATTATTGGGGAGGTAGAGAGTGAAATAAATGTGGGTGAGGAAAATAATTTTTAAATATATGATATACCTATTGTGAGAGAATATGTTGATGTGTTTTCAGAAGATTTACCTGGTCATTCTCCAGAACGAGAAATTGAGTTTTCCATTGATTTAATTCCTTGTTCAAGGTCTATATCGAAGACCCCTTATAGAATGGACACTCTGGAATCAGTTTAACTAAAGAAAAAACTAGAGGAATTGAGTAATAAGGGATTATTCTCCCTAGTGTTTCTCCATGGGGATCCCCTATCCTTTTTGTTAAGAAGAAATATGGATCTATGAGGTTATGTATCAACTACAGGGAGATCAATGCTATAACAATAAAGAACAAGTATCCCTTACCTCACATTGATGATTTATTTGACCAACTGCATGGAGCTCAATACTTTTCAAAGATTGAACTTAGATCTGGATACCATCAGTTGTGTGTGAATAAGGATGATATTCCGAAGACAACATTTCGAACCAGGTACGGGCATTACGAGTTTACAGTAATGCCTTTTGGATTGACTAATGCACCCTCTGTATTCATGGATCTAATGAATAGAGTTTTCAAGGAATATCTCGATGATTTTTTGGTGGTATTTATTGATGATATCTTGGTATATTCCAAAAGCTATGAAGATCATGAAAATCACTTGAACATTATATTGAAGACTCTTAGAAGACATGAATTATATGGGAAGTTTAGCAAGTGTGAATTATGGCTTTAGGAGAATTATTTTCTTGGCTATATTGCCTCTAATGATGGAATCTTTGTTGGTCCTTCTAAGACCTAGGCAATCCAATAATGGCCAGCCACGACGAGTATAACTGGGGTACGTAGTTTTATTGGTTTAGTATGTTACTATCAGCTTTTCGTCCAGAATTTTTCCCGATTGGAAAACCCATTAATGAAGCTCACTCGTAAAGGGGCTAAATTTGTTTGGACAAAAGAGTGTGAAGAATGTTTTGAAGAACTGAAGAGAAGATTAGTCAATGCTCCTATATTGACTCTACCATCTAGGAATAATGGGTTCGTTATTTATAGTGATGAATCGAAGAAAGGACTTGGGTGTGTCCTTATGCAAAATGATAGAGTTATTGGCTATGCATCACGACAACTGAAAATTCCTAAGCAACACTATCCTACTCATGATCTTGAGTTAGCTGCTGTAATCTTTTCTTTGAAGATATGGAGACACTATCTCTATGGTGAAAAATGTGAGATTTATACTGTTCACAAGAGTTTAAAGTATATTTTCTCATAGAAAGAACTCAACATGAGGCAAAGGAGATGGCTTGAACTACTCAAGGATTATGATTGTATGATACACTACCACCTGGGGAAGGAAAAAAAGCTGGCAGATGCTTTGAGTAGAAAGGATCATGGAGTTTTGAACAAGATGAGAGTTGAAAAGGATCCTATATACATGGATCTAGTAAAGATGGATATGGGAATCACTATTGAAGGTGAAACATCAATGCCTTTTTAAATGGTTTCCAAACCATCTTTAGAAGAAAGGTTAAAGATTTCTCAGACCGATGATGAAGAGTTTGAAAAGAAGATTAAAGATGTGAATGATGGGAGATTGAGTGAATTTGTGTATGAAGATGGAATTTTGAAAGGTGGGAAGAGACTTTGTGTTCCCAATATACCAAATCTTAAAAGAGAGTTATTGGATGATGATCATAGTTCCAATTTCTCTATACATTATGGGAGCACCAAAATGTATAGGGATTTGAAAGAACATTTTTGGCGGGACAACATGAAGAGGGAGATTGCTGATTTTTGTGTCAATATCTATTGTTATTCAACAAGTGAAAGATGGAAGGCAATAGCATGGAGGAGTTATGAAACCTCTTCCCATACCTGAGTGGAAATGAGATACTATTACGATGGACTTTATCATGGGAATACCAAAGAATCCTAGAAAGAATGATGGAATATGGGTCATTGTTGATCGTCTTACCAAGTTAGCACATTTTCTTGCTTTAAGATAAGATCTACCACTTGAAAATCTTGAAAGGCTATATATTAATGAAGTTGTGAGACTTTGTTAAGAACCCATATCGATTGTTTCTGACCATGATCCACATTTCACATCAAGATTCTGGAAAATTCTTCAGAAAGCCCTGGATACTGAACTTCATTTGAGCATTGCCTACCACCCTCAAACAGATAGACAATCAGAACAGACTATTCAAAACTTAAAAGACATGTTGAGATCATGCTACCTTGACTTTCAGGGTATGTGGGACCAATATTTCCCTCTGGTAGAATTTTCCTATAATAATAGATTCCATTCAAGTATTCAGATGACACCATATGAAGAGTTATATGGAAAGAGATGTCGCACACTGACCTATTGGGATGATGTTGGGGAAAGAAAACTCATAGGCCCAGAACTGGAGTAGGAAACAATGGAAAAGGTGAAGGTAATCCAAAACCACATCAAAGCAGCTCAGAGTAGGCAGAAGAGCTATGATGACAACTGAAGGAAGGATTTAGAATTTCAGGTAGGAGATCATGTTTTCTTGAAGGTATATCCATGGAATGGTGTTATACGTTTCAGCAAGAAAGGAAAATTGAGTCCCAAGTACATCAGACCATTCAAAATTCTAGAATGAATTAGGGATATAGCTTACCATTTGGCAATGCTGCCAAGTCTCTCCAAAGTTCACGATGTGTTCCGCATATCACTGTTGAGAAAATAAATGCTTGACCCAACACATGTACTCACTTACGAGGAATTAGAACTGGAACCCGATCTGTCTTATTGTGAAGAGCCCATCAGGATTCTTGATACAAGAGAAAAAGTGCTGAGAAACCAGACGAATCATCTATTAAAAGTTATATGGAGAAACCATAAGATTGAAGAGGCAATGTGGGAACTCTAGGAACTTATGATAAAGAACCACCTGAGTCTTTTCATGCGGTAGTATTCTAGAAATTTTGAGGATGAAATAATTTGAAGGAGGGGAGAATTTAACACCCCAAGCTTCCATGGTACGCTTCTCTTTGAATAATACATTAGCGTGTGTTGTATGCAACTTCGAGTTCAAATCCACACCACAACCAATCAAACTAGCCATTATGAATAGTAAATCCCACTTTCTGAAATTTTATAAATTTTATCTTTCAAAATTGACTTCATTTTTGGATCCGGAATATTGAAATTAGCTTAGGGTGAATTTTTGGTATTTTTCTAAAAACATTCAATTTTTTATGACTAGTGAAAAAACACTGAGTTATAGTTTAAAAGTGAATTTTTATTTAAATAATAATTATTTTTATTTAAATTTAATTATGGTCAAAATAGATACACAATACCTATATAAGTTCAATGTAATTCATTTGAGTTAGTTTAGAATAATTTTAGATATATAAAAAGTTTATTTAACTTTTCACCATCTTTTACCCACCTCCTAGGAGAATTTGAAAATTCACATAAAACTTAATTTTACCTCTTATGTGAGTGGAATTTAAAAAATCTGAGAGACATGGTTAATATCAAGGAGTAAAATTTGGTTCAATAAGTTAAAAATAATTTTTGATGAATAGTAACTTTTTACTTTTATTTACCATGGTTAAAAGTAAATAGGGTAATTAAGGGTAAAAATGATATTAATATTACCCTAACACATATCCTAATTCTATTGGACAAGTTTATCTCGACCAAAAACAAACTTAAGAATAAAATATTATCATTTAGGTCCACATGGATTAGATTAGGACATTTATTATTATTTAATTCAAAGAAGAGTTAAAAGAGTTAAAATTGAAGTTTAATAACTAAAACATTTTTAATATAGGGTTATACATAAGATAAATTAGATTATAAATATTCATTATAAATATAAAAATATTTACTACATAATGGTATTTTATTTATAATTTTTAGACATTAAATAATTTAATTGATTTATGACACAATGGTGATGCTGTAATTAACTAATTAATGAAATATTAAAATAATTGATATTATAAATATCAAAATAAATGTAATTTGAACTTTTTATGAATTAAACTAATTTTATAGGTTAATATGACATATTAGTATTGGTTATATAATTTGTTTTGAAGTAATAATGCAATTATGAAATTATCAAAAACAAAATAGCCAATAGTTTCAAAATTGACATAAAAGAGTTTTTTAAAACAAATATTATATTATTAATTGATATATTATTCCTAAAAATATATGGTTCAGACAAAGGACTCATATAATGATATTTGTATCATTAATGGACCAGTTGGGGGTTTCTTGGAGGTATATAGTATGTTTATTAACTATATAATATAAAAATACAAAGACACATGGTAAATGTCAAACTATTTAACTAAGAGTTAAATATAAATGATAAGGTTAATATAGTGACCCAAACCTATCTAAAATATATTGGTTGAAATAATTTCGACCCATACCCACCTTAAACTTTAAATAATCCACTTTTGAGCAATTAGAAACCTAATATGAATTTATTATAAAATAATATTTCTAGATTTTCCAAAGGTGCCCCTCACCCCTCTTATAAAAGGGCACTCACCCTTCTCTCTAATTTACACCTTCAAAGCCTTTTGGCTCGGCCAAAACCTACCCAAATATTCTCTCAACTTCCCTTAATTTAACCTAGAGGCCTTAGTTTTATCCAAAAGCCAACCTAAGGATCCCTTTTGATCAAATCAAAAGGAAGAACCCGAAGAAGAGGTAATGTTTTCGCCACCCTCTTTTGTGTTCCTTCTTCAACTTCTTATTTATTTGTTATTTCCAATATAAAATAATAAATCCAGTATCTTCTATATATTTTTTTGTTATTATAAATATGGTACAACCATATTCCGTATTCTATCCATCCTTTGAATGACATGTCACCATATGTGCGTACGTACGGCTTACCGTCTCCACGTCGTGATGTAATTGTTATTCAAAACATTATTTTTTGGATGGGTATGATAATTATGTGTAATTAAATTAAATAATAAGTATAACATTATAATGATTCTGTATATATGATATACCATCCAATTATATATTATTTTAATATCAAAATAATTATATTGTCGCTCGTGCGTACGTACGGACTACCGTCTCCACGAACGTGATGTGATTCATTCCCCATCATATCCATTCAAGATTAAATTTCATTTGATGATTAAGAATAATTTTTAGAGACATTATATAATTCTGGATATGATTAATATACATCTCATCCATAACAAATATGGCTCACATAACAAATAATATAAAGGAAAATGAATCTGTTAACATCCAAAACGATGACAATACTAAGATATTATTAACAAATCAATGTTAAAAGATCATATATGATATCATATTAATGTATATTATTCTTGTAAAATTTAATAACAATTATTTCACCATTATATAGGAGTTTAATCTACACTCAACCAAGGAAAAGTTCAAGGTAAGGTTTTATTTCACAATCTCTTCATTATCCGAGGTTGTTTATACGTAATTATCTACTGGGACCTCTTTATCATCCACATCCATGTTTCTTAAAAATATATTTCAAATCATTATTATTATTTTATAGACTATGGTTTAAAGTCATTTATACCCTTTTTTACTTTTTATAAGACGTTTATAAAGGAATCTTTCCGTCGTTTTCCAAACAAGGTCCTTTTTAACCTTTTCGACAGAATTCAGGTAAGAATGTATTTTTTAACTTATACGGTGGGTGCAACTATTTTCTACCCTTATAAAATCTTCAAAGCTTCCCTTAAAAGCTTATAAAAATATTTTCAAAGTAAATGATTTATTTTATAATTATGTTACTTATAAATGATTTCAAAAAAAGAGATATTTCTCTCAAATTGTTTTGTTTTCATCTATGTCAACATCCTTTGATGTATTTTAAGATTATTTGAAGTTGATTTATTAGGATACAAAAATTCCATTTATTATTGAAGGTTTTGTGATATGTTTGACTATGAATGTGTTATTTTTATACCATTCCGGGTTTATGGATAAAGTATTAACATTTCGTATTCTAGTTTTAATACGAATATTAATGTTATGTTTAAACATGTTCATATGAGGAATGAATTAGACATAATAAGTGATGGGTAGAGCCTGCTATTGCTCCCAGATGCATCGGTTGGTCTCATGAGACAAACTAGTGTCTTGGCACTAGGACTTGACAAAATATTATTTGTAGTCTTGGCACAAGGCTTTGACTATGTGGTTTTGATAGTCTGGAATTATGCATTCCATCATTATAAAAGTGGTTATTGATATTTCATGGGATTATTCGACTAGTAGAATATCCATGTGAAAATGTAAATGGAATTATTTCATTTTATTTCCACCATATTATTCTGAAGTTCAAGTTCAAAAGGATTTTGTTTTATTTATACATTACCTTAAATGTTTATGCTTATTTATGAAAGTTTCTGCTATATTGTTATCCTTACTGGGCATTTGAGCTCACCCCTTTCTATGTTTTATTTTTCCCAAGATGTGAATAAGTATTTTATGAATGACCTACAGGGTTAGTATAAGGGTATACGAGTGTGGAGTCAAGATGTTGTTGTAGTTTTCACTTTATGATGTAATGTAAACTTTATGAATGTATCTAGTGTTTCCAAGGATACTAAACTAATCGGTCTTTCGAGATGTGATCATTTGTGATCATGTCAATGTTATGTAATAATGAACCAACTCTTGGTAACTGGGGTCAGGGCGTTACAGTTAGTATCAGAGAATGTTTATTACAAACATTGGAAACTAGATTTAGATAAACTCTCATTAGAGAACATATACCAGAGATGAACTTTGAGGATTAGTATAGAAGAACTTCCTAGAATTTTGGCATTGTAGTGATTTTGTGAGTTTTCTGAGCAATACATCCCTATTTGGATAGGAGCACGTAGAGGCAGCTCTGGCACAGATGTACCTAGGGATAAAACTCGAAAACACCTTTTTGAGCTAGACTCAAACAGGAACTAGTGCATGACAACGGGCATTGCTGTACTCTTGGTTACGACACTCCAGGGGGATATGCTTAGGATAATTCTCATTTTCTTTAAAAATCATTATGAAGGGTTTATGAGTATATACTTCCTCAAAGAAAACATTTTTTTTATGATTATGGATTATATCCATAAATAGTTCAATTTATGTTAAGTGTTTTACAAGTATGGAATTATGTATTTTGATTCATCAACTGATATAGTTTATGCCATTATTTAGAAATGGATCCTAGTGGAAGAAATGGAAACTGTATCAATGCACGCACTCCATGTAGGGATTTCCCTCATGCTCAAGATAATTATAGTGGAGCTGGTGATGTAACTGGTGCTGATTAGCTAATCACCATACTGGGACAACTCACTCAGGTTATGAATAATAACCTTAACCCTATGGAGAACCTTGATCCGCAACGTGTAGGATCAATGTTAGATCACTTCATGAGTAAAAAACCACCAACATTCAATGGGAGTACAAATCCATTGGTAGCTGAGAAATAGATAAGTTCCCTAGAAAAAATATTTCAGGATTTAGGGAGTAGTGAAAAAGAGAAAGTTATCATGTAAGTTTATCACCTCACGGGAGATGCTAATTAATGATGGTCATTGATACAAAACACAAAGGAGGATGATGATGTATCAAATATGGAATGGAGAGAGTTCAAAGATCTTTTCTTAGAAAAATACTTTCCTCGTGACCATCTAGCAAATATGGAAAGGTAATTTCTGAGTCTGAGATAAAAGAAGGATGAGAATGTCACAAAGTATGAGGATAACTTTACAATGTTATCATGGTATGCTAGAGATTATATACTTAACCCAAGATGTAAGATTGATCATTTCTTTGATGGGTTAAAACCATTTCTTCGTTGAGAATTAGTGTCACAATCCTTCTCATCATACGAAGATATTGTCTCATATACTATCAAGAGAGAAAAAGAATTCTCTAAGTCTTATGACTTTAAAGAAAAGCAAGAGAAGAAGAGATATTCTGATCACTCTGGAAATGGAAAAAAAGGGAAGAAGGGAAAATTCGATTATCCATCCTATAGTAAATGTGGGAAGAAACACCCCGGTACTTGGTTGAAAGGAATGAGAGTCTGTTACAAGTGTGGTGAAAGAGGCCACCAAGCTCGTGATTGCAAGGGGAAGAAAGAAGCTACCGATGTTCAATGCTACAACTGCAGGGAGATGGGACGTTATTCAAATGAATGTCCTAAGAGTCAAAGAAACTTACCTCAGAAAATGCCATGGGATCAAAGCCAAGATTATGCTATCACTACTGCTGAGGTATAAGCTCCAAAAGACGTGGTGGCATGTAATTTAATGGTTTCCTCAAAATTAGCAAATGCATTATTTGATTCTAGATCATCACATTGTTTCATATCTTCCCAGTTTGCTTAGAAAATTAGATATTTCCAATTTTATTTAACAAGGGAGTTGTCAGTTAAAACTCCTAAGGGAAGTATCATTGCTACAATGTTCTGTGGATCCGTTCCCATTAGGGCATATAAATGTTCTTTATCTGCTGATGTCATCGTCATACCTATGATTGAGTTTGATATAATCCATGGTATGGATTGGATTTCGAACAATGATGTGAAGATTTATTGTGAGAATAAGGAGGTTAGAATTTATGATGATGATAATAAAAAACATCTTATCTTTAGAGCAGAATCGTCACCACCTGATTCTTATCTTGATGAACCCCCAGTAGCTCAACTAAATTGAATTATTAGAGAGGAAGAGAATGAAATAAATGTGGGTGAGGAAAAGAATGTTCAAATAGAGGATGTACCTTTTGTGAGTGAATATGTTGATGTGTTTCCAGAAGATTTACTTGGTCATCCTGCAGAACAAGAAATTGAGTTTTCCATTGATTTAATTCCTGGTTCAAGGCCAATATCGAAGAACCCTTATAGAATGGCCACTATGGAATTAGTTTAACTAAATAAACAACTAGAGTAATTGAGTAATAAGGGATTTATTCTCCCTAATGTTTCTCCATGGGGAGCCCCTTTCATTTTTGTTAAGAAGAAAGATGGATCTATGAGATTATGTATCGACTACAGGGAGATCAATGCTATAACAATAAAGAACAAGTATCCCCTACCTTGCATTTATGATTTATTTGACCAAATTCATGGAGCACAATACTTTTCAAAGATTAACCTTTGATCTGGATACCATAAGTTGTGTGTGAAGAAGGAAGACGCTCTGAAGACAAAATTTCAATCCAGTTATGGGAATTACGAGTTTACAGTAATTCCTTTTGGATTGACTAATGCACCCTTTGTATTCATGGATCTAATGAATAGAATTTTCAAGGAATATCTCGATGATTTTGTAGTGGTATTTATTGATTATATCTTGGTATCTTCCAAAAGCTATGAAGATCATGAAAATCACTTGTGCATTATATTTAAGACTCTTAGAGGACATAAATTATATGAGAAGTTTAGCAAGTGTGAATTCTGCTTCAGGAGATTTCTTTTCTTGGCCATATTGTCTCCAATGATAGAATCTCTATAGATCCTTCTAAGAATAAGGTAATCCAAGAATGGCCAGCCCCGATGAGGATAACTGGGGTACACTGTTTTATTGGTTTAGCAGGTTATTATCAGCGTTTCGTTCAGAAGTTTTCCCTATTGGCTAACCCATTAACGAAGCTCACACCTAAAGGGGATAAATTTGTTTGGAAAAAAGAGTGTGAATAATTTTTTAAAGAACTGAAGAGAAATTAGTAAATGCTCATATATTGAGTCTACCATCAGGGAATGATGGGTTTGTTATTTATAGTGATGCATTGAAGAAAGGACTTGGTTGTGTCCTTATGTAGAATGAAAGAGTTATTGCCTATGCATCAAGACAGATGAAAATTCATGAGCAAAACTATCCTACTCATGATCTTGAGTTAGCTGCTGTAATATTTTCTTTGAAGATATAGAGACACTATCTCTATGGTGAAAAATGTGAGATTTATACTAATCATAAGAGTTTGAAGTATATTTTTCTCACAGAAAGAACTCAACATGCGGAAAAGGAGATGGCTTGAACTACTCAAGGATTATGATTGTACAATACACTACCACCTGGGGAAGTCAAATAAGGTGGCAGATACTTTTAGCAGAATGGATCATGGAATTTTGAACAAGATGAGAGTTGAAAATGATCCTATATACATGGATCTAGTAGAGATGGATATGGGAATCACCATGGAAGGTGAAAAATCAATGCTTTTTTAAATGGTTGCCAAACCATCTATACTAGAAATGATAAAGAGTTCTCAGAACAATTATGAAGAGTTTCAAAAGAAGATTAAAGCTGTGAATGATGGGAGATTGAGTGAATTTGTGTATGAAGATGGAATTTTGAAAATTGGGAAGAGGCTCTGTGTTCCCAATATACCTGATCTAAAAAGAGAGTTTTTGGACGATGCTCATAGTTCCAATTTCTATGTACTCCCTGGGAGCACCAAAATGTATAGGGATTTGAAGGAACATTTTTGGTGGGACAACATGAAGAGTGAGATTGCTGATTTTGTGTCAAGATGTATGGTTTGTCAACAAGTGAAATCTGGAAGGCAACATCCTGGAGGAGTCATGCAACCTCTTCCCATACTTGAATGGAAATGGGATAATATTACGATGGACTTTATCATGTGACTACCAAAGACTCCTAGAAAGAACGATGTAATATGGTTAATTGTTGATCGTCTTACCAAGTCAGCACATTTTCTTACTATAAGAGAAGATCTACAACTTTAACATCTAGCAAGGCTATATATTAATGAAATTTTGAGACTTCATGGAGTACCCATATCGATTTATTCTTACCGTGATCCATGTTTCACATCAAGATTCTGGAAAAGTATTCATAAATCCATGGATACTGAACTTCATTTGAGCACCGCCTACCACCCTCAAATATATAAACAATCGGAACATACTATTCAAACCTTTGAAGAAATGTTGAGATCATGTTCACTTGACTTTCAGGGTATGTGGGATCAATATTTAACTCTTATAAAATTTTCCTATAACAATAGCTTCCATTTGAGTATTCAGATGGAACCATATGAAGCGTTATACGAAAAGAGATGTCCCACACCAACCTATTGGGATGATGTTGGTGAAAGAAAACTCATAGGCCCAGAACTGGTGGAGTAAACGATGGAAAAGGTGAAGGTAATCCAAAACCACATCAAAGAAGCTCAAAGTAGGCAGAAGAGCAATGCTGACAACCGAAGGAAGGATTTGAAATTTTAGGTAGGGTATCATGTTTTCTTGAAGGTATCTCCATGGAAGGGTGTTATACATTTTGGTAATAAAGGAAAATTGAGTCCCAAGTACATCGGACCATTCAAAATTCTAGAAAGAATTGGGGATATAGCTTATTGTTTGGAAATGCTGCCAAGTCTCTCAAAATTCACGATGTGTTCCATGTATCACTGTTGAGAAAATGCATGCTTGACCCAACGCTTGTACTCACTTTCAAGGAATTAGAACTGGAACCTGATCTATCTTATTGCGAAAAGCCCATCAAGATTCTTGATACAAGAGAACAAGTGCAGAGAAACCAGATGACTCGTCTAGTAAAAGTTCTATGGAGAAACCATAAGATGGAAGTGGAAACGTGGGAACCCGAGGAACATCTGATAAAGAACCACATGAGTCTTTTCATGCGATAGTATTCTAGAAATTTTGAGGATGAAATTATTTGAAGTAGGGGAGAATGTAACACCTCAAGCTTCCACGGTACGCTTCTCTTTGAATAATACAATAGCATGTGTTGTACGCAACTTCGAGTTCTAACACACACCAAAACCAATCAAACTAGATGTTATGAATAGTAATATATACTTTTGGAAATTTTATAAATTTTATCTTTCAAAATGGACTTCATTTTTGGATTCATAATATCTAAATTAGCTTAGGGTGAATTTTTGGTATTTTTCTAAAAACATTCAATTTTTGATGAATAGTGAAAAAATCATTGAGTTATAGTTTAAAACCAAATTTTTATTTAAATAATTATTTATTTTATTTAAATTTAATTAAGGCCAAAATAGATACATAATACCTATATAAGTTCAATGTAATTCTTTGGAGTTAGTTTAGAATAATTTTAGATATATAAAAATTTTATAGAACTTTTCACCGTCTTTTACCCACCTCCTAGGAGAATTTTCAAATTCACATAAAACTTAATTTTACCGCTTATGTGAGTGGAATTTTGAAAATCCAAGAGACACGGTTAATATCAAGGAGTAAAATGCGGTTCAATAAGATAAAAATAATTTTTGGTGAATAGTAACTTTTTTACTTTTATTTACCACTGTTAAAAGTAAATTGGGTAATTAAGGGTAAAAATGATATTAATATTACCCTAACACATGTCCTAATTCTATTGGACAATTTTATCTCGACTAAAAACAACCTTAGGAATAAAATATTATCATTTAGGCCCACTTAGATTAGATTAGGACATTTATTATTATTTAATTCAAAGAAGAGTTAAAAGAGTTAAAATCGAAGTTTAATAACTAAAACATTTTTAATATAGGGTTATACATAATAAAAATTCGATTATAAATATTAATTATAAAGATAAAATGATTTCCTACATAATGGTATTTTATTTATAATTTTTGGACATTAAATAATTTAATTTATTAATGACACAATGGTGATGTAGTAATTACCTAATTAATGAAATATTAAAATAGTTGATATTATAAATATTAAAATAAATGTAATTTCAGACTTTTTATGAATTACACTAATTTTATAGGTTAATATTACATATTATTATTGGTTATATAAATAGTTTTTGAAGTAATAATGCTGTTATGAAATTATCAAAAACAAAATAGCCAATAGTGTTTAAATTGACATAACAAAGTTTTTTAAAACAAATATTGTATTTTTAATTGATATATTATTCTTAAAAATCTAAGGTTCGGAAAAAGGACTCATATAATGATAGGTGTATCAATAATGGACCACTTGAGTGTCTCTTAGAGGTATATAGTAAGTTTATTAACTATATAAAATAAAAATACAAAGACACATGATAAATGTCAAACTATTTAACTAAGAGTTAAATATAAATGATAAGGTTAATATAGTGATGCAAACCTGTCTAAAATCTATTGGCTAAAAGGGTTTCGACCCATCCCCACCTTAACATTTAAATAATCCACTTTGGAGCCATTAGAAACTAAATATGAATTTATTATAAAATAATATTTCTAGCTTTTCCAAAGGTGCCCCTCACCCCTCTTATAAAAGGGCACTCCCACTTCTCTCTAATTTACAACTTAAAAGCCTTTTGGATCGACCAAAACCTGCCCAAATATTCTATAAACTTCTCTAAATTCAACCTAGAGTCCTTAGTTTGATCATAAATCCAACCTAAGAATACCTTTTGATCAAATCAAAAGGAAGAACCCGAAGAAGAGGTAATATTTTCACCACCCTCTTTCAAGTTCCTTTATTCTTCAACTTCTTATTTCTTTGGTATTTCCATTATAAAATAATAACTCTAGTATATTATATATATTGTGATGTTATTATAAATATGGTACAACCATATTCAGTATTCTATCCATCCTTTGAATGACATGTCACTATACGTGCACACGTACAACTTACCGTCTCCACGTCGTGGTGTAATTGTTATTCAAAACATTATTATTTGGATTGGTATGATAATGATGTGTAATTGAAGTAAATAATAAGTATAACATTATAATTATTCTGTATATATGATATAACATCCAATTATATATTATTTTAATATCAAAATAATGATATTGTCGCTCGTGCGTACGTACGGACTACCGTCTCCACGAACACGATGAGATTCATTCCCCATCGAATCCATTCAAGACTAAATTTCATTTGATGATTAAAAATTTTTTTTAGAGACATTAGATAATTCTGGATATGAATAATATACATCCCATCCATAACAAATATGGCTCACATAATAAATAATATAAAGGAAAATTAATCCGTTAACACCCGAAACGATGATAATACTAAGATATTCTTAACAAATCAAGGTTAAAAGATCATATATGATATCATATTAATGTATATGATTATTGTATAATTTAATAAAAATTATTCCACCATTATACTGGAGGTTAACCTATCCTCAACCAAGGAAAAGTACAAGGTAAGGGTTTATTTCACAATCTCTTCATTATCTGAGGTTTTTTATACGTAATTATCTACTGGGACCTCTTTATCATCCACATCCATGTTTCTTAAAAATGTATTTTAAATCATTCTTAATATTCTATAGATTATGGGTTAAAGTAATTTATACCCTTTTTGAATTTTTATAATATATGTATAAAGTAATCTTTCCGTCATTTTCCAAACAAGGTCCTTTTTAACCTTTTCGACAGAATTAAGGAAAGAATGTCTTTTTTAAATTATACGGCGGTGGGTGTGGCTATTTTCCGCCGTTATAAATGTAGGACCCCGGGACACCCTGAGAGGGGAGGGGTGAATCAGGGTGTCAACTTTTTCTCCTTAAAGTTGTGTATCTTGTTCCCACGTTGGTAGGAACTACTTAAACCTGTATGATGGATATGATCAGCAATGCAAAATTCACATGCAGAGAGGTGACACAACAATTTTTACTTGGTTCACCACTAAGGGCTACGTCCAAGGAGCATACACCGACAGGTTGTTGGTCGTACCTGAATCCACTATTGCTTCACTAGCAGTAGATTACACTTGTTCGGGCACAGTCACTCTGGCCCAGGCTCACTGCCTTTACAAAGGTTCAGGGATAGCTCACTGCTTCCCTTGGGTCACTCCCGTTGACTCCCCCTGGCTCACTGGCCTTGGTGAAGTCCCACTCAGTTTATAGACGTGAAGGTCTCTTCAATAGATAGACATGAAGTTCATTGTCTCCTGTTCAGCATGAGACTTTTCTTGCATCAGAGTCTTGAGTTGATGCTCCTTTGAATTCAACCTTTTACTTTAGTGCAATGACTGAATGCACTAGATCCCCTTGTCCTCGTTTTCCTGAATTACAATCACTTGTGTGATTGCTCAATAAATGAATCTCTTTTGATGTCCAAATTTCATCCACCGAGGAATACTCTTTTTCCCCTATCGACAGGGCGAACAACCTTTAGAAAGGGCCTTCACAAAGTACCCTACTTCGCAAGGCTCCCAATTTTGCAAAGCTCAAACAAGCCTTTGTGGAGTCCCTGCCTTTTCACAAAGCTCAATCGCGAAGCACTCTCGCGATGCTCCAGCCTTCGCAATACTCAGCTATCACGGAGCTCCTGCCTCTTCGCGATGCTCACTGAGCCAACACGGGGCGCCCGTCTTTCGCGGAGCTAGAATAGCCGCCGCAAAGCTCCTCTTTCGCGAAGCACGCTGCCTTCGCGAGAGACCTTTGCGAACCGAGAGCAAAGGAATTTCTCTGAAAAACTCTCTGCTTCTCTTGAGGGGGTCGGCCTCTATTTATAGACGATTCCACCGACCCTCGACACTTCTGCGCGAAGTCAACACCACGTCATCTCAAATCGCGAAGCTCCAAATATTCCGCCGGAATTCTGTCCAAATCGCAAAGCACCACGACACTTTGCCGTTCGCGAATCTTGACGTAGTCGCGAAGAATCACCGTCAACATACCTTCGCGCCTTTGCCGCGAAGCTCCCTCCCGAAGCCCTTCTCCGTCGCGATGCGCTTCAGCCTCTGCCGTTCGCGAAGCTTGACATAATCGCGATGAATCACCGTCATCATTCCTTCGCGCCTTCGCCGCGAAGCTCCCTCACAAAGCCCTTCATCGCCGCGAAGCTCTCCAGCCTTTTCCGTTCACGAAGCTTGACGTAATTGCCAAGCTTGACGTAATGGCGAATACTCACCACCTCCATTCTTCTGGTCTTCGTGAAATCCAGTCCATGCATCCCATCTTTGCGAAACTCATGCCTTTGCCATATTAAATTATGATCTTCCTGGAAATCTACTTTTCACGATGCTCACCAACCTCCAAATTTTGGACCCCAAAAATTTGGAAAACACTGGAAAACGGCGCCACCTTGTATCTGCTCTTTTAGTCCGCCTCCAGATCATCCATTCCTTTGTCGATGTTCCATCAATAAAACATGGATCATTATCCACAATCTTCGAACTCGACATGCCACCATGGAATCTCCTCTGTCAACAAATTTGTATGTCGTCTGTTTTCTTTGTCAACAAGCATGATCACCTCAAAAACACTTCTTATTGGTGATATGTATCCTTAAACAACTCTTCTACTTTTATCACAAACTCCTCCATTGTGATATGTATTCTCTGAAGGCATATATTTACCATCATCATCTTCTATAACAATGTGATGTGCATGGCTATCTCAGAATTCCAATCCTTGTACGACCATCTTAGATTTCCAATCATTGGCACATTGTCTTCTTCATCAACCGTCATGATCAACTTCATGGAAACCATGTGAATCAATCCGTCAAGAAGTCTCTATCATGGTTCTCACACAATCATGAGTAATTTCATGGTCTTCATCAAAACCCATTGTTCTCATGCAATAATGAGGAATTGCATGGTCTTCATCAAAGCCCATGGTTCTTATGCAATAAGGAGGAATTGCATGACCTTTATCCAAAAACACCATCCTGCTTTAATCATCCTTGGATGGATAACTCCTCACATTCTTCATTGTTGTAAACAATGTATCACCTTTGACACATGTTCTTTGAACTTACGAGCATCACAACAATCGTCTGAGTCATTACACCTCTACTTCATCGGAGTACTTCATGATCTCCTTCATTGTGAGCTTTCATTCCTCCATTTTATTGGAGTACTTCTTGATCTCTTTAATTTTGATATTCCATTAACAACTGTTGGAAACAAATACAAACCTATACATAAAGTGGTTCCAACAATAAAATCATCAAAGCTTCCCTTACAAGATTATAAGAATATTTTCAAATAAACTTTTTATTTTATAATTATGTGACTTATAAATGATTTCAAAAAAAGAGACATTTCTCTCAAATAGTTTTGATTTCATCCATGTCAACATCTTTGATGGATTTTAAGATTATTTGATGTTGATTTATTATGATACAAAACTTCCATTTAGTATTGAAGGTTTTGTGATATGTTTGACTATGGATGTGTTATTTTCATACCATTCATGGTTTATGGATAAAGTATTGACATTTCGTATGATAGTTTTTATACAAATGTTTATGTTATGTTTAAACCTATTCATATAAGGAATTCATTAGACTTAATTAGTGACGGGTGGAGCCTGCTATAGCTCCTCGATGCATCGATAGGTCTCATGAGACAAACTAGTGTCTTGTCACAAGGACTTGAAAAAATATTATTTGTAGTAGTGGCACAAGGCCTTGACTATGTGGTTATGATAGTCTGGCATTATGCATTCCATCATTATTAAAGTGGTTATTGATATTGCATGTGATTATTTGACTAGTATAATATCCTTGTGAATAAGTAAATGGCACTATTTCATTTAATTTCTGCCATATTATGCTGAAGTTCAAGTTTAAAAGGCTTTTGTTTTAGTTATACATTGCCTTAAATTTTTATTCTTATTTATGAAAGTTTCTCTTATATTCTTATCTTTACTGGGCATTTGAGCTCACCCCTTTCTATATTTTACTTTTCCCAGGATGTGAAGAAGTATTTTTTGAATGAACTGTAGGGATAGTATAAGGGGATATGAGTGTGGAGACAAGATGTTGTTGCAGTTTTCACTTTATGATGTAATGTAAACTTTATGAATGTATGTAGTGTTTCCAAGGCTACTAAACTAATCGGTCTTCTGGGACTTGATCTTTTGTGATAATGCCAATGTTATGTAATAATGCACAGACTCTGGGTAACTAGGTTCAGGGCATTACAGATACACAGTAATAAAAAAAATACATAACAATGATAATGAATGATTGCACAAATGAAATAAGTGGTTGCTAAATGAATGCATAACTATACATACAATAATTTTCTCCTCAATCATGTCAGTTTCCTACTCCATTAATTCATCCACTTAATTCATCCTTACTAGACTAATATTTTCAATATCATGGTTCACAAATAATTCCAATTCTTATTATTGATGAGATTCAATGTGATAGGTCAAATCTTCCACTTTATCCCCATATCATACAAATCTCTTTATTTTATGTGAGAAACTACACTCCACCATTCATCCACAAATTCATTCACATAATATAACATTTTTTATTATAATGATAAGATATATGGATCTTTTAGTTCATGATCACCAACATCCATCAATTGAGAGAAGTTCACAAATGTAAATTACAAGGAATCTTTTTTAACACCTATGATAATATCGACCAAATTTCATTTGATTAAAAAAAATAAAAATTCCAATGGTTGTTTAATTCAATAATATCAGTAATCTTTCCATTGTATCCCACTTCAGAAAATTTAAATATACCACTATTTTATGTTTTCAAACCCTCTTCTTGATCGACTGTATGAAATCTAATACCATTCACGTTGTAAGCTTCAAACTTTCTAACTTGTTTTGGAGGATCTCGAGAAAGAAACTTAAAAACATCTAACAAATTTTCTATATTATCAGTATTCATGATCTAAAAAAAGAAATATACTTTATTATCATTACAAAATATATGTGTCAACCTAATATTCATATTTATTTCAATATTTAGGAACTTACACATCATGCAAACCATTCTACAATCTCTTTATTAACAACTTTCATTATATCTTTCTCATTTTGTGTTCGGCCACTCATTTGTCTCCTTGTTTGTATACTCAGCTCTTCAATAAATGGATCTTCAATTTCACTATTTAGTAGCACATATCTATGTGCCTGTAATAATTCCATTTATGTTAGTGTAACATTTGAGGTCCTCCCAACTGATCACCCAGTAACAAGAAATATTTTTGATTTCTTATATATTTGAGATTGAGTCAATGTGTCATCAACACATCCAACTCAATTTAATCTTGTCTCAATATCATACAAGTATCTAGAAAATAAGGTAAGACACTCTTCTGAAAAATACCCTTCAATAATTGATCCTTCTCATTGAGCTTTATTACTCACGTATGATTTCAAATGCCCAAGATATTTGTGAAATAAAAAAACAAACATAACTATGCATTTAATTAAGTGACATTTTTTTTACATAACTGAAAAAATATAAATAAAGTACTTATCAATTGCATACATCCATCTATAATGAACTGGTCCTCCTAATTTATCTTCCTCAACCAAATGAAAAGTTTAATGCATAATGACAGTAAAAAAAATTGGAAGAAAGATCATCTACATTGCACAAAGTGTAAATACAAACCTTTACTAAAGGTTGTCAAGCTCAAATGGATGTAGTGATTTCTCACATAGTTTCCAAAAAAATGTGCAGAATTGGAGTAAAACAAGAGTAACTTTTTTAGGTAATAATATACGCAATTCCAATGGTAGTAACTACTATAACAAAATATGTGAATCATGACATTTGAATCCATGTAACTTTTTATTATTTATGTCAATACACCATGAGATGCTACTTGAATACCCATCAGATACTTTCACATGCTTTAAAATTTGAAGGAATGTATCTTTATTTCTATTTTTCATTGCAAAAATTGTCAGAGCATACTTTTCATTCTCATCTAGCCAGAGATCATGTTTTATTTTCATTACCTGTAAGTATTTCTGAGCATTGAGATGAAACATTTACTTTCCATGATCATTAAGAAATATAAAGATCAAATTTTCATTGGCATTCTTTTCAATATGCATCACATCAAGATTATGCTACAACAAATTAAATTTCTAATAAGGAAGTTTGAAGAATATTCTTTTTTCCATCCATTGTTGCATTTTGATTTCACGTGATGATTCACTTATAACCCATTCCCCGCTATCATTCAAATGACAAACCTTCCCAAATTTAGTTTCAACTCTTCCAAGTTGTGTCAATATTTCAAAACTAGTTAACAATGTTGAAGGTGTTCTACGATCAATGAAACCGTTAAATTTTGATCTTTTCAGCTGAAATCTATGCGATGCATCAAGAAGTCTTTGATGGAACAAGAAGCATCATTTTATACTTTGAGGTAACCATTTGGGCTCGAAATAAATTTTACAAATTGGACTAGAAAAACCTTTGTAAGTATTCCAACAAGATAAATTCCCAAGCCCAGGGAAGTCACTATTGGTCCATATTAAAGCATCATGCATTTAGATCATTATTTTAGAAGAAGAATCAATTGTCTCAACACCGTTGCTCCATAACTCTTGTAATTATTCAATTAAAGGCTTCAAGTATACATTAATATCATTTCTAGGCATTTTTTTCTATGAATAATCATCAAAATGAAAAAAGATGTTTGTTGCATACACATCCACAGAGGCTGATTATAAGGGATCAAAACAACTGACCAAATGCTATAACTGATACTCAAAGTACTAAATGGGTGGAATCCATTGGCAGCTGATCCCAATCGAACATTACAAGGATCAACTGAGAAATCTGTATGAAATGAATCAAATTTCTTCCATGATTATGAATCTAATGGATGTAACATTAACCCATCATTGTTATTATCTACTTTATGTCTTTGTTTAGGCTCCTGAAAGCCATAGTCAATCTGATCCATTCACATACTTCCAACTTCTGGTGGGGGAAAAATGATGGAAAGAATATACCCCACTGGTTGGCCTGGGAGAAAATCTGCAAACCCAAGTCGGAGGGAGGGTTGAGATTCCAGAATCTTCTTCTGTTCAATAATGCACTATTGGCCAAGCATGTATGGTGCCTTATTAACTGTCCATCATCACTCTGTGCGTGGGTACTTTGTGCGATGTACTTTCCCCACAAGGACTTCCTTGGTTCCCCTCTAGGCCCCCAACCTAGCTTCCTTTGGAGAAGAATTTGGGGGGCCTGAAATCTCTTATAAAAAGGGCTGGGCTGGAGGATTGGTAATGGCTCATCTGTCCACATCTGGACCGATCCCTAGCCTGTCGATAAGGATGGTTTGCGGGACACATCCCCTACCCAACCAGGTCTTGGTGACGCCACTGTCAACTGCCTGTTTTCAGACCAGGGTTCGGGGTAGTGTGTGGAAAAGATCCAAGAATGGTTTAATGAAAGAGACAAAAGAATTATTCTGAGCATCCCCTGGGTCCCTGATGTAGGGCCAGACCTTCTTTTCTGGACCAATGATATTTCAGGCGATTACACGGTGAGATACAGGTATAGAATGGGTTTTGGCATCCACTCTCTCGACCGTGATGAGGGACCATGGAAAGCGATTTGGAAGCTCAACATCCCCCCTATAATATGCCAATTATGGTGGAAGGTGTGAACGAGCACCATCCTTACCATGAGCCTTCTCATTTATCAACATATGGCCGATGTTGTGTCCTACCATTTCTACTCGAATATCCCATAAAGTCCTTGGAACGCCATCATTCACTGCCTGGGAGCTAAGGAAATCTGGAATAAATGGGGCCCAGCTCTGGATGCTTCACTAGAGATTGCCTCTGACCTCCCCGATCTTCCTATGCGTTGGTGTTCCTCCCTTTCATCGTCTAATGCTGGTTCTCTTTGCACCCTGGCCTGGATCATTTGGGTTCATCACAACGATTAAGTTTTCCACCACGTTCATAAACAACCCGAATTCTAGATTGAACGAGCCATTTCATGGATCAAGGGTTGGAAGGACCACAAATGACACTTTATGCCAGGTGTTACCCCCTCCCGTACCCCTCATTGGAACCCCCAATGGAAGGGAGTATTAAGCTTAACGTGGATTCTTATCTCTCCAAGGATGGGCCTGTTGCTCTCAGCCTCCTGGCTCGAAATCATCTGGGGTAGATCATTGCAGCAAAATATGAATCACATCGTGCCCTCTGGGAACCTGTAGTTGCTGAGGCCTCTTCCATCCTTGCAGGTATGTTGCTCGCTGTGGAACGTGGATGAGATGATATCATCATTGAGTCTGACTGCCTTACTGTAATCAATGATATTAACCATAATGACGCCGGGCTCCAGACTTTTGGCTTCATCATTAGGAGAATCCGCTCGCTTTGCCAAGGATTCTCTCACTGCACCATCTCCTTTACCAAAAGGGAAGGAAACAATGCATCCCATCAAATGGCGGCCTCAGGACCCTTCTATGTTAACCAGCTATTGCTGGACAATTTCTCATCATGGCTCTGCTTATGTACGACTGCTGATCTTTTCCATTAATATTATCTTTCCCTCTTTTCAAAAAAAAAGTGTTCAATGGTTTTTGATGACATGAATAATCTTTGCAATCGTGTATTTAAAGGAATGTAATGAAAAAAATTTCTTGGTGTGTTCCTTTTTTTCTTATTCATGTTATTATGTTGATTCAGACTTCCAACATCACCCATTTACAACCATCTTGAAGAACAACAATTTTTTCATTCCTGTCTACTTGAATCCTCTCGCCAATAAAGCATATAATCATTGGAACAAGCATTTATTTTTGTATAATTTAAACCAATCCTGTTAACAACTTTTTTCATATCATAAAAAGACTTGGGGATTCTTGCTTTAGGAAATTCATCACGAAAAAATTCTAATATCATGGACATTGCCTTATTTGTAATTTCACATACACATTTGATATGGTACAACTTTAGCTAAAAATAAAGTTTTGAATATTTCAAACATCCACTATACAACTCTTGATTTCCATCGTCAACTAAATCATGAAATGTATTTTCCTCATTAGAGATTTTTCTTACATTAGTCTCCACATAATCAAGAGGAGGATCCACTGATATGTTATAATCTTTATCTAGTTGTCTTAGAGTCTCAAAAACATCACTTGTAACATTTCTTTTTTTAGCACCCTCATCTGGTTGTTCTGATATTTTTTGATGTTTTTGTGGTGTCTTGCAGTGCCAAATGAATCATTTATAAGGTTTTGTATTTCATTTCCCATTGTAGATGAAGTTGCGTGCTCATTATGTGGATTGACATCAGTGTTCAACCTTTCTGTAATGTTCGATTATCCAAACCAAATCCAACACAAATATTGACCAGGGAATTGATTCAATATTAAATCTTCATAAGCTTCATCTCTGTTCAACCATCTTCTAAATTTACATTTAGGACATGGAAATATTATTCTCCCTTCAATGGATCAATTAGAAATTTCAAAATCTAATAACTCCTCCAAACCCCAAACATACTGAGGTGTGTTCGTCAGTAATGTGATCTTGATTTTATCCCTGTATATCACAATGTGCCTACACAATATTAAAAAAAATTGAAACACATAACTATTAATAAATAGGGAAATAGATTTATATATACTAGTTGAAAAAAATGTAAATATGTCAATGATTTGAAAAAATTATAGGATTAGATCAAAAAAATTCCTCAAAGTCACTTTTTCCCCATATCCCATGGAAACTTAAGGCCCTTTATAATGTTATATGGCCAAGAAAGTTCTCATAATATACCTATTAAGTCTCAAAAATACTATATCATTTCTACCAAGATATGACAAACTATATAGAAATTTCAATGAAGAGGCATGAATGCATTTGATACCAATTTTTCACAAACCAACCTAGATAACCTGCCTAAGCGGCATATTATAGGGTTTATATATAGATCATATATTTCATGGATGAATAGATATATAAAAAGAAATAATAATTAGGTGGAGAAAATAGAGGCATATTATATTTTTGAAGATATGCATGTGTGATAAAGGATACATATGGAGGAATCATTGAGGAAGGGAAATAGATGTTGGGATTATGGGAAAGTGTGAGAGGTGGAGCTAGAGGAATGGACGTAGGGAGAAAGATATAGAATATTTTTTCATATATTAGAAAAATCACCCAATTAAAATTATACATCTGTAAACACACCTTATATTATTTATGTAAGAATGAAACCAAAACCAAATGTATTGGTCCATCACTAGTAAGGATAATTTAAAATATCATGGGGTACTAATGAAAATTTTAGGTTAGCATAACTATTTTATTTACTAGAGTAATATCCATCAAAATACATGGTTCAATATAGGCATTCACATTGTGTATTTATAAGTATAAGACATCCATTTTGGGTAGTATAATCAATAGGACATTTTTTGGTGATTTAATGTAGTTTGTATAAAATGCCTACCAAAATACCATAAAGTGATTTGATGATTATATTTTCTATGTTATTTGAGTGGAAAAATATATCCATTAAATAAAAATCCCCAAGGTTATTGACATGATGTTAATGAGGATAAAAAACAACATCTGGAATATCAATTCATAAAAAATGATTAGAATAAAATAAAATTCTTGAAAACCCTAGGTCACTCAAGACTTAAGGAGAGAATGTGCTCAAGAGGCCCTCCCTACACCTACCTATTGATTTCTAATAGATCTGTTTTCCTTTTAACAAATCTACCCAAATAACAGTTAAGAATTATAGAACCTAGTATCTTATGGTATCTATGGATCTAATACCATTTGTAACAAACTATCATAAAATACTTCCAAAACTGACACAGACCCAATCTACCACTATCCCGAAGGGTGTTCCCAATCTACATAGGATAGGAAAAGGTTATTGGGCATCATGAAATAATACATTGGTAATTATTTATCAATTGAATAATAAATGAACATTAATAAGAAGGAAATACTAAATAAACCTCTAAATCATCAAACAACTAATATATATAGTGCAAAATATTTAAAATAAGAGAGGGATAAAGGGTAAAATTAATACAATAACAACAAAAATGTATAACCAAACCCAAATCACTTTATGATACCTTCTCTATGAACCCATGATTTATTACCACATCCCACTCATAATCAAGGACCCGAGATATATGCCTATTCCCGAACGTGAATCAAAACCTAAAATATTTATGTAAGCATTGAAACCCCCTAAATCTATGAAATAAAATTCATTAAGTAGTTCATGTTTTCATAAATTATATTGGGTTTTAAATTCATGATGTTTGAGTAAAATGAAACCCTTTATTTGATCCATTTAATGAAATTAGTTCTTCAAATAAAAACTTATTTGGTAACATGAGAAAGTCAAAAACATTTATTTTTCCCTAAAAGAAAACAAAACCACTTAACTAAAACATTTATAAAACAATTTTTTTAAAACATATTTGAAATCTAATTGAAAAAAAATCCAAACACCAAGGTTAAAGAAAATTATATTTTGGGAATTACAAGTTTAAATAAGTCAATAAAAACAAAAAATGAAAAGGGTGTCACAAAAAATGCAATCAAAGGGAAAAAAAATCGTTACATGATTATAATCCCCAACAGTGACTATTGATAATGATTAATAATCATGTTATAAACCCTAGTATTTTGAGAATAAATTATAAATTAGTAAGGTCTTGAAGTTAGTCATTCACATACTCAAATAATAAATAGAGTAATAAGGGTTTAAGTTTATGAGTCAAATCTTCTTGATAAAAAAATATCCAATATTAATCCAATGGATGTGAAATATCGAGAAAACAATTTTAATATCTCAAGTAAACTAATATCTTCAAAAAAAGAAAAAAAGGATGAATCATAGGATAATTATATGAATGAATAACTATATCAAATTGAAAATGTCAAGACATGAGTGCTTTTTTAGAGGTCATATAATCAGAAAAGGAATCGAAATAAAATTGGTGTTCATGAAAAAACATGATGAACATTAAAATTTGATATGAGATAAGGCATAAATAACATGTGAAGGATATTACCATGTGGAGGTAATTGATATTGAAGAAACATTTACACTATTTTCATGACTTTAATAATTTGGATTATTATTATCAGTGGAAATACAATGGATATTCAAGATCTACCAAAATGATATAAAGGTAATTTTTTTAATGGAATGAGAAAGTAATATTTCTATATTAAAAAAATGATTAGATTTTAATTTTATGATGATGATAAAAAATCATGGAATCTTAATAAGTATCTATATGGATTGAAATAAACACCTATAGATTTTTCTAATCTATTGAATACATACTTGAAGAAGTTTGAATTGAAGAGAGCCGGTGTTGAGTAAAGTATTTATATGAACACATCCAATGAGTAATAATTTGTAGTACTCATCTATGAAAATAAGGTCATATTTAGAAGAAATAAGAAGGAAATAATTAATAAGTTTATCAACTTGATGATTCTATAGTTTCAAATATCTATGATTAGAGAAATCACATATTTTATTAGGCTGCAAGTGAATCAAAAAATTGAAGACATATTTTTCTGTAAAGTTATCTATACTAATAAGCAGCTAAATAGGTTTTATATATAATATTTTAAGATAGTTTAAAATATAATCATGGTTGGAATAAAAGCTAGAGAATGTGATAATAAAAATTATATCAATCCAACACTATTAAAGAGAATGTTATGGAATTTTATTTACTTGAAGTAAACTTAGATGAATATAGTTTAGGAAAAATAGTTGGTGTATCTGTTTCAAATAAATTTGATGGAGAAAAGACTACTTAAGATGAACTTAGGAAGAATCATCAAGGTGGCAAGGGTCTAGGGATTTGGGGGTCACTAGGGGGTCTCGCGGGGGGAGAAGGGGGAGAAGGGGGGTATAGGGAGGTGGGGGGAAGTGTCTGGGTTGAAAAAAACTTTTAGCGGTGGTTTATAAAAATCCACCGCTAAATCATTAATAAAAAATTTAGCAGCGGTTTAGTAAAAAACTGCTAAAAAACTGCCGCAAAAATCTATTAATGTTGTAGAGCATGCCCACTTGTAAAATCTAGATTGGGATGTATTTTCATGATAAAAAAAATTATTCCACACTTACCAAAATTTATGGATGTTTTATTATACTCAGTATTATCCCTAAGGAATTATCTATAGTTCTCTAATCATAATTCTTTCTCTATATTTTTCTAATCCTAATACCCAAAATAACTAAACCTATCCTCTTATACCAATTATAACATCCCATCTATTTATTTAATTTAAACTGGATTTATTACATAAAATTATACATAATACCACCCATAAGATTGATATGTATAGTGTATTTGGGAAATTAGTTACATTACATAACAAATTAAAATAAGAAAAACAATATCTTTATTGAAAACTTCTTTAGCATGACCAAAATGTTCCTTCGTACTTAACACTACATGGGGTAACCTAAGGACATACATAATAATGGGGGTGAGCTATAAATCCCAGTAAGATACTAAACAAGGAATAAAATGAATAAGATAATAAAAGTTATAAAATAGTAATATTAATGGAGCATAAAAGGAACATGGATAATAATGTATGATATAACATTATAATCATAACATGTAAAATGTGGCAACAACTTAAAACATTGCATCATTAAAATAGGTCATGGATAAACCCGAAAATCTATCATGGTGGATAAAGTCCCATAAATGAATATATTAAAACACCTTTCCCAATTTTAGATATCATTATACTAACCATTATCCAATGTATTATAAGTCTATATAATTTTGGGCGCACCCATCACATTCATTCCATTCTCATATTGAAGTTTTTCATATAGATTCGCCAGCATGGATTTATTTTTCATCATAATTTATTCCAAAATCAAGGAGTGTAAAATAAATATATTTAAGTCCCTAAAAAAATAATTATATTTGTATAAAGTTGAATAGGATTTATAGAAAATGGGTATGGCATTCATTACACAATTGTTTTTGAATGAAAAATCACGGTGCAATTTCAACAGCATTAAAACATCTCATAAAAATTCATAATATGGGTTTATAAGATAAAAAGGGTTATCTAATAAATTATAAATGAATTTTAAATTAAGTGGGACATGTTAATAGATTTAACAATATAAGTAATTTGATATAGAGGGTGTAACATAATAAATAATGTTGAAGAAATGTGAGAATTGAAGGAACCCTTAAAAAATATGGCTTGGTAACAGGTGTACATAATGGTTCATAGGAGGTAAAAAAGAGAGTTAAAGGGGATATAATAATTTATACATAAAATTTAAAATAGGGTTTTGATATTTAATAACATATCCCTGTATAAGAAATAGAAATTAAAAGACATAACATAAAAGGAGTGCTTGATAAAAAAGAAGAGTGGAAGATCCCTTATTTAATGTGTGACTCCAATGGATTAGGAAGGGTTTCTTGAGAGATTTGGGGAACCTTGTGAGGACTCTAGGAAGTGGATTTCATAGCATGGACATGATAAAAGAAGTTAAAGTGATTACAAATTTGATATTGGGTGGGTTTATATAGAAAAAGAGAGGGATTTCTTTATTTTTTTTGGTTTTGGACTCTACATAAAAAAATATCCAAAACCAAAAATGTCCCATGGTTTGTGTCCATGGTTTCTTCCAAATGGGAGTAATACAAATTATTTTATGAGTCCAAGGGAAGAAAGTATTAAAATTTTACCATTGTATATGTGGAGGTTATTCAAACTCTTAAAGAAATGATTTCAAAATCATAAAATATATTATAAGTCTTGGAGGATTCATAATTGATTTAAAAAATAAATAAAATAAACATAAAAATAACATTATTTTAAAGTAAAAATAAGTATTTTTTCATGGATACTATTTAAATTACTTATTACATCACTTTTGGGTCATTGTGATGTCAAAAAACACAAGGTATATTTATATGGTATTTAATTTTTACCTGAAAATTTGGAAATCTCAGAAAATTGTGAAAAATTAACTATCAGATAATTTCAATATTATGATTAAAAAAATAATATTCATCTTATATAAATAATTTTCTAAGTATTTGAATTTATACTTTTAAATAAAACTGACATTTATTAAAAATGTCATGTTTTCGAAAATATCATTTTTTGCACCCATATAAAAATTATATTTGACATAAAAAATCATATAATAATTTATATTTAATAAAAATTATCTAAAATTAATATTTTATTTATTTAAAAAATCCATTAATTTATCAAAATAGATATCTTAAATAACCAAAAATACTATTAGTATTTTATTGAATCAAAATAAAAATCCTGTATAATGTAAATATAATAGGATGAAAATATTTTCATTATCCTATAAAAAATAATGTTCAAATTTCTATTTATAAGGTCAAGATTCATATAATTTTAATACAATATCATACACCCTAAGAGTAAGGTGTGTGATGGTGGGGCTTTCATGGGGATATACGATGAACATGGTTTGGTCTGTGATCTCGATGATCTTGAATTTCTCCCATAAAATTATTCCCTCATGAATATGTTTTTGGATGAAAATTTGGTATTGGTCTAGAGAAAATCCAAAAAATGATAAATCCCTCAGATGATCTAATAATTTTGATTCATGAGGTACGATACTACTGACCGAGGCCATCAATTTCTTTGTTTGTGACAAATGGATTTGTTAAAACCCTATATTTATACTAGTCAGGTGATCACTATTCAATGGATATATTATCAACAATAATGATACTTCACAGTAATTTAAAACCAATTAGATATACTAAAAAATGTTTATGTGTTTTCTATAAACATATTACATAATAAAACATTAAATCATAAGGGGAATTTATTTATAAGTGTTCAGGTCGTTACAAGGAAACTTCCATTTTATGGTGTAATGGAATCATCTATTTAAGATGATATTATAGAGGAAAGTATTTTATAATTTTATTATAATATTTTAAAGTATTAATAAAACATTTAAATACAATAAGAGTAAAAAATATTAAATTCAGGAAGAAAACAAAAAATAGTGTGAAATTTATAATTTAAAATTACCTAATGAATCTAAAATTAAAAATGAAGACATATAAAAAATAAAGTAAAATTATTCTAGGATGTTTTAGAAAATATTAAAAACAACCTATAAAAATTTTAACCCCATTACCAAACATTTAAATGACAATTGGAAGTGAATCAAGAGGTTATGTTACACCTTCTATACACAATTATAGATTTATGATAGGGAGGCTCAAAAAGAGGTATATAATTTGGATTTCATTTCCCAAGAAGAGGAACATGAATGAGTGTGACATACCTTCATAGTAATAAAGATGAACAGGTTGATTAAAGACTATTTCTAGGCCAAAATCCATAATAAAATATAGGTAAGATCATTACAAAATCTTCATTTAATTACTATCATTTAGATATCATAGTATTGAAGTTGGAATAATGAGGTGTAAAAATAAATTTTAGTTAAATTAATAAAATGATATTTTTAATTATTAAATGTAAGATTTAAAATTATTATAAATCAAGATAAAATCATTAATAGAGGTACCAACTAGGTTCACACTGAAGAAAAATAAACTCCCTTATGACCATGGTTTTTCATTTAGGTAAAGAGTTAATCTAAAAAAATAACCACTTTTTGGGAGGAAAATCATTCCATAAGTCCTTTCATTTATTTTTAATTTTTTTATATTTTTTTAAATGAAATATTCCACACTATGTATGAATAGTATTTTGAAGGAGAAAATTTTAAACGATGACTGTAAGCACTTTGTAAGAAATGAACTAACATATTACGAAGAAAAAATCTATAATGAAAATGGGAGAGTTAAACAATCACATAATTTCATTTAAAAAATTATCTAATTCATTGATTACATCATAGATTAAGTTCCCTACTTCTTCATATCCCATTATTTCCCATTTTCTCTACTATAGTATCACTAGAATAATAATATTGTTTTTATCCCTGAAACAATTCATATGGTGTCTAACAAAAGTGATTCCTCCCAAACCTTCTTGTAGAGAGTTTTTATTCATTATACTATGTTTGGCGGTATTGGTGGTTGCAAGAATGACCTAGGTATGATTATGATATTAATTTATGGGGAGATAGTGTGATACAGATAATGGAATCTATGAAAATGAATGGAAGTTTTAATTGTTAGTTGGACAATACTGATGAAATTTATTTCTATTTTAATTATGTTTTTAGTCTTATTATTCCATTCAAGGTGGTTATTCTTCTGTTAATATTTGATCATTTGTTTTCATATAGTACCTATTATCCTTCTCTATGTTAGGATCAATTTAAAATTTAAACAATTCTAAGAGGTATGAACGAATTATTATTCAAAATTTATTATATAAAAAATAGTTTTAATCATTTTTCATCAAAATTAATATCTCAATATCTCCATGTTACATCAAATAAATCAAGAACAGAACTAATTTGTTAACAAGCTTCAACTCCAATATGGATGACTATATCCCTAGTGTTGGGTTATTTTTATCCCCCAAATAAATAACTATTTTTTTATCTGAAGAGTATGGAAATAAGGGTATTTACTTGGACCTTTTATATTGATTGATACCACTAGTTAGATACATTAATCAACTTTTTACACAGAATCAAAAAATAATATTTTGAAAGAATAATCTCTAGGAATGTTGGAGTCATTAGTGGATGAGATGGATGTGATATTCTTCATCCTATATTATACAATGATATAATTAGGATACTCTCTTCTGAAAATTTTCATTACACTCTTAGACTATCTAATTTTCCCACTCTCTACCAATAATTATCATTGAAATATAGAGTAGTTATTATAGTATCATCACATTTGTTTTCTATAAAAATCATAATATATTCATAAGGATAATATTCCAATTTTTATGTATATGAATTAATGTTAAAATCTTCATCGTGATATTAATTTAATTCTTTCCTCTTTTCTATAATTAATTTACCTAAGAAATATTGCTTCATTGATTTTAAAAAAGGGGAATTAATTTTTTTAATCAAACCTACTCTAATATTTATGTATTTCCTTATTTAATTCGTCCAAGGATCTCAAATTCCACCAATAGGAAAATTAAGAAGTATAAAATCAAAATTATTTGTTTTATGTATGCATACTCACATGAAAATAATATTACAGTGTGAAGTATCATTTTAAAGAATAATATCATCATTTATAGTTTTAAGATATAAAAACTTATATCATGATAACCAATAAATTTTATATTGTTTCAATCCTTATAGACTAAAAAAATCATCATCTAAATTAAGGCTTACCTTTCCCTTTAGAACACATTCTAATATTATGTGACAATTAGAAGTGTCTTTTATAGCCTATAAAAACCTCATCTTATTCTTATATGATTCTCTATATGATTGAATTGTTCTTATATCGTCTCAAGTCATTCTAATATAGCAGTAAATTGATATTATATAGCTCCCAGGTACTCTAATGAAAATGTAAAAATATACAATTTAATCATAATCTACACTAAGTTATTCTTTAATAAGATCAATTTAGTCTTACATGATCATTAGAGATCATAAGTTACACATACAAAGATTCATGGATACTCATATGATTTTTTAAATCATATAATTATTCTTATGCATATCCATATTAATCTTACAGGAGAGTGGGTTACTTCAATATATTCATCATAAATCCATGGTTCCTATTATGAAAATCATAATTACTCTTAAACTAAAAAAGTTTATTCCTATTTAGAAGTTTATTAATCATACATAAAAATAATTTATTTTTCCACAACTAGTACATTATAAAATTATCAAAAATCAGCATCTCAAAACTGTTAATAATCAAGTCCATACATATCCACTCCACTCAAAAACATTAAAATATTATTCTTAGGTATCTCATCCATCTAAAATGATTCTAAACCATCTTAAATAAATCCAAAAATTATTTATATGTATTAAAAATAAATAATACATCATTATCAAATTGTGAAACAATGAACCCCATTAATATTGTTGTAAATAACATATTTTTACTCTATCGATTTAAAAATAAAAAACATCTTATGAAATATTATATACCCTAAAAATTAATTAATATAAAATATGATTAATTATTCCCCAAACCCCCTTATTTATGGAAAAAATAAATGATCTATTTAATGGGAGGTATCATTCATCAAAGTAATGTACCATGAATCAGTCAATTCTATGGATACTTGAGCTATCTTAGTGTATAAAAGAAGGGAGATTAATTCAGACATCAATGATAGCTATAAATAAATTCATTATATAATATAAATTATTAAACTCACTATTTATTAAATTTTCAACAGATTATTTTAGACATTGTCCTTCACTGAAATCAATGAACAAGTTAAAAAAAATAAAAAACAAATAGGTTTCTCTATTAATACATTATATCTGAAGAGACCATGTAAAGGAATGTATTTTTTTTCAAAATTAAGGATGACTTGAGGATAAGTATAATTTTAGTATGTGTATAAGTGTACACTTTGGATTTTAGTGTGATGAATTTTGAATTTATATGAAAAATGAAAGTCCAAGATATAGGGGTTATAATAATTCATTCACAAGAAGGAAAAGATGTTTGAAATCACTAAGGTTTATTTCAAATATATTTATAGGTTTTTACTATATGGAATGATTATGTATTATTGGATATTTTAAAAATGTTACATTATATTTTTTTATTTAATTTGACGAAGTGGCTAGCTTTGAGTACCATATCAGTGAAGTGATGCACATAAAAGGAATACTAATGTATAAATAACAGTGTTCTATGTATGAGTTATTTTCATTCAAAAAAACTATGAAATATTCCTCAATATGTATATATTATTTATATCTTAAAAAGTGAATAAAATTCTAGGTAAAGGAAATCTAAAGTAACAATATCGACTATAGACAATAATGGCCACAAGAGAATGGTCAACCACAACATAGCCAAAATGGTGGATGAGTGGAGAGTTCATAACAGCTCATGGGTCAAGAGGTTCAACCCTATTGGATTTTAAAAAAGTCTTGAAGATAAAATTGGATAATAAACTAGTATCATTTCAATTCCAAAATCGACATGGTGTGCATTTTTGTGAGATATAGTTCATCATTTTAAACATGTTCCACACATTTGATACAATATCATCTATTTCCTATCCTACCTCAAGACCTTAGGTTTTTTCCTAGTAAGACCCTACTAAGTCTATTATAAGAATGTTTCATGTGTTATTTAGAAGAGAATAGTATTCCTACAGGATTCCAAAAAGAGTTTTCAAGAATGATGATCAAGTTGCAAGTGGGAATTGGTATGTGGAATTGATCACAAGTTTGTAAAAAAGCTATTTGCGATTTATGAATTCTACAGAAAACTGGAGACATTATACACATAAACTAACATTCTTGAATTCAATAAGATGAAGTGAAAATTATTTCATATGAATGGAATATTTATTTCTGTAGAAAAATTGCCCAAAGAATAGGAGAAACATTCTGTAAGACACATTTGTACAAGATGAAGGAACAACATAAGAAAAGTGAACCACATAAGACATGTCCTTAAAATTAGAAAAATGAAATAAATAATTTTTGTTTCTCATAATACAGAGGAGTATTATAATATTTGTGAGTTTCATAATAGGTGTATACTTCATTTGGTTAAACTAATATTACAAAATTAGTGAAATAAAGTCACCCATATGAATATTGTATGATACAAAAAATATAATGAAATCATGTTGGAACTTTATATGGTTGTTTCAGAATAGAATTATAGAGAAATTTATAAAGAATATATTTCAAATAAGAGTAGAGTAATTCAAAAAATTATAAAAGAGTTGAGTATCATGAAATTAAACATCATATAACAATGTGATTTAAGCTAAGGTGGCACCACAAAGCTATGGTTCATGATTAAATGAGGGAATCAACACCACAATTATTCCTTCATATTATGAATGCCTACTTTGATAATTTTATAATAAAATATATGGTGGAATAAAATTTCATGATACATTAATATCAATCAAAGATAAACATTACAGGTCTTATGGAGATTAAAATGGAATGTTTGACTATGTATTTCAATAAGTGTTGAATGAATATATCTCATTGTTATGTTTTAGAAATTTCATTTTCAAATAAAATAATAATATTAATGACATATATATATATACCACTATACACGAGAATAGAAAAATGTTATAAGATACATATTAAAAATTAGAAAAAAATATTGAAAAAACTCTATGCGTTGAAGATGGAGTGCTAAGATCCATCGAT
Organism: Viscum album; assembly: GCA_963277665.1. Classification (NCBI taxonomy): domain Eukaryota; kingdom Viridiplantae; phylum Streptophyta; class Magnoliopsida; order Santalales; family Viscaceae; genus Viscum; species Viscum album. Next base: position 2,000,655,294 of record OY728143.1, on the reverse strand, counting down.
GTTGAGGTAGACTATAAGAAATAAGAACCATGGAAGAAAATGAAGATTAAGTACATAGACTCTAACATATTCCCAAATTAAAATATACAACCACATTAACATAAGAAAATATAATAGAATATTGAGAAGAAGGGAATGATTACACCACCATTGTTGTACCCCTTATGTACAAACCCATGTAGATTAAAAATTCATTACAATTAATGGTGTGTCTGTGTTGATTCAACAATTACAGTGTGGAAAATGTCATAATTATGATTTTTACTAGTTGAATAAATATTTAATGAGTAATATGATATCATTAATGTTGATGTAGTGACATATGATGCAAATAGGGGCATCTTTTTAGAAGTTGAAGGAATATTTTGAAGAAGTTGTGGTTCCAATATAAATAAAATCATTCAATAAATTGATGTGTACAAAAAATTACTTAGGAAATAATGATTCTGAATTCAATCCTATAGTAGGCCATGGGTTGGTGACTAGAGCCTAGGGTACACAAATCACACACATTAGAGGAACTACCCTCTATAAAAATTCAAGGAGTTGGAGATAAGATGAGGAACCACCAACTAAAAAAATTCACAACTAAGGAAAATAACTATAAAATGTGATAATATTCACTTTAATTAATTACTATATTGATTAAAATATTATAAATAATATGGCATCCCACCTTATTTTTACATAACTTTTTATTACATTTTACAAACAGAGGATCTTTAAAGTCTAGTGTCTTGGACATCAAGAACATAATACCTAAAAAAACAAAACAAATTATTCTAAACCAATTGTAATGCTTAATCATAGGTTCATACTATGTAAAATTACTTCATCTCATATCCTGGAGACATACATCAAAGGAAAGGGTGAGCAGAACGCTCATTAAGGAAAACAAGTGAGACGGTTGACATGTGATCATGAGAAATATTAATAAGAACATGATAAAAGTCATAAAGGAATTAGAAATGGAAGAATAGGAATATCATAACAAAAATAACTTGAATAATAACTTTAAAATGTGGCTACAACCTTTAATTTAGACATTCATGAACATATCACCAAGGTTTATCCCTGAGGTGTCCTAAAAATTACAAAGTTTATTCACCAAGGTTTCGTAAAACTTATCATCACTAGAGATTAATTTCTTTACCCAATGAATTAGAGATCTATTAGGGTGAAACCTTAATATGTATTTATTTTCATATGATCCACATATATCAGAATAAAAAATTTCATAAATAACCCAAAGAAAATAAAAGAAATGGGTTTCATTTCAAAATCTTGACGTTTTAAAAGTTTTTAAAAATAGGATCATTATGTCATTTATAACCCATGGAAATGGAGTGAGGGCTCTATATATGTCAATTATAGAATAAAATATATAATATTTGTGTATTTATGAACACCCATTGAAAATAAATAGGTCTGGGTATTCACACAAATAAACAAGAGAATTTCAAGAGAGAAAGAGAGAGAAATTTTGAGATGAAAATTCTGCAGCATAACAACTACATAACATCCTTTTAGAAAAAATTAAAAAGAGATAGTAAAAGAGAAAAAAACTCATAAATAATTAATAATACCATAAAAATGAATAATAAAATGGATATAAGAACATGGTATGGATATTTGAAAGTCATACCACATGAAAAGTAAACTTGAAAGGAAAGAGAAGAGGTGATTTCTTTTACAAAAAAATCGGCAGCCTAACAACGGCACTTAAAAATTCAAAAAATAAATTGATGAGAGTAGAAATGGTCTCTCATAATTTTGAAATGAAATGTATGTTAGTAACGATATTGAATAAAAATACACCCACAAAATAAAATGGAACTATAAGACATAACATAAAGGAAGCCATGACTTAAAAGAGGAGGGTGAAAGGTTCCCTTACCTTGAAGAGTAACTTCGAAAGCTTGAAGGTCGGGACCTTGGGAGGATTTATGGAAACTTGGGGGGAATCCTTGGGAGGTAAGGAGACCAAAACTTTGTTGAGGAGGATTTTGGAAGGAAATGAATGTGGGAAATGTCTTGGTATTTATAGGAAAATTGACGGAATAAATTATTAATTTTCAAGGGACACCACATCAGTGGTATTTGCAAACCATGGGATTTCCCATTATAATTTACCATGATATTGGCCACTTGGGAAACCTAATAGATTATATCAATATTAATAAGTATACTAGAAATATTACATCATTATTAAATGAATAATGATGTCATTAAACACCAAAAACTCAAAATTGTATTTTTACTATTCATTGAATATTCAACTATTTAAGAAAAATCCCAAAAATTCTCCCCAACCTATAATAAATTCTTTGAATTCAAAAAATAACTCCATTTTATGAAAATAATGTTATAAATAAATTTATTTTATTTTTTTAAAAATCATTATTTATTCAAAAAATACAACTTTAAAACTATAACTCATTTTGTAACACCTTCAAAAAGTAATCAAGGTCGCTTAAAATTATCATATAACCATAATAAAATAAAGTAAAAATTTATGATTAAATTTTATGAAAATATATTTCCATTTTAAATTATTAAATTAATTATTAAATTGTAAATAAAATATTTATGACTGACAAAAATACCAAAACTTATACTATGAACATTCTTCACTTTTATGATGTTTAAATTGTATTTATACATTCATGGGTGAAGTTTCTATTTTTTGGCCAATTTACTATTAATTACTATTCATACGGGTATGTTACTATTCATACTTTACTATTCACTAAAAATTAAGTTGATCTTATTAGACTCTAAATTTATCACTAATCACAACTGTAGAAGACCATTTTTTGAAAATCATTTAACATTATTAATTATTTAAAGAATACAGAAATATTTTAAAATACCCCTTTTCCCCTAAATTCATCAATAACACACATCCTATATTTATCCAGATATTTGAAATTCACAAACTTTTCCATAATAAGAAATAACAATTTTATTTATATAAAAGGACGACACAAAGCAGCCAAGGTCTCGTTACATAGCCCCTTATAACACCAGCATAGGACTTAAGTGTAAGGTGTAATATGGTGATAGAATCTTGGGGTGGCTCAGACAACATTGCCCAAGTGGTGATTTCTATCAGCTTGAACTTCTCCCTTAGGCGATTCCATTCAAGCTTCATATGTTGATGTTCGGCTTGGGCTTGGTCCAGAGCAAAGCCCAGTGATGCTACCTCCTTCCCAAGCTTCGACAGATGGGCTTCATATTGCCTGAGTCTACTGGATGAGGCCATTAAATATTCTTTCTATATTAATTAACCAAGATAAATGTATTTATAAAAACACAATGTTAAGATTATAGTTTCCAACGGTCATATTGACCAACAGTCATATTGACCAACAGTCATATTGACCAACAGTCATATTGACCAACATTCATATTGACCAAAAGTCATATAATAGTCGAAACCCAATGGTATCATTTTAATTATACCCACATCATTAATTAAAGGATATAGTTTTTTTTAGTATAAAATAAAATAACACACAAATTTAGGAAACAAATATAATTAAAAAGGTCGGGTCGTTACACTCTTCCCCCCTTAACAAATTTTGTCCCCAAAATTTTATCTCGTACCCTATGATGAAAAAAGGTCTGGGTATTTCTATATCATAGACTCATCTAGTTCCCACATAGCTTCTTCATATTTGTGGTTCCTCCACAACACCATAACAAGGTTGGTAGTCTTGTTGCGTATAACCTTGTCTCTATGATCCAAGATCTCCACCTGCTGCTCCTCATAAGAGATGTCATGTTCTAGTTATACCACCTCTGGATTTAGTACATATGAAGGGTCATGTATGTACTTACTCAAGAGGGATACATGGAAGGCATCATTAACTTTTACTAGATTTGGAGGAAGTGCAAGCCGATAGGCCACTTTTACCTCATGATTAATGATTTCATAGGGTCCAATATACCTAGGGATGAGCTTCCCTTTTTTCCCAAACCTCATGACTCTCTTCCAAGGTGTAATCCAAATAAATAATTTGTCACTAACATCAAAATCCAAGTCCCTTCAATGGTTGTTGGAATAGCTCTTTTACCAATTCTGAGTAGCCTTAATGTGTTGCTGGATGGCATGGACCTTTTCTGTCATCTCTTGAACAAGATCAGGCCCAAGAAGCTTTCTGTCACCATCTTCATCCCAAAATGTAGGAGTTCAACATCGCTTCCCATATAGAGATTCATAGGGTTCCATTTTAATGCTCGAGTAGAAGACGTTTTTGTAAGAAAATTAACTAAAGGGATATGTTGATCCCATCCACCTTTAAATTCCATTGAGAATATTATCAGCATGTCCTAGAGTGTTTGAATTGTCCTTTTAGATTGACCATCAGTTTGGGGGTGATAGGCCACACTGAAATTCAATTCAGTGCTCAGAGCTTGTTGAAGACTTCTCCAAAATTTGGATGTGAACCTTAGATCACGATTAGATAGAATAGAAAGTGGAACTCCATGTAGTCTTACCACTTTCTTCACGTAAATCCTGGAAAGTTGATCAAGATATAAATCTTCTTGAATGGAGATAAAATGGGCTGCCTTTGTGAGATGGTCCATAATAACCCATATCGCATTGTTTCCTTTGGAAGTGCTTGGGAGACCAGTGACAAAGACCATAATGATATTTTCCCACTTCCTTGCTAGTATGGGTAGTGGTTTCAATACCCCTTTATAAAGTTGTCACTTTTCCTTCACTTGCTGACATACCAGGCACCTTGATGTGTAGTCAGCAATCTCCCTTTTCATATTATCCCACCAATAATGATCATGAAGGTCCCTATAAATTTTTGTGCTACTAGGATGTATTGAGAAAGTAGATCTATGAGCTTCATCCATAAGATCCATCTTTATTTCTAGAATAGATATAACACATAGTCTTATACGAAATTTCAGTTCAACTTCTTGATCAGTATTGAACTCCAAAAATATCCCATCCTTCGGAGCCTCAAACTTCTTCTGTAAAAAAGGATCTTATTTATGAGCTTTCTTGATCTTCTATAGTAATGACGGTTGAGAAATAATTTGGGTTAGGGTTGATGATGCCCCTTCCTTTATAATTCCCAAGTCCATTTTTACTAGGTCATTGATCAAAGGATCTCTTTGAATCCTCATCATGGCCAGAAAAACTGGGTCTTTCTTGCTTAATGCATCAACAACTTTGTTTACTCTTTCAGTATGATAATGAATTGAACAATAAAAGTCTTTAAGAAGTTCCAACAATCTCCTTTGTCTCATGTTCAATTCATTTTGTGTGAAAATATACTTAAAACTTTGATGGTATGTGTATATATCACATTTCTAACCATAAATATAGTGCCTCCACATCTTCCGAGAAAAAGCGACCGCAACCAAATCTAGATCATGCGTAGGATAGTTCTTCTCATGATAATTCAATTGTCAAGATGCATAAGCACTGACCTTGTAATGTTTCCTTAGGATGCACCCAAGAACTTTCAGAGATGGATCACTAGAAATAACGACTCCTTCTCTACTTTAGGTAGAGTTAACACGGGTGAAGTAACCAATCACTTCTTCAGCTCTTGGAAACTATCCTCACACTCCTATGTCCAGATGAACTTGACAACTTTTCTAGTTAACTTGGTTAATGGAATATAAATTCATGAAAAGTTTTTCACAAACCTCTTATAATATACCGCTAATCCAAGGAATCTACTAATCTCAGTTATTGTTATAGGTTGAGGCCACTCCTCTTCAATTTTTTGCCTTTGTAGGGTCAACTATGATTCCTTCATTGGTAACAATGTGCCCTAAGAAAGAAACTTTTTGTAACCTGAATTCACATTTATTGAACTTTCCAAAACCCCTCCCCTTCCATATAGTTTTCAAAATAACCTTTATATGATCCTCATGCTCCTCATGACTTTTGGAATATATCAGAATATCATCAATAAAAACTACCACAAAGTTATCAAGGTAGTCCTTAAAGACTCTATTCATCAAATCCATAAAATAGCAGGTGCGTTATTCTGTACAAAAGGCATAACAACAAAATCATAATACCCATATCTTGACTGGAAGGTAGTTTTTGGAATATCTTCTTTCTTCACCCTCAATTGATGATAACTAGATCGAAGATCAATCTTAGAGAATAATTGAGCCCCACAAAGTTGGTCAAATAAGTCATCAATTCATGGAAGAGGGTATTTGTTCTTTACTGTGATCCCGTTCAGTTATCTATAATCAATTCATAGCCATTTTAATCCATCCTTCTTCTTCACAAAGAGAACATGTGCTCTCTAAGGAGATACACTTGGTTAGACAAACCCCTTCTCCAAAAGATCTTGGAGTTGTTTCTTTAATTCCCCCAGCTCCACATTTTCGATCCTATACGGGGTCTTTGATATTGGATGAGATCTAGGTACAAGTTCAATAGATAACTCTAACTCTCTTTCTGGGGGAGGTACAGGAAACTTTTCAAGAAATACATCAATGTATTGAGGTATGATGGGGACATTTTCTATCCTCAAACTCTCATTTAATTCTTCTTCTTCACCAATCAATTCCATAAAGAAGGATATATGAGGTTCTTCTAGACAAATATCAGGTTGAGATATCTCTCCTTGGAAGATAACTGTAGGTTTTCCATTCAATACTACTGATATTTCCTTACTTCTGCATTTGATCTTAGCATTATACTTGGAGAGTTAGTCCATCCCTAGTATAACGTTGAATTCCATCATGGAAATGACTAATAGATTTGTGATAAGATTGTGCTCACCAATGTAAATACTAGAGTTTCTAAACACTGACGATACTTGGATAATCCCACCAGGAGTCTTGACTGATAACTCTACTTTTAGAAAGTTAGGGGTTGATTCTAAATTGTTTGTAAACTTGGAGGAAATAAAGGAAAGAGTAGAACCAAAATAAAACAAAGTACTTGCTTGCTTTAGAGAACAACAAGAGTACCTAATACCACATCATTTATAGCTTCAACTTTAGCTGCCGTGATAGAAAAATCATGTCCTTCCTCTTGTGGCCATTGCTGAGGCTGATGGTGGTTCCCCTCTACTACCATCGGATTTGGAAAGTGATTGGAAAAGTGCCTAAGTTTTCCACACTTAAAGTACTAGACATCAGGTAGGTCCTGAACCATCTTCCTCTTGTCTTTAGTGTTTGGAAGTTAAGGTTTCACCTCACTATGACAATTCCTCACAATATGTCCATCTCTTCCATACTTGTAGCATTTACCACTCCTGAGAAGGAAATTCCCCGAATGCTTCTTCCCACATTTATTACATGTGGGACGTTGCACTTTATTGCCTCTTCTTCCTTAATAAAAGTTCCCCCCTAAGCTAGGCTCCATTGATCTCTTTTTGTCGTTTGATTTATGAGACCACTACATCTCACCAAACTCTAGTTTGACTTTCATTTTACTTCATACGATCTTCTCATAGCTTTCATAGTCTCGGTTGGCTAGATTCTTCTGCATATGTGGTCTTAGTCCACCAAAGAATCTATCAACTTTACCATGAGTATCCATGGAAAATCTTGAGGTATAATGGGAAATTCTTGTAAAGTTCATCTCTTAGCTTCCCATAGATTCATTCTCCTTATGCTTCAGCTCGATAAAATCTTTCTCCATTATTGTTCTCATGGAACGAGGGAAATACTTACTGAACAAGATCCCTCTAAACTCTTCTCACTCCATAGATTCAACCTCCACTCTTTGCCTCATGTTTTTAATCAGTTCCCACCATGGATTAACTTCTCCATCTATGTAATAGACAACCAGGATGACCTTCCCTTACTCTGAACAGCGGAGCACAAACAAGATATTCTCTATAGAGCTGATTAACTGTTCAAAAATCAATGGGTTGGTTGATCCACTAATGTTTGGTGGTTGTTGACACATAAAGAACTCAATAGAATGTTGTTACCTTAGTGGTGAGATCAGTATCTCAGCTTGATTCAAGTTATTCCCCATAACTTGAGTCAGTCGGTTCATCATTCACATTAATGTTTCAATTCTGGCATCCATCAGAGGGTCATCGGTGCATAGTCAATTGCATTCACTATGTGCACGGTTCCTCCTATTGACCACCATTTCTAAAATAATAAAACATTAGTGAAAACTTATTTAATTTACGAATCTTTTTACAATAAAGGATTTTATATCTTAAAACTTATTTAAACAATTACATTTCTCTATAAATCGTTCATAAAGATTCATAAAAAGCATATGATTAACCAAAAATATCCCCTGAGAGTGTCGTAACCAAGAGTGAAGCAATGCCCATTGTCAAATACTAGGATACCCTAGGTCAAGCTCAAAACTCCTTGTCAGAGTTTTCACTCCTAGGTACCTCTGTGCCAGATCCACCTCTACCTGCTCGTATCCAGATAGGGATGTATTTTTTGATAAACCACTTACTCAATACTCACCAAAATACCAAGAAGTTTTCCTACATTTAAACATTTCTATATGATTATTCCTAATGTTTTCATATCATAATTTCCATAAATAACTAATCTATCCTCTGATACCAACTATGGCATCCGACCTTTTTATTACATAACTTTTCATTACATTTTACAAAGAGAGGATCTTTAAAGTACAGTGTCTTGGAAATCAGGAAGATAATACTTGAAAACAACATAAAACATTATTCTAAACCACTCGTAAGTCTTCATCATAGTTTCTTCCTATGTACAATTACTGAATCTCATATCTTGTAGACATATATCAAAGGAAAAGGTGAGTAAAAGGCTCAGTAAGGAAAACAAGTGAAATAGTTGACATGTGATCTTGAGCAATATTAATAAGAACATGATAAAAGTCATAAAGGCATGAGAAAGGGAAGAATAGTAATATAAAAATAAAAAGAACTTGAATCATAACTAAAATATGAGGCTACAACATTTCATTTAGACATTCATGAACATATTACTAAGGTTTATCCCTGAGGTGTCATAAAAATTACCAAAGTTATTCACCAAGGTATCGTGAAACATGTCATCTATAGAGATTAATTTCTTTACATAATGAATTGGTGATATATCAGGGAGCACCCTTAATAATTATTTATTTTCATGTGATCCACATAGATAATAATAAACATTTCATAAATAACCCAAATAGTATAACAGAAATGGGTTTCATTTCAAAATCGTGATTTTTTAAAAGTTCTTAAAAATAGGATCATTATGTCATTTATAACCCATGGAAAGGGAGTGAGGGTTATATGTATGTCAATTAAAGAATATAATATACGATTTTTTATTTATGAACACCCATATAAATGAAATAGGTCTTGGTATTCACATAAATAAACTAGAGAATTTCAAGAGAGAAAGAGAGATAAATTTTGAGATGAAAATTCTGCAGTATAACGACTACATAAGATCATTCTAGAAAACATTAAAAAGAGAGGGTAAAAGGGTAACACACTCATAAATAATTCATAATATATTATAAAGGAATAATTACATGGAGATAAGAACATGGTATGGATATTTGAATGTCATACCACAAGAAAATGAAACTTGAAAGGAAAGAGAAGATGTGATTTATTTTACAAAAAAATGGCATCTTAACGACACCACTTTAAAATTCAGAAAATAAATTGATGACAGAATAAATGGTCTATAATAGTTTGAAAATGAAATGGAAAGTAGTAATGATATATAATAACAAACCCTCAAAAAATAAAATTGAACTATAAGACATAACATAAAGGAAGTCATGACTTAAAAGAGGAGGGTGAAAGGTTCCCTTACCTTGAAGAGTAGCTTCGAAAGATTGAAGGTTAGGACCTTGGGAGGATTGAGGGAACCTTGGGAGGAATACTTGGGAGGTAAGGAGACCAGAAATTAGTTTAGGAGGATTTTGGAATGAAACGAATGAGGGAAATGTCTTGGTATTTATAAGAAAAGTGTGGGAATAAATAATTAATTTTCAAGGGACACCACATCGGCGGTATTTGAAAAAACATGGGCTTTCCCATGGTATTTTCCCATGGTATTGGCCACTTGGGATACCTCATAGAACATATAACTATTCATAAGTCGACTAGAAAGTTTAAAACATTATTACATCATTAATGATGTCATTAAACACCCGAAACTCAAAACTGTATTTTTACTATTCACCGAAAATTCAACTGTTTCAGAAAAATACCAAAAATTTACCCTAACCTAATATTGATGTTGAAAATTCAAAAAAGAACTCAATTTTATAAAAATAATTTTCTAAATATTTTTAATTTAATTTTTAAATAAAATCATTATTTATTCCAAAAATACAACTTTAAAACTATAACTCATTTTGTAACACATTAAAAATGTAATCAAGGTCCCATAAAATTATCGTTTAACCATAATAAAATAAAGTAACAATTTATGATTACATTTTATGAAAATATAATTCGATTTTAAATAATTAAATTAATTATAAAATTGTAAATAAAATATTTAAGACATACAAAATACCAAAACTTATACGATGACCATTTTTTCACTTTTAAGATGTTTAAATTGTATTTATATATTCATGGGTGAAGATTCTATTTTTTTGACCAATTTACTATTCATTTCTATTCATATAGGTATGTTACTATTCATACTTTACTACTCACTAAAAATCAAGTTGTCTTATTAGACTCTAAATTTCTCACTGATCACAACTGTAAAAGACCATTTTTTGAAAATCGTTTCACATTATTAATTGTTTAAAGAATACAAAAATATTTTAAAATACTCATTTTTTTCCCAAATTCATCAATAATACACATACTATATTTATCAGAATTTTTTAAATTCACAAACTTCTACATGATAAGAAATAACAATTTTATTTATATAAAAGGATTACACAAAGCAGCTAAGGTCTCGTTACATATCCCCTTATAACACCAGCATATGACCTAAGTGTAAGGTGTGATATGGTGATAGATTATTTGGGTGTCTCAGACAATATTTCCCAAGTAGTGATTTATATCAGCTTGAACTTCACCCTTAGGTGATTCCATTCAGGCTTCATATGTTGATGTTCGACTTGGGCTTAGTCCATAGCAAAACCCAATGATGCAAACTCCTTCCCAAGCTCTGACAGATGGGCTTCGTATGGCCCGAGTCTACTGGATGAGGCCATTCAATCTACTTTTTGTATTAATTAACTAAGATAACTGTATTTATAAAAACACAACATTAAGATTATAGTTTCCAACGGTCATATTGACCAACGGTCACATAATAGTCAAAACCCAATAGTCTCATTTTAATTATACCCACTTCATTAATTAAAGGATATAGTTTTGTTGATTATAAAATAAAATAACACACAAATTTAGGGAAAAATATAATTAAAATGTTCGGGTCATTAAAAATAAAATCCATATGATTTTCTATATTTTAAATATTATCTATACAATATGGGACTATCATTTTTCTTCTTTTATTTATAATTATAAATTATGAATTTATATTAATCAATTGTTGAATGTTATATATATCCTATATCAATTAGTGAAATATAAAAAAAATATTCTAAAAATAATATACAATAGGAATTTTTAAATTTCACTTGATAACATTAATATAATCCTTTTATTTATTCTCCAGAAATGATATAATATATGAAATGTGAATATAAAACTTATTTCTGTAAAAATTAAAAATTAAGATCTTATTGTGTTTAATCTTATCCACTTGAACAATTGAAGTTAAAATATTATGAAATAAAATATGTGAAAAAAATATAATAATATTATCAAATCCCTATCTCCTGAGATGATTTCAAAATTTCAATGTACCAAAAAAGAAAGGGATGAACACAGGCTGTAAATTCATTAGATCAACCTAAAAAAAGTGTAGAATGGTTTCACAACTCCAAGAGGGAATGTTGGATTATACAGTTATCAAATAATTCAAGTAAGAGGAATGAGGGTAAATACTTCTCATTAGATATTAAAAGAAAAAATTTTGGATGTCATTTGGAATCTTAGTCAATTTTATTATTTTATTTCTCATTAGACTAGTTTCTATTTAATTCTCATAGAATGACCCACTAGAAACTTCCATTATTAAGGAATTAAAATATATCTTTTCTCTTGATTTATTATTGTTTTATATCCCCCTTTACATTATAAATTTAATTTTTTCAAAAAAGTTATTTCTCATTAATATAGGATTTTCTAGAAGAACTATAATTATCTTATACAAAGGGGATGATCAATCACATTAACAGATAATCTACTTCATGAACAAGGATCAACTATGTTATGTATTGACCACACAACTAAGAATATAACCCATAAAAGAAGGATCCACCATAAAACTCATGGATTGACCGAATGATGGATTGATAAACCATATGACCAAAGGAAGGATGATCTATTTGAATGAGCTATATACTATAATAACAAATGGATGGACATATGGTTATCCAATAAACCACAAAAAAGTCTGAACATAAGAAAATATATAAATATTGACATGGTAAAAATAATTAAGCACCCATTGATACCACCAAACCTCAGAAACACCCAAAGGAAGTTTTTTTTTGTAATTTTGGACCTTATATCAGATTATTCTCAAACAATTCTAATACTAGAGAAATTAATTAAAAACCCTGAAGAAGATATAGTGGTATAAAAACCACCTCATGAGATACATCTAAAAGATTTATCTATAATAAGAACATACCAAACTACCATAGAAACCGAGTGCCTGAGAAAAATAGATCATAAAAAACACCAAAAAACACTCTTAGAGGATATACCTCTCATGGAAATAGTCATAAAAAATAATTAAATCAAGGAAAAGAAATCATATCATAAAACATTATATGTCAAACTAAAAATATCAAAAATGGATAAAAAACCATAAACAATCAGGATACTGAGCCCACATTTCAGTCACCCTCTCCTAAGTTCTCTCCTCTAAGATAGAATTTCATTATTAGACATGAAGAGAAGTAATAACATTACTATACAAAACCTTCTCACGATTTTCATAAATCTCCAATAGCCAATCCCTAAAGGTATCACTATCTCTTAAATGAAATAATACCTTGTTAATGACATGTGAATTATTATTAATATATTAGAAAAGTTGTGATACATAGAAGATATCATGAATTTGGGTCATCTGTGGGGGAAATTATAATTGATATTCCACAACTACCAAATGAGAAAACCCCTTCAAATATCTAATATGCCATGGAGAAAAATTATGTCCATGACTGGACCATTACTTCCCATTATAAGGAGACACATTCAATAATACACTATCTTTGACATTATAATACAAAGATATCCTTCTAAGATCATTATATAAATTATGAGGATCTTGTACCACCTTCATTGACTCACATATCACCTGTACCTTATCTATTGTACTCTTTACAAATTTTGGTCCAAGAATAGATGAATCTTGGTCTACAGTCTAGCTCAACTAAAATTTGAAAAATTTGAAAAATAGTGCTACAAAATGATCTTTACCAATAGTGTATTGGTAAATGTTATTATAATAAAACTCTACTAAGGGATGATTTAACACCCATTAACCTCCAAAATTAAAGATTCATACACATAAAATGTTCTCTAATGGCTAGATAGTCTAATATGTCTAACCCCGCATCTATTGATTAAAATTAATATTATGGAATAATAAAGAACCAAAGTAATGTTGAATACCTCTCCACACCCTATAGGTAAAATGAGGGCCATGATCATATATGATTTTCATAGAAACTTCATGAAGTCTCACCACCACCTCCATATGTTTCCTTGAAAAAACTTCCACTAATATGGACTACTTAATCTCTAAGAAGTGAGTTGACTTTATTAAGTGGTCCTATATCACCCATATAGAATCATAACCACCCAGATCATTGGGTAACCTAGTGATGAATTAAATAAAAATTTCCTCTCAAGTCTATTGGGGAACATTAAGAGATTACAGTAGACAAGAAAAAACACTATAATATCCTCAAACCCATACTTCCATATCTGGTTCTTAAAACATAATATTTACATTTCATGAATGATACACATAAACGTGACCCACTTTTAGCCATCCATATAATACACTATAAAAATGAAATATTGGATCACTTATATACCTAAGTACCTATTAGTTTTAGATATTTAGAGGATTAGGATAAAGTCATTCATAAACAATACCCATGATTTCATGTTATAATTATTCCAACAATAACCATCTTTTAATATTCCATACCATGTCTTAAATATCTCCCATAAAATTCTTTACACATGAAACCTATAAAGAAACAAATAATTTAGAATTACTTATCATAACCTTGGATAAATAAAATGTAAGAAGGGTGAGCTCAAATTCTTAGTAAGGGTAGCAGCCATGGTTTCTGTTATGTAACCCTATATTTATAATTTCTAAGTATATAAATTATTAAGGTGAGGTTTGAAAGTGTTTGAATAACTTTTATGTGTTTTTGGGGACTTTTATATATGTTTATAGGTGGTGGGTGCATTGTAGAAACCGTGCGACACTTTCACGAAATCCTACATAGTGTGATAAGGGAAAATGAAAGGCACATGGGCGACACATAGTTTACCCAAATCGTGCATGCACCTAGAGGATATTGTGCACTTTGGAAGATGGATTTGGTATTTTTGAGGTAGTTACTTCAATAGGGTTGGCACATAGTTTGGAGACTGTTTGAGGAGACTGTGTGAGGGTTTTTTTAGGACAATGGATGGTTCATGGAAAGCACACGATTTACCTTACTGTGACTAAACTGTGCGTGGAAGTAAACAAGCTCCTTAAAAAGTGGATCTCACTCATTTTTCCCTATAACATAAATTTTTTTCATCTATATAGCCCCAAATTGGAATTTTTCTTTCCCAAATCTCAAGGAAGGTTCTCCCATTGATATAAAGGTAATCTAAAGGCTTCCTTTAGTGTTTATAAGCCGATTCATCATGGTATGTGATCATTCTTCATCATTCTTCATGTTTTTGTTGGATTTACTTCACCCCATCTTTTAGTTTCTTTGATCTACACCTGATGTGGGTATATTTAAGGGTGTGGATTCAAAATATGTTTTGATGTGGTCTCATTGATGATAGGGGAAGAGATCCAAAGTGGGTTCATGGAGTTTCAACCCAGTTTTGTGATGTTTTTTGTACCGTTTGTCATTTTCACCAAAAATCTCGAGGTAGATGGATTCATTCTTGACTCCCCTTTCTAGAACTAATTGAATTAGTTTCAAATTGATTTAATTACAAGAAATTTATTGTGAAATTGGTGTGAAAAGTATGATATAAATCCTCTTTAGTGATTATTTATGAGTTTTGGTGAAATTGTTTAATTTTGGTAATTTGTTTTGCAAAGTGATTTAGTTTCTTGATTTAAAATTTTTGATTTTAAAATATGGATTACTAGGTATTTTATATGGGTTGTTGGAAAAAGTATTTCTATAAAAAACATTATTTTATTCAAATATTTTTGGCATGTTTGGATTGGCATTATTTTTGGGCATACATGTTTTGTGTGTGTTCATATTACATTTACAAATCATGGTTGAAATATAACATTTTGATTAGTGGAAAATTTGTAATAGAGAATGGGATATAATTACCTGGTGATGAATTGATAGATCAATGAAAGACCGTTCCTGAGTATGGAACTATCATAAAAAATCATGCATGGTTTGTTGTGGAGATATGTTTAATGTATTGGTTATGCGAAAAGTGAAATTTATGAAATTATTTTAAAGAATAGTTTTTTTTGCTTTTTTTAATCATTGTATTTTTTTTGGAAAAACTAGTTACTATAGTACTCTTTTATATTTAGTTATAAAATATTTTGAAAATTAATTTATATAAATTGTTTTATATGAATGTTAGTAACTTTTGTGTCCTAGTGGCATGAGTAGGGAAGTAATTGGAAACAACTATTGGGTTTTTGTAGTAAAACCTACTTTGTAACATTTTTGATATAGTAGATTTCATCTGCCAAGACATGGGAAAGGGTAAATTATCAAACATATTTAGCACTACTTCGTGATACTTGGGCTATTTAGTGAAGTTTGAGAATGAATCTTGTAGATATTAGAGTATTATGGTTTTATTGGAGTATTATTAGTTTTTGTTCCACTATTTTCTTTGATATTGTAGTCTTCCACTATGGTACTTGATTCTAGTATGATTTTTATTAATGAAATGTTGAGTTTTCTTTCATTGTTATCATGAATTATATAGTGGGTTGTTTTTTTATGGATTGATTGGTCAATTGTTTTATTCTTAAGAGAAAAATCATCCACCATATGTATTTAAGACCTTCAGAATTTATTTCTATCTTTTGGAAACTTGGGGAAGTCGCTTAAGGTTTAGTAATGTCTCACAGCCCTATTAAGCCAATGAGAAGGGGTGTGGAGTTAAAAATGGGTTTGTTCAGTCCAAAAGTATGTTTGAGAAAAATGGTATCAACATGTTACTCTCCTTTTAGAATAAGTAGTAATTATTTATTTCAGTCATGGAGTTTAATTCTTTATTTTCTATTCCTTGATTTGGGATCATAAAAATGAGTTGGATTTTCCGGACTTGAAATGTTGATCATAAAAGGAGGTATCTAACCTTTTTTTGACCTTCATGTTTCCAGGGAGTTGGGTACATAAGTGTTTTGGATATACTTATAGGTTTGAAATCTGATTGTCATGGGTTTATTCAATGATATTATCAAGACATAAATTAGAGGACTGAAATCCCACTAAGAGTGCGTACATAATTTTGAGGAATGGTTTAGTATTTTGTGCAAAATTGTTGATATTTAAAAATTTTGAAATTGTTTTCAAATGAAATTTTTGGAAAATAGCATGGTTGTGGTATTTTGAAAATGGATTTATTTTCAAAAGAATGTTGAATGTTATAGGAAATGTATTGACATGGTAATGGATGATTTTGGAAGGAAATGTTGTGATAATTGATGTAATAGAATTTGAAATGATATGACTTCAGTTTATAGAGAGTGGGACTTATGGAATTCATTATTCATATAGAAAATGGAAACCAGTAGGCATCATAGAAACCAACGAGGGGAAGATGATAAGAACATGCTTTCACCTAAGTTTCTAGTGAACCAACAACTAGTTCAGAGTATCATCCAAGAGTTTCAGTCTTTGAAAATAGAAAATCATAGGGATGATACTAGACATGTGGATCATTCCATCCTGATTCAGAAACAGAATATACCCATATTTCAAGGTGATTATGAAGCAGAACGGGAAGAGGTGCGGATGAACATGATTAATTGTATATTTAATTTCATGATCACACAAATAGAGCTGAAATTCAAGTAGGAGATTTACATTCTATAAGATCTTGCACCCTAGTGGTGGGATCTAGTAGTGCAGGATAAAGTGGATCAAGGATTTGGTTCAGAGGATTTTGAGGAACTGTTCATCAAACAAATCTATCCTCACATGTTCAAGATTGAAAGTATGATAGGATTATTCATCTTGAAGTAATAAAATCTCACTCTCATAGAGAATGCAGCTAAATTTATGAATTTTGTGTGTTTTTCACCTGAGGTTGTGGCTAGTGAATCGTTTAAGGAACACATATTTTAATTGGGATTAAGGAAGGAGATTTTTTGGAAGATAGATGAGGTATATATTTCTGATTATACTGAGATAGTGAATAATGTGATACTAGATAAATAAGAAATATCAGGATATATGTGAGGAGGAATTATGTTGATACCCACAAGAACTGTTGGGAACACTAATGTTGAGAGTAATAGGAAGAGTGACACCTATTTCTAAGGTGGGAGTGTGATTCAGAATCAAACAGTTGGATATGTGATTCTTCCTATGAGACCCATGATAAGAGAGGGTTGTTTTCACTGTGGTTCACTTTACCACCTGAAGTGAGAGTGTAAAACACCACCAATATCATGCCACAATTGCAAATATATGGTTCATATTTAGCACTATTGTTTTAGTGCTCTGAGGTTAGGTGCATGAGACACTTTTCAGGTATTAGAGGTAATTTATGCTTTGAAAGGGTGAGGGTAGAAGAACCAAACTCTTCAAAAGAGTAGATCTAACCATGATGATTATATGAATACTAAGACTCCTTAGCAAGGGAAATATCATTAGGGAATAAAAGAAAAATATCGCGTGAAGAAGTAATTATATGGAGAAGAATAGATTGTTATGGATGATTAGGCTAGACCATTTACTATGAGAGGTATGTTTCCTTTGTATTATACCTTTTTGAAAGTTATTTTTGATACTGGTGCATCACAATCCTTTATTTATTCTCCTGCTATTGATTTGTTGGGTTTAAAAATTTAAATGATTCTTTCTGTGATAAAACATAAAACTCTTATTTGTCAAAGGGAATGTTGAGCCTTTATATGTAGAGCATGTTCTATAACAATTTATATAACCAAGATAAAATAGGATATATTAGTGTTGGAGATGGATTTATATGATGTAATCATGGGTTTGGATTGGTTGGAAACATACAAGGCTCACATAGACTGTTATTTGAGAACAAATAGTTTTGAGACTAAGTATAGTGTCAAGCATATATTTTGAGGAGAGATGGTTGTAAATATAGGTGCAATGAGATTTTTGGCATTGGATTTGTAAATGATTTATTACTAGTTGGAGGATTTGAATTTGGCATCGATTGAAGAGATTGAGAATAATAGTTTTCCTGTAGTCATGGATCGGTTTTTAGATGTTCTTCTCAAAAATTTCTCAGGGTTACTATCTATTCGAGAAGTGGAGTTTATGATTGAGAAACTCTTGAGGACTATTCCCATATCACTTATGTCTTATAGAATGGAACCAAAAAATTAATGGAGTTAAAAGTGTATTTGGAAGATCTAGAAAGAAAAGGGTTTATTTTGACTGACACATCTCTGTGGGAAACACCTGTCTTGTTCATGAAGAAATAAGATAGAAATATAAGGCTGTGTGTGGATTATCATAAGCTTAAAAAAGTTATGATAAAGAAAAAGTATCCAATTCCATGCATTTATGATCTATTCGATCAATTAACGGGAGCTTAGTGGTTCTCTAAGATTGAATTGTGATCAGGATATCACCAATTGCGAGTTCAGATAGAAGATATTCTAAAGATAGATTTCAGAAGATGATATGGCCATTATTAATATATGGTAATGCCTTTAGGTCTTGTGAATGAACCAAAATTCTTTATGGAATTGATGAATAAGATATTTCAGTGATATCTGGATTCTTATATTCTGGTGTTTGTGGACGACATATTGGTGTATTAAAGGACAAGGAATGAGAATGAGAAACACTTGGAGATATTATTGGGAATCTTTACAGACCTTCAATTGTATACCAAAGTATCAAAGTTTAATTTTTGGATACAAGAGGTATGATTTATGGGACATATAATTTCTGAAAGAGGTACTTCAATAGATATAAAAAATATGAAATCTATTATATATAGGAAACCAATAAAGAAAGTCTTTTAGATATTGAGTTTTCTTGGTCTATATGGTTATTATTGATGTTTTGTGCATAAATTCTCACTACTATCTTTCCCTATGAAAATTTTGAAAAAGAATAATGTTCCTTTCTAATGTATTTTGGAACTTTAGAATTATTTTCAAGCATTAAAGGTTATCCTTACATCGACACCAATCTTAATTTTTTTAGAATTAGGAAAAGGGTGTGTGGTGTATTGTGATACTTCGAGATTTGGGTTTTGGTGTGTTCTCATGAAAGGATACAATATTTTCTCTTATGGATTAGGGTAGTTAAGGGCGCATGAGAAGAACTATTCCACACACAATTTGGAATTATCTTCAGTCATCCTTGCTTTGAAGATGCGACAACATTATCTCTTTGGTGAGAAATTTATTATGTTTACTAATTATAAGATCTTAAATTTTTTTCCCACAATGTGATTTGAATATTATACAAAGTAGATGGATGGAGTATATTCAAATATTATACTTTGACTTGATGTATACACCAAGAAAATGAAATTTGGTGGTAGATACACTTAGAAAATTGTATTATGATCTGTTAGAAAAGAAGACCCAGATGAGTGGTAGCTAGTGTTGTTCCTCACAGACATGTATGTGGAATGAGAAAACCAAGGTGATGTTGTAGTTTTATTTCCAGTTGTGCTTGTTCCTGATTTGGTAAATACGGTACAATAAAAACAAACATCCAATTTATAATTCTTGGCTATGAGTTCCAAACTCAATACTAGGGAGACTATTGAGGGAAAAAATCTTGATAGGAGTTCGGTGTTGTGGTTTAGAAATAATATGGTTGTACCTATGGAATTTTTGGAAAAACTTCTTTATGCTTACCACCATTCAATATGGGATGTTCATCCTAAAATACATAAAATGTATAAGGCATTAAACAAGTAGTTTTGGTGTATCAACATAAAAAGTAAGGTGACTAAGTTTGTTTTAAGATGCTTAACCTATCAGGAAGTTAAGGAAGAACATCAGTGACTAGAAGGTATGTTATAGTATTTACCTATTCCAATGTAGAAATGGGAGAAAATGGATATGTATTTTATTAAAGGTCTCCCTATAATGGTATGTAAACATGATTTCATATGGGTTATAGTAGATCAGATTAAGAAGTTGGTCCTTTTCATCCCTATTATTGAAACAAATACAATGGAGGATCTATACAAAATCTATATCCAAGAAGTGGTAAAGATACATAGAATACCATTTTCGATCATAACAGACAATGATATATGGTTTATGTCTAATTTCTAGAAATCCTTAAAGAAATCCATTAGGACTTGGTTGACTATGAGTACGACATACCATTCTCAAATAGATGACCAATATGAATGGACAATACAAACATTTAAAGACATGTTGTGGGATTTGGTAATGATTTTTGGTGGATCATGGAAAGTTCACTTACCCTTGGTGGAGTTATCATATAACAATATCTATCAAGCCTTGATACATATGGATCCTTTTGATTCATTGTATGTGTGTTCTTATCATTCTACACTTTGTTGGGTGAAAACAGTTGAGAATTCACTATTTGAGATGAGTCTTTTCTAATAAACAATGGAGAAGATTAAATTGATCAGAAAGTTGATGGAGACGACTCTAAATTGTCAGAAATATTATACAGATAATCGTTGTTAGCCTTTTTCATTCGCAATAAGTGATCATGTGTTCTTGATGATTTCTCCAAGGCTTGGACATCAACATTTTGGGTAGTAAGGAATGTTATATCCTTAGTACATAAGCCCTTTTGATATATTTTAATGGGTTGGAGATGTGGCATATTAGTTGGAATTTCCACCATGGTTCAGTTCCTTTCATAATGTGTTTACAGTATCTCTGTTGAAAAAGTATCATCCTTACCCTAACCATGTGATCATATGGGATCAAATTGACCTAGAACTAGATTATTTAATAGTACATATCTTGATACATATTGTGGATATTCAAGATAAGTCCTTTCATGAAAAAACCACCAATCTAGTGTAGGTTTTATGGAAACAAGGTCTGATTTTGAAAGAGACTTGGGAATGTGAGAAAGAAATTAAAGATCAATAGAAGAAAAATATTTTCGAACAATATTGGGTTTCTGATTTTTATAGATGAAAATACCAATGGTGGGGAGAATGTTTCACCCCTAGTTTGTGGTATATATACCTTTCTCTATACTTTTTATGTAAATAAAGTATAAGGGATGGGATTGGGAGATTTTTGAGAACATTTTAGAGTTTGTTAGGATTTTATATAGGTGAATGGGTGATGCATAGTTTGTGTAAATTGTGAAACACTAGAATAAAATCATACATAGTGAGATTGGGGGAGAAGGAAAGTGGAACAAATGGTGTATGGTTTACCCAAACTATGCATCCACTTAGGAGAAACCTTATCCTTTGAAATTTGTCTTTGGTATTTTTGAGGAAGTGGCTTCTGTATGGTTGTTTCATGATTTGAAGACTATTCTAGGCTACCATGCAAGGGGTTTCCTTATGGAAGTGGTTGTCACATGGTTAGTTCATGGTTTTCCTAACCATGATACAAAACCATGCGTGGAAAGAAACTACCTCCTTAAAAAGTGGATCTCACTCATTTTTTCCTCTATCCCATTCATTTTTACTCTGATGTGGCCTTAAAATGGGATTTTTATTTCAAAAAGGTAAATCAATGTTATCTCATCATTTTGGAGGTGATCTAAAGGCTTCCCTTGGTGATTATAATTCCATTCTTCATGGTATGTGATCTTATTGGTCCTTTTGGATTTTTTTCTTAGATCTACTTCTCCCCATCTTGAGGTTTCTTAGATCTACACCCTATGTAGGTATATATAAGGGTATAGATGCCAAATATATTAAGATTTGGTCTTTGTGATGATATGGTAATATATCTAAGGTGAATTTGTGGAGTTTCAACCCAGTTTTGTGTTGTTTTTCATGTCGTTTATCATTTTTCCCAAACTCTTAAGGTAGACGGCTTCCCTATTGAATCCTTTTTCTATAACTGATTGGATTATTTTTACATTGATTTAATTTCATGAAATTTATTGTGAAATTGGTGTAAAAATCATGATAAAAATCATTTTCAGTGATGATTAATGGGTTTTGGTGACATTTTGGAATTGCTGTAATTTTTTGAACAAAGTGATTTCGTTTCATGATTTTAAAATGATGATTTTAAAAAACGGATTGATAGATTTTTGAAATAGAGTTTTTGAAAAAGTATTTAAATAAAAATGTTGTTTTATTGAAATTTTTTTGGTATATTTGTATTGGAATGGTTTTTGGGAATACTTGGTGTGTTTTCATATTGCATTTAAGAGGATTGGTTGAAATATGACCTTATGCTTGGTACCAAAGGTGTAATTGAACATGGGATATAACTACCTTATGATAACTTGGTAGATCATAGAGAGACTGCTCCTAAGTATGTAACTATCATAATGAAGAATATATGGTTTGTTATGGAGATTTGTTTAATGGATTGGTTAGGCCAAAAGTGGAACTTGTGAAATAGTTTTAAAACATTGTTTGGATTCTTTTTTTGAAAAAATGAATTTTTTTGGAGAACAAGTTTCTATGGAACTTGTTTATTTTAAGTTATAAATATTTTTGGAAAATATTTTTTATAAACTATTTTATATGAATGTTTCAAAATTTTCTATCCTAGTGGTGTGACTAGGGAAATCATTGGGGGAAAACCTACTAAGTCTTAGTACTCACCCATACTTTATAAATTTGGTGATTTTATAGATTTCATTTATTGGGACATGGGAAAAGATAAAAAATCACAAATCTTTATCACTAATTCATGATACTTGGGTTGTTCGGTGAATTTAGTGCATGGATCTTGCAGATATTAGAGTCTTGTGGTTGTCTTAGAGTTTTATTAGTTGGTATTCCATTGTTTACTTTGATATTGTTGTCTTCCACTATGGTAATTGATTCTAGTTTTATTTCTAAAAATGAAATGTCAAGTTTTCGTTCATTATTATCATGAATAATATAGTGGCTTAGTTGGTTATGGATTCATTGGTTAGTTATTTTATTCTTAAAAGGAAAATTACACCCCACATGTATTGAATCCCTTTAGCATTTATTTCCCACCTTTGGCATCATGGGGATATCACTAAAAACCTAGTAATGTTTCACCACCCTTTCAAACCAATGAGAAGAGGAATGACATTATAGTAAGGGTGAAAATAATTATTAAAAACTGAATGTCATCAGTGAGAATAAGATTAGTATAAGTGAGTGATGGCATAATAAAACTGAATAAAATAAAAGGACTCATTCCCATCAAAAATTGGATTATCAAACAAGAAACATGGAATAAATCTAGGGAAAATATAAAATTCAAAGGAAATGATAATTATGATTCATGTGTTGTACATATTAATCAAAGGAAACATTAAAAATTCATATCAAGTATAAATAAAACATGTTTTTATCTTGGAACATTATCATTATACAACCCAAACAAGAACCATTAAATATAGAATAACTGATATAGGTGACACCCAAAATAGTTCTATGGATAACATAATCATTACCCAATGCATTGGAGAGATATATCAGGATCAACCTTTATCACAAGCTACAATGGGGTCACTGAACTTCATGAGATATATCTGGATCACCCTTCATCATGAACATTGTCCAAGAACCCAAAAAGAACCATAACACATGAAATATTATATTTTCAACAAAATAATATTCACTGTTCATTCATACCTTGAATTAATTGCATAAAATGAATGGTTTCTATGAAAATATTATTATAAACCCAGAGAAAAAATAATAATGTTATCATTACAATATATCCATAGTAGAGTGTAAGTAACATCAGGGTATTTTTCAATGTTGAATAGAAATACCAAAAAAAGATCATTAAAAACATTCTTACCCTTTATACATTGAAAATCACTTTTAAAGACTAATTATTTTCATAAAATTAATAAAAAATTCTTTTAAAAGAAAAATGGAATCTTGTAAAGTAAGATTGACAGCATTGATCCATCGTAATGGTGGGAAATTACACTCATCCCATAATTATTAAGTCATGATTTTTTACATCTTCAGTAATATTAACTTAGTTAAAAAATGATAGAAATATTATTTTAAAAGTTTTTCTAAAGGTAAACATGATAAAAATGACATTAAATAATAATTTTAAAATATTTAGAAAAATACTTGAAAACATTTTAGAAAATATAGATATGGAAGAAAATAGTTTTTTAGCAAAAGTGGAGAAATAATGTCGTATTTTATTAAAATATTTTTTAAACCGTTTTGAGTACCAAAGAAAGAAAAAGAATACATAAACATAAAAATAATTGAAATCTCCAGAGCATAAGAAAACTTAAATGGGATTATATAACAAGTATTTTATAATTTATTCAAATTAAATTCAAGATAAGTAATCCCAATTAAAATGGGACTAAAAAATAAATCCCTTATCACTTTGATATCATTTGAATCGTAAGCCCCATGAATGATTAATAAAAAATTAAACATTAAATTTCATTATCATATTGATATTATTGATATAAAATATCAGTGTGGTAGTATATACACCTCATAAAAGAATATAGGTTCATAACATAAACATATTTCACAAATAATGAATATTTGATATGAATAACACTTTGAAAGATCATATCATCAAATTAAATGTTAATCAATTGAGAGATTAGGTGAAGAATATAGAAATCAAAAAAAATAAGTGGTAATAAAACACATATCAAATAAATTCTATTTCACTCATAGTTAGAACATAATATAATCAATTAAGATGTGATATATACCAATGAATATAAATTAAGTTATCAAATCCATCACTACATGGTAATCTTCAGGTCAAATTACCTTAGATGAAATAATTTGAATTAAAACATAAAATACCATGAATTATGAACGATTAAGGACATAACAATAAAAATATAATTATATAAACTATATAATATAAATAAGGTTTATAACAATGAAAAATGCCTCAATGAAGTGAAATTGAGTCGAAATCCCTTACCTCAAGTCCAGAGTTTCTATGTATGTCCTTTAACACATGTATAATAAAGTTATATCATTTATTTTATTTATTAAGAACATTTTACTATATTAATTCCTTATTTTATACCATTTATTTCATTTATTTGAATGAAATATTTAATTACATAATTGATTATTACCACATCGGGTGTTTTGAGTACGTTTAGTTATTAATTTCAAAATAGATTTGGTGTGATAACCATGGTCAAAGG
Source organism: Viscum album (assembly GCA_963277665.1). Lineage (NCBI taxonomy): Eukaryota > Viridiplantae > Streptophyta > Magnoliopsida > Santalales > Viscaceae > Viscum > Viscum album. Next base: position 2,000,629,526 of record OY728143.1, on the reverse strand, counting down.
TTTCATTATTCAATAATCTATCTAATAATATTAATGACATAATTATCGTTTTTTATAGTTATTATAATTTTGAAACAAATTTTTAAGGATAGTTATACTTTTTCAAACAAACTTGTAAGCTGTATGGACTCGTGGTTCCAGGGTTCGAAGGGTAGGGCGATGGAAACCAAGGTATGGGCCATGATTCTTTCCTATATTTGTTTGACACTCTCAGAAGTGGGGAACAAGGTCCAGTGGGGCTCCTAGGTCTCTTCTCTGACCCTTAAAATGAGGCTGAAGTCCCGGATTATGGAGATGGGTCCACTACTGTAGGGATAGAAATCATTGGCCATAGTTTGCAGGCTACTCAACCACTTCTGCATGCTTAGAATTGAGTGGGTATATTGGATCAGATGGTCACCACCTCTCTGAATCCTGATGTTGAACGTGGGAAGATATTTTATACAAGGGCTTATGAGAGGTGTAGGGGTCCTCCGTGACTCACGAGGATCAATGCTTCTGGGGTTTAATGTCTTTTATGAAACAAGCTCTTCCTTAGGTGTGGAGGTGAAGGCACTCTTATCCAGTTTGGTTCTGTGTAAAAGTTAAAGTTTTTAGGTGGAAGAGATTGAATCTGATTCTAAGGTTTTGGTGAAGTCCAAATATGGGCGTCAAGAGATGCCATGGGACATGGTTTACCAGATTCGTAGATGCAGGAGGGAGATTTTCATGGGCCAGAAGATTCACCATGTTTGGAGGGAGGAAAACTTTGGAGATAACATGCTTTCCTAGAAGGGTAAGCCCATGAAAGACATTATAATTTATAAAAGTTTGGGTTCCTTAACTTTGGAGTGCAGGACCATTCTAAAAGGGGATACCCTGGGATTGCATCATTTCTGGCCCCCTTTAGAGACATTTTCACTCTTATTTGGGCTACCAAGTATAATAAAAAACAAATTTCAGTCATGTGATGTAGTGATGAAAATAAAATCACATCGCTTCAAAGAGATGGTAATCCACATGTATGCATGAATGACATTATAATTTTTCAATGGGTGAAATGGTAAAAAAGATGTTATACTATCTTTATAAAATTATAAATATTTTACTAATATCGTATATAATAACTAAATCCATCATTATAACCTTCCATGAGAGGAGTTTATAGAAAATTATTTACATCAATTTGTGAGGTGGTAGTCCAACATACACCTAAAGGATGGATTCATATCCCTTTTTATGGAAGAAAAAGATAGAAATAGGTTTTTCCATTAACAAAAAAATATATTAGTATACAAAATATAAACGTTTTAATATTTAATCATGTTTTAATTTGATATGAAGGATTTATAAAGTGATATAATACTAAAACATTTGGTTAAAAGGTATACCTCTTCATGGGAGAAACTCATTTTCTTTACTCCTCAGTCTATCTAAGGTTGGTATTATGACCAAAATAATACCTCCAAAACATAGGGGGTTTTAGGAATGGGTTTGGGCTAATATTGGCTGAACTAAATGGTTCTTGAAGTGTGTGGAATATATGATATGTGGTGTCCTTTTACAAGTGAGGATTGTTGCATTCTTGGAATTACATAAAGTATAAAATTAATATAAATTAATTTTCATGGAAAAGGATAAAAAATGATATAATTAAAATATATTATTAGGGTGATTTTAAATATTTTAATTCAATGACATTTGGACATGTTTAGGAGATTTTGTTCACCCTGATCTCTTTGTTTTAAACCCATGTTAATCCTTTTGATATATATCAGGATACCAATGTTTTTTACTATTTAAGGGTCAAGAAAGTTACCATAAAAAGACAACTGACCAATACATGGACCATGGTTGATATTTTAAACCATATAAAATTCATTTTTCTCATTATTAGATATTTATTAATTTTAAATCATTTAGTAAAATATTATTTATTATAAACTATCATTAAGGTCATTTTTGGAAATACATGAAATATTTTAATATAATATTTGTATAATTACTGAAAAATGTTTTGAAAATGAACATGATTAAATGTTAAGCTATATATTTTCTTAATATGATCATCAATATAAATTTTTATAGGTATAGATCTCATTTCAAACCTAATATTTTGGATTAACCCCTTGGTTAACTAATTTTAACCTTTACTACGGTAATGGATGTTTCAATAATAAGGGGTTATAAATTTAATTATAAGTTAAAATTTTTCTCATAAATAGAAAAGTGATAAAATATTATATGAGTTATCATACTAATTTTACTATTTCAATAATTTTAGGATTTAAAAATAATTTAATAAAGTATTATTTTACCTAAAATATCATTAATTTCATTTGGAAACTATTCATTTAATTTTACTTTCTGAACAACAAAACAATAGCAGAGTTCGAATACAATCCATTCAAAAACCAAATATTTTATTAAAAAATATAAAATTATGGGGACACAAAAAAACACTGAAATAATAAAAAATTTGTATCTTTAAAAATTTTTTACTTGATTTTTCTACTGTTTACAAAAGTAATGAGTCAAAAATGCAAAAGAATTTAAGGTAATTATATAGTCACTAAAAACTAAAAATAAATTTCCATGACATAAAAAATAATTTTTATTTCAAAAAAATATTTTGAATCAAACATAAGTTATATTTATCCCTATATTAAAATTATATATATATATTAACATAAAGAGTGACATTTTGGACTTTATATTTTCTTAAAATATTATATCAGCCATTTTCAATTAAAAATGTCCACAAATTTCCATAACTTCAAATAACAGAAGAGTATGGTTGAACACCACTCATAAAATAGATTAAATGAAAATTTTATGGTAATTTATAGTTATTATTATATTATTTTAATCCTTGATTAATAAATTTACGCCTATCGAGGTGACATATATTTGCTACAATTACTATTCATCTTGTCAAAAAATAAAAGGAGACTATTTACGAAATTTTAACCTATTGATTCAAATTATGGATTTTTTAAAGATTCAATTTTTTAGTTAGAAGAAATTAATTTAATATTGAAACACAAAACTCAATGATTTTTTTTAGAAAATTGTGTTTTATGCCCAAAAATGTACTTATAACAAAATTAGGTATAAATATAATTCAAATTTATTTAATTAAATTTTATCTAAATATATAGTAATTATTTTACTTTTATATAAAATTAAAATGATAATGTTACATTAAAATTAATTTATTCAGTGAAAATAAATTACATTTTTACAAAAATTGACAATGTCACGATTCACTGAAAAATAAAATTTTTAGAAAAATTCCAAAATTTTACCGAATGATAATTTGTATTTAATAATTTAATTTTTTTAAATTAAAATTTATAAACTTCATAGAAATTATTTTTAATATCCACAAAAAAATTAATAATAACTATTTATGAAGAAAGTTTATTTTTGAAGACTAAAATGACTTTACAGAACATTGTGTAGTTATTTTTTAGACATTAATAAATACTGTTGGATTATATAAAACGTTTATAAATATTTCTCAAAATATTTTTATTCCTATTCATTCATGAAAAATTAATATCTTGGTTATAAAAATCAAATTTAAATAATAATATTTATTTTTTGGTTTAATCTCAGTATTTCATGTTGTATATACTATCTAACATAATGTTCTTTTAATGTATCATGATATTATATTATACACACTTAATAAATTGTGTCATTTTAGTTTTAACTTGTACTGAATAATCAAGGTTTTGACATTTGGAAATACCATTTTAGAAATCCCACATCGTAAAAATGGTAAATCCAACTTTCATGTGAAAAGAGGATAAAGAAAATAAAATGGTCATCTTGAATAACACATAATAGGTTTACAAATATTAGAACATTAATGGAAAGTGAAAATATGGATATGAATGAAACATTAATGTTCAAATAATTAATGTGATTTTCAAAGAGTAGTTTTCAGAAGAAGGTGAATAATCATGAGAAATTTAACGAACACAAAAATATAAATCAATGAGGCATGAAAAAGACCATCGATTCATCAGAAGTATAATTAACAGGAATAATATTTTATTTCATGAATACATTTCCTAGATATGTGGAATGTATTTACCATATAGACTGAAATCAGAATTATATATACATACTTTACCTCTATAATTTCATCCTTTAATCAGTTTCCAACACAATATCATATTTTTATCCAAATTATGAGTAATAAAGATGATTTTTTCATCTATGAAAACCTAAAATCAATTTAGGATTAACCATGATGTATATAAAATCTTGAAAAATTATTCTTTGATTTAGGATACATTAACTAAAAACAAAATTATTAGATTAAGGTAAGATAACACCCATAATGAATAAACCTTCATATGAGGAAATAATCTCTAAAATTCAACAATAAAACCAATATTTAAACTTATATCATTCCATAAATACATAACCCTATTTCCCAAATAACCTTAATAACCTCAATATTAATGATTTTTTAACCAAAAAGTTTGTCTCAAACCTTTCATATGACATATCCAAATATGTAATAGAGTTATTTATAAATAATCCCTCGCTTAAAACATAAGGGATACACATAATAAAACATATCTAAACATATCATCAATCACCTCCAAAACTCATCACATAAAACCTCAAAGGGGTGAATAAGCCTTTAGTATCATCCTTAATATTAAAAACCCATAATCGTATCTATAAATTTTAAGATAAACTCACATGTAAACATCATAATCTTTAATTTTTTCTGCAACCTTTTCTAATACCAACTAAAACATCCCGAACACCACACTTCTAGATCCAGTTATTAAACTATAATCATTACATTTCTTGTTTTACACCCTTAAATATGACCCAATTTTATCAATATAAAAACTAAAATATCAAAATGAAATGTCGTATCACTTACATACCCAAAAAAGTTTTTGTTTATAATTCTTGAGAATTAGGAAAAACTCCTACATAAAAAATACCCATGATTTATGTGAGTATTTTTCGAACAAAAAAAGTCTTTCTGTAAAAACCTGGGATTTTTTGAGAATTATTATTTTTACTTTCATTGATGTCTTGTGTTATACGCTACACCAAAATTATATTGTTCTATACGCAACACCGTATTATCTTGCAGTATACGTAACACTATTCTTGGCTCATGTTACACACAATTTCAAGTTCATTTTGTAGAATTTATTCTACGCAACATTAAGTATATATTTTGTTTAATGTATAAATAAAATAAGTTTTGATTATGTTTTACGGAACAACAAAGGGAGCTTGTACTACACGCAGCCTTGACTTGGCTTGCATTACACGCAATCAAGACCTTCCTTGATAGCGTGTGTAGTACGCAATGCCGAGTTTCATTAAATGAGATATTATTATAATATTATTATGAACTAGCCGTTATGAACAGTAATACCCAATTTTTGAAATTTTATAAATTTTATCTTTCAAAATGGAATTCATTTTTTTATTTGAAATATCTAAATTATCTTAGTATGAATTTTTGGTATTTTTCTAAAAACTATCAATTTTTGATGAATAGTGAAAACACTGTGTTACTATTTATAAACTGACTTTTTATTTAAACAATTATTTATTTTATTTAAATTTATTTATGGTAAAAATTGATATATAATACCTATATATGTTTAATGTAATTCATTTGAGTCATTTTATAATAATTTTAGATATATAAAAATTTTATTGAACTTTTCGCCGTCTTTTACCCACCTCCTAGGAGAATTTCAAAATATACATAAAACTTAATTTTACCACTTTTGTGAGTGGAATTTTGAAACTCTGAGAGACATGGTTAATATCAAGGAGTAAAATGTGGTTTAATAAGATAAAAATAATTTTTTGGTGAATAGTAACATTTTACTTTTATTTACCATGGTTAAAAGTAAATAGGTTAATTATCGGTAAAAATGATATTATTATTACCCCAACACATGTCCTAATTCTATTGGATAAGTTTAATTTGACCAAAAAAAACCTTAGGAGAATCATATTACCCTTTAGGTCCACTTGGATTAGATTAGGACACTTATTATTATTTTATTTAAAGAAGAGTTTAAATAGTTAAAATCAAAGTTTAATAACTAAAACATTTTTAATATTGGGTTATAAATTATATAAATTAGACTATAAATAACAACTAGAAATATAAAAAGATTTCCTACATAATGGTATTTTATTTATAATTTTTAGACATTAAATAATTTAATTTATTTATGACACAATGATGACGCAGTAATTACCTTAGTAATTAAATATTAACATAATTGATGTTATAAATACCCAAATAAATGTAATTTTAGACTTTTTATGAATTAAAATAATTTTATAGGTTAATATGACATGTTAGTATTGATTAAATTTAATTTTTTAGAACTAATCATGTTGTTATTATTTTCACAAAAATCAATTACAAATAGTGTCAAAATTGACATAAAATAGTTTTTTAAAAAAATATTATATTATTAAATGTTATTTTATTCCTAAAAATATAAGGTTTGGAAATATTACTTAGATAAGGTTATATATGTTAATAATGAACCACTTGGGATTCGTTTGGCTTGTTATAGTAAGTTTATTAACCATATAGTGTAAGAAAAAAGGCAGAAACAGTAAAAGTTAAATTATTTAACTTAGAGTTAAATCTAAATGAGAAGGTTAAAATAGTAACCTAAACTTGTCTAAGACCTATTGGTTGAGATTATTTCTACCCATACCCACTTTATATTCGAAATAAGTCACTTTGGAGCCATTATAAACTAAATATGACTTTATTATAAAATAATATTTTATGTTTTTCCAAAGGTGCCCCTCTCCTCCCTTATAAAAAGGTCACCCCTTCCCTATTCTCTTCACACCCTTTTGAGCCTTGAAGCTTGGATAACCCCTACAAATTACTCTTATAAACCTCTCTAGTGATATCATATAGGTTATTCTCTTCTCAAAAGACCAACTCTAGTGCCCTAAGAAGGAGTTTAATGGAGGTGCGTCAAGGAAGAGGTAATCTCTTCTACCGACTCTTTCAAGTTTCCTTATTCTTCTACTTCCTCTTCTTTAGTTGTTTCATTATAAAGTAATAAAATCAGTATTAATTATATACAGATATTTTATTATAAATATGAAAAAACCCTATTTCAGCTTCTATCCATCCTACGGAAAATTAAATCACCGCAGGTGCGTACATACGGAATACCGTCTCCACACCGTGGTGTAATCAGTTTTTCCACCACCACCTTACATGGATGGGTAAAATGGTGTAAAAATAACTATATATGATTATTATAGCATCATAGTGATTCTATGATATTATATCATCCACTCCAATTCCATTCATTAAATATGGGAATAATATCATCGCTCGTAGAAGCGACCCGATGAATTCTGATGCCCAAGACTACATATGAAAATTTTCCCTAAAATGTATTAAGAGCTACAGTGAAATGGTGAAATTTTTTCCCTTAATTCGGAATTTTTTTTCTTTATTACTTGTTTCCTTAGCCCGGGGGATCTTTGGGCTTTCCCTAGGGCCGGCCCTGATCACCTGTGCGTACGTACGAATTACCGTCTCCACGACGCGACGAGATTCATTTTCCATGTTAAAAATAAAGAATGATTATAAAGTATATATAATAAGTAATCATGAAATATATGACATAATAATGCTACTGGATTTATGTATATATATATATGTATCTCATCTACTTAATTCTATTCAATTCAATAAGGAAATGAAAAACATCGTTCATGCGTACGTACGGCCTACCGTCTCAATGAACGGCGTATTTCCTTCCATTTATCAATATATTATATATATGCATATTCTGAATATATATTATATATAAATCATGTTTTACATTCTTGAATTAAGTAATCTTGATCTATGTAATCATATTAATAATTATATGTCAAAACACAGACATTAAATGAAACGATTTTACCCAAAACACTGCTTTAATATGGAATTGACAAATGAACGGATAATATAAAGTCGTAAGTGAATCATATATGATATCATACAAATTATTATGGTTCTGTTACAAGTTAATAATATGTTTAAACCCACTATACAAGAGTCTCATACACATACAGATGAAATTTGACAAAAGGCAAGGGATAATTATTCCAATCTAATTCTTTTCCGAGATTGTTTATTCATAAGTATTTACTAGGGTTATATTTATCATACATGTCCATATGTTCTCAAAAAATTTTCATAAAATGTTTACCTTTCTTCCATGTATGTTTAAAATCATTTTTACCCTTTTTTTTACTTTTACCACATCGTATGGAAGGAATCTTTCTTTTGTTTACCATACAAGGTACTTTTTGACTTCTTTGACAAAAGTACGAGAAGAATGTTTTTTCAACTTATACGACATGAACGAATTCTTACGGTTTGATAATGCCTTATTTCAATGAAGCTTCCTGTACAAGATTTCATGATTATGTTCAACAAAATCCTTTCTTTTAAAATTTCCTATCATTTCGTGAAAAGAAAATGATTTTAAAGAAGAAAGGATATTTTCCTCAAGAATTCATTTATAGTGTTTTGTCAAAACTATTTTACATATAAGATGAAATTATTTCATATGTGTATAATGTATCTATGATTTACATGGTTTCACATTTATTATAATGAAATGATATCCATTTGTTTTATATGGATAATGTTACGATGGGATGATGTTTATGAAACCCATTTTATTCTTTGGGTTATGATGAATGATTTATGTTTATTTTGTGGCACAAGTAAGAATGATTTCAAAATGAGATGGGTGGGACCTATATCTCCCTCCAATGCATTGGTTGAAGATTTATATCTCATGAGATAGACATAGCTGGAACAGTAAGTTAATCTGGTTCAGTGATACAAGACTGGAACGAGGAGTGAACTCGATTCAGAAAGGGACTTTGTCCACTAAGATGGTCATGTCAGCAATGTCTTGGATACTATGGAAATTATAACATGTGATTAATGGTTTCCACAATTATATGCTTTATTCCTATTCCATTTTATCATGATTGATGATCCATTATGATCTATTCCTTACGTACTGCCATGTTTTATGTCATTGCTCAAGATTTTGATGTTTAAATATTATGTTCATGGTTTGAAGTTCAAATGTATATGGTCTGTTTTATTTTCTCCATGCTTATCCTTACTGAGCATTTGAGCTCACCCTTTATATGTTTTATTTTCCCCAGGATATAAAGAAAGGTTTTAGGTAAGAAAAAAAGGAAGATCTTTATGGGAGATGTTGAAGATCTTTCACCAAGATTAGAAGATTATATTTCGAGTTTCCCAAGACACTAAACTATTACGGTCCTTTGGTGTCTGTTTTTGTTATGTATTAGATATTCCGAAAAAGTAATGTAATGTCCATGTATGTCAAATTTGGGGTCTCTACAGTTGGTATCAGAGGAAATGTTTAGTTAACCATTGGAAACTAGGATTCAAACACTTTCGTGAGATCCCTAGAGATATTTATAAGGTATGTCTAGGGATGTCCCTAAGGTTAAGTATAAGTATAGGTTATAAGCCTAGAATTATGGTAAAAATATTATAATTAACCCTAATATGTTATATATTGATGGTACTACCCCTTTATTATGTTGTTTTCCTTGCATGATTTTTGCCTCTCACACTATTCTTTTTGGGTTTTAGATGATAGTTGGAACCTGAAGGAACCATGTTGATCAATGTAATGGAAAATGCAATGATTTTCCTCTTGAACAAACCAATGTTATGGGAGATGGAGTGAAGAATCTTATTTCTATACTTACACAAGCTATGAATCATTCTGGACTTCCAAATGAGCAGATAAGGGAACAATATTCTGTTGAGTCCTTCATGAGGAAACATCCACCTTCTTTCAGTGGGTCTTCTAATCCACTTGTTGTAGAATAATGGATATGTACCTTTGAAAAGATATATTCCATACTTCGCTGTCTGGAATATGAAAAAGTCATTCTGGGTATTTACCGTTTAGAAGGTGAAGCATATCAATGGTGGACTCTAATTAAGAATACGAGGCCCCGAGATTAAATTGAATCTATGGAATGGGATGAGTTCAAAAACTTATTTTTCAATAAGTACTTCCCTCGTATTCTTCAAACAAAGATAGAAAAGGATTTCCTTGAGCTTAAGCAAAAGGATGATGAATATGTTGGTATATACAAATCGAATTTTACAAGGCTTACAAGGTCTGCATCTGGATTTATCATCCAACCTAAAAGAAAAGTTAATCGATTCTTTAGTGGCTTAAAACCAATTCTTCGAAGGGAATTAGCTATAAGAGACTTCAGTAGCTATGAAGAAATTGCGCATTGTGCTATCATGGTATAAATGGAAGTTGGTGTTACATATCAATCTCATGTTTTTGACAAGAAATGAAAGATGGAGTTTAAGGAGAAATCTCAGAATAATGGTGAAAAGAAGATGAATGTTTATTTTTTCTCAAAGTGTGGAAAAAATCATAGTAGAGATTGTCTAAAATGTACTAGAAAATATTTCATGTGTGGAAAAAGTCATCGAGCAACTGAGTAACGAAGTAATGGGAAAAAGGTTTCTAATGACGTGAATAGAGAAAAGAATACAGAGAACGCTCCACCAACACTTCAATTCTTCAAGTGCAAGGAAATGGGGCATTATGCTAATCAATGCCCTAATCCAAGGGTTAATGATGATCAACTTGAGAAACCTCTTAAGGAAAAGGATAAAGTGAAGTCACATGCGATCACTATTTGTGATGTTGAGTATGAAAATGATGTTGTGTAATTATTAAGTGTTTATGTAATGGGATTTAAAAATAGTATCATGGAATCTCATTTATGGAATCGTGGAATTTTGGAATATCTATGTATTTATTTTCAATAATTATATAGTACTGGTAACCATGAAAATTGATTGAAATATTTTGGAATGAAGATGATATGCGCATAATGAATGTATAAGGAGAAAATAATATGTTTGATAGTATCCATGAGCTCATGATTGATATAAGGACTAAGTGATATCATGGTTTGAGTATATAGAATTTTTAGAATATTGGTATGTGGAAAGTGTTAACTTTTAACTACATTCATGTTTTCACTAAGGTTCAATGGGTTTTTATTTTTCAAGAGAATACATGATTAAGGCATTCGAATGTTTGGAATATGACCAAACATACATATATTATGATATATGGACATAAATTATGGTATTTAAATGCTTGGTAGATGACCTCTCTATCAATCATTTTCCTTATACTGTGAGTTTGGGTAAGCCTAAATATTGGAATAGATTAAGTTAGCATCAGATAGTATTGTTTAAGGCTAGAAATTTTTGATATTATTTTTGAAATGTTATAATAGTATAGTTTTAGAAAAAGGACAACCCGTAGGACGGGCGACAACCCGTCGTGTCAGACAAGGCTGTGGGAATTGAACCCACTACTGAAGTGCGATAGGCCTTTATCGCATACCACTAGCCTACAGGAAGTCCCTGGTTAGTAGAAACTAGTTTTATTTAATTAAGCGGTATGATAGATGAAGTATAAGTCCATTTTTGGAATCATATACGATTAACCTCACCATAGATGAACTTATGTATATTTGATAACATTTGAAAACCTTTTGTTTGGGAAAGATGAAATGACCCACCATTATATTGCATGATCTGCTAACACTTCACAGAAGACAAATTTAACTTCATTTCATTAAGAGATGATGTGGAAATTATTCAAGGCACAAACAATAGTGAGATTGTATCAAAATCAAGTAAGTATTTCTTTTAATTCAAAAATTCTTCAGCTTTAGGGAAATGATCTTGAAATCCAAAAATGTTTTCCTAGTGTCCTCATATCCGATGAATCAGATGGTACCTTAGATCATAAAAAAATTATGGCTTTGTGATTGTTGGCTTTTTCATAGCCATGTTCTCTACCACTCTTCATCAGAAGTTGGTGTTTATATTTTTCTTCTATATCCATATTTCCACCTATGTTCTCCTATGTGGAAACCAAGTGATGAGTTAATCAGGGTAACCGTTACATTTCTTACATTAATTTTTAAAATTAAGTTTTAGTATTTCATTTTACGATGTGGGTTTCTATGAAAGAAACTTTCAAGTAGTAAACCATTTATAACCCCGATGAGTTTCGAGGGCGAAATTCATTTTAAGGGGGGTAGAATGTAAAAACCAGAGTTTTTATGAGAATTATTATTTTTAATATCATTGATGTCTTGTGTTATACGATACACCAAAATTAGCTTGTTCTATACGCAACACCGTATTATCTTGCAGTATACGCAACACTATTCTTGGCTCGTGTTACACACAATTTCAAGTTCATTTTGTATAATTTATTCTATGCAACATTAAGTATAGATTTTGTTTAATGTATAAATAAAATAAGTTTTGATTACATTTTACGCAACAATAATGGAAGATTTCACTACACGCAGACTTGACTTGGCTTGCATTACACGTAATCAAGACCATCCTTGATAGCGTGTATAATACGCAATACCGAGTTTCATTAAACTAGATATTATTGTAATATTATTATGAACTAGCCGTTATGAATAGTAATACCCACTTTTTGAAATTTTATAAATTTTATATTTCAAAATGGACTTCATTTTTGGATTAGGAATATCGAAATTATTCTAGGGTGAATTTTTCGTATTTTTCTGAAAACTTTCAATTTTTGATGAATAGTGAAAACACTGGGTTACTATTTAAAAACTGACTTTTTATTTAAATAATTATTTACTTTATTTAAATTTATTTTAGGTAAAAATTGATACATAATACCTATATAAGTTCAATGTAATTCATTTGAGTCATTTTATAAAAATTTTAGATATATAAAAATTTTATTGAACTTTTCACCGTCTTTTACCTACCTCCTAGAAGAATTTGAAAATTTAAATAAAACTTAATTTTACCACTTTTGTGAGTGGAATTTCAAAAATCCGAGAGACACAGTTAATATCAAGGAGTAAAATGTGGTTCAATAAGATAAAAATAATTTTGGGTGAATAGTAACTTTTTATTTTTATTTACCACGGTTAAAAGTAAATAGGGTAATTAAGGGTAAAAATGATATTATTATTACCCCAATACATGTCCTAATTCTATTGGATAAGTGTAATTCGACCAAAAATAACCTTAGGAATAAAATATTACCCTTTAGGTCCACTTGGATTCGATTAGGGCACTTATTATTATTTTATTTAAAAAGAGTTAAAATAATTAAAATCAACGATTAATAACTAAAACATTTTTAATATAGTGTTATACAAAAGATAAATTCGACTATAAATAGTCATTATAAAGATAATAATATTTCCTAAATAATGGTATTTTATTTATAATTTTTAGACATTAAATAAGTTAATTTATTTATGACACAATGATGATTTAGTAATTACCTTATTAATGAAATAATAACATAATTGATGTTATACATACCCACATAAATGTAATTTCGGACTTTTTAGGAATTAAAATAATTTTATAGGTTAATATGACATGTTATTATTGATTAAATGTACTTTTTTAGAACTAATAATGTTGTTATTAGTTTCAAAAAAATCAATTACCAAATAGTGTCAAAATTAACATAAAATAGTTTTTAAAACAAATATTATATTATTAATTGTTATTTTATTCATAATAATATTAGGTTCGGAGAAATGACTTAGATAAGGTTATATATATTAATAATTAACCACTTGGGATTCGTTTGTCTTGTTATAGTATGTTTATTAACCATATAGTGTAAGAAAACAAGAAGACACGGTAAAAGTTAAATTATTTAACTTAGAGTTAAATCTAAATGATAAGGTTAAAATAGTAACCTAAACTTGTCTAAAATCTATTGGTTGAGATTATTTCGACCCATATCCACTTTAGCTTTGAAATAAGACACTTTGGAGCCATTATCAACCGAATATGACTTTATTATAAAATAATATTTTACGTTTTTTCAAAGGTGCCCCTCTCCTCCCTTATAAAAAGGGCACACCTTCCCTCTTCTCTTCACACACTTTTGAGCCATGAATCTCGGCCAAAACCTACAAATTCCTCTTATAAACCTCTCTAGTAATATCATAGAGGTTCTGGTCTTCTCAAAATACCATCTCTAGTGCCCTAAGAAGGAGTTTAAAGGAGGTTCGTCGAGGAAGAGGTAATCTCTTCTACCGACTCTTTCATGTTTCTTTCTTCTTCTACTTCCTCTTCATTAGTTGTTTCATTATAAAGTAATAAAATAATTATTACTTATATACTGATATTTTATTATAAATATTAAACAACCCTATTTCACCTTCTATCCATCCTACGGAAAACAAAATCACCGCACATGGGTACGTACGGAATACTGTCTCCACGCCGTGGTGTAATCCGTTTTTCCACCACCACCTTACATGGATGGGTTTAATGGTGTAAAGAATAACTATATATGATTATTATAACATCAAACTGATTCTAATATATTATATCATCCACTCCAATTCCATTCAATAAATATGGGAATGATATCATCCCTCGTGCATACGTACGGATTATCATCTCCACGACGCGATGAGATTCATTTTCCATGTTAACAATTCAAGAATGATTATAAAGTATATATAATAAGTAATCATGAAATATAAGACATAATAATTCTACTATATTTATGTATATATATATATATATATATATTTCATCTACTTAATTCTATTCAATTCAATAAGGAAACGAAAAACAATGTTCATGCGTATGTACGACCTACTGTCTCCATGAACGATGTATTTTCTTTCCATTTATAGATATTATATATATATATATATTCTGAATATATACTATATATAAATCATGTTTTATATTCTGGAATTAATTAATCATGATCTAAGTAATCATATTAATAATTATAAGTCACAACACGAATGATAAATGAAACGATTTTACCCAAAACACTACTTTAACATGGAATTGACAAATGAACGGATAATATAAAGTCATAAGTGAATCATATATGATATCATAAAAATTATTATGGTTCTGTTACAAGTTAAAAATATGTTTAAACCCACTATATAGGAGTCTCAGACACATGTGGAAGAAATTGGACATAAGGTAAGGGATAATTATTCCAATCTCATTCTTATCCGAGATTGTTTATTCGTAAGTATTTACTGGGGTTATGTTTATCATCCATGTCCATATGTTCTAAAAATGTTTTCATAAAATGTTTACTTTTCATACATGTATGTTTAAAGTCATTTTTACCCTATTGTTTACTTTTACCACATCGTATGGAAGGAATCTTTCTTCTGTTTACCATACAAGGTACTTTTTGACTTTTTTGAAAAAGTATGAGAAGAATGTTTTTTTTAACTTATACGGCATGAAAAAATTCTTACGGTCTCATTATGCCTTATTTCAATGAAGATTCCTGTACAAGATTTCATGATTATTTTCAAAAAAATACTTTCTTTTAAAATTGCATGTCATTTTGTGAAAAGAAAATGATTTTGAAGAAGAAAGGATATTTTCCTCAAGAATTCATTTCAAGTGTTTTGTCAAAACTATTTTACATCTAAGAAGAAATTATTTCATATGTGTATAATGTCTCTAAGATTTACATGGTTTCAATTTTCTTATAATGAAATTATATCCATTTGTTTTATATGGATTATGTTACGATGGGATGAGGTTTATGAAACCCATTTTATTCTTGGGGTTATGATGAATGATTTATGTTTATTTTGTGGCACAAGTAAGAATGATTTAAATATGAGATTGGTGGGACCTATATCTCCCTCCAATACATTGGGTAAAGATTTATATATCATGAGATAGATATGGCTGGAATGGTAAGTTAATCCGGTTCAGTGATACAAGACTGGAACGAGGAGTGAACTCGATTCAGAAAGGGACCTTGTCCACTAAGATGGTCTTGGCAGCAATGCCTTGGCTACTATAGAAATCATAACTTGCGCTTAATGGTTTCCAAAATTACATGCTTTATTCCCATGATATTTTATCATGATTTATGATCCATTATGATCTATTCCTTACGTACTGCCATGTTTTATGTCATTGTTCAAGATTTTGATGTTTAAATATTATGTTCATGTTTTGAAGTTCAAATGTATATGGTTTGTTTTATTTTCTCTATGCTTACCCTTACTGAGAATTTGATCTCACCCTTTATATGTTTTCTTTTTCTCAGGATATAAAGAATTGTTTTAGGTAAGAAAAAAAGGAAGATCTTTATGGGAGATGTTGAAGATGTTTCACCAATATTAGAAGATTATATTCTGAGTTTCCAAAGACACTAAACTATTATGCTCCTTTAGTGTCTATTTTTGTTATGTATTAGATATTCCGAAAAAGTAATATAATGTCCATGTATGTCAAGTTTGGGGTCTCTAAAATTTTATATTCCATATTAATTCCTCAACATATCATTTAAAATTATTTAAACATGAAAACTTTCTGACAAAAAAACATTAACATCATGCTCCATAACCTAGGGAAAAGGAAACATATGAAGGGTGAGATAAAATGACTAGTAGGTTAAAATATAAGTATTAAAAATGTATATTCATTAGTGATCATAACATTTGTATAATTTTGTGATGATATAATCAATGTGCATAAAATAAAAGAACTCATACCAATCAAAAAATAGATTATTAAATGTGTTATAAGGCATAAAGTTCTAAAAAAGGAAAGATTTATAAGAATCAATAATCATGAGTAATTTATTATAAATTATGACGAAATAAAACATTTAAAGACTATATAATGCATAAATAAAACATGTTGGAATCTTGGATCATTATCTTCATAGAGACATTACAAGAACCCTTACATAAGGAAAAATCAATATGGTTGACTTCGAAAAAAAATTATCTCGAGAACATAATCCTTACCCAATGAATTAGAGATACGTATTAGGATCTCCCATCATCATGAGCTATTCCAGGCTCCCCATCATCTTGTGCTATATCAGGATGACCTATCTATATCAATTATACCAAATAAACATAACTCAATCATAATACATAAAATATTTCATTTATTAACATAAAAATAATCATTATTCTTGCATAACTTTATTTACCAAAAGAAAGGTAATGGGTTTCATAAAAATATCACAATCAATAAATAAAAATATTAATAATGGTTTCATTAAAATATATCCCTATTGGATCATAAGTAACATCTAGGGTTGATATACTTGATGGATATAGATACTAAAAAAGGTCATTAGAAAAGTTCTTGAAAAAAATCAATTTTCACTTTAAAAACCATTTTAAAAAATTTAAAATTGCCAGAATATATGTAAAACATATTTTTTTTTGAAAATAAATATGTAATTTTTTTGGATGATTCAATAAATTAAGTGGTCAGGATAGTGGGAAATTATGTTCATGCCGTAATTGTAAAAATTAATATTTTTTAACAACTTTGATAAAAGTACCCAGTTTAGAAAAAATTATGAATATTTTTTAATTAATTCAAAACATGGTGAAAATTAATTTAAAAATTAATCGAAAAATATTCAAAATAATTATTTATTTTTTAGAAAACGTGGATATAGATAAAGATAATTTTCTGACTAAAATATAAAAAATAATTTCTTATTTTCTTCAAATAGTTTCTGAACCATATTGATTCCCAAAGAGAAAAAATGGTAGATAAAAGTAAAAAATACACAAATATCTATAGGAGAATAAAAATGAAATGTGTTTCTAAAATATGAATCATATAATTTATTTAATGGAAATTCATGCATAAAAAATCTTGATTAAAATGGGATTGAATCCAAATCCAATTATCAATTTGGTAGCCTTTGAAAAATAAGCCTCATGAAAGAATAAAATCAAATGAAAATGTTAATATCAATAAAATAAATATATTAATTATATAACATGTAAAAGTAGTAGTATATAAACCATATAAAATAATATATATTCATAACATAAATGTATATCTCAAAGAAATAAAATTTGTAATGAATAACCATGATATAGATCATATCATTAAATTGAAAATTATTCAATGGAGAGATTATGCGAAAAAAATATAAATCCAAAAAAATAAACTGAAAATACAACATAAATATAATAAATTATATTTAAAATATAATCGAGAAATAATATAATCAATAAAGAAGTTATATAAAAAATAAAAAGAAATTTATTTACAAAATACCTTATCACTTGGTAACTTTCATATCAAATCACCTTGGATTACATAATTTAAATTTCTACAAAAAATAATATAATTTTTTAATAATTCATTAAATTACATGTAAAATGGAATTATAGACACCATATAAAATAAATTAGGATTATAACATTGAAAAATTATATAGTGAAATGAAATTGAGATTAAATCCCTTACCTCAAGTCGAGACATTCAATGTATATCCTTTAACACCTATATAATAAACATATATAATTTATTTTATTTATTTATATCATTTTATAGGATTAATACCTTATTATTAAATCATTTACTTAATTTATTTGAGTGACATATTTAATTACTTAATTGATTATGCCCATGTCAGGTGTTTTGATGACGTTTTGTTCATAATTTCAACATAGAATTGGTGTGATGACTATGGAAAAGGGGCGATTGTTCAATAATTTATAAAATAATAATATTGGAATAAAAATAATTTTTATACCTTAATTATACTTTTTAAAACCGACTATAATATACGATTTAGAAAAATTGACTACGTTACAATCAGGGATAAGGAAAGTTGTACAAACACATGAGTGTTGATTTTATTTTTTAATGAACATGAGAGAAATATGATAAGTATTATTTGTTATTTAATGAATTATTATGATATAATAAATATAATTTTACCTATTTAAATACTTTATATATACTATCCATGAGCTATGGTGATGAAAAAACAGCAATACCTAATAAAGGTAGTAATACACACGTACTCATGTACGCCATTATTGTTTATCAATTTATAGAATAGTAGGAAATATATGATATATTAAATTTTAAAAATTTTAATTATGTCATTAATATCATATATATTCTATAAATAAATCTTTATTACTACTCGGGATAGGTTGTTATGGAAAATAAATTACATTGGTTTGTAAGGCAGTAGTCCATCATACACATGAACGATGGATTCATTTCCAATTTGATGAAATAAGAAGATGTATTTATGTAAATAAATTAATTTTTAAAATTATTAGTATATTTAAAATACTTGTGTTATTATTTTACAATGTTTTAATAAGGTAAGAAGGATGTATAAGAAGAAATAAAATCAAAACATTCAGTTAAAGTGTATACCTCTTCTTCAGACAACCTCATTTTCTTTACTCCTTAACCTAGTTATGGTTCGTATTATACCAAAAATAATAGCTGTAGAATGTAGATAGGGATGCTATAAAGGTATTTGGGAAGGTATTTATGAAAAATATAGTTCTCGAAGTATGAGGAAAATAAGATAGGAGGTGATCTTTTATAAGTGAGGAGATGGTCAATCTTGTAATTACTTAATGTATTAAATTAATATAAATTAATTTTCATGGAAAAAAGATCCAAAAAAGTAAAATTATAATAAAGTATGAATATTGGTCTAAATATCATCATAAAAATTTTTTTTGATATGATTTGTTGATATTTTCACCCTTATTAATTTGTATTAACCTTTCATTAACGTTTTTGACAGTTACCATGATATCAAGGTTTTTACTCTTTATAGGTCAGTAAAGTTACAATAAAATGAAAAGTAACCCATAAATAGAAAATGGTTTAAATTTAAAACAATTTAAAATTTTATTTTCAGAATATAGGTTTATATAAATTTTAAATCATTTAGTAAAATATTATTTATTATAAAATACCATTAATGTCATTCTTTGAAATATATTAAATATTATAATATAATATGTTCCAAACTCACGTGAAATGGTTCCAAAATGACATGTATATGAATATAAGGAATATATTTTCATAATATAATTTTAAAATCAAACCATTTTAGATATCATTTTAACCTTATATGTTTGATTTTCCCATTGGTTAAGAAATTTTAACCTTAATTGTAGTAATTGGTTTTTCCATATTAAATAGTTATAAATTAAAATTAAAATTTATAAATATTTTCATAAATGTAAAAGAGTTGAAATATTATGTAATTTCTCATCACAATTGTTCTATTTATATATTTTTAAATAATTTTATAAAATATTATTTAACATAAAATATCTTTAATGTCATTTGGACACTTTTCATTTATCTAGATTTTGAAAAAAATGGAAAAAATGTAATTTGAATATAATCCCAAAACATAACCATAAAATGTTATGTTGATCTAAAAAATTCTTGTTACACTAAAACACACGACATTACTATTAATTTTATAGTTTTGACAATTATTTACATGTTTTTCTACTACTTGCACAAACACTGATTTGGAATTGCGTAAGCATTTAATGTAATTATCTCATCACTAAAAATTGAGAATAAATTACCACGATAAAAATAATATTTTTGTATTTAAAATAATTATTTATAACAAAAAATAATTTGTTTTTATCCCTATCCCAAAGTTTTATAGATTTTAAATGCAATGGGTCAACATTTTTACTTTATATTTACTTAAAATAAAAAATAAGTCATTTTCAAAGAAAAATGGGAATTTTTTTATAAATTAAAATAATGGATAATTATGGTAAAACCAAAAATAAAAAATATAATAATGAAAATTTTTAGGGTTATTTTTACTCCTTATCATATAATTTTAAACATTGATTTCTCGATTTACACTTATTGAGGTGACAAATATTTACTACAGTTACTATTCATTCTGACCAAATATACTAGTTTACCATTTAAAAAAAATTTCTGAATAATTCCAAATTTTTAATTGGTCATTTTATACAAGTGTAATAAATTAATTTAATATTAAAATGAAAAATGAAAGGAAAAATTGTTTTTAGAAATTTCATTTTTAATCCCAAATACGTACTTATACAAAAAACCAAGAATTAAGATGGTTCAAATGTAATTAATTTGGTTATATATATATCTAAATAATACTTATGTTATGTTTAGATAAATTTGAAATCATAATGAGACATTGAAATTACTTTATTTAATGAAAATAAATGATACTTTTTCAAAAATCGGTATTGTTTCACTATTCATCAGAATCTTTTTTACATGAATACAAAAACTTCACCATATGGTAATTTTTATTTTATGATTTTAAAAATAAATCTAATTTTCACTAATAATTTATTAAATGGTATAATAAATTTATTATATTATCCATATATAATATCAATAAAAATCATTTTTGAAGAAAACATATTTCTAAAGCATAAATTGAATTTATTGAAAATTAAGTGATTATTGTTTTATGAATAAATCAACACATTTGGATTATATAAATCCTTCAGACATATTTTTCGAAATATGTTTATTCTAGTTCATACGAAAATAATTAACCGCTATGTTACAATGGTGACATTAATATAATAATATTTTGTTTTTTGTTTAAGCTTATTGTTGCATGTTGTATACACTATTGAATATTGTCTTCATTTAGAATCTCATGATATTAAATTCTACACCCTCTAATAAATATCATTCTTATAATTTTAAATTAATCTAGGTAATCAATGGGTTGAAATTTGAATATACTATTATTAAAATCCCACATCATAATAAGGTTAATAAAACGTTCTTTTGAAAAGCAGGAAAATGAAATATGAAGGTCATATTGAATTACAACAATAGGTTTTCTAATAGGATAACTCTCGTGGGAAGTGAAAATATATAGATGGTGGTAATCTTAATGACCAATTAATTATGGAAAGTGACATAGATCATTGATCACAAGAATGTGAAAGATCTTTAGGCAGTTAATGACCAAAAAACTATAAATAAATAATATGTGAAAATGGAAATTAGTTCATCAGAAGTGATTGCAATGTGATAAAATATTTATTTTATGACTTCTTTTCCAATATTTTAGGACTTTATTTTCCACATAGTCTAAGAACATAAGGAAATATACCTACTTTACAAGTATAATTTCATCTATTAATGAATTTCCACCATATTCATCTTTTTCTCCTAAAAATGAGTATTGAAGATGAACTTTTCTAGACTAAAGAAAAAAAATTAACTTCTAATTGACCATAATGTATATAAAATAATTAAAATTTATAAATAATATCTTTATAAAAAACAAAAACTGAAATGGTTAGATCAATGTATGATAATATCCATAATGAAGAAACTTCTATATAAACAAATAATCACCAAAAGTAAATTAAAACACCAAAGGTTCAACATATTCAAATTCTTTAAATACATTACCCTATATCCCAAATAACCTCAATAATATTAACATTAAAGATATTTGTAAACTCAAAGAATATATCATATCATTAATTTTACATTCCTAAAAATATAATATCATTATTCCAAAATAATAACTCATGTTAAACCTAGGAGATATAAATAATAAAATGTGTCCCAACATATCATTAATCACCTCAAAATATCGTCAGATAAAATCTAAAAGTGGGGTCTAAGACTTTATGATCAGTTAGGAAATTATAATCTAATTTTGGAATCCATATATATTAAGATAACCTCACATGAAATCATTATAATATTCAAAGTTTTATAAACCCCACTCTGATACCAACTATAACAGACCCGATCCCACACTTCTGGATCTGATGCTTAAAACATATTTATTACATTTCAAGCATGATATTGATAAATGTGACCTAATTGTACCAATCCAAAATATACAAAATAAAAATTATATATTGGATCACTTATATACCAAAGGACCTTTTAGGTTTATTGTTTTGTAGAAATAATAAAAACTCTTACATAAACAATACCCCTGAATTCAAGTGAGTGTTTTTCTCACTATACCTAGCTTCTATATTCCAGATTAATTCATAAAAATATCCCTTAACTCTCAACACACATGAAACCTTCAAAGTAATAAAAAATTTACAATCATTCTTCATTACCTTGGGAAAGTAAAAAATTAGAAGGGAGAGATCAAATTTATAGTAAGGGTAATAAAAAGTATTAACAATTAACCTTATATAATGATAATAAAATGAGAATAAGGGTATGATAACATAATCAAAGTGCACAAGATAAAATAACTTATACCCATAAAAATATGGATTATTAAATATATGACATGACATTAATCTATAAAAATAATATGAGTCAAAAGAATAAATAACCATGATCCATGTGTTATCAATAATGATCAAATAAAACATTAAAAATCCATATATATCATAGAGAAATCATGTTGGTGTCTTGGAACATTAACTTCATAGAAGCCTTACAATAAAACTTACAAGTGGAATAACCAAAATTGGAAACTACCAACATATTTTTCTAGGGAGTATAATCTTTACCCAATTCATTATAGAGATATGTTTTGTTCACCCACCATCATGACCTATTTTGGGACCAGTAATCATCATGAGGTATATCATTCTAATCCTTACCCATAAAAAATTTCCATGAACCATAAAATAGTCATAACACATGAAAGGTTATATTTTTCAACATAAAATTAACCATTCTTCATTCATCGCATAAATCTCTTATGGAAAAAATGGGTTCCATGAAAACCACATAATCTATCCAATAAAATAGCAAGGGTGTTATCATTAAAACGTATCCCCAATTAAACATAAGTAATATATAGGGTTTTTTAAATTGATGAATATAAATAACAAAGATCATTAAAAAAATTATTGAGTAAAATACCCATTCCACTATGAAAATAAATTTTAAAAATTAAGAATTTCTCAAATATTTGTCAAAAAATTATTTTAAAAGAAAAACGGAATCTTTTAATGTAATATTAAGGGCATTTAGTAGTTATTATGTCATAACATAAATTCATCCTTAATTATTAACATAATCATTTTGTTCTCACCATCATTAAAAGTAACTTGTTTAAAAAAAACAGGCAGATTATTTTTAAATATATTTTTTAAAAATAAAACATGATAAAAATGAATTTAAACAATAGTTTAGTAATATTGAAAATCATCTTGAAAATATTTTAGAAAACATTAATATGAAATAAAAACTTTTTCGGACTAAAATTGGATAAATAGAGCCGACTTCTATGAAAACATTTTCAGAACCATTTTGAGTAAGAATGAGAGAAAAATGGTACATATCCATTAAAATAAAAGAAATATAAAGAGGATAAGGAAAATTATATGGGTTTATAGACTATGAATTATATAATTTCTTTAAATGAAATTCAAGGATAAACAATCCGTGTTAAAATTAGACAGAAACATAAACCCCTTATCACTTGGTACCTTATGAATTGTAATCCCCATAAAGGAATAAATTCAAGTAAATATTTGACCATCCTAACAAATAATATATTCCAAATATAAAATTCCAAAGTCGTAGTATATATAACTCATATAGGAATATAGGTTCATAACAAAAATGTACGTACCAAAGAAATAAAATTTTAGAAGAATAACCCTTAAAAATATCATGTCATTTAATTAAAAATTAATCGATGCATAGATTATTAGAAACAAATAAAAAAAATCCCAAAAACTGTAAATACGAAAAAAAATAAAATAAATTCCATTTCAAACATAATATCAACATAATAGAATCTATGAAGAATAACTAATGAAATGAAATTTAGTTATGAAAACGCTTACCACTAGGTGTCTTTTTATTGAAATACACTTGGTTAAAATAATTTGAATTGCAACATAAAATACCATGAAATATGAATTATTCATGGAATAACATGTAAAAGGGTGGTATATACACTATATAAAACAATTTATGGGTATAACATTGAAACATTCCTCAATTATTTTAAATTGAAAAGAAATCACATACCTCGAGTCCAAACATTCTATTCATGTCTTTTAATAAATATAATAAAATTATATAAATTATTTTATCTCAAAATAAATTTTTTTACGATAAAACCCTAATTCTTAAACCTTTTATTTCAATTATTTTGATGATATATTTAATTACTTAATCAAATATGACCACATCATTTGTTTTGAGGATGTTCAGTTGATAATTTCAAAAGGACATCTGTCTACTAACCGTGGTCAAAGGGTTCATTGTTTCAGAATATACACAATATTAATCATGAAATAATTTTTATTTTTATACATTAATTATTCATTTAAAACTAAATATGTAAGAATGTTATGAAAAATGAACTTCGTTATAATAATAGAGATAATAAGTTGTACAAATGCATGGGCAACACTTTCATTTTTCAATGAACAAATGAGAAAGAAGATAAGTATTTTCATGATATATAAGTATTATAATTATATCATAAATAATATATTACCTCTCTAAATACTTTATATATACTTGAAATTTTATGTGGTTATGAAAAAACAGATCACATCGCTTCATGGAGGTGGTAAACCACATATACACCTGAATAAAGTTATCATTTTTTGATGGATTTAATGTCAAGAAAAATATTATATTGTTATCTTTATACAATGATAATTATGTCAAGAATATCATATTTATAAATTAAATCCATCATTATAACCAACCATGAGAGGTGGTGGTGGAAAACAAATTACATTTATTGATGAGGCAGTAGTCCACCATATACACGAATGATGGATTCATTTACCATTTAATGGATGATAGAGAAAAATATAGGTTATTAAATTAACATAAAAAAATTTATTATATGTATGATTCATGGGTTATTATTTTATAATTTTTGAATAATACATCGTTGAGGTATAACAAGAAACAAACCTAAAACATTTAGGTAAAATCTATACCACTTCTTGAGACAACAACCTTTTCTTTACACCATAAGCTTTCCAAGGTTGGTATTATTCCCCAAGTAAAAACTCTAAAACATGGGTAGGTAATTTAGTAAGGTATTTGGGTAGGTATTTTTTACTTGTCGGTTACATAGACCAAACTCCTGATTATTTATATTTACTACCTTTACATTTATACAGTTTGATATGTACCTGTAAAATTACCATAATCATGTTGATACTTCAGTATCCACTACATTTATGATAATATCCATAGATTTATTTTCATTTGTATTGATGAAAAAAATATGTATTATGTGAGATATTGAAGAATTCATAGATTCTTTTAGGTTAATCTATTCTAAAATGGGTTTAAAATCCACTTAAGGGGATGGGTTCACGGATGTTTAATCCTTCATGAATGGATAGTGGTTTGCGAAGTTTATCAGAGAATCGTGAAACGTAATCTAACATAAAAATGGTAATACATCTTGAAACCAACGTATATACCTCTACAAAAACTTTAAACTCCTTTATTGAAATGGAAATTCATCTTGAAACCAACATAAGTACCTCTAAAACCCCCATAAATTCCTTTATTCACCTAAAATTTAAGGGGATGCAACCTTTGGACTTCTATTAGAAGCTCTGAATTCACAAAACTTCATCCATCGTGAGAAAAATAAGGGATGGATTCCTATAACTATCCATAATTCATGAATAAACTCCCAGGGGTTTAAGATACCCTAAAACTATAGTGGAGGTGAATTTCAAGATGGTTTAAAACATTCATTTTATTATAAGTCCACTCAAACTTCTTAAGGATTCATGAGATACCTATATTTATTGAAACCTACCTCATGGGAACCAAGTATTCACCCTAAGGCAGGGTACCCATGCTTCATAAAGGCCTTACCATCACAAGACTGACCATCCTATAACTCCTAAGTTTTAATAACCCACATATTTTTCCACTAATTGATGTATCCCTTTATAAAAACTCACTTAAAAAATTTTGACCATTAAAAGACCCGATACCCTTTGAAAACAACTTTATTCATTTCCTGATCCTCTAATTTATGGGAATCATCAAACCTCATGTCTATAATCATTTCTATAAACACAACTAGAATAGTTTAATATCCTCTTTATCCAAATAATTGTGACCCAAATTTCAGTACCTCTATATGATTCCTTATCATGGTAGTGTTTACAGCTCATTCCATCCACAAATACCTATATAGTAGATGTGTAAACCATAAAGGTGGAAAAATCATTCGAAACCACCTGTCTTTCCTAGTATGTGGGCCCAGTTCTAGATATTTCTATCCTACCGGTAAATAGTATCCTTGGGAATATGCCTCACTATATCCGAGACTTATGGAATTAAACTACATATCCTAACATAATTGTTCTATGAAATTAAAATGAACTATAATTTCCTTAGTGCATTATATTAAACTGTAGCCTTACCATGTGAAACAAACACAGGATGCCCCATGTTTGATTGGAATGGGATGAAATTCCTCATACTCCTAGGTATCCCACATTCATATTCTCCGCACCATTAAGGGATGACCGTTCTACCATGTGTGATAGACATAGTGTTCTCTGTGTATGAATTAAATGGGTTGATACCCAAACTATTGGGTTAACCCTATCCATAATCGCTAACCACCCCTTACTATCACCCCTTCCACGAGACTTTCATCCTTACCACATGATGTTAAAAAAAATGGAATGGTCTGGCCACATAACCTTAAACCAAGCACTTGAACGACATGGTTTTTGATATATGTCTCCAAACAATGTATAAAGTATGCCTCCTTGATGTATAATACTAAGACAAATGGGATATCACTCTGGAAACATCTAGGATTCCTATTTGAGGTTTAATCCTGAAACACATGTGATACCTTCATATTGTTCAATCCCGATTACCAAATACAACCATTAAATCTTCATGTCTTCTCCTTGGAGGGTTCAAACTCAAATGTTTTATCATCTAACACTAGAAAAAACATAAGCATCCAAAAATATCCCTAAAAAACATTAAACCTAAGACAAATGAGTCCTTATAAGACACTGAACCTATGAATAACCTTTCCCCACAAGACATAACACCTTTAACCACATCCCCAAAATACACTAATCCTGTGATCCCATTAGATGCATCAAAATCCCTATAAAATGTGATGAATATGGGATGCTTGAGGAAAAGATCCTCAAATGCCTTATGCCCCTAGAACAAACTATCCCATGGATGACATAAGTTGACTTGGATTCTATACCTAATATATTTTATATTCGAGACTCCATCGACTTCAAAAGAGGTAAAATTCATTATTTTCTAGCACTTTAAATGTAATTATATGTATAGATGTGTCCAAAGACACTATAAATAGTTACCATAGGTAACTTTCCTATTGTGATAAAAGTATTTTAATTAACTAAAATCTACCTCAAAATGGCATCAGGAATGGGCTTCACAAACATGACAAAAATCTATGATGGGGACATGGACTATGAAACAATATGCAATGATAAATCCATTTATGGAGGAACCAATATACAATCACCCTATTTTGATCAAAAATCATATATAACCAATCATGTTAGTAGAAGATTCAAACCTTTGGAAAGTGGGAATGTAGGGAAACTAACCATCCACCCCAGAAGAGTAGCAACTAAATACATGGTAGAAAACCACTCTAGGATATGAAAGTATGGAAAATCGCATCCTTACACCTGATGCGTGACCCCGAAAGAAAATGTTAGAAAAAAAATTATGAACTTGACGTAAAAATATTCTACTTTAACTTTGAGTAGATCAATAACACTAGAAAATATTAGAATTATATGTTATTGGATCTAGATTTTCAGTGTTTGGCCACACCAAACTGACATGGCGGGCCAGACATGAAATTTTTATCCTATAAATCAAGTAAAATAAATGATGTTAGAAATCTACAGTCTAAAACTTCTTCAACATGGGTCCTTATCCCACCTTGGAGGGAGAGGATAATTTTAGAAACCATAGGAATAACCTTATTTAGACATTTATTAATGGATGAATTCATATATTCTATAGTAATAAAGCTATAGAAAATGTTCAATGACCAACTTTCAATAGGAATAGGGGATAGAGAACTGGTGGTGTAGTAACCCCACACAAAAACACTCCTTCCACCAGCGCCTCCACTTCCACAACTACCAATCCCCCTTACTCTGTCTCCCCCTCCAAGCTCATCTATTGGTGGCTCAATTATAGCTTGGTTCATCGATACGAATATGAAGGGTTCTTCCTATCTTAGGATATGAACTAATAGGACATATAAGCATCAAAGACCCACCAATTACACTATTCCTAAGGGGTTCACAGGGTTAAGAACCCCCCACTTACCATAGAAAATCATTTCGAGAGCCACTCCGATGAATGATTTGATGAATCACTTCCATATTCCAGGGAGACAGGGGTATTTGGGTCACGCCTATAGCTACAACCACCTAGGAGATACCCATTAGGATCCCACTTATCCATGATGATAATGAATTCTTGCTCCACAGTATAACACGTACGCTGACCCCATCATTGATCTATAGGCCCTGGTCTAGAACACCTGATGTCGATGCCTTGATAATCTATAAACCATGTTTGGAAGGATATTTCTACCTAATCTTTAATGTAACCCTTCACTACTAAAAGAAATCATCTGGTCCATACAACTATTTTTTGAGGTCTTTCCTTCACTTTATTGGGATCAAGACCCTAGTTACCCACCTGGTAGGTTGGGCTGACTCTACCAATCATGGGTGTCACTAGAAACTTACATGGGATTTACCATGATGAATAATCACATCCCATAGGTCCTCCAACCGACACCACCAATCAACATTGAGGTCCTCTCTATGATATAGACTTTCTCTTCCCTAAATATCCACCCAGGGAAGAAGGATGAATGACCTCCATGGGTACTATACCCATGACACTGGTCAAATCACATGCAGAAGGAATCCCTGTGACCCTTAGGGAGATTATGATAAGATAACTCCAAAACAACTTGAGGTAAAAATAGGGGAAGATACATTTACCCATCAACCTATCAGAGTTGGAGGTGAATGATAGATTAATTTAAGTGACAGTATAATTGATCATATTTTAAAGGATGTAATATTTTTGTAGTCTTCGTAAGCTAGATAGATACTTTAGTCTAGTATTATATTTGAAAAAAAAATTGTAAAATAATTGTTTTTCAAGAATATCATTATTCCATTTAGAATATCTTTGAATATCATTCATAGTACACTTATTGTATTCCTATGAATGTAAATGGATAAGGGTGAACTAAGATGATGAATAATAGTTGCACAAAGTAGAAGATATCATGAATAAATGAATCATAATTAGTAAGGAATATATCATATGGAAAGGTAAATATATAAACACACATTAAATTTAATCAATAACTTAAAAAACATTATTAGATAAGGAATACACAATATACAAAGGTAATTAACTAACCTCACTCTTTGTTTAATCAATAAATTAAGAATAAAATGCAACTAAAGATAATTTCATTGAAAAAATATCATGGATAATAATAATTTAATTCATAATGAAGGAAATTCATAATTTTTAGATGTTATTATATTAGGAATCATGATGCATATACTATTAATTCCTTTCACCAAAATGTTTCAAACTGATTTCTATGTATACACTAGAAACACAGTTAACTAATGTTTGTCAACTGATTCATCTCATGACACTACTGATGCATTAGGGTGATATCTATATCAGGGTCCCACCCATATATGTATTTAAAAAGCATTCCACATATATTGAATAACATATTTAATTCATGAATAATGTTCCTTATCATCAAATACTTGTATTGAGGGAATAATAGAGAATTATAAATATTTCCCCATATAATTAAATAACATTCAACATAAAAACTATATTCATAAATGGTATAAAGTTTGTGAAATAATGATATCCATCATATTGTAACTCCCTAACCCCAAAATCCTAGATCCGGTGAATTATTTTAATACATTGGTAGGATTAAAAGGCATCAAGTCCCAAAGGACTGATCCGTTTAGCAGTCTTGGAAAATAGATTACATACATGAACATTACATTACACTTGATAACTTAAACAAAACATAAATAATCCTTTGAGAATGCCATTATTCCCCTATCTTAACCCTGCATATCAATCATAATACACTTCTTTCCATCTTGGGAAAATAAAACATAAGAAGGGGTGAGCTCAGATGCTCTTTAAGGGTAAATAATTAATCACAAGCTATAAATTTTTAAGGTAAGATGTATAATAAAAATAATAACCTTTTTAAACATAAAATTGAACATAACATGGTAAAAATAAATAAAAAACTACCATATAAACATGCACATGGATATTCTACTAGTAAAATAATCACATGTAATAACTAATTTCATAATGAGGGAATGCATAATGCTGGCCATAATAACTACTACATCAAAGCCATATACCAAGTCCATTCACAAATATTCTGTCAAGGCCTTGTGTCAAGACACTAGTTTGTTTAATAAGACCTACTGATGCATCGAGGGGCTATAGCGGGCCCCACTCATCACTTACTAAGTCCAATGCATTCCTCATATGAAAAGAGTGATACATAACATAAACATTCGTATTAAAACTAGCATATGAAATGCCAATACTTTAACCATAAAACATGAATGGTATAAAAATAGCATATCCATAGTCAAACATATCGTAACTTATTAAATACAATAAAAAATAATATATTATAATAAATCAAGAACAATCAAGAATAATATCCATAAAGGATGTTGATATAGTTAAAAATAACCAGTAAAACACTTTGAGAGAAATATCTTTTTTTTGAAACCATTTAAAAGTCTAAAAATTTATAAAGGAAGTTATTTAATATATTTTTTTGAATCAAAGTGTCCCATACAAATTTGAAATTTTTTAAACAAATTAAAACAATCATGTCTATATAAATAAATACTTAAAATCATTTTGAAAACATGGACATTAATTAAAAAGATTTAGAAAAATAAATATTTAAACCATTTAAAATGATGATCTAATTAAAGAGTCCCTTATATAAAAACTTCCAAGATTCATTTTGAAATCATTTTTATGAAATATGGACATGGATTATAAATATTTACCTATAAATACTTACACATAATCTATCTTAGATAATAATGAGATTGAGGAATTAACCCTTACCTTAGATTCGATACTCTCTCGACGTGTCTGAAACTTCTGTATTATGTTTTTTAACATATTATTAACTTATAATAGAATCATAATAATATTTATGATATCACATGTGATTCTTTTATGACTTTATATTACCATTTATTTATAATTCCCATTTAATTCAACATTTTAGTTAATATCACTTTATTTATCGTATGTGTTTTGACTTGTTATTCTTAATCATATTACCTAGATCATTATTTACTTACTTAAATAATGTATACTATGATTTATATATCATATATATTAATAATATAAATACATATTATAGATAGTTATATAAAATGGAATACACCATTCATGGAGACGGTAGGTCGTACGTACACATAAACATTGTTTCTGTTTTCTTATCGTATTGAATGGAAGTAAGTGAATAACATATATATAAATATATAATAACAGTATACTTATTATGTCATATATTTCATAATTATGAAAAAATATTTTTATATAATCACTCATGGATGGTTAAAGTGGAGAATGAATCTCATCATGTCGTAGAGACAATATGCCGTACGTATGCATATGTGACGATATCATTCCTTTAATGATTAAATGGTATGAAATTGGATGAAATATTAATTTAAAGAGTAAATATCATGTTATATTTATTATTTACATCCATTATATTCATCTTTATACCCATACAAATAAAGTGTATATGAAAAACAATTTACACCATGGTGTGGAGAACATAATCCATACGTACGCACACATGGTGGTGTTATTTTTCATAGGATGGGTAAAAAGAGGAATATGGTTTTCCCATAATCTTAAAAACATCTCATTATATAGTAGAAGATGGAGTTTTTATTTTAGTATGGTAAAAACTTAGTAAGAGGAATAGGGTTGTTCGAAACTCATTTATTTCAATGATAAGATTCTTTTGGATCTAAAAACTCTAAAAAATAGGTTTTATACAAGTTTAGGTCCCAAAACCAACCTTATCTTTCAACTTTAACTCTTTGTTAAATACATTAACCCATACCATGTTTTCTTTCATTTTAATATTATTTGGTTACTATATTTACTATAAATGCTGAGAGAACCATAAGTGGATCATTAATGACATTTGCAACATTATATCAGTTATTTGGTTGAATATTATATTTTTAGGAGTATTATATCATTTTATAAAATAGTATTTGTTTTAAAAACTCATTTATGTAAATTTTGAAAC
Source organism: Viscum album (assembly GCA_963277665.1). Taxonomy (NCBI): domain Eukaryota; kingdom Viridiplantae; phylum Streptophyta; class Magnoliopsida; order Santalales; family Viscaceae; genus Viscum; species Viscum album. The sequence goes on along the minus strand of OY728143.1, from coordinate 2,000,596,218 downwards.
TATAAAGTAATTGATTATTGTTGAAGTCATAACAACTTAATTCCTTAAAAAAATTCATTAACTCAAAGATGACATGTCAATATCACCCCTAAAATTTATGGATGACATCAAAATAATGAAATTACATTTATTTTAAAATTTATAATATCATTTTTTTGAATCCTTCATTAATGAAGCAATCACTACATCATCATTATGTAATAATTAAATTTAATAATTTAATGTATAAAAATTTAAAATAAAATACTAGGATATATGAAATATTTTTATTTTTCTAATGAATATTTATAGACATATAGATCAGTTATATAACCCTATATTAAAATTGATTTAGTAAAAGATATATTTTTATGTTATAATTATCTTTACATTAAATTAACTCTTAGAACATGTCATTATCACACCCAAGTAGTCCCCAAATTCCAAACATTCAGCCTAAGTATTCACATGGTCAAATATATCTCATAAAATAGGATTAAGAAATATGTTTGGGTAGTTTTATATTATTATAATAATATTTTTTACCCTTATTTACCCGATTTACCCTTTTACCATGATAAATAAAAATAATTAATGAATTTACAATTGGTGATGTCAAAAAATAAAATGTACCTATTTAATAAATTTGAAACTTATGATTCCAGATATGGGATCCATTTTTCAAAATTCAAAACACATAAGTTACAATAATTAATTTAAAATTAATTCATGTTGTCAAAAACAAAAAGTGGGGTTTTAAGAAGTAAAAACTATCAAAAGATTGACATGTGTTTATATCCAATTTAGAGGTGAAATTACTTCCAATGGACTAAATTAAATTAAATTATAAAAATATAATATAATTAAACTTTAAAATCACTCAATTTTATAATTTAACACTATAAATTATTTCGATTGAAAAAGTTGTTTTCAATTAAAATTTAGTATTTTTCACTATTCATCAAAATATGGAAGTTATCCGAAATGTACCAATAATTTATACAAAAAAAAAATTATTTCCGGAATCTAAAGAGAAATTTAATTTCATCAAATTGAATACATAGAATTTTAAATTATTTGATTTAAAAAGGGTTCGCCATTAAAGGAAAAAAATATCATTATTTAAAAAATACATCTTTTATATGAAAAATTGAATTTGTCCTTATATAAACTCTAAGAAAAAAATTATGAATGTTAAAATTATATGGGATATATAAAATTCAAAATTTGGTTAATACTATTTTTAACCGATTTTTAATTGGCTAGTTTGATAGGTCATGGTGTTATTGAACTCCATGTTGAATACATCACACACTATTGAAATATTTAAAAAAGGATGCATACTGTAGAAGATTGGGGTGTTACATTATCCCCTAATTCAATAAATTTCATCCTAAAAATTTAAACTCAAGATTGAAAACTGGGGGCTTGACATTTCAACATATCTTAGTTGAAATCCCATAACAAAAAATGGATTAATGAGGCCTCTATTTTAAAATAAATAAAGGTAAGTATGAAGGTTACTAGGAATTACACATACTGGGGTTCTATGTAGGAAAACATGTATATGGAAGAGTAAAATATCCATAAAGTTAAGATGGAGAGTGATAAAGAATATTATATGAATAAAGTTAACAATCTGAAATTCATAAATCTACGATGATCTAGGGGACCATTTGATTCATCGTAAAAGAAGGTACTAGGATTTTTTTTGGTTTTATGATACTTTCACTAGTTTTGTAGAATTAATTTACTCTATAGACTAAGAGAATAATTAATTGATATATAAAGTTTTATCCTTTAACTAATTCATACCTCAAACTCATCTTTCTCTTCAAAAGATAAAACCCAAAAAATATTATATTTATCTCAATCGTATAAGGTTTCAAATATAAACATATATTATTTAAATGAAAAAAACTATGTTATAATAACCCAGGAATTTATGCAGGCCAGTGGTAGGTGATAAATCCTTATCTCACATCAGTTGTGGGTTCGGTTCCCATAGCTTTGTCCATCGTGATAGGTTATCACCCAACCTGTAGTTTTACCTTTTTCAAAAACTATAGTATTATAAATTTACAAAAATAATTTTAAGAAATGTTTTAACCTTAAATAATAATATCCAAAGTTTAACTTAATTCATTACAAACTTTAGAGTAATCCAAAATACTTATGTCGAAAATCTCTCTAAAATGTCTCCAAAGTTCCAAAAAACAATTGTAACATCAGATTTCCCAAACAATGTAATGTTTCTCTTATTGTCACATACTGAATATATGATCATATTAAATCCTTAATGAAATAAAAAAGTATTTTAGTACAATCCTTATATATATCAAATTCTTCTTATAACCAGAATATAATTCTTGAATCTAAAATCACAAATACATTAATTATTCCACTTCAACTGTCATAACATCATTAGCTTGACATTAATCTATTTTCGTTTTCTGAGCTATATTTCCTTGATACTTTGGAAAGTAATTTTCATAATTTTCTATTTCGTTGCAGTTATAGCATTGTAAATTGACATCATCTTTCTTCCCCTTTCAATTATAATCTTGGTGGCACTTTTCTCCACATTTGTGACAAACTCCCATTCCTTTTAAGAAAATACCAGGGGGTTTTTCCCACAATTATCAGAGAAGGGAAAAATCCTACTTTCCTTTTTCACTTTATCTATCTCTTTCTCTGCCATTCGCTTTTCTCTTTCTTTACTTTAATTTCATAAGACTTAGAGAATTCATTTTCCATCTTAAAAGCACAAGAGACTATATCTTCATCTGATGAGAAATATTGTGAGACCAATGCCCATCTGAGGAATGGTTTTAACCCATAAAAGAATAAATAAATATTATCTTATTGGGTTATGTATGTAGTATATAGAATGCCTCACTAACCCTGTGAAGTTTGCCTCATACTTTGCAACATTCTTATCCTCCTTTTCCCCAGGCTCCAAAATTTCCTTTCTATATCAGATCGTTGCTCATGAGGAAAGTATTTCTTTAGGAAAAGTTTTTTAATCTCCCTCTATTCCATATTTTCTACTTATTCACCGTAATTCATGTTTTGAATTAATTACTACCACTGATTTTCATCTCCTGAGAGATGATGAAATGCCTTGACAAACCTTTTCCCTTTCATTACTTCCCATAAAAATAAATATTTTCTCTATGGAACTTATCCATTGCTCATCCACAAATGGATTTATAGTCCCATTGAATGTTGGAGGTTGTTTTACAATGAAGTGGTCTAACATTGATCCTCTACATTAAATATTAGGTTACTCCATATGGGTAAGGTTATTATTCATAACCGCATCAGTTGTCCCAGTATTGTTACAAGCTATTCAACACTAGTTGTGTCACTATTTCCACTATCATTATCTTTCATAATAGGGAAATCCATACGTGTATTACATTAATTGATACAATTTCCATTTTTCCACTAGGATCCATTTCTGATCAATTGAATACACTAGATTAGGTTTAGCATCATAATTCATAATTCTAAACTAGTAAAATAATTAACATAAATTGAAATATTTATGAATCTATAATCATAAATATGGTTTATTTGTGGAAATATTTACTCATAAATCATTCACAATGATTTTTAAAGAAAATATGAATTATCCTATGCATATCCCCTAGGAGTGTCAAACCAGGTGAACAGTAATGCCCGTTTTTGTGTACCAGGTTACCCTGAGCCTGCAAGCTCGGAATACCTTGTTAGTTTTTTAAACCTTGATTACATTTTTTCTAGAACCACATACACTTTTAGTATCTATATAGGGATTTATTTGCTAGGAATAGCTAGATAATATCTATTTTAAAATTCTAGGATTCTCTTGAGTACTTATCCTAAAATTCTATCGTAGGGTTGTGACCCCTAATATTAGTTTTCTAAATCAATTTTCAAGGTTGTTACTAAACTTCCTCTAATACCAACTACAATGCCCCAACCCCAGAAGACTGAAGCTGATGGATTATTTTAATACATTGGTATTATTATAAGGAATCAATTCCCAAAGGACCGATCTGTTTAACAGTCTTGGAAAATAAATTACATACATGAACATTACATTATACTTTCTAACATAAAACACAATATAAATAATCCTTTTATAACACCATTATTACCCTAGATTAACCAAATATATCAATTATAAAACAATTCTTGGCATACTTATAAAATAAAACATAAGAAGGGGTGATCTCAAATGCTCACTAAGGGTAAATAATTCAATGAAAACTATAAAATTTTAAGGAAATATTTATAATAAAAACATTAGCCTTTTTAAACATAAAAATGAACATAATATGGAAAAAATAAATCTAACATTACCATATAAACCTACACATGGATATTCTACTAGTCGAATAATCACATGTGACAACTAATTTCATAAAAAGGGAATGCATAATGCCCAACATAATAACTACTAAAACAAGGAATTGTGCCAACACCATTCAAAAATATCCTGTCAAGGCCTTGTGACAAGACATTAGTTTTTCTCATGAGACCTACCGATGGTTCGAGTGGATATAGAGGGCCCTGCCGAAAACTTAATATGTTTAATGCATTACTCATATAAAAAGGGTAAAACATAACATAAACATTCATATTAAAAATAGCATACGAAATGCCAATAATTTATCCATAAACTGTTAATGGTATAAAAATAGCACATGCACAATCAAACATATCATAAATCATTCAAAAAAATATGGAATATTGTTTTAAAATAATTCAACCAAAATAAAAAATAATATCCAATAAAGGATATTGATATAGTTGAAAATAATCGGTAAAACTCTTTGAGATAAATATCCCTTTTTTTCTTGAAATCATTTAAAATCATTAAAATTTAGAGTTGAAATCATTTAAAATAGATTTTTGAATGAAAGTTGTTGAGTCAATAAGGGTTCCTTATGAATTATCCATTCCTTTATGTTTTGAAAATGACAAACACTCTATATCAAGGAAAATTTCATTTCCTATAAGATTTATCTTATTAATGGAAATTTTCCTAGATAAGGAAATTTTCTACCTATCTTTGCTTTCATTGTTCATGATTTTGTTTCACTAAACCTAACTAATTTTATTTATAAGTGTAAAATTAATTTTTTTTAAACCTTGGAATCATATAAATACTAAGATATAAAGTATTCCATTTTCAGGTTCTGAATTCAAATTCTGAATTCTCTGAAATTCAGATTGCAAATTCTCTGAAATTCAGATTCTGAATTCACTAAAATTTAGATTCTGAATTCTCTAAAATTCAGTTTCTAAATTCTCTGAAATTCCAGTTATGAATTCCTTATAATTTAGTCTATGAATTCCTCAATATTCATGTTCCAAATCTTTTATAATTCAGACTCCAAATTCTGCATAATTCAAGTTCTTAATTCCTTAGAATTCAGACTCTAAATTCATTAGAATTCAAGTTCCTAATTCCTTAGAATTCAGACTCTAAAATCTATAAAATTCTGATTCCGTATTCCTTAAAAAACAGAATATGAATATCCATGTAATATAGACTCTGAATGTTTATTTGCTTAAACTCTGAACTTTATTTTTCCTTAGACTCAGAAAAATATAATTGGTTGAGCAACCATATTTTACTTACCCTTGTTATAGTTATGAAATGATGTCGTGCATTTTGTTTCTAACTAACAATTGTTTGAGTGACACATATACATGTCCCTCTGAGATTCAAGGAAAAATATGACCATTGGAGGAGGGAGCCAACCATTAGGAAAATTCCTATAAATAGGAGCTCATTTGAATTAGCTCAATACTAACTAATTGTTCTACAACTCTAGAGATTAAATGCTACTAAAGTGATTTCTAGAGAGAGAGTATAAGGACCCAGCCTTAAACCTTACTTAATATTGAATTAAATGAGTAATTCACAATGAGTATCTTTTCAGGTTTAGAGTTTTAGAGAATTAGGACATAACTATTACATCTCAAAAGATTAAAAAGTAGAAACTTTTACTAAGTTTCCATAAAATAAAAACTCTTAAAGAGAAACATGTCCAGTTCCATGTTTTAAGTTGCATGACTTTCCCTTGATCCCATCCTTGAACCTATTCCACATTAAGTCCTGTGAAAAACATTTCAAAAACTTGGTATGAGCATAAAAATCTCAGTAAGGGATACACAAATAATGAAAACTGTTAGTTTTTCAAAACAACAAGTAAACCATGTATACTTTATCAAAGTAATACTTTTCACCTTTTCGAAGTAGTAAAAACTCTTCACTGAATAAAAGTTCATTACTTACCTTTCTGTAACCAAAAGATTACCATAAAACCCTTATAAGATCACATAACATATAAAGGTAACTTGGGACATAAACATACTTAAGTGGAATAACCATAAGGTCTACTTCCACACATATCACTTAAGGAATATCCATTCGGCCAACTTCCATACATACTTAATGGAATATCCATACGGCCGACTTTCATACCCAATGAATTGGAGGTTATAATGTAACCACCCATCCTGGTATTCACAGCACCACCTGTCATATGGTTTATCACGTAACCACCCGTAAAATGTCCAAGTACCATTATAAAATTATAACACATAAAACCAATATAAAGGAATGATAAAATTTCCACATTTCAATCACAATATATCATTTAAATATATTGACAAAATAGAATCCTTTATCAAAACCATTTTCAATACCAAAATAAATAAAAGAGTATATGGTATTTATTTTATTTTAAAAACATTACGGCTTGTTGAGGAAGCCAAAGATCAAATAATACTTGCGGTGGCGGAAAAGGTCGTTGTCACCGCGTACGTTAAAAGAAACATTCCTTTTTGTTGTTAATAAAACGCTTCATAGAAAAAGATTCATTTTGTATAAAAGTAAAAGTCAAAGGGGTTTATACACCGTATAAAAGAAAGTTGTGTATAAAATGAAATATGCCTCAATGAAAGGAGATTGAGATGAAGTCCCTTACAAAGACGATATCCTTGGTTTAAGGATAAATCAATTACATAATTATGGGTGACAAACGAATACACCAAATATAAGTGGATGTTAAGTGTAAAACAATCAGAGGTTATTCACACATATTCATAGAACGACATATTCAAGGAGTATACGTTTATCCCAAAGAATCAAATTTGGGTTAAGAAGTTCCCTTGCAAAAATTTGATAGCCTAATGGCGTCACTACAAAATTCAGAAAATGAGTTGATGAGAGATAAAAAGGGTATCTCATCACTTGGAAATAAAATTTAAATCAATAAGAATATAGAAGAACATATCCCAACATAATAGTATGTGAATTAAAATACATAACAAAATAAGTCTTTTAAAAAGAGGAGGGTGAAAGGTTCCCTTACCGACATGGGTATCTTTCGAAACATACACCCCGTGAAAGATGGACAATACAACATTGATGTAAATACTCATAAGTGAAAGTATATTACACAATGAGAAAGATAATGGGCAGTAAATACACCACTCAAAGGAAATTGTGGCAAATGTAGCATAAATCTCACGGGAATAAATGTGAGATGAAAAATCCCTTACGAAAACTCGGCAGCCTAACGGCGCAACATAAAACTTACAAAAATGGATTGATGAGATCAAATAGGGTATATCATCATATTAACATAAAGTTTATATAAAGAGGAATATAAAAGAACATCCCCCCAACATAACAAAGAGGAGCTTAAAATAAGTGACATAAAGGAGAGTACTTAAAAAGAAAGAGAGAGGTTAGATCTCTTACGAAAATTCGGTAGCCTAACGACGCCACTCAAAACTTCCAAAATGGATTGATGAGAGAGAATAGGGTCTCTCATAATATGAACACAAAACTTACAGTAAGAGTAATATAAAATAACATCCCAATAACAAGAAAGATGATCTTTAAAATGAATGGCATAAAAGAGCATACTTAAAAAGAAAGAGAGGAGTAGGATCCCTTACCTCGGGTCCGACTTGACTCAATCGTTCATTAACGTCCTGAATAATAAACTGGAGTTAATTTCTACATTCTTAAGAACCTTTTTCAAGTAAATTATTCCTTTTAAATCAATTATTGACATGTTATAAACATTATGTAGTCATTTAAGTTAATAATGTTTGTTTTGTCGATATTTGGTTCTTAAGTCAAAAGTGGACTTCTTACAATTACATGTTGTTTGTGTGGTCAAAGGTTCTTTATATCCAGAATGACATTCCTGATTTGGATATCATATATATCACATATATCCAGCATATACATGTATTTATAATATTACATAATCATTTAGAGGTAAGAAATGAAATGCACCGTTCATGGAGACGGTAAGCCGTACGTACGCATGAACGCTACTTTCATTTCTTTGTCATATTAATAGAATTAAAACTAAATGAGAGGTATGTATATTTTAATTCCATAATTATATTCATCATTTATATGCATCATTAATCATATATATCCATTATATACATGTATTTATAATAGTACATTACATTTGGGGATAACAAATGAAATGCACCATTCATGGAGACGGTAAGCCGTACGTACGCATGAACGCTACTTTACTTTCTATCTCATACTTTAATGGAAAGAAAACAATAATGATATAATGGTATATTATAATTCCAGTATAAAATCATATATAATAACTTTAAAACCATCCTTTATACGTCCCACATATGGCATTAACGAATCAAATCACTTTGAGGGGGCGGTAGTCTGCACTTCCTAAAATAAAGATATCGGGTATACCCATAATGGAAGCCATAACGTTATGCCACAAATGAAACATACATAAGCTTAATTAAAACATAAATATAATATATATCATATATAAACATAGTTACATCTTAATGTCCACCTTTAAAGGTTTTATATGAGTGTTGAACAATCATCGTTTCGTGAGGCAGAAATTCGCCATCCACAGAAACAGTATGTTCGTTAACCATTAGATGAAGGTGTGTGTAAGTGTAGCTAGAATACATACTATAACAACATCATAATATATTGAATATACTGGAGTTGTTACAAAAGGAATGAATAAAAAGATTTTAGGGGGTTGGAGAAGCAAAATAAAACAAAAGAGCACAAGTGAAGACGTTACCTTAAAATCGGGTAACTCCCTTTGGTTTGAACCAAAAGGGTTTCTTTAAGAGCTTCCTGCCTAAGTTAAGGCTTCTAGGATGAGGAGAGGGATGTGGAGAGACAAAATGATCAGATATTGGCCGAACCAAAGGCTTGATATGTGTGGGTAAGGTGGTAGAGGTGGGGGCCTTTTATAAGAGGAGAGGAGGTGCATTCTTGGTAAAGTATAAAATGTTACTTTATTTTCAAATGGTTTTCGGATTTTAATAGTCCCACATTGATGTGTTTTGAGGATAAGGTGATAAGGGTTAGAAATAAACCCATACAATAGGTTTTTTACATGTGTAGGTCCTAGATTTTTCATTATCTTTCCATTTTATTTAAATCGTTAAATAATGCGGTTATCGCTGCATCATCATGATGTCATAAAGAATTTAATTTATTTAATGTCTAAAAATTATAAAAAAATACTATGATGTAGGAAATCGTTTTAGATTTCCAATGACTATTTATAGTCAAACTTATGACTTGTATAACCACATGTAAAAATTGTTTTAGTAAAAACAAATCATGTTTGTGACATTTTTATTTTAACTTTAAATAAAAGGCATAAATGTCATTATCAAACCCAAGTGGATCCATGGGGTACCAAAAATTGACCCATGTGTTGTATTGGTCGGCCATAACTCATACAATAGGGTTAGGAAATGTGTCAAGATATTTTCATTTTATTATAATATCATTTTTACCTTAAATCACACTAATTACCTTTAATCGCGATTAATAAAACATAAAAGTTACTTTTCATCAAAAATTATTTTCATCCCATTGAACCACATTTTACTTAACAATTAAAATCATTTAAATTGGATTTTTGAAATTCAAATCACAGAAGTGGTAAAGTCCCATTTTAACGAAAAATCAAATTTTGTAACCACCACTTTGTGGTTTCACTATTCATCAAAAATTGGAGATTTTCAGAAAAATACCAAAAATTCACCCTAAGATATATTTGATATTCCGAATTCAAAAATGATGTCTATTTTACCAAATTCATAACATAGAAGTTTCATTAATTAATTTTATAATTAATTCCCGCAGTCAGAGAAAATAGCGTGTTTTTATGAAACAATAAGTATCAAAAGATTGACACTAGTTTAAGTCCAATTTCAAAGTGAAATTATTTCCAATGACCACTATTGGATTAAATGGTAAACATATATTCTAATTTTATAAAAAAAACAATCCAAAAGATAATCTAATCATATAAATAAACTAGATTAAAAAGAGGTTTTGAATTAAAATACAACATTTTTCACTATTCATTAAAAAATGAACTTTATCAAAAAGATACCAAAAATTTAAACAAAGTAAATTTTGATGTCCTAATTCTAAATAAGAATTTTATTTTGTCAAATATAACACATAAAATTGTCAAAAAGTGGATTTAAAAGTGGTTGGCCTTCAAAAGGCGGTTAATCGACCTTTTAAAGAATATTAGAATGTCTACGCTTAAAATTGGATCCATTCGCATTTTTAATCCTCTAACATTTATTGTAAAGAGAAAAAATATTTGAAAAACATATATAATCATTTTGTAGGTAGTTCTGTTCATTCCCTCCATTACAACGGCTAGGCATTAACTACTATTTAAAATAATATTATTTTATTATTATAGTGCAACGCAAGATTCCCAAGAAACTCATTTTTGCGTGTTGGGTACGCCATCGAGCATAGCGTCCCTTTTAAAGTTATATTAATATTTTATTCACAAATATGGATAAATGTGAAAATTTCATACTCTTTATTTACCTGGGGTGTTACATCCTTCCCCCCTTTAGGGAATTGCGTCCTCGCAATTTTAAAATTGGGCTTAGATACTTCATTGAAAGCCCCCCATCGGAAAAGGAGTAAATTAAACTATCACTTTAAAAGAAAGAAAGGAAAGTACAAAGGTCACCCGAGTTAACCCATACTAGGATTCCAAGTATGAAAACATGGAAATGGAGGAGAAAACATAGGGTCATGTTCTGATGGAGAGTGATAGAAAACATGTTTAGGAGAAAGTTAACCACAAGAAAATCAAAAACATGTGATGGGTTAAACGATATTCGATTCCCCAGTAGGAAAAGTTAATAGAAAACATTTTTGTTTTATGCTACTCTTCATTGAGGAATTTATTTTTGAGCCTAACTAAATCATAATGAAACATACTTACTTGTCACGTAGACTTCCAACTTTTACTAGATTCCTTAATCAAACTCATATTTTCTCCAAAAGACGAGTATTTAGGATGACTTGTTTACATTAAGAGTACTATAATCAATTTCTATAGAATCACCTAATCCACAAAAGATAACTATATACTTCCCATGTCTTTAGACTCTAACCAAAACCAAAACCAAAAAGGTTAGTACAAGATCAGATAATCCAGAAAAGGATAACCCTTTAAAAAAAGAAAATCTATTCTTAATCTCCAAAATTATCCCAACAAAACCCAAAGTTCAACGAGGACCATTCGATAAAAAATTTGTCCATAAAATTATTCAAAGTAAACCAAACTAAGATTGAATCCCAAATATTTGAAGGATTTAGTCACATAGTCTTCCAGGTTAAGTCGTAGCATTTATCTCCAAAAAAACATCAGTTGCTCCTAAAGTCTCGCATTGAAAAGTAATTAACATAATCACATATCCTCCATGATAAGGTTAATAAATTTCCATAGATATCCCAAAATCAACATACTATTAATTAATAAAATCATTTAACTAAAAGGAATTAGTCAAAATAACCAGGGACTTCACGTAGTCCAGTGGCCGGTGATAAATACCCATTGCACTTTGGTTGTGGGTTCGATTCCCGCAGCCTTGTCCGACGCGACAGGTTGTCACACGGTCTGTGTGTTGTCCTTTTTCCAAAACTACATAATTCTTAAAACATTCCCCAATAACGAGATAAAATCTTCAAAAATAACCATAATGTAATTTAACCTCAATTTTATCTCATGACATTCACTTTCCATCATTACATATAGTAACCCATAATTACCTCAAAAGTAAGGATCATATAAACCCAAATGGTTCTTTATAACTATGTCCACAAAAGAACAAATTACTATTCTTTGAATAAAATTTTCATATATCAAACATTAGTGTTACACATACTATAAAAAGTCTTCTAATGTACCCCATCATCAAAAGACACTTAATACTCTTAAGAATTTCACCATAACTCTTGAAGCCCTTATATGTTGACTTCTTACTCATTCAATATTCTTCATGATCCATTAACCATTCCTTTCCAACTTATTCTGAAATACTTCTTTCCTACAAACAAAATCATGAATCATATCCTAAGATTACAAAATAGAAAACAAAAGTTAAGAAATAATCCATACCTTTGATTGGTCATTGTTAGTTTCTTCATACTCAATCGGAATGGCATTTGGTATTGGTAAATGAGTATTTATATGATCTTGGTGATCCCATTCATGAAACTTCTTCATAGGACACATGTTTGCATAATGACCATGCACACCACATTTAAAACATTCAATTGATCCCTCAGAAAGAACTTCTTTCCCTTTCCTCGAGTCAACTGGATGCTTCCTTTTTCCATGGAAGGTTCTTGCTTTATGACCTTCATTTCCACATCTATAGAATATTTCTATCCCTTTGAAGCATTTTCCTAGGTGTTTCTTACCATATCTATGACACATAGGTTTTTCAACACACTTACCTTTATGATTATTACCTGTAGTTCCGTAGGGATTTATTTCTCGCATATATGATGCCTTATAGAAATCACCAAGGTTTAGGTGGTCAATCACGACTCCAGATAGTTGGTTGAGGATAAACACAAGATTTCTCATTGCAGCTCCCATATCATTCAGTTGCTCGCTCAGAAAACTGTCATAGTTTCCTTCACATCCACCGTTACTTTGGTGCCTGCTAGCTCCAGCCATTTACTAAAACCAAAAAGGTCAGTGTGAGTATATAAACAAAACCATCATGTACTAAAGAGTAAGATAAACACTAAAATATACTTACTCATTCACTTTATCGAAAACTAGGACTGTTTATGAAATCCTAACCATTATGGTCATGTCACTTATGCTTAAAGAATACCCAAACCTCTAAAGTTGTCTAAACCGTCCTTTGATACCAACTATAAGGCCCCAGCCTTAAACATTACTTAATATTGAATTAAATGAGTAATTCACATTGAGGATCTTTTCAGGTTTAGAGTTTTAGAGAATTAGGACATAACTATTACATCTCAAAATATTACAAAGTAGAAACTTTTACTAAGTTTCAATAAAATAAAAACTCTTAAAAAGAAACATGTCCAGTTCCATGTTTTAGGTTGCATGACTTTCCCCTGATCCCATCCTTGACCCTATTCCACGTTAAGTCCTGTGAAAAACATTTCAAAAACTTGGGATGAGCATAAAAAGCTCAGTAAGGGATACACAAAGAATGAAAACTGTTAGTTTTTCAAAACAACAAGTAAACCATGTATACTTTATCAAAGTAATACTTTTTACCTTTTCGATGTAGTAAAAACTCTTCACTGAATAAAAGTTCATTACTTACCTTTATGTAACCAAAAGATTACCATAAACCCCTTATAAGATCACATAACATATAAAGGTAACTTGGGACATAAACATACTTAAGTGGAATAACCATAAGGTCGACTTCCACACATATCACTTAAGGAATAGCCATTCGGCCAACTTCCATACATAATTAATGGAATATCCATATGGCCGACTTCCATACCCAATGCATTGGAGGTTATAACGTAACCACCCGTCCTGGTATTCACGGCACCACCTGTTATATGGTTTATCACGTAACCACCCGTAAAATGTCCAAGTACCATTATAAAATTATAACACATAAAACCAATATAAATGAATGATAAAATTTCAAAATTTCAATCACAATATATCATTTAAATATATTGAAAAAATATAATCCTTTATCAAAACCATTTTCAATACCAAAATACATAAAACATTATATGGTATTTATTTTATTTTAAAAACATTACGGCTTGTTGAGGAAGCCAAAGATCAAATAATACTCACGGCGGCGGAAAATGTCGTTGTCACCGTATACGTTAAAAGAAACATTCCTTTTTGTCATTTAGTTAAACGCTTCATAGAAAAATATTCATTTTATATAAAAGTAAAAGTCAAATGGGTATATACACCGTATAAAAGAAAGTTGTGTATAAAACTAAATATGCCTCAATGAAAGGAGATTGAGACGAAGTCCCTTACAAAGACGATATACTTGGTTTAAGGATAAATCAATTACATAATTATGTGTGACAAAAGAATACACCAAATATAAGTGGATATTAAGTGTAAAAAAATCAGAGGTTATTCAAACATATTCATAGAACGACATATTCAAGGAGTATAAGTTCATCCCAAAGAATCAAATTTGGGTTAAGAAGTTCCCTTGTAAAAATTTGACAGCCTAATGACGTCACTACAAAATTCAGAAAATGAGTTGATGAGAGATAAAAAGGGTATCTCATGACATGGAAATAAAATTTAAATCAATAAGGATATAGAAGAACATATCCCAACATAATAGTATGTGAATTAAAAGACATAACAAAAGAAGTCTTTTAAAAAGAGGAGGGTGAAAGGTTCCCTTACTGACATGGGTATCTTTCGAAACATACACCCTGTGAAAGAAGGACAATACAATATTGATGTAAATACTCATAAATGAAAGTATATTACACAATGAGTAAGATAATGGTCATTAGATACACCACTCAAAGGAAATTGTGGCAAATGTAGCATAAATCTCACGGGAATAAAAGTGAGATGAAAAATCCCTTACGAAAAATCAGCAGCCTAACGGCGCCACATAAAACTTACAAAAATGGATTGATGAGATCAAATAGGGTATCTCATCATATTAACATAAAGTTTATAGAAATAGGAATATAAAATAACATCCCCCAACATAACAAATAGGATCTTAAAAGAAGTGACATAAATGAGAGTACTTAAAAAGAAAGAGAGAGGTTAGATCTCTTACGAAAATTCGGCAGCCTAACGGCGCCACTCAAAACTTCCAAAATGGATTGATGAGAGAGAATAGGGTCTCTCATAATATGAACATAAAATTTAAATTAATAGTAATATAAAATAACATCCCAATAATAAGAAAGATGATCTTTAAAAGGAATGACATAAAAGAGCGTACTTAAAAAGAAAGAGAGGAGTAGGATCCCTTACCTCGGGTCCAACTTGACTTGATCGTTCTTTAACGTCCTGAATAATAAACTTGAGTTAATTTATACTTGCTTAAGAACCTTTTTCAAGTTCATTACTACTTTTATATCAATTATTGACATGTTATAAACATTATATAATCATTTAAGTTAATAATGTTTGTTTTGTCGATATTTGGTTCTTAAGTCAAAAGTGGACTTCTTACAATTACATGTTGTTTGTGTGGTCAAAGGTTCTTTATATCCAGGATGACATTCCTGATTTGGATATCATATATATCATATATATCCATCATATACATTTATTTATAATATTACATAATCATTTAGAGGTAAGAAATGAAATGCACCGTTCATGGAGACGGTAAGCCGTACGTACGCATGAACGCTACTTTCATTTCTTTGTCATATTAATAGAATTAAAACTAAATGAGAGGTATGTATATTTTAATTCCAGAATTATATTCATCATTTAGATATATCATTCATCATATATATACATTATATACATTAACTTATAATAGTACATTACATTTGGGGATAAGAAATGAAATGCACCGTTCATGGAGACGGTAAGCCGTACATATGCATGAACGCTACTTTCATTTATGTCTCATAATTTAATGGAAATAAAAAAATATTTATATAAAGGTATATTATAATTCCAGTATAACATCATATATAATAACTTTAAATCCATCCTTTATACGTCCCACATATGGTATTAACGAATCAAATCACTTTGAGGGGGCGGTAGTCTGCACTTCCTAAAATGAAGATATCGCGTATACCCATAATGGAATCCATAAAGGTATGCCACAAATGAAAAATACATAAGCTTAAGTAAAAAATAAAAATACTATATATCATATATAAACATATTGACATCTTAATGGACTCCTTTGAAGGTTTTATATGAGTGTTGAACAATCATCGTTTCGTGAGGCAGAAATTCACCATCCAAAGAAACAGTATGTTCTTTAACCATTAGATGAAGGTGTGTGTAAGTGTATATAGAATAAATATTATAACAACATCCTAGTATATTGAATATACTTGAGTTGTTACAAAAGTAATGAATAAAAAGAGTTTAGGGGGTTGGAGAAGAAAAATAAAACAAAAGAGCACAAGTGAAGACGTTACCTTAAAATCGGGTAACTCCCTTTGGTTTGAACCAAAAGGGTTTCTTGAAGAGCTTCCTGCCTAAGTTAAGGATTCTAGGATGAGTATAGGGATGTTTAGAGACAAAAGGATCATAGATTGGCCGAACCAAAGGCTTGAGAAGTGTGGGTGAGGTGGTATAGGTTGGGGCCTTTTATAAGAGGAGAGGAGGGGCACTCTTGGTAATGTATAAAATGTTACTTTATTTTCAAATGGTTTTCAGATTTGAATGGTACCAAATTGATTTGTTTCTAGGATAAGGTGATAAGGGTTCGAAATCCACCCATACAATAGGTTTTTGACATGTTTAGGTCCTAGATATTTAATTATCTTTCCATTTTATTTAAATCGTTAAATAATGAGGTCATCGCTGCATCATCATGATGTCATAAAGAATTTAATTTATTTAATGTCTAAAAATTATAAAAAAACTACTATGCTGTAGAAAAGATTTTTATCTTTCCAATTAATATTTATAGTCCAAATTCCGACTTGTATAACCACATGTAAAAATTGTTTTAGTAAAAACAAATCATGTTTGTGACATTTTTATTTTAACTTTAAATAAAAGGCATAAATGTCATTATCAAACCCAAGTGGCTCCATGGGGTACCAAAAATCGACCCATGGGTTGTCTTGGTAGGCCATAACTCATCCAATAGGGTTAGGACATGTATCAAGATATTTTCATTTTATTATAATATCAGTTTTACCTTAAATCACACTAATTACCTTTAATCGCGATTAATAAAACTTAAAAGTAACTTTTCATCAATAATTATTTTCATCCCATTGAACCAAATTTTACTTAACAATTAAAATCATTTAAATTGGATTTTTGAAATTCAAATCACAGAAGTGGTAATGTCCCATTTAAACAAAAAATCAAATTTTGTAACCACCACTTTGTGGTTTCACTATTCATCAAAAAATTAGAGATTTTCAGAAAAATACCATAAATTCACCCTAAGCTATATTTGATATTCCGAATTCAAAAATGATGTCTATTTTACCAAATTCATAACATAGAAGTTTCATTAATTAATTTTATAATTAATTCCCACAGTCAGAGCAAATAGCGTGTTTTATGAAACAATAAGTATCAAAAGATTGACACTAGTTTAAGTCCAATTTCAAAGTAAAATTAATTCCAATGACCACTATTGGATTAAATGGTAAAAATATATTCTAATTTTACTAAAAAACAATCGAAAATATAATCTAATCATATAAGTAAACTAGATTAAAAAGAGGTTTTGAATTAAAATACATCATTTTCACTATTCATTAAAAAATGAACTTTATCAGAAAGATACCAAAAATTTAAACAAAGTAAATTTTGATGTCCCGATTCTAAATAAGAATTTTATTTTGTCAAATATAACACATAAAATTTTCAAAAAGTGGATTTAAAAGAGGTTCGCCTTTAAAAGGCGGTTAATCGACCTTTTAAAGAATATTAGAATGTCTATGCTTAAAATTGGATTCATTCGCATTTTTAATCCTCTAACATTTATTGTAAAGAGTAAAAATATTTGAAAAACATATATAATCATTTTGTAGGTAGTTCTGTTCATTCCCGCCATTACAACGGTTAGGCGTTAACTGCTATTTAAAATAATATTAGTTTATTACTTGAGTACAACGTAAGATTCCCAAGAAACTCGTTGTTGCGTGTTGGGTACGCCATCGAGCATAGCTTCCCCTTTAAAGTTATATTAATATTTTATTCACAAATATGGATAAATGTGAAAATGTCATACTCTTTATTTACCTGGGGTGTTACAGAGAGACTCTCATGCCTTGTGCATACTGAACATCTTGTTCAGATTCCTTCATGTGACTCTGATTATTATTATGTACAATCGAGGGCTTCCAGGGATAGGAAGAAAGAGGTGTCGACTACCTTAAATTTCAAGGACTTCCATGATAAGGAGGACGGAGGTACTGACTACCTTGAAGTTCGAGGGCTTTCAGGGATAGCAAGACAGACTCTGATATTCCTATAGAGTGCTTACCCTGTTGTGGGTAAGATATATATTCTTGAAATTATAAATCAAGGGAACTTTATCCGAGGTTGTTGGATACCCTACTATTTGGGTTAAAAGATTTCATACTTGTTACTTGTATTGTTTCAAGTTTGTATTCCGATGAATTTTCATTAATAAGGAAAGTATAATTATTTTATACATTCTTGTACTTGTATACTCTGATTTGTAAGATTCTATAAGCTTTAAGGTAGAATATTTTTCCTTGTAAACATTTCTTAAGTTTCATTTTTGGAATCATATTTACAAAATCTATCATGTGTGTATAACTAAGAGGGGTTTTGTGTTTACCTTGTTTAACTTTGTTGAAAATAGTTTTACCTATGGTTCAAAACGAATGTTTTGTAACCAACTTTAAAGGTTCCAAAGTAATTTTTAAAGGATACAATTCATCCCCTCTTGTATATTGGGCATCTAAATCATTATTTAGATACTACAATTGGTATCAGAGGAGAGCTATGAAATACATATATTCACATATAAGTTTTTTGGATCACGTTTTCATTGTTCTATATTTTCCTTGCTTAAGACTTTTATCCTTGTTTACAAACTTTTATTATTAATAAGTTTCTGTGGAAAGATATTTTATTTTAGATGGTAGGAATAAATGTTGGTCCGATTGAAAATATTAATCCAACTAGACCAACTATATTTGATGGGAATGATTATGAATATTAGAGATATTTTATGAAGACTTTTGTTATTAATACTGAAATGGACAACTTTGTTATGCTTACTGGAGATTACCAGATTCCTGATAAGGAAGTCAGAACTTTTACTAATCAATAAAAGTCATAAAATCAAATGAACTACAAGGCACACTATACATTGTTGTGTTCCATGACCAGAAATATATATATCCAGATTTCTTCTTGTGAAGCTACAAATTGTATTTGGAAGAAATTGGAGGTTACTGATTTTGGTATATCCAAGGTTATAGAAACTAGAAGAGCTAGGATTAGAGCATAATATCATGGATTTCTATTTCCTTATGGAGAACTAGTGTGTAAGGCACCATAAAGGTTTATAAATATTATTAACAGTTTACAATCCATGGGTGAGAAAGGTTTAAATGATGAGGCACTTGTGGAAAAGATTATAGATATCATGCCTAACGAGTGAGAATATAAGAGAACAACTATTTATGAGAATATGAAAGTATATCAGATTAATCTTGATGATCTTTTTTGAACTCTTCTTCAACATGAGACAAGAATGAAAAGAGATATTAATTTGAATAAAAAGAAGAATAGTAATTGAAGTGTAGCCTTTACAACTACTAAAGCAAAGAATCTTGAAAGGGTTACTGGATCCATGTTGAAGAAAGTCATTGTTTTATCTGAATCAAGTGAAAGTTAACATTTTGAGAATGAACTAGCTAATATTTCTCAAAGGATGAACAAGATAGTTGTGAAGAAATAATTTCAGTATAGATATCAGAAGAAAGAGATAAAGGACAAGAAAGATTATGAAGCCACATGTTATGAATTCAAAAGAGTAGAGCATATTAGACCAGATTGTCCTATATTTAAGAGAAAGTAAAGAAAGGAAAATAATTCTAAGAGGAATAGAAAGAAGCACTAAAAAGATAAAGCTAAAAATGTTTTGAAATCTAATGACACCTGGAATACTAGTGGTGGAGACTATTCTAATGAATCCCCAGAGTATGAATCTTCTGGTTAGAATAATCTTGGTTTAATTTCCAAGTTACCTATTGAAAATCATTGTTTAATGGACAAGGTACACAATGCTGAATCTATAACCAATGTATCCTTGAATTCTAATTATAGTTATTGTAAATATTATGAATCTTTGGATGAATAATAATCTTCTGATGAAGATAATACTTTACCTTCTTATGAATAGGTTTCTAGGTTTGCTAAAATTTTTGAGAATGAAAATTCTAAAGTAATGAAAAATCTTGATAATGAAAATTCTATAATTTTTATTCTTACTAATTAAGTACATGATCTCTCTAAATATCTGGATAAGAAAATTTATTATTTTGAAAGTATTTCAAAAACCCTTGGGGAAGTTCATTCTGAGAAGGATATACTTTCTAAGGATCTAGAAAAGTAATTTTTATGAAAAATGTTTTAGAAACTAACTCTAGTGCTAAAACTAATGTTTTTGAAGATAAAAACTTAGTTATTAGACTGAAGTCAGAGATATTTTCCCTGAGGAAGTGCTTTTCAAACTTTACCTTGGGTATGGAAAACTTTGATAGGATATATTCCCAAATACGACCTATAAGGAATAATTTTGGATTTGGTTATACTCATTCAAAACTGTTTTTAGTAATAATTATTTTGTTCCTCAAAGTTCTCCATTATGCACTAAGTGTCAAGTGGTGGGAATTGAGAAAAAAATTGTCCCTTAAACAAAACTCAGTCTTTAGGTTTTAATAAAGATTATTTTTACAAAACAATGTGGATTCCTAACATTTTCCTTTCTAAAGTTTCTGGACCCAAGAAAGTTTGGGTTCTAGAAGTCTAACACTCTTATTTTCAGGAAAATAAATATAGTACCAATAGTAATACATGGTACATGTATAGTGGATGTTCTCAGCACATGACTGGTAACAAAAACTTCTTTGAAAATATTACCATGATGAATGGAGGAAAAGTAACTTTCTGAGATAATTTTCAGAGAGAAATTATTGGTATAGGTAAACTGTTTTTCTTGGAAAAACTTTTATTCCAAATGTTTTATTTTTTAAGGGTCTTAATCACAACCTTATTAGCATAATTCAGTTATGTGATGAATGTTATTTTGTGAATTTTATGAATGATAATTGTTAAGTACACAAATCCAAAGAAGAGTTTATTATTTCTGCCCATAGGCAAGAGAATGTCTACACACTAAACATAGAAGACCATAGGAGTCAAGATCTACCTTGTCTTAGTGCAATGGAAGATCATTCTTGGTTATGACATAGAAGGTTAGTACATCGTAACCTTATGAACCTATGAAAAATCTCTAAGAAAATACTAGTTAAGGATCTAATAGAGCTTAGATTTGATTCTTCAAAAGTTTGTGATCCTTGTAAATATTGAAAAAAACATAAATCATGTTTTAAATAAGTCGGTGAAGTCTCAACGACTGAAGTTGGTGCATATGGATCTTTTTTGGTCCAACACAATCTAGATGCATTGGAGGAAAATATTATCTATTTGTCCTAGTTGATGATTACACTATATTTACATGGGTTTATTTTCTCGTAAATAAATCTGAATCTTTTTCTTATTTCAAAATTTTTAGAGCCCAAGTTAAAAATGAGAAAAAGCTTCCATTGATAACTATTCATAGTGATCATGGAGGAGAATTTCAAAATTATGATTTTGAAACTTTTTGTAGTAGAAAAGGCATTACTCATAACTTCTCAGTACCAAGAACTCCTCAAAAAAATGGTATTGTGGAATAAAGAAACAAAATTTCTCAAGAGAAAACAATAACCATGTTGAGTAAATATTCGGTAGCCAAACATTTTTGGGCTGAAACTATAAGTACTGCTTGTTATATTATAAATAATGTTTTGATTAGACCTTTTCTTAATAAAAATTCTTATGAGTTATGGAAGGGTAGAAAACCTAGACATTCCTACTTCAATGTTTTTGGTTGCAAGGTATTCATTCTGAATATTAAAGAGAATCTACACAAATTTACACCAAAATTTGATGAAGGAATTTTCTTAGGCGACTCCAAAACTTTTAATGCTTATAGAGTTTTTAATAAAAATACTTGTACTGTTGAAACAACAATACATGTTAAATTTGATGAAACTAATACCTTTGTTTTTAAGTAACCTCAACCTATATGTTCTGATGTGTTTTCAAAAACTGATTATCAACCCTCGATAGAAGATCCTTTTGATAAGAAAAATGTTCAAGAAAATGTTTCTGAAGCATTTACCCCAGAATATTTCCTACCATATGTTGATTAGTAGGTTTTACAAAACCCAAATCAGTTGTTTCTTAATAATCATACTAGTGATAATATCATTGGTGATGTAAATAAACATATAAGGACTAGAAGATCCTTAAAAAATAAAGTAGAACATATATCCTTCCTTTCCCAATTAGAACAAAAAATAACTGATTAAGATTTAGGTGATGATGATTGGATAAAAGCTATGCAAGATGAGATAAATGAATTCAAAAGGAATAAAGTCCAGAACTTAGTAGAAAGACCTAAGGAAACTTCTTCTATTGGAGTAAATGGGTCTTCATAAATAAGTGTGATGAAAATGAAATCATAGTAAGAAATAATGCTATATTGGTTGATAAAGGCTATAATAAACAAGAAGGAATAATCCATGAAGAAACCTATGCTCCAGTAGTCAGACTTAAATCTATTCGTATTCTACTTGCCTATGTAGCATTCTTTGACTTCAATTTTTTTCAAAAGGTTGTTAAATGGGATTTCCTTAGTGGTTAAGTAAAAAATGATGTTTTTTTGAACAACCTATTAGTTTTGAAGATAAAAAACATCCTGAACATGTTTTCAAACTTACTAAATCATTATATGCACTTAAACAAGATCATAGAGCTTGGTATGATGGACTTATAAGGTTTTTTCTTCAAAACAATTTTGTTAAGGGAAATGAGGATCCAACCCTTTTATAAAGAAAGATAAGAAATTTTTTTACTATTTAGATTTATGTTGATGATATTATATTTTGTTCAAATCAGCATTCTTTAACCGATTCATTTGCAGATCTTATGAAATCTAAGTTTGAAATGAGTAAGATGGGTGAGTTAACATTTTTTCTTGGTTTTCAAATTTCTCAAAACCCAGAAGGAATATATATATCCTAACATAAGTATATTAAATATCTTCATAAAAAGTATGGATATGACAACAATTAGAGTATAAGTACTCCCATTGGTACCTCAAATTCACTTGATCTTGATGAAATTAGGAAACCGGTAGATCAACATCATTTAGAGGTTTGATAGGAAGTCTACTTTACTTAATAGCTAGTCATCCAGACATAATGTTTTTAGTATGATTCTTTTCAAGATATCAATCCAATCCAAAGGAATCTCATTTAAAGTTAGTGAAAATTATTTTTTGCTACTTAAAGGGAACCAGGAATCTATGACTCTTTTATACTTCTGAAAATGATTTTGTTTTAAAAAGTTTTTTAGATGCTGAATCTGGTAGATGTAGAATAGATAGGAAAAGTACTTTCTGAATATATCATTTCATAGGTGATTCATTAGTTTCTTGGTCATGAAAAAAGTAAAAATCAGAAGCAGTTCCACTACTGAAGCTGAATATGTAGCAACTGGAAGTTGTTATGCTCAAGTGTTGTGGATGCAACACACACTCAAAAACAATTGTATGAGTTTTATGAATACACAAATACTGTGTGATAATACTAGTGCCATTTCCTTAAGTAAAAACCCTACACATCACCCTCATGCAAAACACATAGATATTAGGCGTCAATTTCTTAGAGATCACACACAAAAAGGATATATCGTTCTTCAATTTATCAGAACGCAAGATCTACTTGCTGATATTTTCACAAAATCATTACCCTCTGATATATTTCAATATATTAAACAGAAGTTAGGAATGATAACCATAAGGAAATATTCCAAATTAACTTCTTGTTGAAACCTTTCTCCTTATAGTAAGAAACGCCTTTTCATAGGGGGAGTACATTTTCTTGTTAGTAAAAAAATTTCATAATCAAGTTCTTTGTTGTCAATTTTTTTTCGTAATCATGTTTTTTTTCATAATCAAAATTATTTTGTAATAAAGTTTTTTTTTCGAAATATTTTTTTTTCATAATCAAGTTTTTCATATTTATATTTTCAAAATCAATTTTTTTCTTCTTATTTAAATTTGTTTTTAAATTTTTTCAGAATCTAAAGTTCTCCAAGAAAATTTTTCCTCATTATGAATAGTTTTCCTATCAATATGGAAGTATGTTTTTCTTTCCTATGTTTTTGTAGTCATCTTTTTACCTTTTCCTTTTTTATTCTTGTTTAAGAAACTTTTTCTGATTCACTTTTTCTGAAATCCGAATTTATATCTTAAAAAAACCTCATAAGATCAGAACCTATCAAAATCCCTCTTTGGTTATCATCTCATCTCTCAGATTTGATCAGAAGTTTTTCAACCATTAGATCAACCATTTAAGTTGAACCGTTACTTCAATCGCCTATATAAAGCCCACCGATGGTTGTCACACAATAGTTTTTCAAGATCATGCATGTTGAAGCTATGCCTCTATATTTTATGGCCATTATGAATCTTCAGAAGTTTCCTTAGTTCTGGATGTCTGCTAAAGCCTCTCCTCAAAAATAAATGTCGACTGTTGAGGAAATTTTTTAGTGGAAGATATACCGACAGTGGTTAGTTGATCTATGATTCTTTAACAAATATGATTCTATCATCTCTAGTAATATTAAGTTGAATGGATGGGAGAGCCTTTTCATTTCAAAACTGAAGGCACATGATCCGGTGTATCCAAATTTGATTGTGGAGTTCTACGAAATAGTTAGTTTTTTCAGTGAATGAGGAAGAGATAAATTTTCCTTCAAGAGCTATGGAAATACCTACTCTATTTTGTACATCAAGGTATCCAGTATTATTGGAATTCCTTACAAAGGTTAAGAAATTTTTTTACTCAAAAACTACATGATGAATCCAGACATTTTGATAAAGAAAAGTCAATAGAGTGCCTTGTATTGAAAGGAGTAAAGACTCTAAAGTTCTTTCATATCTCTATGAATTTGTGGATTCTAGAATTATGGGATTAAGGCTTTATAATTACAAGGAAAGGGGATAAGGATACTCAAAAGAAGAGTGATATATATATATATTGAAATTATTGGTAAACCTCAGGAAGATAATCTTGGTTAAGTATATCTTGTTGATGATTGAGAATATTAAGAATGGAAATCTGATGTATCATATTATTATGTATTCAGATATTCATTCAAAGATTACTGTTCTTTTCCTTTAGTCCTTCAAAATCCCATGCAGTTCTAAGCTGAGAAATTACAAAGTGATGTTGGTGAGTGATGACACCTTAAAGAGAATGGAAATTGGTTTTTCCAGTGAATCTGGACAATTCTATGATCTTTATGAAGAAGAAATAGAATCTTTTTCAAAGAAGATGGAAGTGGATGAAACCTCTAAGAGAGGTGGAAGGAAGAGAAAGGATAAGGATCCGAAATAGAAAAAAAACTCCTATGTCCAAGCAAACTCAGTCAGCACCTCCAAATCCAAAGAAGAAAAAAGTGTATCCTGATGAAGTAGTGGCTAAGTAGAGAGAGGATAAGAAGAACTAGAAGATAGAGGTTCCTAAGTTTGGATTGGACCCTACTAAGGCAAAATTAATGAAGGAAAAAGCTGCTGAGAATCATGAAAATGAAGAAAAAGAAAAGAAGAAAAGGAAGAAATTTTCGGAATCTAAAGTTGTTCAATCTCTTCTCAAGGCTAATTGTAGAGCCTCTATTCATATTTTAGTACCTAAATAATTTTTGATAAAACCATTGCGTGAGACTCCGGGAACGAATGTGGTGATTCTAAAATGACATCATGAAAAAGGAATAGTTTAAGAAGAAGAAGTGGAAGAGGAAATAGAAGAAGAGGAAGAGGTAGAAGAAGAAGGGAATGCAACTGATGATATCATAAAGCAAGTTGAAGAGTACTATAAAAAGTATAGTACATCTGTAAAATTATCGATCCAGACTTCCCAAGTGGAATACTCAAAAATTTCTACCCCAGGAAAATGTGATAAGGGTGGAGAATGAGTGAATAAGACAATAGATGATGAAAGTAGTAATCCTGATTTTATTTATCCATAAGATCTAGTGGATGATTTAGAAAAAGAAGAAGTTGAGGAAGATAATATTGTTCTACTATTTGATAGTGGGCACGAATCTCTCAAAGAATAATACATCATTCTGAAAGCCGAAAAGGGAAATTTGGTGGTAGTAGATACATCTAGTAAATCTGTTGTGAAGAAAAAAGATATTAGTACTTCATCAAATAGGAAAGCTGAAGTCATAAAAAAAGAATCATCACCAAAAAACATTTGTATTCAGAATTATCTTCCCTCGGACATGATTTTGTTGTTCAGTCTTTGAAAAATCTGGTTGGTACTATTCTTTTATTCCCAAGCATAGATTTAAGATGCCATATGTTTCAGCATACTATAAATTAGAAGTCAGATTAAATTTCCATGGTGATAGACAAATGTGTTTCACTAGAGGTATATTTTAAAACCTTCCTCATTGGTTATGAGGCTCATAAAAGATAATGCAATAAGATGAAAATCTGGTCAAATAAGACAATTGAATAAATGAGAATATTTAATGAATTCCATGATAATGTAAAGGAAACTTTTGATACCAAAGATGTGAAGATCAATTATCTTTCAAATAGTATTGAGGAAAATTTAACCCTAGAACAAACTACTTGGAAGAAAGAAGATAAGGATCTGAATGGAAATCTTAACTCTGTCGCCATGAATTGGAAGAGGGAAAGAGATCTTAGATTAGATATTTAAGAGAAGCTTGTTAAGCAATAAGAACTATTGAAAGCTCAAGCAAACATTCTTAAGGCTCAGGAAGAGAAAATTCAAGCATTATAAAAGAAAAGTGAAGACGAGGATTAGTTTCTTAAGTGAGCAGAAGAGGATCACAAGGAGCTCAATAAGCTAAATCCCATTGTGAAATCTCTTATGCCGAAGGAGAAAGGGGGATAATTTCATTTCATTTCGGATCTTTTGTTGTATTTTCCTCATTGTTAAAATTCTTTCTACATGAATGAAAATTTTCTTGTACTTCATACATTTCGTTGTTAAGTACTAATGTTTCAGGTACCAATTTTTTTTTCAATTATCTTTTATTCCTTTTTGAAAATCAGAAAGGGGGAGAAATGAATAATAAAAAAGAATACTAAGTAAAGAAGGGATTTACCTTATTAAGGGGGAGTTCATCTAGAGGAATGTTATTATCCATGATATTTTTTGAATGTAAGAAAATGAAAATATCATTCAGGAACTCAAGAAAACGATTCATAGTGTTTTAAAATCCTAAGGGGGAGTTAGTCATAATCACTATGTTCCATAAGTAAAGGGAGATAAGTTTTCTTTTCTAGGTCCATAAAATTTCTATGTCCTTAGATTCTTTTTAGTAAGGCTGTTTGTGATTTACAAAAAGGGGGAGATCATTGAGTCAATAATTTTTCGTTATGACTTTTCCATTCATTTATGTTTTTAAAATCACAAACACTCTATCTCAAATAAAATTTCATTTCCCATAAGATTTGTCTTATTAAGGAAAATTTTCCTTCCTAATGAAATTTTATGCCTTTCATTATTTTCATTGTTTATGATTGAGTTTCACTAAAGCTAACTCCTTTTATTTCTATGTGTAAAATTCAGTTTCATTTTTAAAGCCTCATAATCCTATAAATACTTAGATATAAAGTATTCTGTTTTCAGGTTCTAAATTCAGATTCCAAATTCTCTGAAATTCAGATTCTGAATTCTCTGAAATTCAGATTCCAAATTCTCTGAAATCCAGATTCCAAATTCTCTAAAATTCAGATTCTAAATTCTTTAAAATTCATATTCCAAATTCTCTGAAATTCAGATTACGAATTCTATGAAATTCTTATTCTGAATTCTTTGAAATTCAGATTTTGAATTCTCTAAAATTTAGCTTCTAAATTATTTGAAAATAAGTTTCTAAATTCCTTAGAATTCAGACTCTGAGTTCCTCAGAATTCAGGTTCTGAATTCCTTATTATCGAGACACTAAATTCCTCAGAATTTAGTTTCTAAATTCCTTATAATTAAGACTCTAAATTCTATAGAATTATGATTCCAAATTCATTGAAAAATAGAATCCCAATATACATGTAATATAGACTCCGAAATTTTATTTTCTTAGACTTTAAATTTTATTTTTTCCTTAGACTCCGAAAAATATAATTGGTTGAGGAACCATATTTTACATACCCTTGTTATAGTTATAAAATTATTTCATGCATTGTGTTTCTAACTAACTGTTGTTTGATTGATATGTGTACAGTTCCCTTCTAGATTCAGGGAAAAATATGACTATTGGAGGAGGGAGCCGCCCATTAGGAAATGCCTATAAATAAGAGCTCATTTGAACGAGCTCAATATTAATTGACTTTTCTACAAATATAGATATTACATGCTGTTGAAGTGATTTCTAGAGAGAGAGACTCTCATGAATTTTTCATACTAAACATCTTGTTCATATTACTTCATGAAACTCTGATTTTTGTTGTTTACAATCAAGGGATTCTTGGGATAGGAAGAAAAAGGTGCCAACTACCTTAAAGTTTTAGGACTTCCTTGATAAGAACGACAACGGTGCTGACTACCTTGAATTTTGAAGATTTGCGAGGATAGAAAGACAGAATCTTATATTTCTATGGAGGCTTACCCTGGTGTGGGTAAGACAGAATTTTGTGAAAGTATAAATAAAGTCACATTTATCCATGATTTTTGGATACCCTACTATTTGGGTTAAAAGATTTCATACATGTTACTTGTATTTTTCAAGTTTTTTTCCACTACATTTTGATTAATAATGAAATTATAATTTTCTTATACTTTCCTGTACCTGTATACTCTAATGAGTATGATTCTATATGATTTAAGGTAGAATCTATTTCCTAGTAAAATCTTATAAAGTTTCATTTCCGGAATCATATTTACGGAATCTATCATGATGGTAGAACTAGGAAGTTTTGTGAATTTACCTTGTTTAACGTTGTTAAAGATAGTTTTCCCTAAGGCTTAAAATGAAAGTTTTATAACTAACTTTAAAGGTTCCAAAAGAATTTTTAAAGGATACAATTCAACCCCCTCTTTTATATTGAGAATCTACATCATTATTTCAATCTTACAAAAGTGTCCCATACCACTTTGACACTTTTTAGAGTAATTAACATTTTAAAACTTTCTTGTCCACATAAAAAATACTTAAAATCATTTTGAAAACATGGAAATTAATTAAAATGATTTAGAAAAATAAATCTTCAAAATATTTAAAATGATGTTCTATTGAAAGAGTACCTTCCATAAAACCTTAATATATTCCTTATGAATTTTTTATGAAACATGGACATTGATGATAAATATGTCCCAGTAAATACTTACAAATAAACAATCTCGGGTAATAATGAGATTGAGGAATTAACCCTTACCTTAGATCTAGGACTCTCTGTACATGTACGAAACACCTGTATAATGTATTTAAACATATTATTAACTTATATGATAATCATAATTACATTTATGCTATCATATATGATTCTTTGATGGGTTTATATTACCCATTTATTAAAAATTCTAAGTTAATGTAATATTTTGGGTAATATCTCTTTGTTTATCGTACAAGTTTTGAATTGTTATTCTTGATCATATTACTTAGATAATTATTTACTTAATTACAGAATGTATAATATGATTTATATATCATATAAATTCATAATATAAATCTACATATAATAGATATGTATATAAAATGGAATACACTATTCGTGGAGACGGTAGGTCGTACGTACACATAAATGTTGTTTCCGTTTTATTATCGTATTGAATGGAAATAAGTGAATAAAATATATGTAAATACATATATATATATATATAAATATAATTATAGTAGAATTATTACTTCATATATTTCATAATTGTTAATAATATATTTTTATATAATAATTCTTAGATGGTTAAAGTGGAGAATGAATCTCATCGCGTCATGGAGACTATAGGATGTACATATGCACGAGCAATGATATCATCCCTTTAATGATTAAATGGTATATAATTGTATGGAATATATATTTTAAAGAAGTAATATAATGTTATATTTATTATTTATATCCATTATATTCCTCATTATACCCATACAAATAATGTTTACATGAAAAAACGTTTACACCATAGTGTGGAGATGGTAATCCATATGTACGCACACATGGTTGTATTGTTTTTCATAGGATGGGTAAAAAAGGGAATATGGTTGCCCCATAATCTTAAAAAAATCTCATAATATTGTAGATGATGGATTAATTATTTTACTACGGTAACAACTTAGTAAGAGGAACTAGAAGAAGAAATGAACTTTTAAAGAAGGGATAAAATGATTACCTCTTCTTCGGGGGTCTCCTTTTGATTTACAAAAAAGGCCTCCTTAAGTTGGTTTTATTCCCAAGGTGTTACCACTAGGATTATTTGGGTAAAGTTAGGAGGAGATTTGGGCATGGCTTTTCGGAGCCAAAGGGATATGCAGGTGTGAATTAAAGAGAAAGGGAGGTGCCCTTTTATAAGAGAGGTGATAGGCACTTTCAGAAAAGCTTGAAGTATTAAATTATTATAAAATTATTTTCGGTTTGAAATGGTTAAAAAATCATTTATTTCAAATATAATATTATTTGGGTTAAAATAACTCAACCAATAGGTTTTAGACAAGTTTAGGTCAAAAAAGTATCGTTATCTTTTAGCTTTAACCCTTAGTTAAAAATATTAACTCTCACCATGTCTTTTGCCATTTTCATAATATATGGAAACTATATTTGCTATAAAATTCCAAAAAGAACCATAAGTGTATTATTAATGACATTTTTAAAATGATATATGTAATTTTGACTAATATTATATTTTTAGGACTATTATAGCATTTAATAAAACAATATTTGTTTTAGAAACTCATTTTTGTCAATTTTGACACTATAAAGTAATTGATTTTTGTTAAAGTCATAAAAACATGATTAATTAGAACCAAAGGCATTAAATCAAAGATAATATGTCAATATCATCCATAAAATTCGTGTATTGAATCAAAATAATCACATTAAATTTATTTTAATATTTATAATATCATTTATTCAAATCCTTTATTAATGAAGCAATCCCTCCATCATCATTGTTTCATAATTAAATTTAATTATTTAATGTATAAAAATTAAATATAAAATACAATGATCTTGGAAATATTTTTATAGTTCTAATTAATATTTGTAGAAATAGTGATCAGTTATATAACCCTATATAAAAATTGATTTAGTAAAAGATATATGTTTATGTTATAATTATCTTTACTTTAAATTAATGCTTATAACACGTCATTATCACACCCAAGTGGTCTCCAAATGCCAAACTTTCGGCCTAAGGATGATCATGGTAGAATATATCTCATCCAATAGTATTATATTATTTGTTATGGTAGTTTAAATTATTATAATATTTTTTTTACCCTTATTTACCTGATTTACCCTTTAACCATGGTAAATAAAAATAATTACTGAAGTTACTATTCAAAATGTCCAAAAATAAAAGGCACCTATTTACACAATTTGGAAATTATGATCCCAAATATTAAATCTATTTTTCCAAATTTAAAACAAAGATGTTTTATAAATTAATTAAAAATTGATTCCCGTTTTCAAAACCAAAAAGTGAGGGTTTAAGATGTAAAAACTATCAAAAGATTGACATATGTTTATCTCTAATTAAAATGTGAAATTACTTCCAATGGCCTAAATTATATTTAATGATAAAAATATAATCTAATTATAATTTAAAACCACTCAAATGTATAATTTTACACTATAAATTATTTTTATTTAAAAAGTTATTTTCAATTAAAATTTAGTATTTTGCATTATTAATCAAAATCTGAAAGTTATCAGAAAAGTACCAAAAATTTATAAAAACTAAATTACTATGTCCCTATTCTATATAAAAATTTAATTTCACCAAATTTAATAGATAAAAGTGTCAAATATTTTAGTTAAAAAGGGTTCTCCATTAAAGGTGGAAAGACTGCATTTTTTGAAAAATACATATTTTATCTTAAAAAATGAATTTGTCCTCATATTATGCCTAAGAAATAAAATATTAATGATAAAATATTTGGGATATATAAAATTCAAAATTTGGATAATACTATTCATAAAATCGTTTTAAACAGCTGGTTTGATAGGTCATGATGCACTTGAATCCAGTGTTGCGTACAACACAAGTTATTGAATTATTTAAAAAGGAAGCATACCATAGAATCTTGGGGTGTTACACATATAAAGAATGTTGATATTTAAAATAAATGTAATTTTCAATGAAAAATTATCCCATGTAATTAATTTTCTCAAGAGAATGTTAATACTCACCAAATTAAACAAGAAATTAGTGGTAACCATTGATTCATTAGGAATATTTGTTTTTAAAATAAAATCATTAATAATTCGGTATTCATGTTAAATACATCAAAGGGGCAGTATATACATTGTATAAAATTGAATAAGTGAGTATTAACAAATATTTCTCAAATAAATGGATATTTAAATAAAATACCTTAAAATATTGTCATTTTAAATTAAGAATTAACAAAAGAATCAATTATGTGTATCAAATATAAATCGACATAAAATGAGTTTAAATAAATATATATATATTAAAATTATATTACACGCATAATCATAGTATATTAAAGACAATAAAAAAGAAATGTAACCAAATTAATAGAAATTGAGTTATGAAATTCTTTTCCTCTTGGTGAATTTAGATTCAAATTCCCTTCGACTAAATACTTAACATCAAAAAAAAATACCAGGAATTATGATGTGTTCATGATATTTCAAGAAAAAGGTGTAGTATATACACCATAAAAAATAAATTTTGTGCATAAATATTCTTCAATGTAGGGAAATTGAGATGAAGTCCCTTACCACTTGATAACATTCAAGTATAATCCTCTAGGATTAAATAATTCCAATTTAAAAATAAAATATTATGAATTATGAATTATTCATGATATTATATGTAAAAGGGAAAGTATGTGCACTATATAAATGAAATTAGGTGCACAACAATAAAATACACCTCAATGAAGGAAAATTGAGATGAAGTCCCTTACCTCGTACTTCCTTTCATTTGAATGGGATTTAACCTCATTTATAATGGTTTTAAGCATGTTATTAATTTAGAAAAGAACCATATTAATATTTATAATATCATATGTGATCCTATTATAACATTTCACCACCTTTTTATCAATAACATGTCATTATATCTATTCTTTTGGGTGTTAACTGCCTTTTTTCTCAGGCATGTTTTGTAATAAAAGTTTCATTTATTGTAAAAAATATATAAATATATTAGATTCAGAATTATTATAAGGTTATTAATATCATATTTACTCATCATATAAAAATTTAAAATCATTTTTTTAATGCTAGATAAAGAAAATTATTCTCATCTCTTCATGGATATGGAAGGTTGTACATGCGTACGAGCGATGATATCATTCACTTAATGAGGGAAAGGTTAAGGAATTAGATAGTATATTAATTTTAAATAATAAATATAATTTCATATATATGACATATATTAATTATATTTATTCTTATTACCTTCCCCGTAAAGGGTATTTGGAAAACGAATCGCATTGTGAGGCAGTAATCCACCGTACACATGAGTGATATTATCATATTTTAATTGAAATGGAAAGTAAGAAGGTATATGTTATGATTAAAATAATAATGTACAAAAATATCATATATATTATATTTATAAATTAAATGCATTGTTATATACAATCATGAGATGCTTTGATGGAAAATGAGTTACATCGGTTCGCGAGGTGGCAGTCCACCGTACACACGATTGACTGTTTTGTTTCTCATTTAATGGAATAAGTCATTTATATCAGTAATTAACATAAAATAATAAAATATAAGTTTATTTAAAATATTTAGGTTTTTATATAAGTATGGTTTTATAATATTTTAAGGATGTGTAATAAAAACAATATAAAAAATAGATGTTTTAGAACGTTAACTCTTCTTTAGAAAACTTCAATTAGTTGGAACCCAAAGCCTTAATTGGATATCATTACCTATAAAAACAAGGAATCTTGGATGTTTTAAGGTGAGTATGGAATTTTTTTTTATTTATTTCTAGAAAAATTGGATTTGGATGTGTGAATAATGGATTAGATAGGGTGACATTTTATAATTGGGAGAGAGGACACATATGAAATTTTTGAAAAGAATCAATTTCAACCACATTTTACACATGAATACATCCAACAAAATGGGTACTTATAAAACCTCATAGGTGATAAGGCTGACATATGACCATAAAATTTTGTTAAAAAAGTTTTTATGTCACTTTATCCATTTTATTTTTAGTTTAACACCCTGATAAATCTATTTTTACCTTAACCACTATATTTAATTTTCTACTTATTTTAATATTCATAATAGTAAAAAATTAAGTTGAAATTATTTGATAATATAAATTATTCATATTAAAAATATGAAATACATTTCTTTAAATTCAATTCATATAATTTTTAGAATCCAATTTAAAATTATACCCATAGACGTGACCAAAAAGAATGTTTCCAAAGTGAAAATCCTCATAAGTATAGATTTGATTAATATCAAGATTCAAAATGAAATTTATTAAAATAAAATAAATTGGTTAAATTCTAATATAATATAATTTATTTTAATTTTGAATCAATTTAAAATAAAATTTATAATTTTAGATAATTTAAATGAAAACATGGTTTTCATTAAAAAATAATATTTATTACTATTCGTCAAAAAACTAATATTTTTAGAAAATTCTCAATAATTAACCCAAGTATTATTTATAAATTTTGATTGAATAAATTAATTTTATTTTTTCAAATAATGTTTTTAAAATTGGTAAAAAATAATTTTATCTTATTAGAGTAAATCATGATCAAACCACCTTTTAGAATATTATAGTTTTTATCAGAAAACATTTCTTTTTTCTTAAAAATGACTTTTATTTTATTTATAATAAATTTATAACTAATAAATTTTTTATACATGTGTAAACCATATAATTTTCATAATTTAGTCACTATTGTTTATACCTTCCATTTTATTGGAATGGTTATAATGGTGTACTATATTATAGTTCATTTAGACTCGGGGTTGTGTGTTCCACAAGATATCAAAAAGATTAAATTTAAAGAAATATATATTATGGTGGTTTTAATCTCAATATTTTATTTCACATAAGCTGTAAAATATAATTTTCTTTATTTATAATAGCTGGGTGTAACATTCTCAAAATATTCAATAAATTATGCCCTTTCAATTTGATGTTGTGCTCAAAAATCATGTGTTTGATATTGGACAATTCCATTATTGAAAACCCACATCATTAAAAGAGTTAATAAAATAACCACTTAATAAAATATAAAGGTAAGTAAAAAATTTTATATGGAATAAAAAATAACTAGGTATCTAATTAAGAGAACATTGGTGGAAATTTATGATATGTGCATTTAAGACAAGAAAAAATAATTATACAGAATGATAGAGATCAATGATCATAAGAAAGTAAATGAAAATTGGAATGTTAAGGACCTCAAAACCATAAAACTATGATTATTTAAAATTCCATTTGATTCATTAGATATGAAATTAATAGGTTAATTTCTTTCAATATCCTTTCACCTAATTTTGAGGAATTCTATTACCATCATGGCTATGGACATGAGCAAATATACTTTATATATTTATTTTTCATAACCACAATTTTATCCTTTTGATGTACTTAGATAAATTTACACTTCATCTATTAATAAAATAATTGTACATGAAAAAATGAATTTTTTATTCCTAAATCACAAAAATTATCTTTTAATAGATCATAAAATCAATAAAATAGTAACAAATCCTTTTATCTATCTCTAAAAATTTCCCAAAACTAATATAGTGGGAACAAGTTATCTAATATAATACATTAATATATAAAACTTATTAGAAACACCACTTGTTCAACATTAATATTTATCTATAAAATTATTTAGATAAATAAAAAGATATATTAACCATACAATCATGTCGGATAGGGGTAGGCATATCACCCTTATCTCCCTTTGATTTTGGGCTCAAGCCTCACGACCTCATCAGTTGTGGAAGGTTGTCACACGACATATAGGTTTTCCTTTTTCTAAAACTGTATTAATATAATTCCTATAACATTCATAAATATTAATAACCCACAATTAGCTCAACATAAAGGATAAGATAAACCATAAATGGTACGAATAAATTTAATCTTATTCCTATAAAATAAAGGGAAATTTATTTAAATTACATTTTCACTAAAACATATACTAAACAAATGGGTTGTATTTCCATACATGTCTCCCAAAATATTATTAATCTTACTATAATACCATCACATTAAACCTAAAAATGTGTGATTAATACTATGGACTTATTTTAAATCTTAAATTCATAAACCCATGATGTTATCAATAAGTATTAAGTTAATGAAGACATATAAACCTCAAAAATTTAACTCAATCCTTAGATGTTTCATCCTTATTATAACCAAAATACCATTGGTAAAAATACTACTTCATTAAAATTATGGAATCATAATAAATAAATACTCCAACCATTATATTTGAACATTATTCATTCCTTCGTCTAGGTTTTAGCCATTAGAATAGGGAATTGACTCAGATAATGACCAAGTTCCACATATTTAATACAGTGAACTATAAATTGATCCCTATGATGAAATTTATTTCCTTCTATCATACTCTCAATTTTTCATCAGCAATTCATTGATTTATTCCCTTCTTTTACAAAGATAAAAAAATTTCTTTTTTCACTTGATACACTTTCTTGGGTGTCTCTTTCCATTTTTACAATATGGAGAAATCGATACTTATTTTCCTTATGGTCTCCGCCATTTCAGATCTTAGTGAACTCCATCCTTCTCTTCATTACTGATCTTGAGAGTTGGTTAAGGTATTGGGTATTAATCATATTTGAGGATAAATGATTAGGAACAAGCATGATATCTTTCAATATCGTCATCATACCATTTGGTTGCTCATAGTCACCACATTTTCATTTATGTTCAATGATAACATGATTTATTCTAGTTTTAGATTTTGACTAAAACAAAAAATCATAGTGAGAGAAATAATAATCACAGTATGAAAACCATATAATCCTTTATAGGATGTCTAAATAATTACATATTATTTTCAATATATGAATCCTTAGGTTTAACCTATTCTATTCCCTGTCATCATATATTCCAACCATTTATAAGGTTTTGTATTAAAAATGTGAATTATCAGAATCATATCCCCCAAGAGTGTCAAACAAAGTTCTCGGTAAGGCCCATTATCATGTACTAGTAATAAAAAAGTCAAAACCTACAAGCCTTATTTAAATTTAATACCCCTAGGTAGATCTAATCCAAAACCATTCCCACATGTATTATATATACATGGATTCATTTCTAGGAAAACCACATCATCTATATGTTACCAAAATTTTTATATGCTCTTCTATACTTATCCCCACATTATATCATAGAAATATGTTCCATAATCTATATTAACCTAACTCTAGTTCCCAAGGTTTATATTAATATTCCTCCGATACCAACTATAATGACCCCAACCCGAGTATCCTATAACTAGTGTATACTTAATTACAATGGCAATAGAGACAAGTGATTATTTCCTGAAGGATCGAAATTTTTAGTAGTCTTTGTAAACTAGATTCATACTTAAGACTTGTATTAAATTTGAAAAAGAAATTAATTTTTTTGACAATATTATTATTTAATCTTGTATATACTAGAATTTCATTCATGTTACACTTTGTATATTCCTGTGAATGGAAACAAAATAAGGGTGAGAACAGATTCTCAGTAATAGTTATGTAATTTAGAAGCTATCATGAATAAATGATGCATAATAAATTTTCCATAAAATATATGGGAAGGAATTTTTTTTAACATATATTTAATTTAATCAATTACTTGATATAAATTATTAAATAAGGCATAATAAATATGAAATTGTAAATATATGAATACACATTCCATTTAATTATTAAACTAAGAATGAAATGAATCTAGAGATAATATAATTTTAAAAATATCATGGATAATAATAAATGTTTTTTTAATAAAGGAAATTATTAATTATTAGACAACATTATCTCATGTATCATCATAAATCTACAGTCAAAACCTTTCACAAGACAATTTAATAATTATTGGTGGGTATACACTAGAAACCCATTTAACTAAGGCTAGCCAACTGATTTGCCTCAAGAGATTACCAACACATCGAGGGGATGTATATAACCAGGACCCACCCATATCTGTATGTCCAATGAATTTATCATATATAGAGTAATTAATTAAATTCAATAATTATTCTCGTTATTATCATATATAAATATTGAGTGAAGAATACAAATTTACCAATATTTCCCTTGATAATAAAATAAAATTCAAAGTAATAATTGTATCTATAAATGGTACATGGTTTTATAAATAATTATTCTCATGATATAAATAATCATTTTTATGATATAAATAATTTTTTTTTAATAGAAATAAAATTTCTAATGAAAAATGATCACAATAAATTGATTCTCTCAAGATAAAGTTAACAAAAAAATCATACAAGAAATGAGAGGAGATGATTGATTCATCAATGATATAGGTTTTATACAATAAAATAAATAATAAATAGGTATTCTTTTTAAATACATAAATTGGGTAGTATATACACAACATAAAAGTAAATAGGTACACATTAACAAATTTAACTCAATGGAATAGAAATTGAGATGAAATCCCTTACAAAGATCATAATGTTAACATGATAATAAACCAAAAAATAGATTATGTGTATCAAATATAAATACACATAAAATAAGTGAAATAAAATAATTAATAGTTAATGTTTTTTACACACATATATGTATAATATTAAATAAAATGAAGAAATAATATAATCTAATGAAAATTAATTGAGTTATGAAACTTTTTACCACTTGGCAATTTTCATGTCAAATACCCTTAGATGAGATAATTGAAAAATAAAACATAAAATACCATGATTTAGGAATTATTCATAAGTATATACACCAAATAAAATAAATTATGTGTATAACATTACAATATTCCTCCATTACAAAAAATTGAGATGAAGTCCCTTACCACTTGGAACATTTCATGTAAAATATCCTAGGTTGAAATAATTCAAATTGATATTTAAACTAACATGATGTTGTAAGTATTCATGATATTATATGTAAAATGTGAAGTATGTAAAACATATAAAATAATTTAGGTTCACAATAATAAAATATGCCTAAATGAAGGAAAATTGAGATGAAATCCTTTACTTTATATGTACTTTTGACTGAACATGCTTTACTATATTGTATAATGGTTTAAAGTATGTTATTAATTTATAAAAGAACCATATTCATATTTTTAATATCATATATTATCCTATTATAATATTTTACCATCTGTTTGTAAATAATTTTTTATTATGTTGATTATTTCAGGTGTCAATTGCCTTGTTTTCTCAAACATGTTTTGTCATGAAAGTTCCATTTATTCTACATATGATATAGATAAATTGTCTCCATAATTATAATAATACTATGAATATCATATTTACTCATTATATACATTTTTATAATCAATAATTAATGTCTGGCATGGAAAATGAATTAGATCACTTTGTAGAGACGGTAGGTTGTAGGTACACACGAACGTCGATATCATTCCCTTAATGAGTGAAAGGGAAAGGAAGTATATAACATATTATTTTCATAGAATAAATAACAAATCATATATATCCCATATAATACTTTCATTTATCCTTATTAACTTCCACAAGATGCGTAAGTGAAAAACAAATAACATTGCTTTGCGAGGTGGCAGTTCGTCGTCCACACGAGCGACATTATCATATTTTAAACAGAATGGAAAGTAAAAAGTTATATGTGATATTATAATTAAAAAATTATAATAATATAATAAATAATATATATATATATATACATTAAATCTATCATTATATTAAATCATGAAATGCATTGGTGGAAAACAAGTAACATTAGTTCACAGGGTGGTAGTCCCCCGTACACCAGATCGATGGTTTCATTTCCCATTTGATGGAAGCGAATATGAATATAGGTCATTAACTTAAAATAATAACATATATTTATATTTAGTATTCTATTTTTGTAATATAAACATGTTTTAATAACATTTTAAGTTGGTTAAAGAAGACACAAAATAAAAACGTTCATTTTAAAATGTTACCTCTTCTTCAGAAATCATCTTTAGGTTTGCACCAAAAGAATTAATAGGATAGATTTATGGTAAAAAAGGAATATAGTACATTATTATGGGATTAGTTTAGTTATTAGGGTATTTAATAGAACACAAAAATTTCTTTGGAAGAGTGAATATGGGAGGATATTGGGTGACCTTTTATAAGTGGGAGAGAGGACACAATAGGAATATTTAAAAAAATCAATTAAAACCAAACTTTTAACCTTAGAAGGCCTAAAAAATGGGACATTATCAATAATTATAGGTGATAAGGTCTATATATGGATATAAAATGGATTTTTATACAAGTCAGTAGATCATTTTAATCCTTTTCTTTTTAGTTTAACCCCGATAAATCAATTATTACCTTAACTGTGATAATTAATTTTTTACTTATTTTATAATTTATAAGGGTAAAAAATTAAAATTAAATTAATATATTATATAAATTACTCTGATTAAAAATAAGGGATCCATTTTTCAAAAATAAATTCATAGAAGTGGTTGAATCCAATATAATGTTATACCCACAAAACACGATGAGAAGTCTATATCTAAATATAAATTTCTCATAAGTATAAAATGTTTTAACACTAAAATTCAACATGAAATTGATTAAAATAACCTAAATAAAATAAATTTTTGTATATTTTAACTAATTTCAATTTAATCCCAATTTAAAATATAATTTAACATTTTAAATAATTTGAACGAAAAGACAGTTTTCATTAAAAATCCGTATTTTTCATTATTCATAAAAAAATTAATCTTTTCAAAAAATTATAACAATTGAATGAAGGATATTTTTTACATGTATATTTAAAAATGTAATTTTATTTTAGAAAATATATTTTAAAAATCTTATAAAAATTAATTTTAAATTCTCTCTGAAAAGTGAGACTAAACCTCCTTTTAAGGAAATACATTTTTGTAGAAAAAACTCTTTTTCTTTCAAATAAATTTTATTTTACTTATAATAAACAGATAAACAATGAATTTTTTTATACATATGCAATCCATATTCTTTTTATAATGTATTTACTACTGTTAATACACACTAATTTATTGGATTGGTTATAATAGTTTACTACGTTATGGTTTAGTTACACGTAGGGTTGAGTGTTCTGTAAGATATCAAAGAGATTAAATTAAAAGATATGTATTATATGGGTTTTTTATGCTCGGTGTTTCATGTTACATATGCTATCAAATTTAATGTTCTTATTTTTTTATTTTGGGATGTTACAGACACCATTACCACCACTAGAACTTATGGAAGCATTTCCTGGATTCAGGATGACTATCTTTAAGGACGAGGTCTATAAGGTACCTAGATCCCTATAAGGGTACACGTAGGTGTAGAATATTATAGCTTCCTTCTAGAGACATTGGGTGAAACCAACACTTCCACTATCATCTTTCATATTCTCAACCACCATTGTTGAAGTATGAGTGATTTCAAGAACCATGTTAGCACCCTCAAATGATGTTGAACACTCCGCTAATCCATAAGCAGATGATGTCAATCCAAATAATTAAAAGGTGATAAATACCCCATCTGATATGGATATGGTCATGAAAATGAAACCACCTCTATAATAAACCCCAATGTTCTAGGGATGGTTGGAAAATGTCAAACACACTCATCCATAAAATCAGTAATAGAGTAGATTCTCATCACTACCACCTGTTGTCTCCCAACTAGTGAATTTTAGAGAATGAAATAAAGATGAGAAAAACTATCCTCCTAATGATGAGAAAGGGGAAGGATTATAGAAAATATTATCTATAAAATAATATCCTATTGTGTTCTATATTCCTATCACCCTTCGTTTTACCAGCACAGAATCCATTGCTTAGAGCTAGGGCTCATGTATCCAAAAAAATATATTGTCAATGATCAAATTACTCCAATATTTCCAACAGAATTGTCCATAAGCCAAGGGATGACTGAGAATCTCTGCCAAAAATTCCAGACGAATAACATCGAAACAATCATAGTGGATGAGTGCCCTAATTCATTTAGATACCATCAAAACTTTTCACTGGACCTGCATCAAGTGCCTCACTTTTCTATAGCGAATCATGAATGATGGGTCACCTCCTTTTCAAATTAGGGTATGGGGGTAGTAAACTACCCCCCCTTCACTAATTCTCTAATGGAATAATTGGATCAATATACTAGACCATTTGTCGAAAATGAAAATTTACATCTAATCAATTCTACCATAAAGATCATCATGATCAATCCCCTATATAATTTGAGAAACTAGACCAATGAAATAGAGCTTGATGGAGAGAACCCACCATGAAGTGAGACATAATATAAGGTATAATTTTCAATATGCACTATCACTTCTAATCATAGAAAGACGTTGAGACTCTAGATTCCCCACAATGATGTATTGTCACCCACATGTTGACACCTCAAAAAGGGAAAGGGAGCTTCAAAGATCCTCATCCCATTAGATTCCACTCAATAAAAAGGGTCAGACAATAGTTTGATATATTTATTGAAGGATCTCAAAGGCTATAAGAGGCTCACTATTGATCTTATCATCAAGTTGTGCCTATTTCTGGATAATATCAGAGAGGACCCTATCTCCCAATCAGTTGAGAACCATGTTCTCATTAGCTGAGTTCTTAGAGTCAATATAGGACATACCATTGACCTAATTATTGTAGAGATTGGTGAATTCAAAGAAATCTTGAGATATGACCCACCTACCTCACTTGATTCACATTAATTCCCTCCTTGGGACCATAATCACTATTCCTCATAGGCTAATAGACTAGTAAAACCATTGGTAACCACAAATCCTCACTAATATGACATGATAAATTCACTCATTTCCCTTACTTGAGTTTTTGGAAACAAAACACTCTATACTTTTTCTATAGGGGAAGCCATACCTAACATTAATAAACAAGATGTGACCGACTCTAGATTTTGGTAATTCATGGTTTATCCCATTCAATGACATGGGTGACATATTGGAATATGTAAACCACACCATCACATGGTTAGACCCAAAGATAGGGGCATCTGTATAGCAGGAGGGTACCAATCTCTGATATTTTATCATTACATTGGAAGGACTAGACTTTGTATAGTACAACTCGCTGGCCCTGGGATCTGCCACCTCTTGGGAGGATCTATTTAGGTAATTCCTCTACAATTTCAACTATACCATGCATAATAATAGTATCATAAACCACTCCAAATGATAGAAAAGGGAATATTATCAAGTTGTTTTCTTCATTTCCTATTGGATGACGCTCATGTACTCCTATGATATGTATCATTCCCAACAACAACAGTTAAAAATATATGTGGAAAATATCAAATAAGAGCTGGTCCCCAACCTCATCTACCTAAAGTATATGGGTGGGTTTTGAGAAATCTACGAATGTGGTTAGCATCTAGAATATACCTGTTACAGAACAAGAAATGAATGTTGCCATTACCTCTTCCAACCCCCATGTAAAATGATAAAAATGAATAAATAACCATTGTAGTGCAGACTATGGCCCATAGTCAACATACCTTCAAGTACCTATGATGGATTGGCCAAACCAATCAATTAACCTCAACCACATCATCTTCAATCAAAACCTTATCAAGTGAAACATCACTATGATAAAATTACCCAAAACCCCCTATTAGGGAAAGGAACCTAGTAAATCCTTTGTAGAAAATAATAAAAATACCCAATAATTCAAGGATTCATGGTCCCCAAGTACTTCAAATTAACCTTATAAAATACATAATAAAGCTACAAGATTGTAGAATGACGGGGGAAGCTCACCTCAATGATCATGAAAACTATTTCCCATACCATAGTGTCCTCATAAATATCATCAAGGAGTATTTATTCTTCAAATATTAGCTCTAAAACGAGGTATATCATAGAATATTATTATTGGGTAACATCCCAACATTGGCATCACAAGTGTCTAATGACTCTGGTAGTTGTAGAAAGGATCCTATGAATAAAAACAGAATCCA
Organism: Viscum album; assembly: GCA_963277665.1. Lineage (NCBI taxonomy): Eukaryota > Viridiplantae > Streptophyta > Magnoliopsida > Santalales > Viscaceae > Viscum > Viscum album. Next base: position 2,000,551,492 of record OY728143.1, on the reverse strand, counting down.
AGTTGGAGTATATAGAAGTAGAATGATTAGATATCCCATAATATGGTTGATCATTCCCAAGTAATTATCCATGTTTTTTTGAGAAATTCGGCACCCATATCGGTAGAAACATGAACTCCAACAAAATCATTAATATCACATCCTTCTATGTCTCAAAATAATTTTTTATCAAAGATAGGGAAATTAGAGTCCCCACCGATGTTGAAACCAGCCTACACACTCAGAGATTTAATGACTCCTAAACTAGGAGAGATTCCCAGTGTTTTTTAATACATATAACATTCTTCCAATGATGAAAATTAATATTATTATATGAATACAGTTAGAGTGGTAGATTATTTCATGAAACTAAGTGATGAGGAATAACCCGGTCCCCCAATTAGGCATCTCTACCTGATTCCATCATAGGGTAGGTAAGATCCATTCTAATTGGAAGGGAATATGAGTTAGTGAAATAGGAGAGAATATTCTCACCACTAAGATCATATATTATGAATAATGTAGGTTTTAGAATGTAAATACCTATCAGGGAACTTTGTTGCGGATGCCCCTACAACTGATCTTATTAGTTGATCACGCAAATTAACCAAAACAAAAATGTACTCATCCATGGGGGACTGGGACCCAAAATCATCCATCTAGTGATAAAAATTAATTCACTTGTCAATAGAATAATGAAGTAATTACCAGCCATGACACAATACATTACTTATAGCATCATGAATTTTCATGGAGGTGATGATTATTTTAAATTTAGTTAAACCATCAACAATTTTTTATTTTTGGATTTGAACCTAATAACCAACCATTTATGTTGGTCGGTTTTTATGGGAAGGTATTAAAGGGATTGAGATTAGCGTTACAAAAAATTCAGAACATGAATGAAATTAACATTGTGAAATGGATAGTCTAGACCCAAATAATTTAATTCATGATGCGAATTTGTTTCTCCAAAATGAGGAATTGATTATGTGAACTCCATTCACATCGTCAATATTTTATGGATTTTTTTTACAAAAAATGGTGGAGAACACTTTAGTTAACCTACCCCCTCTTTTACATACCATCATGATGGGAGAGATTCTTCCTCCCTCACATAGGCTATGAGCATCTTTATCAATTTGAGATCTATTTCACCCTTAGATTGTAAGGAACCAGTCCCAGTTGCCTAGAGCTGGTGCCTTATTTGATTAAGTTTGCATACATATAAGGAATACGAATTCCAAAGGACCGAGTAGTTTAGTATTATTGTAAATAGGTTACATACATAAGTTTATCGTTACAACATGAAGGTAAAAACAACACTTATTTATTCCACTAGCAACATCATGTCTCCTATATTATGCTTTCTTGTTATTCACAATTTACTTCTTCATATCTTGATAAAAATGAACATAAGAAAGGGTGATCTCAAATGCTCAGTAAAAGTAAGAAATATAGTGGAATATAATATAGACATTATACATGGTGAATTATTGAAAACACATGCCTTTAATAATAAACTTGAACACATTATGTCCAGAATATGTGTTGAGTAAATATTAACATAATAAAACATAATCAAGGGCATTATATTAGTCGAATATCCACATGAACTTTCAATTACTAGCTTAATAATGAGGGAAGTGACTATGATGGATATTCTGAATCATTTTTTCATGGCCTCATCCAAGAGATATAGTGATTAAGGCCACAACCAAAATCCATATCACATTGGGAAAGGCCTCGGCCAATTCCACGTATATTTGTCTCATGAGACCTACTGATGCATCGAGGGGCTATATCAGGCCCCAACCATCACATAATAAGTCCAATTCATTCCTCATATGAGCTGGGATAAACATAAACAACATATACATTTATATTGAAACTATCATATGAAATGTAACTATCTCTCCCCAATCATTAAACATAAAACACTAACCATTCCGAGTAATATAGTGAATGAATTTAGGATAGATCATCCACAAAAGAATTAGTCATAAAACATTAAATCAAATATGGTATATGAATTCATAAATGATCATACCCAATAATACCATGGAATCAACAAGGGTGTTGAATTAGATGAAAACACTCTTATAAAATCATTAAGTAATTCTAGAGATAAATACACATTTATTTTGAAGAAAGAGTTCTTTTGAAAAAATCTTTGTATAAAACCAGAAGTGAAGTAAGATATTATTTTAATAATAATATGATTTATTTTATAAAGATAATGGTTTCCAAAAAAACAGATTATAGAGTGCCCATGAAAATAGGTAAGAATATGAGAAATTCCCTTGAACTGAGCTTTTATTTTGGAAACAATTTTGAAAGTTCCTTTTATAATGTGTAACTATCCATAAAATAAGTAAGGATTATGGTTTGTAAACATATATATGATACTCAAACAGAATATATGAGGATTAAATTACAATAAAAAATAATTTCATTGAGGTATTTAGACAATGAAAGTATCCTGAATGAACATGGAAGTTCTGGTGGAAAAACCCTTACCTTAACTCCAAATGTGTTCCTCTATTGTACTTAAGTTCCTAGAATATGAAATTATACTTGTTAATAACTTATTTCAGAACCTATTATATATGTATTTAGTTTACCATAATTCTGGTTAGTTCATTTATGTCTTTATTGATAAGTTATTGTATTGAATTTCATCGTTCTGTAGTCTTCGTTTCTTTTATTTTCATATTCGGTTCACTTGTTTTTAAGTAATGAAGTTCGTGTAGAATGGTTATAAATTTCATGGATTGGAATTATATATTATTAATGAACATAAAGAATTGATAATGGTAATTTCTATCATTTAGATACATGGAATGAGGATGAATCATTAGATGATAACCACTTTGATTATTCGGTGGTATTTGGAATATTATGAACTAGTTTGGTCATATAACTTAATCATATGTACATATTCTGGTTCCTGAATATAAATTAGGTTATAACACATATATTATAGTCTGGTTAAACCATGATTATCGTTTTATGACCAGTAATGAAGAAGAAATTGAAGAATGAAACTTCGTGGTCCATGAAGGTTATAAATCGGAACCTCAGGGACGTCGATTTCATTTAAAAAAATAAAAGGGAGGGAATAAGAAGATTTATGATGGTTCTTCCATTTATATAATATAAATCTAGTGTATAGATTTTAATGGATTTATAATGTTCATTTGTGAAGAGGAGGTGAGGAGAGGATAACAAAAGTAGATGAATTGAAATAAAACCAAACGAGAAAGAAGGGTGCTTTACCTCTTGAGATAACTTCCTTGAGAAACTCCTAAAGGGAAGGGGTTTTGGTCTTTTGGAAACACTAAGAGATTACTGGTTGTGTGGAGTGACTAGGTAAGGGTAATGGGGAAGAAATTTGAGGAGATTCAAGGCTTAGAGATGTGAAGAGAAGAGGTAGTGGTGGGGGGTTTTTATAGTGGAGGAGAGGGGTATATTTTGAATATTTAATTCATTATTTTATTATATCCCTCTTGAAAACCAACAATGTTGTTTCATGTGACCCATAATAGTAATAAGTTCAAGTGAGTTCGAACCAATTGGCCTTGTATCACTTTTTCTGTCATGAATAGTGTATTTAACTGATAAATTGAATATTCGGTATATTGCCGTATTTCACTATTCATTAAAAATTCAAGTTTTTCAGAAAAATCCAAAAAATTCACCCCTACCGTTTTTCGACGTGTATAATTCAAAAGTGGAATAAAATTTTCAAAAATAATTTTCTAAACATTATTAATTTAATTTTTAAATAAGGTCATAGTTAATTCGAAAAATAATTATCTTGAAGTGTAGTCAGTTTTATGTGACATTGAAAAATTAATAAAGATCCCATTATCATATTGCCTTAATAAAATAAAATAATATCATTATTTAATATTCAAGGGACATATTACTATTCATATTACTATTCACATTACTATTCATAAGGGTATGTTACTATTCACCAAAAATCAAGTTTGTTCTATCAGACTTCAAATGACTTACTAAACACAACTCTAGATAACCATTTCTTGAAATTTAAAACATAGAAGAGACAAAGTTGTGTTTAATGGTTAGATTATAACATTGAATTTTATATTTATTTTCAAAACCTTGGGGTGTTACATTCTCCCCTACCTACTAAAATTTCATCCTCAAAATTCACAGAATATTACCGAAAAAGATTCGGGTATGTCTTTAACATAAACTCCTCAAGCTCCCATATAGCTTCCTCCATCCTATGGTTCCTCCATAGAACCTTCACCAGACGAGTCGTCCGATTTCTAAATACTTTCTCTAGTATCAAGAATCTTGATAGGCTCTTCATAGTAAGATAGATCGATCTCATGTTCCACTTCTTCATAAGGGACTACATGAGTTGGGTCTGGCATGTACTTTCTTAACATTGACACATGGAACACATTGTGAACCTTGGAGAGACTTGGAGACATTGCCAAATGGTAATCTACGACTCCAATTCAGTCCAGAATTTAAAAAGGTCCTGTAGATACCCAAAGCTAGACGTACATAGACATTACATTACTTTTGTGGAATATATAATACATAACAAAAGCAGACACACAAGGACCATAATAGTTTAGTGTCTTTGGAAACTTGGAATATAATCATCTAATCTTGGTGAAAAATATTCAACATCTCCCACAAAGATCTTCCCTTTTTTTCTAACCTAAAACCTTTCTTTATATCCTAGGGAAAAGAAAACATATAAAGGGTAAGATTAAATGCTCAATAAGGGTAAGCATGGAGAAAATAAAACAAACCATATACATTTGAACATAAAAACATAAACATAATGTTTAAACATCAAAATCTTGATCAATGACATAAAACATGGATGTACGTAAGGCATAGATCATAATGGAACATCAATCATGATAAAATAGCTTGGAAATAAAACTTTTAATTGTGAAAAAGCATTAAGCACATGATATGATTTCCATAGTAGCCAAGACATTGCTGCCAAGACCATCTTAGTGGATAGTGTCCCTTTCTGAATTGAGTTCACTCCTCGTTTCAGTCCTGTAACACTGAACCAGATTAACTTACTGTTCCAGCCATGTCTATCTCATGAGATATAAATCTTTACCCAATGCATTGGATGGAGATATAGGTCCCACCCATTTCATAATGAAACCATTCTTATGTGTTCCAAAAAATCAAAAATCATACATCATTTCAAAACCCATGTAATAAAAATGGGATTCTTAAACATCATGCCATCATAACAAAATCCATATAAAAAATAGATATCATTTCATCGTAAGAAAAATCACACAATGTAAATAATAGGGAAACTATACTTGAAACATACACACATAAAATAATGTCATATTAGGTGGAAAATGGTTTCGATAAAACACTTGAAATGAATTCTTGAGGAAAATATCCTTTCTTCTTCAAAATCATTTTCCTTTCACAAAATGCCGTACAATTTTAAAAGAAAAGGATTTTATTGAAAATAGTCATGAAATATTGTAGAGTAAGCTTCATGAAAATAAGGAGTTATAAAACCATAAAAATCCATTCATGTCGTATAAGTTAAAAATAAAATTCTTCTCGTACTTTTGTCGAAAAAGTCAAAAAGTACCTCGTATGGTAAAAAAAAGTAAGATTCCTTTCATAACATGTGGTAAAATTCAAAAATAGGTAAAAAGGATATTAAAGATACATGAATTTTTTTTAGAAAACATGGACATGGATGATAACAATAACCCCAGTAAATATTTACGAATAAGCAATATCAGATAAGAACGAGATTGGAATAGTTATCCCTTACCTTATGTCTGATAGGCTTCGTATGTATCTGAACCTCCTCTTCTTCGACACACCTCATTGAAACCTCTTCTTAGGGCACTAAAATTGGTCTTTGAAGAAGACCAGGAACTCTAGTATGTTGCTTAAGAGGTTGAGAAGGGTAATGGGCAGGGGTTGGCTGAGATTGACGACTCAAAAAGGTGTAAAGAGGAGAGGGAGGAGGTTCCCTTTTATAAGGGAGGAGATGGGCACCTTTGGAATTATAAGAAATATTAATTTATAACAAATTACAACCCCACTTGAAAACCTCCAAAATGACTCATATCCAAAGATTAGATGAGATAGGGTTGTAAGCTCATCAACCAATAAAATTTAGACAGTCTTGGAATTTATTTTAAACTTTATCAACTTGATTTATTCTTATATAATCTATTTAATTTTATTTGTGGTAATAATATTCTAAATTTAAAATCATTATAAATAATTACTTATATGTTGCGAATTTTCCATAATTGTATGATTTATTACATGTTAGACCATATAAATTTTAATTTATAATTTTTAAATATTTTTTTTGATTTTTAAACAATTTTATAATATGTAATTTTTATAAAATAACAATAGTGTCAATTTTGACACTGTTCATTTGTTTGAATTTAAATAAAATATATACAGAATATATGTTCGAAATAAAAGATTTAATAGATTAATAAAAAGTCATATTTATCTATAAAATTAGTGGATCACATTAAATATTTCATATAATATTTATTGAAATACTTTTAAAATAATTTATTTCATATTTCAATCAATAAAATAATTTCAACATCACTATTGTGTCATAATTAATGATATTTATTTAATACCTAAAAATTATAAATAAATTCATATGATGTAGATAATTTTATTATATTTCTAAGGAATATTTATATCCAACGTTTTATGATGTTTATCACTAAGTTAAAATTAGTAAACTTATAAGATTTAAGAGAGTGACATGTTGTCACTTTATTTGGTTTTAATAATAATTATATTATTTCATGGTCAAAAGTCCATGAAATGAATCTTGTCTGACCCTTAAGTGATATGGGTCGACTTTTATTCATCCAATAATATTTTGAAAAGTTTTAGGGTAATTTTATAATCTTATTTTTACCCTTAATTACCAGTTTTACCATTAACTGTAGTAAATAAAAATTACCATAGTTACTATTCATAATATCAAAAAAATAAAAGTAACCTATTAAAATTATTTGTACCCACTGAATTAAAATATGGAATCCATTTTTCAAAATTCAAAACACAGAAGTTGAGTTAATTAATTTAAAATTAATCCCGTTGTAAAGAAAACGAGTTTTAAAAGTTAAAACATTGCAAAAGATTGAAATGATTTTAGCTATGAATTTAATGTAAAATCAATTCTAATGACATAAGTTTTATTAAATGGTAAAAATATATTCTATTTATACCTTAAAACCATTAAATATTATAATTTAACAATATAAATTATTATGATGAAAAAAAGTTGTTTTTAATTAAAATATAGGGTGTTTTTACTATTCATTAAAATATGAAAGTTATCAGAATAATATGAAAAATTTATACAAAATAAATTTTTATATCCTGATTCCAAAGAAGAATTTTATTTTTTCAAATTGAACTTATAAACATATCAAAAACTAGATTTAAAGTGGGTGTGCCATCAAAACGCGACAAAACTGCATTTTTTGAAAAATAGTTATTTTACCCGAAAAATTTATTTTGTTATTATACCATGTTCTAGAAAATGTGTAAGATAAATAATAATGTTATAAAATTAAAAATTAAGTTAATACTATTCATAACGGCTAGTTCATAACAATATTATAATAATATATCGTTGTTTAGTGAAACCCGGTATTGCGTACAACACAAGCTATTGAGGAAGGTCACGATTGCGTATAACGCAATCCAAGTCAGGGTTGCATGTAGTGAAAGACTCCTTTGTTGTTGCGTATAACAGAATCCAACCATATTTCATTTATTCATCTAATTTATATATACACACTCAATGTTTCGTAGAATAACTACTATTAAATGAACTTGAAATTGTGTGTAACGTGATCTAAGATTAGTGTTGCGTATACTGCAAGCTAATACAGTGTTGCGTATAGTGAAAGATAATATTGGTGTAGCATACAATAGAAGATATGAAATAAATTAGAAAGAATATATCTTATAAAATCTCAGGGTTTTACGTTCTACCCCCCTTAAAATGAATTTCACCCTCGAAATTCATCAGGGTTATAAATGGTTTATTAAATGAGAGTTTCTTTCATAGAAACCCACATCGTAAAAAGGAATACCAAAACTTTTCTTTAAAAACTAAAGTATGAAACATAATGGTTACCCAAATTAACTAATCACTGGGTTTTCACATAGGATAACATAGGTGAATATACGGATATGGAAGAGAAATATAACCATCAAATTCTGATGGAGAGTGGTATAGAACATGGCTATGAAAAAGCCAACAATCAAAAAGCCATAAATTTGTGATGATTTAAGGTACCATCTGATTCATCAGATATAAAATCACTAGGAAAACATTTTTGGTTTTGAAGATCATTTCCCTAAAGTTGATGAATTAAAACAAATAATTACATGATTTTGGTAAAATCTTACTATTGTTCATGCCTTGAACAATTTCCACTTCATCTCTTAAAGAAATGAAGTTGATTTTTTTATTTGTGAAGTGTTAGTAGATCATGTGATAGATCTATGGGTCATTCCATCTGTTTCAAACAAAAGGTTATCAAAAGTTATTAAATGTACATAAGTCCATCTATGGTGAGGTTAATCATATATGATTCCTAATATGAACTTATACTTCATCTATCATACCAATTAATAAAATAAAACTAGCTTCTACTACCAGGGACTTCCTGTAGGCCAGTGGTAGGAGATAAAGGTCTGTCGCACTTCAGTTCTGTGTTTGATTCCCACAGACTTGTCTAACGCGAGGGGTTGTCGCCCGTTCTACATTTTGTCCCTTTTCTTAAACTACACTATTATAACATTCCATCAATAATATCAAAAAAAGTTTTACCCTTTAACAATAATAACTTATGTACAACCTAATTCATTCCAATCATTAGGCTTATCTAAAATACTTCTTTCGAAGCTCATAGTATAAAGAAAACAATTACTAGAAATGTCATCTACCGATCATGTGAATACCATCATTTATCCCCCATATATCATATGATATATCTTGTTGGTCACATTCTAAACATGTGAATATCTTAATCATGTATTCTCTTGAAACATAAATTACCATAGAAACATAGTGAAAACATGAATGCTATCAAAAGATAACTCTTTCCACATACCAAAATTCCAAAAATTCTATATACTAAAACCATGATATCACTTTTTCCTTATATTAGTCAGGATCTCATTAATACTATCAAACATTTCATTATCTCCTTATCCCTTATTTATGCGCATATTAGGTGATTTCCAAAAATATATGAATAACCTTTCATGGTTACCGGTACCATTCAACATATACTTTCAAAACTCGATCAAAGGCAATAGTGTAACAATCCTTATATTTTTCTTTATTCCATAGTACCATACATTATTCTTGATAAACATACAATCATTACACTACCTTCTTAAACCACTGACTAAGCTTCATCATTTATTCTATCTCATATATCATCTGTAGTCTCTCAATCATCATCCATATAAATACTACCCAAATAACCATGCTGATTCTTTTTATGAGATTTTCCCTTAGGGAATTGGTTTGTATAATGCCCGTACATTCCACATTTAAAACACTTAACCATTGTTGATGTCTTAGCAATACCATTATCGTTTTCCATGTTGTTAACTGAACCATTTCCTTTACAATTACTTGCTTTGTGTCCTTATTTTCTACACCCAAAGCATCTTCCAGTTCCTTTGAAACATTCTCCCTGATGACTCTTCCCACATGATTTTCATGAGGGAAATTGAACTTTCTTTCCTCTATGATCATCATGAAACTCCATCTTTCTCTTATTATATGAGCCAAGAAACTTACCAAAGTTGGGATTATTGATCATATTCTGAGATTTATGATTAGGGATAATAATGATATGTGGACTTCCAGATCCAATTTCATTTGGTTTCTCATGAAAAATATCATTCCATTTTCCATCATAACCTCCACTATCATGAATCTTCCTGTTTCCAGCCATTTTCTAAAACCCAAAAACAATAGTGCGAGATGACAAAATCATAATCAAGGGGGAGTAACTTCAATATCTAACATCTTAGGTTTAATTATAATATCATTATCTTAATTCTAGGGCTATAACCTATACTTATACTTAACCTTAGAAACATCCCTAGACATACCTTAGAAATACCTCTAGGGATCTCACTAAATTTCCCGTATCCTAGTTTCCAAAGGTTGACTAAGCCTTTCCTATGATACCAACTATAGAGACCCAAAGCTTGACATACATAGAAATTACATTACTTTTGTGGAATAATTAATACATAACAAAGACAGACACACCAGGTCTATAATAGTTTAGTGTCTTTGGAAACTTGGAACATAATCTTCTAATCTTGGTGAAAGATCTTCAACATCTCCCATAAAGATCTTCCCTCTTTTTTTCTTACCTAAAATATTTCTTTATATCCTGGGGAAAAGAAAACATATAAAGGGTGAGCTCAAATGCTCAGTAAGGGTAAGCATGGATGAAATAAAACAAACCATATACATTTGAACATAAAAACATGAACATAATTTTTAAACATCGAAATCTTGAGTAGTGACATAAAACATGGTAGTACGTAAGCCATAGATGATAATGGAACATCAATCAAGATAAAATAGATTGGAAATAAAACTTGTAATTGTGGAAAAACATTAAGCACATTATATGATTTCCATAGTAGCCAAGGCATTACTGCCAAGACCATCTTAGTTGACAAAGTCCCATTCTGAATCGAGTTCACTCCTCGTATCAGTCCTGTAACACTGAACTAGATTAACTTACCATTCCATCTATGTTTATCTCATGAGATATAAATCTTTACCCAATGCATTGGAGGGAGATATAGGTCCCACCCATCTCATAATGAAACCATTCTTATGCGTGCCACAAAATCATAAATCATACATCATAGAAAAACCCATGTAATAAAAATGGGATTCTTAAACATCATTCCATCATAACATAATCCATATAAAAAATAGATATCATTTCATCATAAGAAAAATCACACCATGTAAATAATAGAGAAATTATACTTGAAACATACACATATGAAATAAATTCATCTTAGGTGGAAAATGGTTTTGATAAAACACTTGAAATGAATTATTGAGGAAAATATCCTTTCTTCTTTAAAATCATTTTCCTTTCACAAAATGCCATGAAATTTTAAAAGAAAATAATTTTGTTGAAAATATTTATGAAATATTGTAGAGTAAGCTTCAGGAAAATAAGGCGTTATAAAAATGTAAAAATAAATTCATGTCTTATAAGTTAAAAATAACATTCTTCTCATACTTTTGTCGAAAAAGTCCAAAAGTACCTCGAATGGTAAACAAAATTAATATTCCTTTCATAACACGTGGTAAAATTAAAAAATGGGTAAAAAGGATATTAAACATACATGAAAACATTTTTAGAAAACATGGACATGGATGATAACAATAACCCCAGTACAAACTTTTGAATAAAAAATATCAGATAAGAATGAGATTGGAATTGTTATCCCGTACCTTAGGTCTGATATGCTTCGTACGTATCTGTACCTCCTCTTCTTCAATACGCCTCTTTGAAACCTCCTCTTAGGGTACTAAAATTGGTCTCTGAAGAAGACTAGGACCTCTAGTATGTTGCTAAGGAGATTGAGAAGGGAAATGGGAGAGGTTGGCTGAGCTTGAAGGCTCAAAAAGGTGTGAGGAGGAGAGGGAGGAGGTTCCATTTTATAAGATAGGAGAGGGGAACCTTTGAAATTATAATAAATATTAATTTATAATAAATTCCAACCCCACATAAAAACCTCCAAAATGACTCAAATCCAAGGATTAGATGAGATAGGGTTGTAATATCATCAACAATTAAAATTTAGACATGTTGGGAATTTATTTTAAACATTATCAACTTGATTTATCCTTATATAATCTATTTAATTTTATTTGTGGTAATAATATTCTAAATTTTAAATCATTATAAATTAATTACTTATATGTTGTGAATTGTCCATAATTGTATGCTTTATTACATTGTCGACCATATAAATTTTAATTTATAATTTTTAAATATTTTTTTGATTTTAATTTTTTTTATAATATGTAATTTTTATAAAATAACAATAGTATCAATTTTGACACTTTTCATTTGTTTGAATTTAAATACAATATATACAGAAAATATGTTCAAACTAAAAGATTTAATAGATTAATAACATTTTATATTTATCTAGAAAATTAGTGGAGCACATTAAATAGTTCATATAATATTTATTTTAATACTTTTAAAATTATTTATTTGATATTTCAGTGAATAAAATAATTTCAACATCACTATTGTGTCATAATTAATGATAATTATCTAATACATAAAAATTATAAATAAATTCATATGATGTAGATAATTTAATTATCTTTCTAGGGATTATTTATTTCTGAAGTTTTATGATGTTTATCACTAAATTAAAATAATTAGACTTATAAGATTTAAGAGAGTGACATGTTGTCACTTTCTTTGGTTTTAATAATAATTATATTATTTCATGGTCAAAAGTCCATGAAATGAATCTAGTATAACAATTATGTGATATGGGTCGACTTGTTTTCATATAATAGGGTTTTGGAAAGGGTTAGGGTAATTTTATAATCTTATTTTTACCCTTAATTACCAGATTTACCATTAACTGTAGTAAATAAAAATTACCATAGTTACTATTCATAATATCAAAAAAATAAAAGTAACATATTAACATAATTTGGACCCATTGAATTAAAATATGTAATTCATTTTTCTAAATTCAAAATACAGAAGTTGCAGTAATTAATTTACAATTAATCCCGTTGTTAAGAAAACAAGTTTTAAAAGTTAAAACATTGCAAAAGATTGAAATTATTTTACCTATGAATTTAATGTAAAATAAATAATAATGAAATATATTATATTTAATGGTAAAAATATATTCTATTTATAATTTAAAACCATTAAATATTATAATTTAGCAATATAAATTATTATGATGAAAAAAGTTGTTTTTAATTAAAATATAGCATTTTTTTACTATTCATTAAAATATGAAAGTTATCAGAATAATATGAAAAATTTATACAAAGTAAATTTTAGATCCTGATTCCAAAGAAGAATTTTATTTTGTCAAAGTGAACTTATAAACATGTCAAAAAGTAGATTTAATGTGGGTGCACCATCAAAAGGAGGCAAAACTGCATTTTTTGAAAAATACTTATTTTACCCGAAATATTTACTTTGTTCTTATACCATGTTCCAGAAAATGTGTAAGATGAATAATAATGTTATGAAAACAAAAATTTAGTTAATACCATTCATAACGTCTAGTTAATAATAATATTATAATAATATATCGTTGTTTAGTGAAACCCAGTATTGCGTACAACACATGCTATCGAGGAAGGTCGTGATTGCGTGTAACGCAAGCCAAGTCAGGGTTGTGCATAGTAAAAGACTCCTTTGTTGTTGCATATAACAGAATCCAACCATATTTCATTTATACATTGAATATATATATATATTTATATATATATACTCACTCATTGTTGCGTAGAATAACTACTATCAAATGAACTTGAAATTGTGTGTAACACGATCCAAGATTTGTGTTGCGTATACTGCAAGATAATATGGTGTTGCGTATAGTGCAAGATAATCTTGGTGTAGCATAAAATAGAATATATGAAATAAATTAAAATAATATATCTTATAAAATATCAGGGTGTTACAGTTCTGATGTACCTAGGACTTAAATTTCCCTTCTTACCGATTCATATAATACACTTCCATGGAGATACCTTTAAGAAAATGTGATCACCTTCTTGAAATTCAAAATCCTTCCTTTGGTTATATGCATAGCTATTTTGCATACTTTGAGCTATTTTGATATGGTTCTAGATAATCTTCACCTTTTACATTGTTTTTTCAACAAGTTCTGGGCCCACAATCTTTCTTTCACCAACAACATCCCAACAAGTTGGTGTACGACCCCACCTCCCATATAATGCTTCATAGGGTGCCATCTGTATACTTTAATGGAAGAAATTGTTGTAGAAAAATTCTTCGAGAGGTAAATACTAATCCAACATGCCTTGGAAATCATGTGAACAAGACCTCAACATGTCTTCCAATGTTTGAATAGTCCATTCTGATTGTCCATCAGTTTAGGGGTGGTAGGCAATGCATAAACGAATATCAGTGTCTAGGGAATTCTGAATACTTTTCCATAATATTGATGTAGAACGTGGATCAAGATTAGAAAATATCGATAGGGGTACTCCATGAAGTCTCACAACTTCATTAATATATAGTCTTTCCAGACGTTCAAGTGGTAGATCTTCTCTTATAACAAGAAAATGTGCTGACTTGGTAAGACGATCAACAATGAACCATATTGCATTTTTCCTTCTAGGAGTCTTTGGAAGTCCCATGATAAAGTCCATCATGATATTATCCCATTTCCACTCAAGTATGGGAATAGGTTGCAATACTCCTCCAGGCAATTGCATTCTAGCTTTCACTTATTGACAAACCATACATCTTGACACAAAATCAGCAATCTCCCTCTTCATATTGTCCCACAAGAAATGTTCCTTCAAATCTCTATACATCTTTGTGCTACCAGGGTGTATAGAGATATTGGAACTATGAGCATCATCCAACAATTCCCTTTTTAGATTAGGTATATCAGGAACACAAATTCTCTTCCCAAATTTTAAAATTCCATCTTCATATACGAAGTTAATGAATATCCCATCATTCATATCTTTAATCTTCTTTTGAAACTCCTCATCATCAGCCTGAGAAATTTTTTTCCTTTATAGTAAAGACGGTTTGGAAACCATTTGAAAAAGAATTGATGTTTCACCATCCATGGTTATTCCCATATCCATATTTACTAGATCCATGAAAATATGATCCCTTTCAACTCTCATCTTGTTCAAAACTCCATGATCCTTTCTGCTCAAAGCAGTTGCCACCATATTTACCATCACCGAGTGGTAGTGTATCGTGCAATAATAATCCTTGAGTAGTTCAAGCCATCCCCTTTTCCTCATGTTGAGTTCTTTTTGTGAGAAAATATACTTTAATCTCTTGTGATCAGTATAAATATCACATTTTTCACCATAGAGATAATTTCTCCATATTTTCAAAGCAAATATTACAACAGATAACTCAAGATCATGAGTAGGACAATTTTGATCATGAATTTTTAGTTTTCATGATGAATAAGCAATAACCCTATCATTTTTCATAAGGACACATCCACACCCTTTCTTTGAACCATCACTATAAATAACAAACTCTTCATTCCTCGATGGTGTATTCAATATAGGAGCACTGAATAATATTCTCTTCAATTCTTCAAAAAATTCCTCACAGTCTTTTTTTCAAACAAATTTAACCCCTTTACGTGTGACCATTGTTAGTGGGTTAGCCAGTCGAGAAAAATTCTGTATGAAATGCCGATTATAATCCGCTAATCCAATAAAACTGTGTACCTCAGTTATGTTTGTTGGCATGGGGCAATCTTGGATTTCATTTGTCTTTTCATGGTCAACTAGGATTCCATCCTTAGAGACAATATGTCCAAGAATAGAAACTAATTTTATCCAGAATACACACTTGTTAAACTTCCCATATAATTTATTTTTTCTAAGAGTTCGCAGAATAACCTGCAAGTGATTCTCATGGTCTTTATAGATTTATGAATATACAAGGATATCATTGATTAATACCACAAAAAATTTGTCAATATATTTCTTGAAAACTCTATTCATTAAATCCATGAAAACTGAGGGTGCCTTTTTCAGTCCGAAAGGCATCACGGTAAACTCATAATGCCCATACATGGTCCGAAATGCTGTCTTAGGAACATCTTCCTTTCTCACACGCAACTGATGATATCCGAATTGAAGTTCAATCTTTGAAAATTATTTAGATCCATGATGTTGGTCAAATAAATCATCAATCTGGGGAAGAGGATACTTATTATTTATTGTAATAGCATTGATTTCCCTGTAATCAATGAAAAGCCTCATGGATCCATCTTTTTTCTTGACTAAGAGGACCGGGGCTCCCCATGGAGAAACACTAGGTCAAATAAATCATTTTTCACTCAAATCCTCTAGTTGTTTCTTTATCTATACTAATTCCATAGTGGCCATTCTATAGGGAGTCTTTGATATAGGTCTTGCATCAGAAATTAAATTAACAGAGAACTCAAATTCCCACTCTGAAGGATGTCCAGTTAAATCCTCTAGAAATACATCAATGTACTCTTTCAATGTGTGCACATCCTCAATTTAAATATTTCTTTCCTCTCCCATAGATGTTGGTTTATCTTCCTCTCCGAGTAGTGTATTCAGTAGAGATGCTGGGGGTGGTTCTAGATAATAATCTGGTGGTGATGTTTCCACCCTAAAGATATGGGATTCTACACCATTTTCAAAAATTGTAACTTCCTTATTCTTACAATAAATCTTCGCATCATAATTTAACAGCCAATTCCTACTGAGAATTATATCAAATTCATCCATTGTTATGATGATAAGGTTATAAACTAGAGCACATTTTGGTGTCTGGAGGGGGACTAATCAACATGCCTTTTTTGCAGTGATACATCCACTAGGAGTTTTGAATGATAACTCCTTTATTAAATTAAATTGGACATATCAAATTTTCTTGGAAAACTGGGAATATATAAATGAATGCGATGATCCAGAATCAAATAATGTATTGGCTAAATTTGAGGAAATTATTAAAGTACCTGCCACCACATCATTAGGAATTTCAACCTCTGTAGTTGTGATTGCATAAACTTGTCCCTGATCCCTTAGCATTTTCTGTTACATATTTACTTGACACTTGGGGAATTCATTAGAATAGTGTCCCATCTCCTAACAACTATAACATTGAACATCATTAGATTCATTCTTCCCTTTGCAAGCACCCAAAAGATGGTCTTTTTGACCATATTTGTAGCATAATACTTTTTATTTTAAGCATGCACCAGGGTGTTTCCTTCTACAATTGTCACATGGTGGAAATTCAACTCTTCCTTTCTTCCCCATTTCCTTATTTCCTTTCCTAGGGTTTTCAATAGCCATATTCTTTTCTTGTTTTCCCTTAAAGTCATAAGACTTAGAGAATTATTTTTCTATATTGATGGAACATGAAACTATATCCTCATATGATGAAAAACATTGGGAGACCAGTGCCCACCGGAGGAATGACTTTAGCCCATCAAATAATCGATCAATTTTTCTCCATGGATTTCGTATGTAGTCTATAATATGTATTTCTAATCTTGTAAAGTTAGATTCATACCTTGAAACATTCTTATCTTCCTTCTGCCTTATATTCAAGAATTGTCTCTCCATATCTACTCGCGACTCACGAGGAAAATATTTTTCTAAGAAGATTTCCTTAAAATCCCTCCATTACATCTCTTTTATGTCTTCCTCCTCCTTTTTATTTTGGATTAAGGACCACCACTGATCTGCATCTCCTGATAGACGATATAATGCCATGACAACCTTCTCTCTTTCATTACATCCCAAAGTGAGAAATATCTTCTCAAGGGAACATATACACTGCTCTACTATAAACAGGTTTGTAGTCCCATTGAATGATGGAGGCTGTTGTCGCATAAAGCAATCTAGCATGGATCCTCCACGTGGTGGATCCAGATTCACCATATGGGTAAGGTTATTATTCATAACCTGAGTAAGTTTTCCTAGTATAGTTATGAGTTGCTCAGCACCAGTCACATCACCAGAGCCAACATCATTATCTTTCTTCAGAGGAAAATCCCTACAGCGTACACGTGCATTCGTGCGATTTCCATTATGTCCACTAGGTGCCATATCTAGATAATGGAATAAACTAGATTAGGTTATGAATAATAATGTATAATCTTAACTAAAAAATACTCAGAAAAAAATGAGATCCTACACATGGCTAATACCATATTCACAAAAATGGTTTCTTAAAGGAATATTTTACATTTCAATCCTTCATAATGGATTTTAAAACAATGTGAATTATCCTAAGCATATCCCCCGGGAGTGTCGTAACCAAGAGTGCATCAAGGCCTGTTGTTGTGCACCAGTTCCCGTTTGATTCTAGCTCAAAGTGATGTTTTCGGGTTTTACCCCTAGATACATCTGTGCCAAAGCCACCTCTACCTACTCGTATCCAAACAAGGATGTATTGCTTGAAAGATTCACATAATATATTCCTTACCAAAATATTAGCATGTTATTGTATGTATTATCCTCAAACACTAACTTAGGGACTCTTCCGTAATTCTATGTTTTCTAAATCTAGTTTCCAAGTATTCTACCAAACTTCCTCTTATACCAACTGTAAAGACCCAGCCCCAGTTGCCCAGAGCTGGTGCCTTATTTGATTAAGTTGGCATATATACAAGGAATACGAATCCCGAAGGATCGAGTAGTTTAGTATTATTGGAAATAAGTTACATACATATGTCTATCATTACAACATGAAGGAAAAAACAACACTAATTTATTACACTGGCAACATCATGTCTCCTAGATTATGCTTGCATGTCATTCATAATTTACTTCTTTATATCCTAAGAAAAATGAAACATAATAAAGGGTGAGCTCAAATGCTCAGAAAGAGTAACCAATACAGTGGAATATAATATAAACATTAGACATGGTGAATGATTGAAAACACATTCCTTTAATAACAAACTTGAACACATTATGGAAGGAATATGAGCTGAGTAAATATTAACATAATAAAACATAATCAAGGGTATTCTAATAGTCAAATATCCACATGAAATTTCAATTACTAGCTTCATAATGAGGGAAGTGCATATGACAGACATTCTGAATCATTTTTTCATGGCCTCGGTTAAGACATCTAGTGATTAAGGCCTCGGCCAAAATCCATATCACATTGGGAAAGGCCTCAGCCAATTCCATGTCTATTTATCTCATGAGACCTACCAATGAATTGAGGGTCTATAGAGGGCCCCACCCATCACATAATAAGTCCAATTCATTCCTCATATGAGCGGGGATAAACATAAATAACATATACATTCATATTGAAACTATCATATGAAATGTAACTATCTCTCCCCAATCATTAAACATAAAACACTATCCATTACAAGTAATATTGTGAATGGCTTTAGGATAGATCATCCGCAATAGAGTTAGTCATAAACCATTAAATAAAATATTATATATGAATTCATAAATGATTAAACCCAATAATACCATGGAATCAACAAGAGTGTTGAATTAGATGAAAACACTCTTATAAAATCATTAATCAATTCTGGAGATGAATACTCATTTATTTTGAAAAGAAGAGTTCTTTCGGAAAAATATTTTTATAAAAATGGAAGTGAAGTAAGATAGTATTTTCATAATAAAATGTGTGATGTTATAAAGATAATGGTTTCCAAAAAACATATTATAGAGTTCCCTTGAAAATAGGTAAGAATTTTAGAAATTCCCTTGAAGCGGGCTAGTATTTTGGAAACAATTTTGAAAGTTCCTTTTAAAACATGTAACTATCCATAAAATAAGGAAATATTCTGGTTTTTAAACATATATATGATACTCACACATAATATATGTGGATTACATAACAATACATAAGAATTTCATTAAGGTATTTAGACAATGAAAGTATCCCGAATGAAAATGGAAGTTCGGGTGGAAAAACCCTTACCTTAACTCCAAACGTGTTCTGATCTTGTACTTATGTTCCTAGAATATGAAATCATACTTTATAATAACTTATTTCATAACCTATTATAAATGTACTTATTTTACCATAATTCTGGTTAGTTATTTATTTATTTATTGATAAGTTATTGTATTGAATTTCGTCATTCTGGTGTGTTTGTTTCCTTTATTTTCATATTCGGTTGACTCGTTTTTAAGTAATGAGGTTCATGTGGAATGGTTATAAGTCTCCAAGATTGTAATTATATATTATTAATTAACATAAAGAATTTATAATGGTCATTTTTATCATTTTGTTAAATGGAATGAGGATGAATCATTAGATGACGACCACTTCGATTATTCGGCGGTATTCGGAATATTATAAACTAGTTTGGTCATATAACTTAATCATATGTACATATTATGGTTCCTGAATATTAATTAGGTTATAAAACATATATTATATTCTAGTTCAACAATGAATATGGTTTCATGACCAGTAATGAATAAGAAATTGAAGAATGAAACATCGTCGTCCATGAAGCTTATAAATCCGAACCTCATGGACGTCGATTTCATTTATAAAAATAAAAGGGACAGAATAAGAATATTTATGATGGTTCTTCCATTAACATTATATAAATCTAGTATATAGATGTTAAAGGAGTTATCAAAGTCATTTGGACAAACTGTTTGAGGAGAGGATAACAAAAGTAGATAAATTGAAATAAAACCAAATGAGAAAGAAGGATGCTTTACCTCTTGAAATAACTTCCTTGAGAAACTCCTTAAGGGAAGTGGTTTTGGTCTTTTGGCAAGACTAAGAGCTTTCTGGTCGTGGGGAGTGACTAGGGAAGGGTAATTGAGTAGAAATTTGAGGAGCTTCAAGGCTTAGAGAAGTGAAGAGAATAGGTAGTGGTGGGGGTTTTTTATAGTGGAGGAGAGGGGCATATTTTGAATACTTAATTCATTTTTTTATTATATCCCTCAAGACAACCAATAGTGTTGTTTCATGTGACCCCTAATAGTAATAAGTTCATGTGTGTTCGAACCAAGTGGCCTTTCATCATATGTGATGTCATGAATAGTGTATTTAACTGATAAATTGAATATACGGTATTTTACTGTATTTCACTATTCATCAAAAATTCAAGATTTTCAGAAAAATCGAAAAAATTCACCCTCACCATTTTTCGACATGTAGAATTAAAAATTGAAATCTATTTTTGAAAAATAATTTTCTAAATATTATTAATTTAATTTTTAAATAAGGTCATAGTTAATTCAAAAAATAACAATCTTGAAGTGCAGTTAGTTTTATGTGACATTAAAAAATTAATTAAGATACCATTATCATATTGCCTTAAGAAAATAAAATAATATCATTTTTTAATATTAAAGAGAAATATTACTATTCATATTACTATTCATAATGGTATGTTACTATTCAACAAAAATCATGTTTGTTCTATCAGACTCTAAATGACTTACTGAACACATCCCCAGATGACCATTTCTTGAAATTCAAAACATAGAAGAGACAAAGTTGTGTTTAATGGTTAGATTATAAAATTTCATTCTATATTTATTTTCAAAACCTTGTGATGTTAAATAGATGATAATTTTTGATCAATATCAGTAATCTCTTTATTCTATATCATTACTTTCTTAGTTTATCTCCCCATATGGAATTCTAAATCCATGCAAGATAATATGACCTTTTTTGGGTATTTATCAACTCTTCAAATTTATCTCATTATAGATCAAATATGAGGATTATACTAGATGAGTATTCATCTTCCACTATATGGTAGGTGGTCCAGTAATTTTTCCCTAAATCAGAGTTGTTTTTTATATTGCGTATTCATGGAACATGATGTAATTTCTGAGTATTTTCTTAAAATTTAAAACCTCTTTATTTAAAATTTTAACCATGTTAGTGAAACCCTCATAGACCCATATTTATTATCATAGGAACCCACCAAGTTAATTTCCACCCCTTTGGATGTTCTCAGTAATACCCTTGACCTTTTGGTTAATAATATTTCCAACCCACCTTTTAATTGGTGTTAGTTTGACACTTAATTTATTATCTTGTTGAATGAATGTACAAAGTGAGTGGTATGACCATGTCACGCGATTCTTATATAAAAATGAGATTATACATTGATTAAATGGTACAATAAAGGAATTTTAAACCATCCCTATATTATATTAAAGAATAATTTTAGTTATTTATGGTTTATGATACTCAAAAATGGTGTCTCATATATCCGTGACACTCAGTTAGGATGTCCCATATATTGGTGATACTTGGGAATGACATACCATATACATAGGATACTCAGTAATGATGTGTCATATACTTGTGATACTCAGTCTTGGCATCCCATATATCTAAGATACTTGAGTATGGAATCCAATATACATATGATACTCAGGTATGGAATCCCGTATATCTATGATACTCAACCATGTATTCCCATATACTTGAGATACTATAGCATGGAATCCCATATAGTTATGATACTCATACATAGAATCCCTAATGAATTATTAAACTTGGGCATGGTTTCCCTTTTTCCCTCTGAGACTCTTTAAACTACCCGTGGATGCTTGAGCTATGCCTCTTTTCTTGGCTAGTATTCGTATACATACATATAGTAATAAATTCCACTATGCATATAGCCCATTTATATACAGAAATGTCTACACACACACACACACACTCATATATGGTCAAATTCATAGATACCCCATCTTAGGATGAAGCATGCAGCGTCAACAAAGTGTCCTTTAGGAACCAGAGTTGACTCATTTATTGTTACATGTCTACTTTACATTATGATATCTTCGCCATGCCATTTTATATACATTGGATGAATTATACTAGATATCATTAGTTGTGTCCTACCAAGTATGTATCACACCCTATTCAGGCTAGTGATTATCACCCAAAAGGTCTTCATGGATGCATATAGAGATAATGAGAAGCATCCAATAGTGGATTTATGAATTTCAATACCAAGATGGTGTATAAGAGTATAGGATTGAGCATATTCTCCTGAATCCTATGGAGATAACTTTTATTTTATTCTATCTATTTGTGTATCATGTTGTATAGGCATGTTCCTCCATATCTCGTGTAATTGGCCTTTTTTATAGCATCATGACATGATCACCATTTTGTACATGATATTAAATCTTCTTTTACTATTTAATATATCTAGATAATTTATTATTTCACTACTAGTTATATATTATTCCTCAAATAATTATTAATATATTTATACTATTGTGCTATACTTTAATCATGAGGGTATAATCTCCCCACCATACCTTCAGAGACCCTTGCTATTGGTCAAGAGCCTCGGGTGTAATGGAATGTTCACTTGAGGTCATGTGTCCCACTAGGTCTGGTTACTTGTGATTAAACCGTGCTTGAGACCCTAAAAAGAGGCATTAAAGACACTTTTTTTTGAATTACTATTTGGTATATTATAGAGAACACTAGAAATGTTTTAGAATTTGGTAATAAGACTATCCCTCAGAGTAGCTAATCCATGTATTGAAAATATTAAAATTACATGGGATGCAAATTTTTATTTTGGATTGTGACTGTAATTATTTCTTTGATTTCTCCAATGGGTGATTGACATTATTTGTGGTGTTACTACAATTAGTATTATTATAGATTTTTTTGTTTTCTTGGTAGAGTAAGGTGTTATCAATTCATGTATCATAGTGGGAACCTGAGGATCCACATGTTAGGAATATTCTATTCCATTTTTTTATTACTTTATTCAATGCCTAATGCCTATTACTAGTTCCTTGATAGTTATCTTCATAAATTTTATAAAATTTTATACATGGACACAATAATTTGATTAATGAAATATTTTTCACCAACCAAAATCTTTTTTCCCAAATATCTTGATGGTGGAACCTTAATTAACCAATTATAACACATCTGTTCTTTGGAAAACTGGGTACATTGGCTTAAAAATTAGTTGATTTTGATTACATGAATTACAACTGTAATTTATGGAGAATGTACTTTTATAAATTTGAAATAGAGATTCATCTAATGAAATCATTTTATATGAATTGTTACATCATGATACAAGATTTAAGGTTCATGTCATATCTATATGATATGCCAATTACAACTTATAAGGGCTATACCTTTTTATTATGGGAATGATGAATCATCTAACAAAACCATGATATATATATATATACACACATATATAAATGAGTATGAACTTAATTGAATTTAAATTCTTAAATAAAATCGTAACTTCTATATGGAAAATTCTAATTGTAATGTAAAGGGTGTTTTCCCCTATAACTTGTAATTGAAAATCTTTTTATTGGGACCTCTACTATGTGTTGTGAGTCCATGATCCGGACATGACATTAGTAATGGGAACCAAGAAGTGTCTCATGTGATACTTTATTGTACTACATATCACCCATTCATTGAATTAGGAGTAGTATTATGGGTGATACACTTATATATGAAGGCATGTAACTATCCTATTATGTTAATTGTGATTCTATGTTATGTTCAACCTTATTTTTGGTGTGTGTTTAGAAATTATAAAGATATTCCAACAATAATTCCTTGAGTCATGTTCCAAGAGGGTGGAGATGGCCATGCTCCAGAGGTACTGGGACTTGAGGCACCATTACTACCTATTGTAGTGACACTTACAAACAATATCCTATTCATGTTATTAGTACCCATGTTTAGTTTCTATAGATCTTTATATGATTTATGCTGTCTTTGTAGGGAACTCTGTGACCTGCCCCTTCTATGACATAGTTAACATGAGAATTTCAATAGCAGCACTTTCCTACATTTTTTTGCGATGGTGGTTCTCATAATGTTGACTCATGGATAGAGAACATGTTATTAATATTTTAACTTCAATAGAAACATCCTAAGTTGAGGTTCTAGATCAAAACCCATATGATTCGGAATTATAAAAAGAGTTGGGGATATGTTATCACCTAATATGATCATCATCAGATTATGGTCTAGGAGTAATTTTAGGTGGTCTCTTGGATTAATTCTATCCTCATAAGCTGACATCCTACTATATATATATACTTTATGCACATATATCAGGGTTTCTTATTTGTGATTGAGTATATATCACATTTAACTGAACTTTAATGTCTCAAATTGACACTTTTCGGTGATGAGTTTATGAAATTATAACATTTTATGGATGGGATTCTGTATGACATAAAATCCTAGGTGAACATTTTCTAGTTGATGAAAATTTCTAAAACAGTGAATTATGACCTCATCACAGAGTGGATACCTCGGGAAGCTAATTGTGTAAGTTAGGGATGTCTATCACTGAGACATAGAGGTGGTTCATCTAGTAGAGAAAATGTCTTTTTGAATATTCACATTGGGGAATTCAATGTTTTATGACACCTATTTATAGTTTAGTTGTGTGTCATCAGTGTAGAATGATAAGGAATAAGAATCCATAGTGAATCAAAAACCCCATTGAATGATGTGGATGTAATAGTTTGGTTCACTTTCATTATTTTTTAACATTATATAATCTGTTTCTAGTGGGATATGATCCATATTTTGTCTACATTAAGGATCATATCCTTAACACCTCTCTAGGTATGTATATAGAGTAATACCAACGGATTGGGATGATGAGGTGATTGTGGACAAGGTATCCAGGCTTTATAGATACATCAAAATTATTGAGGGCTTTCCCAATTTAGTTAGTTTGTATCTCAGGGCCATAGATCTACTGATTTCTATGCAATGTAGAATACTCTTGAGGAGTAGAGGAATAGGCCTTCTACAGTTTAAGGTGTCATTATTGTTTTATCTACTTTATTTTATTCCTTATTTGATTTAGGTTATTTTTACTATTTTATATCTAGGGAAATTATGTAATGTTGGGGCCTAAATATAGAGTACTTTGTGGAAAAATGAACCTTGACACATTTTTTAGAATCTGATCTGAGAGTTTTCACCAATGTAAATAATTCCCCCTTGTTATTGGTGGGTATTATTTATTATGGGACCTACTCTTCCCCAAGATGAAAATATTTTAAATCATACTTGGGATGGATTGGTCAGTACCCTATCAAAATATATTGATTGATATCACTGAAGTGTGTCCTTCACATCAATTGATTGAGGTACTTATAATTACAAGTGATAATGGGATGTCTAAATGTGTCAACCTGACATCATGGGACAAGTGGAGTGATAGTCCAAATTTCTAGTATCTTTATGAGTGATCAAGGACTATGTCATATAGATTTTCCTCTTACAGTGGAACAATTTAGTGACATATTCTACAATGAAATTATTGGACTACCAACCAAGAGAGAGGTACGATTCACTATTGAGCTAGCTATAGGGAAACTACTAATATCCATTCCTCTATATAGGATGGAGGCTACTGAGCTCTAGGAACATATGAAAAATTTGGAGGACATGGAAGCTAATGGTTTTATATAAGCTAATACTTAACTTTGGGCTTTACCAATTATTTTTTCAAAGAAAACAAATATTACCCTTAAGAAATATGTCTATTATGACTGGTTGAATCAACTTATAGTGAATAATATTTAACAAAAACCAAGTACATATGTACTATTTTATCTGCTTCATGAATCTTGGGTATTCCCAAATATTTATTAGTGTTCAGGATATCACCAGGTTTATGTAAGACAATTACACAAAACAAATACAAAATTTGTTAGTATGTGTGGCCTGTATTAGTGTTTTTTCATGTTGTTCACCTCAAGAATGTGCCTATTGTCTTCATGGATATAATGAATAGGGGTTTCCAATTGTAACTAGATTCATTTTTTGTAGTCTTTATAGATGAAAACTTAGTGTATTATCAAAATTGACACTACCATTATAAATAAATTGAGATTTTTCTAAATACACTGAGAGAGAACCAAGTATATGATAATATCACTAAATACAACTTTTAGATTGATAAAGATAACTTGCTGGGTTATATCAACTTAGAGAAATGAGTATCAGTTAACTCAAATAAAGTGAGAGATGTAGTCTCATGGGAGTATACTAATTCCATTTTTGAAACAAGGAGTTTTTTGGGGTTGACCGGATATTAAAAAAGTTTTATTACAGAATTTTCACATCTAGAAGTGTATCTTACATGGTTGAATAAAAAGGGTGTTAAATTATTATTTTCTAATGATTGAGAAATAAGATTATTAAAAGTTAAAAGGAATATTGAATTCATTACCAATCCAGATTCTACTAGATTTGGGGAGAAGATATATATATTCTATTATAGTG
Source organism: Viscum album (assembly GCA_963277665.1). Taxonomy (NCBI): domain Eukaryota; kingdom Viridiplantae; phylum Streptophyta; class Magnoliopsida; order Santalales; family Viscaceae; genus Viscum; species Viscum album. The sequence goes on along the minus strand of OY728143.1, from coordinate 2,000,524,403 downwards.
CATTATTTATCATTTTGAGAGCTGTCCTGATATTGAATGATAGAGTCATATCATATGATTCCCAAAGGTAAAGGACACAATAGTGTAATTACTAGACACATGATATTAAGCTAGCATCTATGGTTCCTGATTTTCTTTGTTGGAGGTAATACCTTCTTGTAGAATAATTTTCAGTGTATAGAGAACTAAGAAGTCACAAATACATCTTTACCCAACATGAATTGGATATCATATAGTGAATATGGGTTGAATACCTATAGTATATTGACTTTGAGCTTGCTTATATATCCATAAAGGGAAATTCCATTACTGATTCTCTAAGATATAAGAATCAAACTCATGTAGTTCGGTAAGACAATTGTGAGTGAAAGATGATGGCCCTATTTTTTGAGATGAATCTAATGGTTCAAGAGTTCCATGGGTAGCCTATTTTGGTAGCTTTGGTAGTGACATATTCTCTCCTGGAGTGAGTAAATATGATAAAACATTTTAATCCTAAGTGATTAGTCTTATGAGAGAGTATCTAAGGGGATGACCATATAACTGGGTGGGTTATCGATAAGGACAAGGTTTATCACATTCATGGGTGAGTCTGGGTACCTGGATACATAATGGAGGAGTTTATACATGAGACTCATGAATCTGATTGGGTATTACACCCTTGAGTCACCATGATGTACTATTATATACACCACTAGTATTGGTTGTTGTGTATGATGTGGCAGAATTTTTATTTTATCACATGGAATTCCACCTGTCGATAGTTGAAGGCAGTGTACTAGTGGCCTGATAGAATTTTACATCCTCTAACCATTCCAAAATGTAAATGGTATGACATTTCTATGGATTTTGTAACATTTTTTCCAAGAACCCATAGTGTAAGTGATGCGGTATGGGTTATCATCGACAGGTTCCCTAAGGTATCTTACTTATTATCTATTAGAGAGACCTTTTTAGTAGATGGGATTAGGTGGCTTTATATCTAATAGGTTATATGACTTCTTGGTGTTCTATATTATATCATATCATACATGGATGGTTAGTTTACATTTTGGTTCTAGAAAGGCTTGACGAAGGTTGGGGGTTCACAAGTTCTTTTGAGTACAACATATCACCCTGAGATCAAAGTTCAGTCCAAGAATACGATATAGGTGTTGGTGGACATGCTTAGTGAATTTATTCTTGATTTTGGAGGTTCTTTGGAATAATATTTACCTATTTACACGTTTTTATATAAATATACCTTCTATGAAACTATATATATGGTTCCTTTCAAGTCCCTATAAGGTAAGCCACACCATTCACCACTATGCAACTTAAAGGTAGGTCAAGCAATGCTAATTTGACGTCTTCTCATTTTGGAGACTTCATAGAAGGTATAACTTATTAGGAAGTGTATGAATATAGACTAGTGTAGATATAATTCTTATACCGATCATCATTAATGGCCTCTAGTGTTTAAGGTGGTATATTAGGCCATTCTATTGGTTTTTCCTAGATTGCAAATTAAATATATTCAAATATAAGGAAAGATATATCATATTTATATCGATCCTTTAGAGATATTGGAGAGAGTAAAGCTGGTATCCTAGAAATTATCATTACCTCAAAGGTAAAATTCCATGAATTATGTCTTCCATGTATCCCATCTTCACCATTATCATTCCGACCAATTTCATTCTTATGATCCTAAGGATGTTGATCTAAAGGATTATGCTTCTTTGGAGGAAAACCATATTTTTATCATAGATTTGAGTACAAAGACTCTTTGAAGATGTTTATTTAATCTAGTATGGGTGTTGTGGCTGCACCACCCTGTACATGATAAGCCATGAGAGTGAGAGGCTAATGTATGTGCACAATGGTTGGAGTTATTTTTATATGATGTTCAACCATCCTCATAATAGATACTCAAGGATGATTTGTTTTAGGTAAGTGTGGTTTTAACATCTCTAATTTTCGGGGAGGTATAAAATTTTTTAAATTCATTTAAATACTCATTAAATTTCTAATTTTAGCTTAAAACCTTATAACCATGCATTTAGGCTGGTTGATTTGTTTTTAAAAATAAATGTAGTAAGGGGATATATCCTAGTAGAATATAAAATTTAGGATGTAAATTAATCTCATGGAATTAATGACATTTAAAAAATAAATTGATATAGCATGACCCCATGAATTTAATTCAAGATGTGATTTTTCCCCAGTCCCAAGGAATTCACAACGTCAATTCCATTCATGATGTTAATTCTATTCATGCCTTGAATATATCATGAACCTTTTTTTAAATGGAGTAGAAACCTCCATTTAATATCCACCTCTTTTATATAACACGCCACTTGATGATATTTCCCCCCCATATAGGCTTTGATCCTCCTCCTCTATCTTGTATCTATTTTTCTCCCCATTGGTTATTTTGGATCTATATACATATACTCTTCATTACACTTCCTTTTTCCCAGTTTATCTTATTTTATGGAATGATAAATATATGTAGTTTAATATTCCCTATTTTTATTGTATTTATATACACTTATTATTTCTCATGTTCTATATTGAATCTGATGCTAATACTAGCTGAAGATTCATCTACAGGGATAAGGAAGGTGGTCTAGTAATTTTCCACAAAATTTAGGTTCTTTTACATCACACATAATTGGGCCACATGCTATATATTTTGAGAGTTTCCATAAAAATAAAAATATCATTATTTAAATTGGAAACCTTGTTATTAAAACCCACATAAATCCTTATTTATTAAATAAGGATCCCACATCGACAATTGCCACCCCTTTGTGTTCGATAACTAAATTACCCAAACTTATAAATTATAATATTCCCAACCCAATTTTTAAGTGTTCCTAGTTTAAAACCCAATTTAATAAATCATTAAAATAATTTTAAATGTGAGTGGTATAACCACATAAAATGACACATATGTGAACAATGGATTATTCCTTTATTAAATGGTTGGATAAATGAATTTTAATCCATTTATTGTCTTATATTAAAGCTTTATTGACATTATTTTTGTTTTATGAGACTCAAGAATGGTGTACCATATATCTACAATAATAAGGAATGATATACCATATATTTATGATAATCAGGAATGATGTTTCATATTTCTATGACACTTGGGCATGGAATCTCATATACTTATGATACAAAGTCATAGCATCCCATACATCTATGATACTTGGTCACGACATCCCATATACTTATGATACATAGTTATGGTGTCCCATATATCTATGATACACAAGTACTACTTCCCATATACTTGTGATACATAGGTTTGGAATCCCATATAGTTATGATACTCATGTATATCATCCCTTTTGATTTTTTAAACCTAGACAGGTGTCCATTTTTCTCCATGAGACTTTTAAAAATTCCCCCAGATGCTTGAGTTACACCTCAAGTTTTAGCTAGTATTATTATCTATTAATATGTTTATAAATGTCACTGTGTATATAACCTATACATATATATACATCTATATATACATACAAACACACACACAAACACACACACACATATATAGTCATACATTCAATGATATCTCATATTAGGCCGAAGTAGTAGTGTCATTCTGGTGTCTATTTGGAACTCAAGCCGACTGAAATACAATTATTTGTCTCCTTTACATTATTATATTTTAAAACTTTCATTCTATATTGAATGTATGGATTATACTAGATGAAATTGGTGGCAGAAAACTATGAATATCTCACACCATGTTTAGGCCACCAATTGGTACCAAAGAAGACATCATTGATGAAGGCAGGGACAAAGGGTAGCATCTAGCATGGAATACTTGACATTCTATTTCAAATGGAGTAATGGAGAATAGGAAAAAACATATCCTTATGATATTAATGGGAATATTTTTTTTAATTTGTGTAGAATGTTGTATATGAATGTTCCTCTGTATCCCATTTACTTTAAATTTTTGAATTGTATCATGACATGATCAATATTTTTTATATGATATTAATTATGCTTATTATATTTGTTATATATGAATGATTTACTATTCCACTAATGATTATGTACTTTGATTTTGTTATTTATTGGTATCGTTAAACTACTATGCTACACTTTGAACATGGGGGTATTGTCTCCCCACCAAACCATCTCATACCTATACTATTATTCGGTATCCTCTGGAATGTGGGGAGGCATGCTTAAGGGCATGTGACAAACCATGTTTGGTAACTTTTGAGTCAATTGGGCCTAGGAGAAAACATAAGACAATGGAACCTACTCTATCACCCATTAATGAGCGGCCCTTAGAAAGTATAAATATGACCATTTCCTAGAAATATGATGTGATGAAGCACCTATCTAGTTTACTAATAAGTCTTTGGATCCTCAATGAACTATTCCCATAAAAAGTTATCTATGACGACCTTATCATGACCTTGAAGGGACCTATCATATTAAAAAATATGGCAGGGTTCACTAAATCCTACCATGAAGAGAAAACTGATAAGGAAGAATGTTGAGCCGTCATTTCCTTCTCTAAAGAGAATGAGTATTTCACTATCCAAGGGAACATTTATATATTCTATGTCATAAGCTAGTTAAATGGTGAGAAACCTTTCCATTAACTAGAGCATATTAGCTCTAGGATCAATATCAAGACAACTCAGATGCTCCACAAGATGGGTTTATGGAATCCGATCTAACTCCCTCCAAATTGAAAAATCTGGGGTTTAAAATAGAATGTAGAAGTGGCATGAAAATATTTTTCTAAAGACATAGTTTGGTGGCCTAGTATTAAGCACTATTTTTATGGTTTTCTCCTAGTAAACTACCTACAATCCCATTTTGAGAAGACCCTAGATCTATATGCACATAGTGGTACCCTATTAGTACCATTAGTTCCTAAAATACTACCATTATGGTCATGTAAGAGTGATACAAGGTGATGCTTCTCCCTTCAACTATTGTGAGACTAGTAAACTGGATGTTGGTTACTATAAAAGGGTGTGAAAAAAACTCAATATTGATGGGGTGGAGTGAATTAATTCCCTTGTGTTCTAAAAACCACTTTAGGATATAATTTGGTGGTTTTTAAAGGAAACTTCATTATTCAAATCCATCAGTTAGAGTCAACAACCCCATGTCTGGGGAAATTATTTATCAACTGCAATAAGAATGAGTGCTCATGGATTTCCTCATACTCCGACATAAGATAGACTCAGTTAGTGATGAAAATCCCTACTCCCATGGAATATCGTGGGATCGACACAATGGAGGCTAATCTGGTCCACCCTCATATATACTAAAAGGATTCATTGAATTAGTATAAGTCCACTCAACAATATTTATTTGATATAAAAGGTGGGTCGCATGGTCAAAAACCTTACGACATTGTCCTATTATAAATTTTCACTATAGTTTCTATGGAGAAAGAATACATTAGAGAGGGTGCCTCCCCTACTAGTGCCACTCTTTGGTCTATAGACCTAGAAGAGTTTTATCCTCATCATAATCTTTATGACTTCAATGGTGAAGAGGATCTAGATAACCCTTTTAGTATTTGACAAGGGTGTCTCCAATATGGTGCATGAGCTAACCCATGTAAATCTCTACCTCGAAGAAGAAATGAGGTCAAAAATGATCATTGTAGTCAGGTATCTGGAGGATAAATAATGTTATCTTTACTTATTAAAATATAACCATGATGTGGTTGCATGTGGCTATAGGTAAATTATAAGGATTGTTAGCCATGTTTTTGTTTATCAAATTGACCACCCAGTGATCCACCATTGGTTCAAAAAACCTCTCAAGAAGATGAAACATTCGAACAGTACTAATATTGAGGAAAATTTTACAAGATAAACAAGATAAAAATTATGGGGGGATTAGTAACCCATGTGGATGGAAAAATTTTTTCTCTAAAAATGAATGGGTATATGAGAGCCTGTATTGACATTTGATACATCATGTTCCATTGTACGAAGGATGAGTTTCCCCATCTAGTAATAGATATTCTAATTGATGTAACAAATATTTTCCAAGACATCCCCATTATAGATTTATATTACAGGTATATCCTGATCCAGATAGACACTCGGGATGTGAATGTCACCACTTTCTGAGCACCACAAGGAAAATTATTCTACTGAGTACTGACATCTAGTTTAAAGAATGTTGTTGGCACCTAATAGTGTGTCATGAACCATATCCTCAAACCACTCCAAGGTTCATTTCTAGAGTTTTATTTAGAAGATTCTTGGTTTTAATATCATCAACATTAGTACCATAACATGGAACATTAGAAATTGTTTGATCCCCTATACTCCCATAACCTAAAAAACAACCCCTTGAGGTGTGTATTTGGGGTTACCTCTATAATTTTAATTCACGTATTTTTCAGTTATAGATTCATTGATATAAACCTAATTATGATAAAATATATTAGACATATTATTCATCCATGCATACTTTGGGAGTTGGGAGGCCTCCAAGTCCATGTGATCTATATTCTACTCCTCATTGTGAATCAAGTAAGAATGTTCAATCCCTTATCAATGATTATGAAAAAAGGAACTATCTACCTATGGGGTGAATACTGTATGATTTAATTCAAGGAAATTCATCAGTATCTACTTCATCCTTTGGTCTTGGTGACACCTATATCTTATAAGCCTTTAGTACATTATGTGACCACCCTGGAATGGTCCCTTGGCACCCTCCAAGCTTAGAAGAACAATGAGGGTAGGGGAAAACCTGTATTATCTCAATTTCATGCCACTTAACAAATAGACAAGATATTATACCACTATAAAGGGTTTCCAAAAATTTTTCATTGATATTTTGAAGTTGTAATATTTTTTTAATCACCACAACATACAACTGGTATCCATGTTGACCAACTAAAGTAAATTCTCAAATGAACCATTTTTAATGGTCAAATGGTGTGTTTTGAAATAATTATATAGCTATTTGAAATTATTTTCTCCCCACAAATGATATCAAGAAAAAATATTTAGTATATTTCAGGGCATTGCATCAAACCCTTGAGGAACTTCCCCCAGATGTTGACTTCCCAGATGAGGCCATCCTCTCTATGGATCAGAATGCTCCATGTTTGCAAATGAATTTTGGTGGTTCCTCGCATAGCCCAACCAGAATAAGGCTCAATAACCCAAACATAATAGGGATGTCCTTTTGATTATCATAATTACTCTCACATAGGCTATCTTTCTGAACTAATTCTTATTGTTATAAGGCTACAATAACAATAAGGTTAAGTACCTAACTCTTCTCACTAGCCTTTAGTTGGACCTCTTGATTGAAATCCCCCACCCTCATGTGAAGGGAGACCCCAAGATAGTAACAAAGATAATAAATGAAGTTTACATCATTAGAAAACATGGGATTTTCACCCTTATGAAGTATACACATGAGTTTATAGCCTAGTTTTCTTCCCATATAGAGGTGAATCATATTCCTCGATCAAATAATGACTGATTTGTTGCTTTGGTTGGAATTCACACATTAATTGCAGAGCCATACCATGATAACTTATTATCTCATGTAGCATATTTAAGGTTCATTTCCCCTATAAATTCCAGTGATGATGGATAATAGTTAAATACAAGGGGGCCGATAATTCTACAGTAAGGACCTCGAACCTTATTACATCATAGAAATTCCCAATTTAAAAAAATCACATCATCGTGTTCACCCAACATGAAACTCTCTTGCTAGACTGAGCTGATCATTAAAAATTCCACCACCATGAAGTGAAGTATAAAATTTGGGATTACCCAATCCTTTATCAAACCCTCTAATAGTGTGTATTTGAAGGAATATTCATATATTTCATCCATGGGAAGGATACCCCTCAAGTTATGAAAGATATCGAAAATAGATCATTAGGGGAAAATCTAGCGAGATTGAATCTTTTTCACCATATCTAGAGGTTGGATTCCATTTAGATCACCATGATAAACTAATGAATTGAATTAAAAATGTTTTTTCATGCATCAAATATCCATGAAAACTTAATGCATCAACCAAATGAGCTTCTACATATCACCAAGTACTCCTAGACCATTTTTATATGGGGATTTTGTAATGACCCAAAGTTTTGAATAAATTTTTTTCCCTCAAAATGTATATTTTACTGTGTCATAATCATTAAAACTATACAAGTATAATTGAAATATAACTATAGGGTATTGACTATTATATGACCGTTAGATAATATGACCTTTGGAAACCATAATAATTTCAACATAATAATTATTTTTTATAAATAGGAATGAAAATGGAAAATTAATGGAGAAAGAAGATTCGATGTCTTCTACAAGTATGATCATGACATATGAAGCCCATTTTTCATAGCTTGGGAAGGTGGTAGTGTCACATAGACTTGTTTTGGACGAATATCAAGTCGATCTTCAATATGTTAATATTGAACAAAGATTGATATGGGAGAAGTTAAAGTTGATATAAATCACCACTCAAGTAATGTTATTTGAGCCACCTCAAGATTCTATCACCATTTCACACATTACTCTTAAGTCCTATGTGGGTGTTATAAGGGGTTATGTAATGAGGTTTTAGTTACTTTGTGAAATCCCTTTCTATAAATAAACTTTTTATTTTAGCATTTATGTTCTAATAATATATTATCTTAATAAAATATATGTTTTATTGAGATGAATTTTATAAATTGATTTTAGAAGTAACAAATTGTAATTTTTATATATTTCTTATACTTATAGAATTATTATGGTAAAATAAACATCATTTTTTAATTTCAAATGTCAAAACAAATTAAGGGTGAATTTTTAGTAGTTTTCTAAGAAGTTTTATTTGATGACGAATAATATTTTTTTGATTAATAGAATTTGATGAATAGTAATTTTGATGAATAGTATTATTTATGATTAATAGTAAAAATTATTTTTTAAACGAATTATTAATTAATTGTTTATGTGTAATGACTAGAAAAACAAACATACATGGATTTGAGTAGTATGATATTTAATGTCTGATAAGATCAACGTAATTTTTTGGTGAATAGTAACTTGACCCTTTGAAATATTAATTTTATCTTTATAAATAGTAATTTTTCCAATGGAATAGTAACCTAACCTAATGAAGTATAAATATATTTTTTCATCTAAAATGGTAATGTGATATAATTATAGCATAATATAAGTAAATAAGTCATTTAGAAATTATTAGTTAAGTATTAATATTTTATTTATTTAATTTAATTCAAAATGAAATAAATTTTTATAAAATAGAGTTTATTTTTGAATTCTACACATCAAAAAATGGTTAGAGTTAGTTTTTGGGATTTTTCTGAAAGAGTTGAATTTTTTATGAATAGTAAAAATACAGTTTTTTGTGTTTTCAGTATGTTTGATGACATCATAACTATGTCATAATGATGTAATGGGTAATATAATATGGTGGTAGACTCTTTTGGATTAAAATATGATATGAGGTTTCCCAAGTGGGCTATACCATGGGAAAATACCATGGGAAAGCCCATAGTTTTACAAATACCACTAATGAGGTGTCTTTTGATATTAATAAAAAACTACCTCTCTTTTACTCTAAATACCCACCCCTTACATCATTTAATTTAATTCAAAAATAATTCACCATGAATACATTACATTAATAAATCCCAAGGAGTCCTCCCAAGCTTCCATAAATCTCTCTAGGTGATAATCATCGAGTTTTAGAAGTTACCCTTCGAGGTAAGGGAATTCCCACCTTCTCTTTTCCTTTCAAGTTCTTTTTTATGTGGTATGTATTTGAAATATCCATTACATGTTCTTATTTAAATTTTATTTTACTACAATAATATATTATGATTCTTTTATGAATTTGTGACCCCTATCCCCTCTATTTTTAATGTTTTATAAAACTATGTTTTACACACATTATGCTGTAGAATTTTCATCTCAAAATCTAGCTCTATTTCATAAAAAAATATTTTATTTTATTTATGAGAATACCACAACCACATTAATTTCCTAGGGTATTCATCAGTACATAAAAATATTTTATTTTATTCTGGAATTTACATATATAAAACCCTCATTTCATTTTAGTGGGTTATAATTAACATAATGATCATGTTTTTAGGCATTTTTTTAAAACACCTTGTTTTTTATATGAAAACCATTTCTTTTATTTTATGTGGGTTATTTATGAATTTTTTTATTATTATTTATATGGATCACATGGAAATAAAGACATATTAAGTGTTCACCTTGATATTTCTCCAATTCACTGGGTAATGAAATTAATCTCTAGAGATGACAAGTTTAACGATACCTTGGTGAATAACCTTGGTAAATTTTTATGATACCTTGGGGATGGACCTTGGTGATATGATTATGAATGTATAAATTAAATGTTGTATCCACACTTTCAAGTTATTATTCATGTTATTATTATTATTATATGCCTATTTATCATTCCTTTACGATATCCCTCATGTTCTTGTTGATATCGCTCTAGTTCACATGTAAACTGTTTCACTTATTTCCCCTTATTGGTCCCTCTAGTCACCCTTTCCTTGATTTATGTCCCCAGGTTATGAGATTCAATAAATGCACTTAAAATGATCCTTTATAATCATTTCATGTGGAATAGAATATTTTTTTATGAATTAATTTATTATTTTCCTTTTTTCTAAGACACTAAACTTTTAAAAGATCCTCTATTTGTAAAATTTCATGTGAAGTTATGTTATAAAAAAGAAAGGATTCCATATTTGGTATCAAAAGATGGTTTAGTTATTTAGGGAAATTAGGATATAAAATTTATAGGAATAACCCAATATAAAATGTAAATATAGGAAAACTTCCTTTATATTGGTGAAATATTATGTAAGTGGTTTCTGAAGAAATAAATCCCTATCTAGATATGAAAAAATGGATGTGGATCTTGAATAGATGTATCTAGGGGTAAAACACAAAAACACCACTTCAAGATAGACCTGAACAGGAACTGGTGCATGATAATGGGCCCTTCTGCATTCTTGGTTTCACACTCCCAGGGGATTTTTTTGGTTAATCAAAATCTTTTTATGAACCATTTTGAAGGATTTAATGAAAATGTAACCGTTGATAATGAATAATGTGTTTAAGCAAGATGTTTAAAGATATAAAATTACATTATAATTACAAGAGTATTAAATTAAATAAGTTTGTAACTATGGTTTTATTCTTTTAGAAAATGGAGGGAAATAGGAGGAACTGTAAAAATGGTGACTACAACGGACCAGACACTGATGGTCCAACGATGGAAGATGGAATGGAAACTTTCATGAGAATAATGAATCAAATGACTCATGTGATGGTAAATAACTTGAATCAATATAAGAGACCGATTTCACCGATAATGGAACAACATTATTTTAAGTCTGTTATGACTCAATGACATCCAATGTTTAGGGGATCTACCAACAAATTTATCGTGGAATAATGGATATTCTATATAGAAAAGATATTTTCTATACCTCATTATTTAGAATAAGAGAAAGTTACCCTGGATGTTTATCTCTTAGAGGGAGAATCTAATCAGGGGTGATATATGATTAAAAACACAAGTCCAAGAGGGGATATTGATGCTATGGAGTGGGAAGAGTTTAGGGGGATCTTCTTCAATAAGTATTTCCCTCGTCTGATGAGAATGAAAATGGAGAAGGAATTTCTAAAGCTGAAGCAGAAGGAGAATGAATATGTGTGAATCTATGAGATAAAATTCATAAGGATATCACGTTAAAAATCTATCCATTTCATGGATCCTAATGGTAACATTGATAGTTTATTTTTTGTACTAAGACCTCATCTAAGGAAGAATCTAACCAAATAAGACTATAAAAACTATGAAGAGATTGTATGAAGTTCTATACAAGTAATATTATAGTTTAGTGGGACACAATGGTCCCATAAATCCAATGAAAATTAGATATCTATGGAGGTAATATTGGGTAGGTGATTTGATCCATGAAGAAGCGGAAAGAAAGTTAAACTTCCCACATGTAATAAATTTGGGACGAAGCATTGAGGAAACTACTAGATCAGGGGAGAGAATTGATTAAAGTGTGGAAAATATGTCCATATTTCTTCGAATTGATGCAGTGAGGTGAATCCTGAACTTCCCAACACTAACAACAAAGGGAATATGGTGAAGGCCCTACATTAAGTCTAATTCTTCATGTGTGGACAGCTAGGGAACTTTGTTGACCACTATCCAAATCCAAGGGTAATAGAGGGGAATCACCATCAGCCTCATAAAAGGACAAGGGAGAAAGGTCATGCTATTTTTATCATAATAGATGATGTTTAATCTCTAAATGATGTAGTGGAAGGTATTCTCATTATTCTCTCAAAGTAATAAATATCTTATTTTGATTATGATTCTACACATTCCTTTATTTCCTCCATGTTTTCAAAGAATATAGAATCACTTACTAAGATACTAAAAGTATAATTATCTATCAAGACTCTAGGAGGGATTATCCAAGAATCCATAGTTTTTAAATACTCTAGTATTTACTTTAGTGGGTACAATCTTATCACAAATCTAGTAGTCATTCCCATGTTTGAATTTGACATCATACTAGGGATGGACTGGCTCTCAATGTTTAATGATATGATAAAATATATAAGAAAGGAAATCTTAGTATTCTTGAAGGTATGACCTATAGTTATCTTCTAAGTATATATATCTAAATCTGATCTTTGTATAGAAGAACCTCATATAGACTTATTTATAGAGTGGATTAGTGAAAATAATAATGAAATGGGAGTATAAGGATACTTAATGTCCCCATAATTCAATAATATATTGATTTATTTCCAGAGGAGTTACCTGGAACGCTCATAGAAAGAGTGGTAGAGTTATCCATTGAACTCGTACCTGGAATCTCATTTGATATCCACACCCCATATAAGATGGAAAATTTGGAGATAGATAAATTGAAGAAACAACTCCAAGATCCTTTTAATAAGGTGTTTATTCGACCGATTGTGTCTCCTTGGGGAGAACAAGTTAAATTTTTGAAGAAGGATGCTTCAATGTAGCTCTGCATTGATTATAGGCAATTGAACGAGATCAGAGTAAAGGAAAAACACCCTCTTCCAAGAATTGATGACTTTTTTTCTAGCTTCACGGGGCTCAATTCTTCTCAAAGACTGACCTTTGATAGAGATATCATCAATTGAGGGTGAAGAAAAAATATATTCCAATAAACACCTTTCGATCTAGATATAGACATTATAAATTTTTTGAAATTCCCTTCACATTGAATAATGCACTTTTTATTTTTATGGATTTGATGAGTAGAGTCTTTAAGGACTACCTTGATAATTTTTTTGTAGTTTTTACTGATGATATTCTGATATTATTTAAAAGTTTCAAGGATTATGAGGATCATATAAGGGTTATTTTTCAAACTCTATGAATGGAGAGGATTTTGGATTGTTCAGAAAATGTGAATTTTGGTTTTAAAAAGTTCCTTTCTTAGGAAACATTTTAATCAATAAAGGAATCTCAGATGACCTTACAAGGACAAAGGTTGGGGAAAATTGTCCTCAGCCTACAATAGTAACTAATATTTTTAGTTTCCATGGTTTAGAAAGATATTATAGAAGGTTTGTAAAAAAATTCTTTTGACTTTATAATATACTAACCATGTTAACTCAAAAAGGGGTCATGTTCATCTGGACCAAAATTGTAAATAAAATTTCCAAAAGCTGAAGAATAGATTGGTTACTGTACCTGTGTTAACTCTACCTTAAATTGGATAAGGATTTTTTATTTTTAGTGGTGAATATATAAAATTGTTTGGTTTCTCCCTCATGAAAAATGACAAGGTGATTACTTATGCATCTTGACAGTTGAAGCCTCATGTGCAGAATTATACTATGCATGATCTTGAGCTGGATGCTGTTGTTTTCTCTCTAAATATTTGGAGTCACTGTATTTATGGAGAGAAATGTGATATATACACAGACCATAATATTTAAAAGTATAATTTCACCCAAAAGGAAATGAACATGAGACAAAGGAGATGGTTGGAACTTCATAATGACTATGATAGTTCAATTAATTATCATCCTAGAAGATAAAAAAAAGTCACTAATGCATTAAGTATGAAAAAACCTATTATTATAGTAATGATGAGGATTCAAGGAGATACCTTGATCAAAGACCTAGTAAAACTAGACATGAGAATTGTAAATGAAGGGACATCATCAACGCTATCCCAAAGGATTTCTCAACCTTTATTACTAGAGAATATCGTGAAATCTAAAAAATAAGATCCTTTGTTACAGAATATGTTTGAGGCTATGAAAAATGGGAAGTTTCCTATGTTCAATATTAATCAAGAAGGTCTATTGAGATTTCATAAAAGACTATGTGTTCCATATATTACATATATAAAGAAAGAACCGATGGATGAAGCTCATATATCTACATTATCTATATATCCTAGAAACTATAAAATGAATAAGGACCTTTGTGATCATTATTAGCAGGATAACATGAAAATAGAGATTGCTGACTACACCATAAGGTGCCAGGTGTGTCTATAAGTGAAGGCAGAGTGACAAATTTCTAAAGGGGTATTACAACCACTAACTATACTAGAATTGATGTGGGACCATATCACTATGGAATTTTTCACTAGTCACCCAAAAAAATCCAAAGGAAATAAAGCAATATGGGTTACAGTGGACCATCTCACCATGTTTCCAATTTTATCACTATCCTAGAAGATTTATTTCTCATTCAACTTGCTAGGATTTATGTGAGGGAATTGGTAATGATATATGGGGTACCACTCTGTATTCTATCTGATCACAATTTGAGGTTCACATCCAAATTCTTGAGAAGTCTTCAAAATGAATTGAGTACTGAATTGAATTTTAGTATGGCATATCACCCCAACTAATGACCAATCTGAAAGGACTATTCAAACACTTAAGGACATCATGAGAACATGCTCAATGGAAATTAAAGGTGGATGGGAAAAAAATCTCCCATTAATTGATTTATCATACAATAATAGCTTCCAATCAAGCATTAAAATGGAACCCTATGAAGCTATTTATGTGAATAGATGTAGAAATCCTACTTGTTGGGATGAATTTAGTGAGAGAAAGCATCTTTGGCCTGATCTTATGCAAGAGATGATAGAAAAGGTTCATTCTATCCAATGACATGTTAAGGGTCTTAGAGTCGGAAAAGGAGAAATGATGAAAACTATCAAAGGGACTTGGAGTTTGATGTTAGTCACATGGTCTTCCTTCAAATTTATCCATAGAAGGGAGTCATAATGTTTGGGAGTAAAGTACAAACCATCCCTAGGAACATTAGACCCTATAAAATCCTTGATCTCATAGGTGAAGTGTCATATTAGTTTGAAATTCCTCTAAATATGGATCAAGTTCACGATGTATTCCATGTATAACTCTTGAGGAAGTACATACCCGACCCTTCACATGTACTAAGTCTTAATGTGGTATAATTAGATCATGAACTCTCTTTTGAGAATCATCCAGTGGAGATATTTGATCATAGAGATAAGGTTATATGTAACAAGACTACTCAACTTGTTAAAGTGTGGTGGAGTAATGAAAAATATAAATAATCCGCATGCTATGTTGAGGAAAAAATGAGGCAGAAGTACCCACACCTTTTCTCTTCTGAGATTATGAGTTGAAATTTTGGGGATGAATTTTTTTAAGGGGGGAAGAATGTAATGACACAAAATTTTGAATAAATTTTTTTCATAATAATTTTTGTTTTACTATGTCATAATCAATAAAAATATATAAGTATAATATCAATATAACTATTGGGTTTTGACTGTTATATGACTGTTGGTTAATTTTACCGTTGGAAACCATAATAATTTTATTGTTATAATTTTTTTTATAAATATAAATGACAATGGAAAATTAATACAGAAAGAAGAGTCCATGGACTCTAACAATATGATCATTCCACATGAAACCCATTTGTTAAAGCTTAAGAAGGAGGTAGCATCATTGAGATTTTCTTTGGACAATTCCCAAGATGAGCTACAACATGTTAACCTTGAACAAAATCACCAATGGGAGAAGTTCAAATTGATATAAGTCACCACTCAGGAATTGTTGTCTGAGCCGCCCCTAGATTCTATCACCCATTCAAACCTTATAGGTGTTATAAGGGGTTATATAATGAGGCATTAGTTAAATTGTGTAGTACCTTTGTATAAATAAAATTTTTATTTCATCATTTCTGTTTTAAGAATAGTTTTACTTAATAAAATTTAAGTTTAATTGTGAAAAATTTGATAAATTAATTTTAGATGTAAAATATTGTACTTTTCAAATATTTCTCATACTTATAGAATTATTACGGTAAAATAAAAATCATTTTTTAATTCCACATGTCAAAATTAATCTTGGATGAATTTTTAGTAGTTTTCTAAGAAGTTTCAATTTTTCAATGAACAATATTTTTTTTGATGAATAGTTTTTGATGAATAGTATTTTTTTATGAATGAGATTATTTATGATAAATAGTAAAAATAATTTTTGAAAATATTTATTAATTAATTTATTATGATAAATTATTTCCAAAAAACAAACATAAACGGTTGCAATCTGTAAGATATTTAGAGTCTAATAGGATCAACTTAATTTTTTAGTGAATAGTAACTTGAAATAGTAATGTTACCCATATGAATATTAATTTTACCAATGGAATAGTAACCTCAACTATGTAAGTATAAATATATTTTTTTCATCTTAAATTCTAATGTGATAGAATTATATAATAGTATAAGTAACTAATGGTTTTAGAAATTATAAGTTAAGTATTAATATTTTATTTATTTACTTTAGTTTAAAATTAAATTTATTTTTATAAAATTGATTTTTTTTAATTATATACATCAAGAAATGGTTAGGGTATTTTTTGGGTTTTTTTTTCTGAAACGGATGATTTTTTGATGATTTGTAAAAATACAGTTTTGAGTTTTTAGTATGTTTAATGACAAAAAAACTATTTCATAATGATTTAATGAGTAAGATAAGATTATGGTAGACTCTTTTGGATTAAAATATAATATGAGGTGTCCCTAGTGTCCAATACCATTGGAAAGACAATGGTTTTTCAAATACCACTAATGAGGTGTCCTATGAAATTAATAAAAATCCCCATCTCTTTTGCAATAAATACCCACCCATTCCTT
Organism: Viscum album; assembly: GCA_963277665.1. Taxonomy (NCBI): domain Eukaryota; kingdom Viridiplantae; phylum Streptophyta; class Magnoliopsida; order Santalales; family Viscaceae; genus Viscum; species Viscum album. Next base: position 2,000,507,155 of record OY728143.1, on the reverse strand, counting down.
AGTTTACCTTCATTAAAAAATAATTACCCTAGAATATATGATATTATTACATACCAAAGAGTCCTCAAAAGGTGTCATCAAGCCCTCCTGGTCCCGAGCTTCATGTATTGGAAGTTACTCTTCAAGGAAAGGGAATTCCCAACTTCTCTTTTCCTTTCAAATTATCTTTTATGTAGTATGTATTTAATATTTCAATACCATGTTATTATTTCCACTTTATTCGGTCCCTATAATTTATTATGAGTCTTTTAAGAATGTTTGAGCCTAGTCCCCACTCTTTTTAATGTTTTATAAAACTATGTTTCGTACCCGTTAGGATACAAAATTTTAGTCTCAAAATCTCCCCCTATTTCTCAAGAAATTATTTTATTTTATTTATGTTAATTCCAAAAACTCTTTCATTTCCATAGGTATTCATAAAGACATTAAAATTATTTATTTTATTCTAGAGTTGACATTCATAAAACCCTCATTATATTTCCATGGGTTATAGATCACATAATGATGATGTTTTAAGCCCTTTTTAAAACACCATGTTTTTTATATGAAACCCATTTATTTTATTCTATTTGGTTTATTTATGAAATTTTTGATTATGATATATGTGTCTCACATAAAAATAAATACATATTAAGGGTTTTCCCTGATATTTCTCAAATTCATTGGGTAAATAAATTAATCTCTAGGGATGATATGTTTTACAATACCTAATTGAATAACCTTAGTAAATTTCATGACACCTTGGGGATGGACCATGGTGATATGATTATGAATGTATAAATTAAATTTTGTAGATACATGTTAAAGTTATGATTCAAATTATTATTATTATATGCCTATTTATCGTTCCTTTATGATATTCCTCATGTTCTTATTGATATCTCTCATGTTTACATGTAAATAGTTTAACTTGTTTTCCCATACATGGCCTTCTTCTAACCCTTCCCTTTGATGTATGTCACGAGGTTATGAGATGAAATAAATGTACTTAGGATGAACCTTGAATAATAATGAAATGTGGAATAGAATATTGTTTTATGTTTTCACGTATTATGTACCTTTTTCCCAAGACACTGAACTTTAAAATATTCTCTACTTATAAAATGTCATGTAAAGTTATGTAATAAAAAGGTGGGATTCAATAGATTTGATACTGTGGATACCTAGCCCCAGTGAAAAATTGACAGTTTATGTTTATTAAAAATTCCACACACTTTTTTTCGAAGTGGGTACAGGACATCCATCTCAAAGAGTTTAAAACCCAGAATGTGATCGAGTTTTCGAATTCCCATATTATCTATCTATTTGGGATTCCATAGACCATTCCCATATATGTTGACACTAACTTTTGAGTCACTATGTTAAATAATCTATATTCAAATTAATACATCTCATCCAACTACACGTCCAACTACTACACAAAGGAAAATAAAAAAATTGATTCCTTCATCAAAACCCTCTCTAACATCCTATAGAAGATGGTAGGCTATAATAAAAAGAGTTGTCTAGATACGCTCTCCAATTATCTATATTATTATTGGATGATGAATCCAAATTCCTCCCAGGTGGCCTTATACTCATCGGTGTGTGGGACAAGAGCTATTTTATCTATCGAGGTTTAACTTTCATACCTTTAGAAAAATGTTTATGATCAATAGATATGAAATAAGATACTATAGGTCTATTTGACTATATTGGAAGCCCTTGTAGAAAATAGGATCCATACATTGCATCACCTAGAATGGAATCAGTATCCGGTGTCATGGGCATTCAAAAAAAATGTCCACCTCCACTCTTTCCTTCAAGGTGATTTGGTATTGGATCTCAGGATGTTTATGATACAAAGGATGAATGTACTCAAACTAGATACAAAATGGGAAGTACCTTACCTTATTAATAAGGTCTAATACAATGATGCATACTTATTTCTCACCATATAATGGGATCACATCACACACCCAATAATTCCAAGTTCTTCAAGTGGAACATTTCATGAATCTATAGTCCGAGTTTTATGAGTTCAAAATAAAAATCCTAATGTTATAGTCATACAAAATTGAACTATACGAAAATGTACTTATCACATGATGTTGAATTGTAGCATATGCCTATGTGATAGACATGAGATACCTCATATGACATATATGAGATTTTAATGCCCCTGAATTATGAATTAAAAATAAAAAACAAAACATCTTCAACACATGACAATAAACTGTAGAATTACCCAATAAGATAAACAAGCTATGACTCATATGATATAAATGAGATGAACCAAGGTCTGAGAATTATGACCTAAAACTATGGAATCCAACACCCCCATCGAATGAATAAAAAATGTGGGAAACTTTGCATCCTTACCCACAAGGATACCACCCTTCCAACATTGGCACCCCACAACACCGCAATTCAATACAATGTGTGGATTGATTACTTGTTTCATGGGATATATAGTGATTCCTAAAACCCCAGTATTTGGGGACCAACTGAATATTCTCCCTCCAAGGTGATATCATATTCTCTATCATTATGGCCCTTGGATCATTTCCATGTTGGACCCATTATTTTTAACTGGAGAAGTCACTCCACCCTCACAATAGATCTTGGTCTTAGTTACCATGATACAAAACAGTATGACGTCATCTTAGATACATGATGTTAAGTTATAGTAAACCCTATATGACAATCATAACATTAATCTTATGATAACCATGATATACCTTATGTATAAAATTTAAAATTACTCACGTAATGATCATGAGAGGATCATAAGTAGTACCCATTGGCCTCCTCTTGAGGTGTAATCCCCAATCATAATCCTACAGACTATTAGAGTGCATAGAGTCCCTTATTACCTGAAATTATGAGGAATCAATGGGAAAACCTAGAGTGGAATTCCCAAATATTTCCACATTAATTATAAGAAACACTCATCATGGAAAAAAATTGATCATGTCCCCCAAACCATAAGTGGGATAAGATTCCCTCATGGCCCGGCATGAGGAATAAATATTAGTCGGCTCAATGTGTAATCTCTACAAATATTTTCATTTCACATGACATTAAAAATTGGTATACCTTATATAGTAATCATTGGATATCTCATGTTATTATATGAGATTACTTACATGATGAATGTTGGATGATACCCCCATACCCAAGAAACATCCATTTGTAAGCCCTAATCACAGTATTTATTCCCGTAAAACACTTGGGAAACTTCCACATGTAAGCCCCAAACCACAATATCATTTCACCAAAATAATAATAGGTGTAACAGACCAACCCTATGTTAACTAAACCATACACCTGAGCTGGATTTCACATGGCGAGGTGAAGCAAAGACAATAGAACAAGACTTCAATATAACAAAACAAGACATAATCCGAGAGTAAAATTCTGAAGAAAAGGTTGTAAACAGATCCATAAAATCAAATCCCAACCATTTCAAAAATATATTTTTGACTAAATAAGAACAAACAAATCTCTATGTGACCAATAATCACCTCAAAACCAACTAAAACAGAAGGAAGAAACAACAAGAGTTGCTAACATGCTACAAGATTCCCTTCCCTTTACATGAATCCAGTAATAAAAAACTACAACTTCACAATGGAAAGAGTAGGGTGTGAGAAAAAATCCTAGTAGGATACCACCACAAAGTATATACAAGGTCTAATAATAATAGTTCATCAGTTCAATCTTTTAAAATAAAAACAGTTTAAAAATAATTTAACATAAAATCCAAAATCCTTTTATAAATCATTTTCCCTTTAGGTTTTCATAAAATGTATTCATATTCTCAAAAACTAAAATATGAAATATAGAAGTGATATAATAGGAAATCATATTTTTGAATCATATGGTAATCATTTAAACACATATCCATGAAATACCATCTTGCGATGTCATGTGATACAACCACATATAAATCATATGAGTAGAAATTCATGATAAAAACCATTATTTGATAATAATATTTAAATGAACAATAACTCTCAAATTTTGGTTCCATCCTATTGGAAAAAACATACTATACATTCAAGAGCCTAAATAAGAATAACATTGGTACCATAAAATATTGAGTCCTTCTATAGTCTATCGGTATCGCAATAGTTTCTTCCTAGTGGTTCCACACTCACTAAAAATACTCATGTATATTTCCTAATGTACCTAAGGATCCAAAAGTTCAATGATTGTAAAGAAAATTTCAAACCAATGCTCACAATTTATAAAATATTTTTCAAAGACAAGATACGATACTCCAGTGTTCGTAAAACCCATTTCCAATTCGAAACAAACCCATTTTTAAAGAAAACCCCTTTAAAAAATTTATCTTTACAAGAAATACTTTAAAACCAAAAATAAATTCAATTAAATGAAAAAATTGAAGGAATTTATCAATTATGATAATAAATTCATAAATTAACCCATTGTATATGATCACTTACCTCAAAATGGAATAAACCCGACCACCTTCAACAATGGTGATTGGAAACCAAGAGATCAGCCTTTGAAAAGAAATTAGTGACAAGAAGCTACAAAGGATCAATAGAAAAAATGATATGATCTTGAATCCAATCCAAAAACATAGTAAATGAAGTGGTCATAAGCAAAGGAATAATGTACTAGAAGTAATACTTTCCTAGATATGTGCACTGTAACAACCATGATTATCGACTTTCGAATCAATGATATGGTTGGATAAGATATATCTATAAAATCCTAGGGTGAGATATGGGTTGATAGAGAGAGGATTCATGGTTTAAGGAAATTAAAATCACTCTTACAAATCCATAAAAAACATATCTACTGATATTTATAAAACAAGTAACATGATTACAAATCCTTTATTCCATTAAGGTTGAAAATTCCTAAAAAATAGTTCCTTTTTATAAAAACCTAAATTTACATTATAGTATATGAACCCTTTACACATCCTATAAAACCTTCTTTCCTTGAACTTATTTCAGAACATTTTTCCAATGACCATTACACAACATATAACCCCTTTACATGATGTGTAATTTACCAAAAGACAGAAAACATGATTGTTTTTACAGTTAATTCAAAACCAATAATGAAAATTAAAAAAACAAAAAGGGGAATACCTAAAAAGTGTTATAGGGTATTGAAATTTAATCATTATAAATGATTTCTTCCCCTATAAATCCCTTAGATTCCTAGAATGTCAAAAAGTTATGGACACTACTACCTCATCACCAATTCCCTCCCCCAGGAATCATGCCTATCCTATATGCAATTCCATAATATATAGACTAGAGAAATCATTTTCCCATGCATTACCTTATCTCAAAGATCCATAATCTAAACTAGAACCGAACCAAAGTGCTGTCAGTCTCAGGATCAAAATCATCTGATCCAATCAGAAGGTAAGGATATGATATCTGTAAACTCAGCTGTGAAATATAAACCACATCATGGATAGATGTAAAACCATACAAAAAATCCAATGAATTGGCCACTTTTTCCAATTGTCCAATTATCTCATAGGGCCCCACAAACATTGTCTCCAATTTACCCTACTTACCCAAAGGATGAAGTCCAAAGATAGGTGAAACTCAAATAAAAACCAAATCAACAAACTAAATCTCCAGCCACTCCCACCATTGGTCCACATAATAATTTTGATGACTCTATGATGTGATCAATCTTTCTTAGATCAGCTGAACCAACTCAATAATTTTCTAAATAAGACTCTCCCTAGCCATAGACCACTCTACCAAATCTTCACAACATGAGGAATATCTACATGTCCACCCATATAATTAATCAAAGGGAGCCACATTAATCATGTAATGATAACTATTATACTGAAAAAACAAACTAGAGGCGAATTATTTTACCATGATCTTCCAAATTCAATCAGACAAACCTGAAGAATATCCTCAAGAACCTGGATAACCCTCTATGTTTATCCATCCATATGAAAATTATAATTCATGATCAATCTAATATAGGAAGTCATTTTATCCTGTAAACCTTTCCAAAACCTATATGTGAACCTTAGGTTCCTATCAGATACAATCGTGGATGGGAACCCCATGAAGTCTCTAAATATCTCAAACATATAAGTCCCCTAAGATATTCCACCTTTTTAATCTTATTATTAGGGAATAAATGCACCAATTTCATGAGTCGATAAATGATCACTCAAATTTAATCCTTCCCACTAGGAATCCATTTGAAAAAAAATGATCTAAGCCATATAAATCTCATATAATTTCCATACAATAATGGGTAATGGGTGAAACAATCCCGCATGTATCTAGTTTTCAGACTTAATACTATAAAAAGTAATACACCATGAAATAAAATCTACCATTGATCATCTCATCCCTTACCACAAATTTCAACAAATCAAGTTGTGATACATCTTTATAGAACCAGGGTTGACGAACCAAAAAGACCAGTGTACACTGTTCATAAACTTCTTACTAAAGGAAAATAGAACAACTATCCTACTATGAAAGAATAAACCACGACTTGGATACTGATACCCGTCACCCAAGGTCTCCATACTATAAAGGATTTTACTGAAATGTTGGAACTCAGTGTCTATCACCTTCTTGAACAAAACATGCTCATCAAAAGATGATTTAGCTTTCATCAAATCCATGAACACCATATCACCAACCATTCCTACTACAAATATCATATCGGTGTATATATTAATTTGATACCACTCCTCGAATGATTCCTTTATAGATTATGATGGAAATTTTCTACTCAACACATAGGCATCCACATTTCCCTTCCTATGGGTGTAATCAATATCAAAATAAAAAAATTTAAGGTTCTCCACCCAAAATCTCTATATTAACTTTCTATCAATCTATGTAAAAATATATTTCATGATCTTATGATCATTATACATAGTAAACCGCTACCCAAAGAGGCCGTTTCACTATATTTTGAGTGCACTCATAACCAACAACAACTGAATATTTTGTGTATGGTATTTATCATAATGAGGTAATAATTAGAGTGAGCCATAGGACACCACTTATTACCCCTTTAGAAATATACAAGAAACACATATACTAGAAGAATTGAAAAAAAATCATAACCCAAACCCAGTTCAATAAGAATAAAAACTGGTGTTGAATTTAACATTTTATTCATCTCCTCAAAATATATCTAATAATTTTTTATCCATTCAAAATTTAAACCCTTACATGTTAATGTAATACTATAAGAAGTGATCATGGAGAAATACTGAACAAATTTTCAATAATAACCTTCAAACCGATGAATCTTAGCATCTCAATAAAATTTATAAGCTAATCCCAAGACATAAAATCCTATTTATTTTCCTTATCAACTGATATTACTCTATTAGATATCACATTCCCTAGAAATTTAACTTCCCCAATAAAAAACTCACATTTTAAATGCTTATCATATATATGATGTTCCTTCAAGATCTGAAGAATGATATCCCAATGGTCCCTATCCTCCTCCTCTAAATTGGAGTACACAAAAATATCATCCATGGAAATAATAATAAAATGTCTGAGAAATGATGAATGAAATAGTTCATCGAATCCATAAGAACTACCGAAGAATTAGTTAGATCAAATGGAATAACTAGAAACTAAAAATGACCATAATGTCTCATAAATGGTATATTCGGTATATCCTATTCTTAGACTCTCAACTGTTTTCACTCTTATCAAAGGAAAATCTTTGAAAATCGATATGAGCATCTAAGTTGGACAACATGTGGAAAAGGATATTTCTTCTCAAAGGTCACCTGATTCAACATCCAATATTCAATATAAAGTTTGAGGCTCTTATCTTCATTATTATCAAATAGGACACATGAAGACCACTATTACATGCCAGGATAAATAAATCCTTTAATATATTATTCCTCAAGATGGACCTTATGTTCCACAGACTCCACATGTTACATTTGATAATATGGAATTGAAATAGGAATCATACCAGGGATCTATTTAATAGTTAAATTGACCTCAATATTTGAAGAATAACCATAAAAATCATTTTCAAAGACCTTGGGGTATGCGAAAACCACTACATGAAGTCATCCACCTGAAAAAGGGTCAGATTAATCAAGAAACATATATGAAAACTAACATAATATTAACCTAGTATAAGGAATAAAAAACCCTTCACAACCCAATCTAGATCCCCACTCACCATAAAAAACACGAGTGACCCCATTAGTGAATAAGAATTGCACTCAATGACGATAATAGTCTATATGGGACTTAACACCGATAATCTAATTCATCATGATAGTCAATTATAATATGTAAAGATCAAGAACTAATAATTCCCACTCCACTTCAAAGGTGGCTATCATCACCTGACATACAGGACTCTTGAAATCTTCTTTAAACCTATTTCCCAAGGGAGTGGAAAGATCCAATAAGAATAACATAATGTTAAAATATAATACCCATTTATAAAATAAATTTAAGGATATAGAGGAGTAATTAGAACCTTTATCGAACAAATTTAACACCATATAAGATAAAATAAATGCTATACCACTAATAGTAGCTGGGCTGACTTCAGATATCTCTTGTATATAATGAGTCATATAAATATATATAGTATTAGTTACATGAATATCCTCTATGAAATACATATTTGAACCACCACCTTTGAAGAATTATTACAAACCTTTGAACCCTTGGTGAGAGTGGATCTTGCCTTACTACCCTGAGATATCTTTTAACAGAAATGATTCAGATGGACCGATAATCAGAAAAGATGATTATTCCTTGGATCATCTATGCATTTAGGCTTGGTGTGACCTTTTACTACCACAATGATAGTATACGACCATATGTTATCATGATGAAGCCCCTGAAACTGGTCTTTAAGAAAACTAGCAAGTTTTACGAATCCTTTTCTGGCCAGAAGATTCACCCAAGCTCCAAACTGCACTAATTAATGCTCCAACCAAACCAATATTCCAAGATATATCTTCCACATCAAAAGATTCTATTTCATCTACCTCCAAAAAGTTTGGAAGGGGAACATGGATCAACATTAACCTAATATCATTCCTTATTCCCAACTCAATCCTATGAGGCATTAGGTACTTATTAGCAATGAGCTTCAGTGGTAGATGCACAAGCTCCAAAAAAATTGACGGAATACACCAGAATGGTATGCTCACCCTACTCAAGGGTCAAAACCTCCTAGGTATTTTGAAAAAATAATTTATCAGGGTAAAACTTATGATTAAATATATTCTTAAAGGAATCCATATTAAGGTCCTCGTGTAATTTATCTTGCACAATAGATTCCAACCACCTTCTTCTTGGACCCTCAAGTATGTACATGGAAAATAACAACTTTGAGTAATTTAGAGCTTTCAAGAAGATGATAATCTTCTCAATATACTCAAGTAGATAATTAAATTTATGGGTTCCTTTTTCACCATGAAATAATTGTGGATACTTCTTGGTAAACTTAGAGTTATGATCAAACATAAATCTTGGTTCTCCAACAACCACATAACCCATATTCTGATTGGTACATATTACAGCTTCTACCAATGAAGGGTCCAATGAAGGATTATGCTATGAATCCAATATCATATATTACACCATTTTATTTATAAAATCTCTTCATGGAGGTATTTTATAATAAACACAAGATAATAAATAATTAGATCATCAGAATATTCAAAAAATAATATAACCACTTTCAAAATTTAAACCAATGATTTAAATGTAAAATAATTAAAATA